>BSBM01000494.1:7380000-8033750 GCA_027924585.1 Larix kaempferi
ACTTTAGGACATGAGTCCAAGGACGGTGCAATCCTGATCCACTTACGGCATGATCAATCCCTATCACTTTAGGACATGAGTCCAGGGATGATGCAATCCCAATAGTCCTCTTAGACAAATTCTAAGTACCACTACATCGACCTCATCATCAACCTCATCGTTGGAACAGGTAACCTCATCATCAACCTCATCGTTGGAACAGGTAACCTCATCATCAACACATGTATCCTCATCATCGATACAAGTATCCACATCATCGATACAGTATCCTCATCAATACATGTATCCTCATTATTGACCTCACCATCAATATAGGCAATCTCATCATCGATACAGGTATCCACATCGATACCAGTATCCAAATATCATCATCGACCATATCACTCCCCCTTTCAAGGAGGGTCCTTCTGAACAACACCAAGCTTGTCTCGGAAATACTCAAACTTTACTCGAGACAGTGGTTTGGTCAATATATTAGCAACTTGTTCATCAATGCCCACATACTCGAGCTTGATAACTCCTTTCTGCACCATATCCCATATATAGAAATACCAGATCTCTATGTGCTTTGAATAATCATGGAATACTAGATTCTCTGTCATCTTGATACAACTCTAGTTGTCACACAGGATCATAGTAGGGTCCATCTCTAAGTCAAACAGTCCTGATAACAACTTTTGAAGCCATACTGCTTCACAACTAGCAGAGCAAGAAGGTATATATTCCTCTTCAGTAGCACTGAGAGCCATAATAGACTGCTTCCTGCTAAACGACGAGATCATGCCAGATCCCAGACAATAACATCCACCTGATTTACTCTTCTTGTCTGATACACTTCTTTCCCAATCAACATCTATGTAGCCATACAATCTGAAGTCATGATCTCCATGATAACATAGACCAAAATCTATCATACCCTTTAGGTACCTCATCACATGCTTTGCATCTATCAGGTGAACTCATCTAGGTTCCACTAGATACTGACTCAAGGTGTTCACTGCAAAGCATATATCTGGCCTGGTATTCGTCAAATACATTAATGACCCAATAATCTGTCTATACAAAGTTACATCTACTAACTCTGAAGAGTCATCAGCTAACAACTTCAAGTTGGAATCCATGGGAGTGGCCATGGCTTTGCATTCCAACATATCGAATATTTT
Source organism: Larix kaempferi (assembly GCA_027924585.1). NCBI lineage: Eukaryota > Viridiplantae > Streptophyta > Pinopsida > Pinales > Pinaceae > Larix > Larix kaempferi. The sequence goes on from BSBM01000494.1 coordinate 7,381,164, forward strand.
CAAGATTTCCACAGCATACTTACTGTGGTTGAGAAAGATTCCTTTTGAGCCTTGCCATACTTCCAGACCTAGGAAGTAGTGCATCAATCCGAGATCTTTCATCTCAAATTCTGAAGAGAGCTTCTTCTTGCACTAGATAATTTGTTTCTCATTTCCAGTCAGAAATAGATCATCCACATATAGCAACAATATGATAGATTCATCATCCATAACCTTGAGATAAAGATTGGGATCAGCTTTACTTTTGGTAAAGCCCAAGCTTGTCAAGAAACTATCAATTCTTCCATACCATGCTCTGGGAGATTGCTTCAACCCATACAAAGCCTTTTTTAGTTTGCACACATGGGTTCTTCCATCTTCCACCTCAAATCCTTATGGTTGTTCTATGTACACTTCTTCCTCAATCACACCATTCAGGAAGGCTGTCTTTACATCCACCTAGTGTAATTTCCACTTCATCATGGATGCAAGTGTCATGATGGTTCTAATGGAAGTGTACCTTACAACTGGTGCAAGTGTTTCTTCATAGTCAATTCCCTCTTTCTGAGAGAATCCTTTGGCCACAAACCTTGCCTTATATTTTTCAATGCTACCATCTGCAGCATGCTTTACTTTGTATATCCATTTGGAGGATACCACACTTTAGTCTTTAGGTTTGGGAACTACATCCCAAACATCATTCTTCATTATTGACTAGTACTCCTCAATCATTGCCTCTACCCACTCTTTCTTATGAGATGCCTCTTCATAACTAGTGGGTTCTTGATCTACCAGATCACACATCAAAGCCATATAGTTGGAAAATGTCTTTGGTTTCTTGCTCACTCTAGTGGAGCCCTCGGGAGCTCCATACTTTTCTGCTCCTAGAATAATATCTCTTGCCCATGTTGGCTTTCTTTTTCTTGATATGTTTGTGATAGGGGGTTCTTGTGGCTTTAACATGTCATGGTCTTTAGGTGTTACATCTTCAGGATTGGGTACAGCCTTTGCAGTTCTAGAAGGTGCATCTTCTTCATATACTTCTTCATACTGGCACTTCCTAAATCTCTTGAGAGCTGCTTCTTTATCAAATGTCACATCCCTACTTATTTCCATATGATGGATACCTGGGATGTAAATTCTGAATGCTTTGGATGCTTCACAATATCCAACAAATATTCCCTTCTTCCCATAAGGATCTAGATTGGTCCTCTTTTCCTTTGGAATGTGAATGTATATTGGGCATCCAAATATCTTGAGGTGACTTACCTCAAGTCTCTTTCCTGTGAACACTTCTTCCATGGTTTTGAAATCAAGAGCACTATGAGATAGTCTATTTTGTACATAGACTGTTTTCCTAGCTACTTCAGCCCATAGGTACATAGGTAGGTCTTGATCATGTATCATTGTCTTTATTGCTTCCATAATAGTTCTATTCTTTATTTCCACAACACCATTTTGTTGAGGATTGTAGGGAGTGGTTAGTTCTCTCTTGATTCCAGCTTCTTTACAAAAGTCTTCAAAATACTTTGAAGTATATTCTCCGCCATTATCTGTCCTAAGTATTTTGATCTTCTTTTATGAATGATTTTCTATCAAGGCTTTGAACTCCTTGAACTTTCCAAAGACTTCATTCTTTCCTTTTAGAAAGTATATCCAAGTATTTATTGAATAGTCATCAATAAATGTAAGATACTATTCATATCCACTCAAGGATGTGGAGGGCATTGGTCCACATACATCTGAATGAATCATTTCCAAGGTACTCTTAGTCTTTGTTTCACTCTTTGGAAATGGGTTCTTGATATTCTTCCCTTTTGCACATCATTTGCATGTGCCATCATGATCAATATTTAAGTCTAGAAGTCCTATAACTACCTTGATCACATGAGGTAGTGCTTTGTAGTTAATATGAGCAAGCCTCATATGCCATAGCTCATTTGGGCTAGTGGCTTCATGTACAAGGGAAACTTTTGGATGGCCCTTGAGTTTGTATAGACCTCCTTCATCTTCACCAATAACAATTGCATCCTCAATTGATTTTTCTTTGGGCCACATTAGTACTTTCCCATCTATGAATGCAACCCTATAGCCTTTCTTATCCAAAGTTGAGATAGAGAGTAAGTTCTTCTTCAAACCTGGTACATATAAGATGTCCTTCATATTAAATGGGGTTCCAGAATCAAGCTTGTAGCTTGCTTCACCAACTCCCTTGATGGGATATTGATAGTCATATCCAAGGGATACCTTCTGTGGAGAGATCTTCTCTTCAATTTTTGAAAGAGTCTTCTTTTGACCTGTCATGTGCTTTGAAGCACCACTATCAATGACCCATGTATCTTCTCTAGGTGTTACTACCCCAGAGAGTGCAAAGAATAGAACATACTCCTCTGCATCTTCTTCTTCTTCTATTTTAGATCTTTTCTTTTGAGTCCTATCCTCTTATTCTTCTTCACTATCATCTTCTGCTAGATGAGCTTGATGTCTTTTGTGGTGAAAACCATTTTTCTTCTTTAAAGGACAATCCTTATCAATGTGTCATATGTTGTGACAAGTAAAACATTGGAATGAGGAATAATCTCTTCTTTGATTAGTTCCTCTTTTCTTTTGAAATCTTTGTGGAGGTTGAGACTCCTTGTGACTATCCTTCTTGAGGTAGGACTGATTCCTTCTTCTCTTTGTGTGGGTGGCAAAGGCTTGGTCATCTTCCTTGAGCAAGGCTTCTATGTTGGCAACCCTAGCTTCTTCTTGAATGCAATCCTCCCATACTACATCAAACTTCATACTTTCTTTTCTGGCACACATAGTTTTGATGAATGACTCCCAAGGTCTAGTGAGACCATTTAGAGCAGTCATGACTAGTTCATCTTCATCAAGGGTATCTCCAATAGCATTGAGTTGTTCCTTGAACTGGGAAACCCTAGAGAAATAGTCTTGAATAGATTCTCCTTTATTCATCTTGGTGCTCTTCAATTGAGCTCTTAGGTTCATCTTCCTATTGATGTTCCTTCCCTCATACATCCTACCTAGGGAATCATACATTTCCTTTGGGGTCTTCTTAGATGCAACTTGGGGAATCAAGTGGTCTTTTATAGAATCAGCAATGATTCTCTTTTCCCTAAACAAGTCCTTCCTATACTTCTCCTTGGCTTCATCTTCTTTAGGTTCTGCAACCTCATATTTGATATATTAGGCAAGATCATTCTATTCAAGAATGAGACCAATCCTATATTTCCATGCCTGGAAATTCTCTATACCCTCTAACTTGTCTTCAAGCTTAGTGCTTGGAGCCATCTTATACAGGGGTCATAGAGATTGAAGTTTCTCAAGAGATAGAATGGTACTTACCAGGAGATGAGCTTGATTGAGTTGAGAGTTCTGCTTCTGGAAACTTCAACTTTCAACCTTCTGGATCTACAATAGAATTTTTGGTTTCCTGGTCTTCACACTTCTGGTTTATTGGTGCATAGGTTCGCATCTTTTCTGGTTCACTGGTGCACAGGCTCGCACTTTTTTTGGTTTTCTGGTTTTCTGGTCTAGAATTCAAACTAGGGTTTGACAAAGCCTGGGGTTATACCCACTCAAAAATTTTGATCTAGGGTTCAAAACTTCAATTTTGAGGAGGGTTATCCAACCATGCAATCAGAATCCAAAAATTCCCACTTTTGCAGAAACCCTAATTTTCACCACAGGAGGAGAGAGAGGTATTTTCACCTTGTGAAAGATGTTCTATTTAGGCTAGCTCTAATACCATGTTAAGTTTAGCCTAATTTCACAAGCAAGATCACTGAAAGAAACACAATCACAAGATAGACACAGATTTACCTTGGGAAACCCTCATGGGGTAGAAAACCCAGCAAAGCTTTCCTCAATATAGATAATCAACCAATACAAAGATGTAGTCCAAGACTAGAGCTCATTCTCCTACTATGCAGACCTCTCTCTCTCCCATGCGCCAATCACAAGTGAGTGAATGAATGGTATAAATGAGGAACAACCCTCCTCTATTTATACTTGTGTTCTAACTGACTTTTCACCCTAATGGGGTCGAACTCTCCCAAGAGAGTCTAATAACCCCTAAACAGCTAACTCATGGCCAACCTCAGATGGGAGATCTAATAACCCTAGTTACCACACTTTCTCGGAGGAATAAACATCTACGGATATACAATAGGGTCTCCACGGAGGAATGGAACATCTCCGGAATAATAAAGTACAAATATAATATTCTTAGAAGTTATAATATTTCAACACATACTATGGTCCATGGTAAGGTATTGTCCCTAGTTCTATTAGGAGGGGTGAAAGTATTACCCACCATTGATCCTCTAAAACCTAGACTTATGTGAGGCTCATGTTAAGCCACACTCCCCTAAATGTGTGATGGTGAGTACCGATTGCTTGATGGGGAAGTTAGGTTGATAGAGGAAACATTTCCACTTATGAGCTATATCTGGAGTTATATGGATGTAATTAACACTCAAATGTATTGCATTAGAGGAAATGGTGAAGGGAAATTTTAAGGATCCATAATTTTCTTAAAGTGTAGAAACATTGGGAATCTCACAAATCTTAAATTTATGATCATAAAATGTTTGGCAATATTTTTGTAAAAATATTCTAATTTCCAAGATTTTATATAGTTTTTGAATAATTTTGGTGATGTTTAAAGTAACTTTTTTTATCCTGTGGAATTTGGGTATTTAAATCATTTTAGAAAAATGGAAATTGGTGAATTTTTTCGGACAAAAAGAACATTGAAAATTAGCACACGGGCTAAAGTTTACCCATAAACATTTCCATGGAAAGACATGATGTGGAGATGGAAGTAGGTTAGGACAATGTGGAAGTAGGTTAGGACGAACGATGATTCAAAGTTAGTTGAGAATGTTGTTTTGGAATTGAATATGCCACTTTTAATTCATTACTTGGTTCCTACCATGTTTAGAACACTTGTCTAATTCATTTATGATAATTAGTGTGATTTTAAACACATAATAAATTATTATGACTTAGTAAATATAATTGAATGGTATTTTTATTTGATTTACTATTTTGCATGATTGGTTGTGACATACATGAACTATACATAAGAGATAGCGATTACTATTATTAGTACAAGTGTAAGCTATGTGTACACTAGACATGAATCTAATATGCCATAGAATAATTATGGTTTGACACCTAACTAGGGTATTATTTTAATATTATTAACACTTTCTTAGGAAAGAGGGTAACTACCCTTTTCCCTAGACTAGGATGATAGCGGAAGAAAGGCATAAGAGGGATTGATGGAGAAGGATTGGTGTGTTAAGCATTTTGGAAGTGGGAAAACAATTGAAGGGGACTACATTACAAAATTGTGAACTATGATTAGTATTGGGACTTGGAGCTTGAAGTGGTTACTAATTAAAATCTACAAAATACTCATTGGTTGGTTGGTTGGTTTTTTTTAGAGCATGTAGCTAGGAAACCCTTAGGTTTCTAAGGGTTTCCTTGAACTAGATAGCTCGATAAGATCCTAGTTTTGTTGGGAGGTTTGCTAGGAAGCTAATTCCAATTTGGCCTCCCATACAAACTAGGATCTTACCCAACTACCTAGCGTCAAGAAACCTATGTGTTTCCTAAACCTTTGCACCCATTCTCTAAAAACAACAATAACCAACTAGCCACTATTTTGTAGAACTAAATTATTAACCACTACAAGCTTGAAATATCAATGATGATCATAGTTTACTTTTTTTGTATTATAGTCACTTTCATTTGTTTTCCCACTTAAAAAATTATTAACCCCTCAATCCTTCTCCATTATCTCCTCTTATTCCTTTCTTTCACCACCTTCCTAGTCTCGGGAGAAGGATAATATCCCTATTTCCTAGGATGATCTAAATAATACCCAGTTAGGTGTCAAATCATAATTATTCTATGGTATAAGTTTCACATAATCAAATCCTATAATGAATAAAATTCTATTCTATAATTGATATCTACACTTGTACATAATATAATTTCATATAACACCCACCATATATCAATTTATTATCAATACTATTTAATAGCCAACATTTTAAAATGATAATAATGTATGGGTGTAGGGTATGTATGTGTATCTAACATACACATAGCTTGCTTGTGTATTAATGATAACAATCACTACCTCTAATGCATCATTCATGTATGTTCACAAACAAGCATGCAATAGATTAAATCAAGTAAACACAAAATTTAATAATATTTTCTAATTGTCATAATAATTTAGTACTTACTTAATATCACATCATGATTATAATAAATAATTGATACAAATGTTCTAAAGATAGTAGGAACCAAGTAAGGAATTAAAGGTGGCATATCTAATTCCTAACTACATTTTCAACTAACTTTGAAACATCCTTCCTAACCTACTTCTATTTTTTAATTACTTTTTATTTTTGGTGGTATTATCTTACCTTAATTTAACAAACATATCTCCCATACAGGATTGTAGAGCACCTTGCTACTCTCGATGTAATCAACCTAACCTCCCTAATAAATAACTGATATAAGCACTATCACACATCTAGGGGAGCATGGCTTAACATGACCCTCCACCCATCTTGATAGAACTAAAGTCAACACCCTATCATTGACCATACTAAGTAGTTGTAGTAGTTGTTGTTCTTAGGGCTACACCATAAGTTTGGGAAATTGTGGTTCATGTAAAATCTACACCTCCCAACATATCATAACAATGCCTTGAACCATTAATTGAATCATGAAATAATGCTTCATAACATACCCTTACTCTTTTGTATCAACAATATTAGTGTTACTTTAGTACCACAATTATCTAGCTATATTTTATCCCATTTAACATGTAGGTTGGTTTACCAAAACACAAGATCATGAATAACCATATATTTGTTTTCATTTGATTACAATGTTACTAACTACAAATGTACATGATCTCAAGTTTATTTACCATGTGCAACACACCAATTGTCCATTAACAATATAATACAAAATAGGCCATAATGTAATTTAGCTAGTGAAGTCAAAATATGGGGTCATTGGATCTAATGTTATGAATAGGCCTTTGCCGCCATTAAATCAATTCCAAGCATTCTTCACCGGGTAAAACGAACAGCAGGACTCCCCTGCCAAACGACGTGAGTTGCTACCTCGGCTCTTTGTCATGTAACTATTTATCCTTTTACCTTAAACAACCATAATTACAGCCGTATTTAACCTAAAAAATCCCTAAGAACACGAAAATAAATGAATGAAACAGACGCAATTTGAATTTGAATGCTTGTGACATCAGCTTTAATTATTGATTATTGAGATCAGTCAACAAAATGAGCTTCGAGTTTAACAAAATTTCATCTGAATATTATCGACATAAAATCGATTACAGCTTAATAAAAAAAATATGAAGAGTTGCTCGAATTTTTTTCAAAGAAGTTTTAGCTTAGAGTTTAAAATCAATGTATACAAAATGCTCTGCATCTGCAGCGACATACAAACATGATGAGCGCAATTGGACCTCCAATTTGCACAAACAGCCGAGCAACTGAATTAATATACCTGCTCTACACACAGCACAAAATTTTTACAGAAATATGCTAAAGATTTAACAATATCAACTATCAAAGGTCGAAAGAAAGCTCGAGAAGTCAAGAGATATCTAAGTTAGAGTCTCTGTCAGCGGCCAACATTTGGTACTGTTCTACAGTTCCCACGCATAGCTCTTCACTGAGAAGCTTTCTCTGAATTGAAGGAGAAGTGGCGAGAATGTGAAGCATTTGCTGAGCAGATAGGGTTTTCAACTTACTCTTTGAAGCCCGTAGATTACATGACCTTTTCAGTGCCAACTCATTTGGGAGAGAATTCACGTTCCAGCTGCTGCTCATGTTGCTGACGCTGCCTTTGTCGAATGCATTTGATCTCATGTTATCGTTCGAGCCAGGGTTTGATGTTCCCGCTGATATGTAATCTTCTTTGGAATCAGACAGAAGTGGAGATGTAGGCATGCATTCAAGAACTTGCGCTTGCACCTGCATAGCTTTAACGTACTTAATGGCTACTTCAAGCATTTTAGCGGTATCGATCTTGGCACCGGAAAGGGGGATGAGTTTCTCCAGACAACGAATCTTCTCGCGGATTTTTGTTCTCCTGTGACGTGCTGCAATGCTCTGAGGCTCCACTGAAACATTCTCCGGTTTGCGATACAGCTGATACGGCTGCATCTCATCGGAAGATGATGCGCCGGAGCAAGAAAGCCTTGGAGACGATAAGCTCAGCCTTGGAGACGATAAGCTCAGATCGGAAGAAAACTGAGGAGCCGCAACCGGAGAAATATTCCTCGGCGAGCTCTCGTTGCTTCGTATGGTCTGCAGGCCGAAAGCAGCACCTCGCGGGAGTTTCTTGAGAATGTCCTCGAGAGTATAGCAGCCGGAGAATCTTTGACGCTTAGCGGGCTGTTCCTTGCAGCCGGAAGCATTTGATTCTGAGGGATTGGACAGATTGCGCCATGCTGTTGCTGGACGCTTGGATTCTGAAGGTAAAAACTCGTTCAGCGGCGGCGGCGCAGGGTGAAGGGAAACGGAATTGAAAGCAGCATGCGCCGGCATTGCAATGGCCGCCTGCTGGTAGTTAATGCTCTCGGGAAGTTGGTCGCCATTGAGAGTACGGAGGTCCGGCAAAGAATCATAACCCATGATTTCGTTAGTAATGGCACATTGCAACCCGCCGCCTTCCTCGAAGTCTGCATAGCTCACCCCGCCTGAACCCGAGGTCGAAACCGCTCCTCGACCTTTGTCTTCATTCTGCTGTAGCATTCCGGAGATAGATGAACGCCCCAAAGGTGAAGAATCACATACAGAGGGGCCAAAATAATGGTCCAATTGCAAAGAATTGCCATAACCAATTGCTTCCTCCTCCGGCTTCGTCTTGATAGTTTTCCCATGAAGGTTTATCCCGTGCCCGACAGCTGACAAATAATTATGACCGTCTTCAAAAGGAGGCTGCACATGCACCGTCTCTTGCACAGTCTCATTACCATTGCAGGACAATCCTCTGCCAATCACCTCAGCGACCAGAGCGGCTTGACGCTCTTCAAAGCTTGACAATGCAGCAGACATTCCTCCTTTAAATTGCACTTGGGGAGAGTCCAGCGGTGATTCGAACCCGGGGCGCTGTTGCATCATTAAGTGCCGCTGCCAAAGCGGGTCGCTGAGCACGAGAGAAGCAGGATGATCAACAACCTCATGCCAAGGTAAGCACGAATACTCTAAGCATGAATTGTTATCATTAGCTGCAAGATTATGAATCGCATCCATGGGAAGCTCGTATAGATTTGTAGGCTTTACGCCTGCAGATGCATCATAGAGAGGAGCAGCATAATAGCCATTATGATCGATGACATTGTTCAGTCCCCTCCCTTGATCAGACAAAGTCCCCATTCCCATGCACAAGTCCATCTCAAGCTTAACAGCAAGAACAATGATTGATCCACAGTCACCTCAAGAGAGCCCAAATCAAAATACCATATCAACCGAGAAATCAATAAACCTTTCTAAAGCCGCTACATTCTTTAACCACAGGACGTGTATTACCAGGCGTTTGAGAGGCGTGATGCTGCAACCACGCGGAGACAGCGATGGATGGCCGCTGGATGAAGCCCCAGCTAACTGAATGGCAGAATGCTGAGCAATGGATCAAACCCTGCTAACTTAAATGGCGGAGAGCTGGGGCTATCTATTCTCTTGAAATCAAACTGATACTTGGATGAAAGAAAGAACCCATACAATATAAGATGAAAGAAATAACCGAAGGGGTAGCTTAACATACGTAATGGCTAACGTTCGAATCGCATAAACCTGTGACTCATCAATATATTGAATGCATAATTTTCTTTATAGCCGCGGGGTGGCGTAGAGTGCTGGCCTGCTACTCTATTTCTGTCGGGGTAAATGGCGGCGTGCCTGAGAATTTTTTAATGGGCTAACGGAATCCGACCACTGCCGTCGATTGGCTGCCTCTCGTCACCACTGGATAAATACAATGCGTCGCTTTTTTAAAAAAGCCACCTGTTTATGAATCTGACTGTTATAGGATCCTCGTTTTACCGTTCCGTCATGCCTGGAACCTGTCCACCCCACGCCCGTCGATGAAACGGTCTTTCAAATGCAACTAATACAACGTTACACTCCCGTTCCCACCGCCGCCTAAGGCTTCAGTCCCGTTCCCTCTTGTTTCCATGCAACATTTATGCCCGTCCCCCGCCCCTGCCGCTGCCGCCGCCGCCCCTTTGGCATCCGTGCTTAAACTTAAATGTTAATTTTAATATTTCGTATTTAATAGACAGAAGTGATTTAAGCGTTTTCACTAACGACGTCTCGTCATGGAAGACTCGTTTCTTATGATGTCAGGGAATTATTATTTTCCATAAATCCATACATTCATTAATTTGAATAAAATAAACTCGTGTGTATATAAGAAATGCATGAATGAATTAATAAAATAAACTCGTGTCGTGTGTATATAAGAAATGTGTGAATGAATTAATAAAATAAACTCGTGTGGTGTGTATATACGAAATGTGTATATAGAAAAATTGAATGATAATGCACTATTCATGGTATAGTATATTGTAATTTTTATTTATTTATTCTTATGAATAGCAATGATTTTTTTTTTCTTGAAAAAATGAATGAATTAATTAATAAAAGGATTATTTTATAAAAAAAAAAATTATTATTTTTTATGTATTTTCAAAATTCTACCAAAATATTTAGAAACCAGGTATTCACATTTAGATCATGAAGTATGCTTAGAAAGTTAGAGGTATGTCCATGGCTACATGAGGGTAAGACACACTCAAATAAACTGAGATAAATGGCATTGATGTTTTGAAACCCTTCATTGATATGAAAAACCATAGGCTTTCAATAAGGCTGGTTTGTGTGACAAAAGGAATTTGAGAGGTTTAGAGGTTATGGAGGTGGAAGAAATTGAAATTGTTGAGGAGTTTGTGTAGATGGATTGTGATGTGATAAAATATTAAAATTTGAATTTTTTTATAATTTAAAATTTATACCTTTGACTTATTTTAATCTTTATAGCCGTTTCTAAATTAAAATTGTTGATGTGTTTTTTGTTTTTCAAAAACTTCCCTAATAACTTAACCTTTTTTCTCTTAGTTTCCTCAACTCATTAACCCACGTGCATTCTTTTATTTTCAAATTCTTCTTTTTAATTGTTAAATAATTTATCTATTCAATTTAATTTTATTATTAAATTAATTTTTAATCTCATTTTATATATTATATATTAATTCCCAAATATTTATTCTATATAATTTAAATTTATTTTTAAAATTTGAATTCTTCGCTTAAAATTGATATTTTGACTTATTTTAATCGTTAATTTTCAATTATTTATTTTATCTCATGGCTAATTCTTAGGTGTATATTCTCAATAGTTAGTTTACCCTTCTAATTAATCTCAATGACTCACTCTTTCTATCTTATAGCTTATTTCTAGTTCCCGTGACGATGAGTGGATGATCACTAAAAGAGGCAAGGATTGATAAAAGAGGGCCCATTTAGGGTTCAACACACTAAGGGGGCCTATCCTCAAGAAGGAAGGTGTCTATGCATTTATCTTATTTTTTATATAGCTAACACTCCGAGGGTTAAGTTTAAGAATTGATATAAATTTGATTCAGACATTATGCATTATGTGTTATAGGTTGACTGAGGAGAAAAGAGATAATGAAAACCCTAATTTATCCAATAATCAACCAAATATACCAAGAAAATAAATAGAAACTGGGGAGTGCTACTTGACCAAAGGGAAATGGAGCATGTCTATGGACTAATGATCATTATATATTTTGTCATATTTCTTGGTACTTTATGGATAGCTTATAGTTATTGGCTTGTAGAGCCCATTTGATGGGTAGGTTATGTTTTTGTGATTTGGGGTCTAGAACCTTCTAGAGTCCATTTGACGTCTTAAATGGTTTTTTTTGGATCAAAAATTTGTGAAATTACCTTTTATCCTCTCAATGTTATTCTACACATTGAGATCTTTCTAGCGGTGTAAAAATCACCTCAATTAGAGTTTGTTTGAAGAAGTTATGCCAACTGGAAGTCGACATATCATGTTGACCACCATGATACCAAGTGGACACCACGCCAATCCACAATACTCGCACATGTGGATTTGGTCACGTGTGTACTTTGAATAATATTTTAGAGGACCTAAAACCCTAACACTAATTGGGGTTAAGGCATGAAAACACCCTAACCTTAAGCTTGGAGGGCTACCAAGCTATGTTAAATATTGGACTTCTAGGAAATTATAGGGTTCCATTGTATTTGGTGTGTATTTGTAACATTATTGTTCCGTAGTTGAACAAAACATTTGGGAGTGGGATTTTGGAGTAGAACATAGGAAATATAATATCCTGTAACAACTATATTGGTCACAATGTCCATAGAAGCTCTATAGTGTATGCCCCTTTCTTTGTATTTTCATTTCATAACTGAGAAGAAAAGAACATAGCATATGCTTCACCTTCTAATTACGGTTTTCCTCTATTGAGTTTTCCTAGGGTACACCTTGTGTTCATTGTGTGGATGGTGTGTTATTTTCTTACTTAATCTGTTTCAGGTTTAACTTATTTAGTATTTCATGCATTAAGCTAATAATATTAAATATGGAATTTAAAGTAATACATTATATAATAAGAAATTTTAGAATATTATAAAATTTGTTGAGATAATTTATTTTAATAAAATATTCACAATATTTTTTAGATCAACTAATGTATAACTTTATCACATTGTTATTAAACATATATATATAAATATGACTATTTTTAAAACTAATTATAATTCCAAATTCAACCATCTAAGAGAGATTTACTCTAATAAAATATGAAATTATAATTGAAAATGGAAACACTCCAGGAATGAAACCCAAAATCCATATAGAAGGTATATAACTCCTAAAAATGCAAAACTGAATCCTCTATGTATCTGTATTTCCTTCGAAAAGGAATCACTGAAGTCCTAAGTTATACTTGCGAGACGGGAGCACTTTCTATTATCAAGGAAAACACAACCCCACTACTAGTAATGCTTTATATGGTTTAAAATGTCAAGATTGTGTGCTCCAAAGAAAACTAGTTAGACCAGATGAAAATATAATTTAAAATTAATAGTGATTGATGTGGAATAAAATTAAGAATTTTTAATTATTTTTTTAAAGATATATGAAATAATTTTCTTCCTATGAATGCTCTAGAGGATCTACAAAGAGTCAACTTGAAACTTTGAGAAAATTAAGGGTCATGATATGGTTACCTACATCTTAAAAGTTATTTCTTAAAAAAAAACTTTGTACACATATTTATATATCTCACCCATATGTAGATTGCATGATAAATTTAAATATTTATCATTACAAATGAAATCGATGTTCTTAGTATGAGCAGGCAATTTTCTAAATGTACTTTGTTCCTATCCTAATAAAAAGGCCGGTTTCTTAATACTATCTCAAAAACATTTCTCTGTCAATAACACAATTCTCTCACTTGACATTTTCCTACTCATATGGAAAGAAAAAAGAGTTTACCTCTCTTTCTTCATTTGAATTTGTTATTGTTAATCTTAAATTTGCGGCAAATCTAATGTATTGTTTATTTTCAATGGTGTATTTGTGGCTATGATGGTTTATAAATGTCTACAATTTATAAACTAGTTGAAATTCTTCTTCTTCCATACGAAGTCAAGGTTCCTCATTCGTCTTTTCTTTTTTTTATGCTTTAATTATTTTGTGTTTTTTCTTTGGAGGCGAGTGATGGTGGTTTGGACAAGCATGGGCCCTGGCCTCGTCCTCAATCTCCTAGCCTCGAGCTTTGTCCATAACCATCCTTCTTCAATGCTAAGGCATCAAAACCATTTGAGTTTTATCCATATATGTCTTTGAATCAAACCTCCCTATTGGGAGGCTTTTAATACTCAAAAGATGATGATGATCTATGGAGACAGAGGTACATGGCTTCAGTTGTATCCAAATCCACTGCCTTGTTTGTTATGAAGGATAGTTGCTTCTTTTTTGTATTATTCAAGTTGTTGGTCTACCTTTATTCCACAACTACCAGGGGTGTTCTTCCTCTTCATGTGTGTGTTTTGATGATGTAGTCATAATCACCTTTAACCAAGTGATATTTGTTTTCTCTCATGTAGAAAGTTGCATCCATTTTACATAGGAATGTGTTGCCAAACATCACTTTACAAGTATCCAATGGTGCAACTTCACATTCTACACCATCAACATAATCTACGTTGATAGAAAACTTGATTTTGCATCTCATGGTGATCCTTATTTTAGATTTCCTTTGAATCCACACTAATGACCATGGTTGTATTAGATCATAAGTTTCATGACCAAGCCCATCTATTAAATATTTATAAATCAAATTATATATAGAACCATTGTCAAGAAATACTTTTAACTTTCGACCCAATGGGATAAAATTTTGATTTCAACAATGCCTTGAAGTTCTCCCATTTTGTAACCATGGGATTCTTACCTATCCTGAATGCATCCACATAGCTCTTCCAACATAATAGAGTATGTCCCATAATCTTCAAATCAGGGTAATTTTTAGCGGCAAAATTTCGCCAATTGGCTATTTTTGGGCTTTTTTTTCAAAAAATAAATTCGCTATTTGGTCATTTTTAGTCCCTAATATCGCCTATATTTACATAAATTATGTTTTTTATCATAATATTAGCCAATATTTACATGTTTTAGTAGTAAATTGTAGGTTTCATATTTAATATTTGCCTAACTATCTATATTTATGATTTTTTCAATCTAAAATAATCACCTAGAATACTACAATTAAGTATACTATTAGAATCCTTAAAAAATACCCTGATTCAAATAGGTAATATAAATCTATTGTGCTTCTTTCGTATGGTAAAGGAAAAAATAAACTTATAGTCATTTAAATGAACTTTCAATGGTTTAGCGTTAACTTGACCATCATACCTTGGTATTCCAAGTTTTGCTTCAAATTTAAAAGGGACATTGGAAGGTGAAGAAAGTGTACTATTTTTAATTGATTCTCCAAGCTTCTCACCTATGGAATCTTCTCGCTCAACCTTGTGTTCTTCATGCTTAGCCTCTGTTGATAGTTCTTCCTTCATTACCACTAGTTGTGTTAACATTTCTATCATTGCAACAATAATCTACTTCAATAAAATAAAATTGACTTCTAGGTCCTCCTAATCATGTTCCATGAGAAGCCCCTAGCATTCTTGGATTTCTACTCCTCTCTAGGCCTTGCAACAATGCTTGTCCATTATCTTGGTATCAACTACTAGTGTTTACCATATAGATTCTTCACAAGTCTTTTGAAATTGAGCTCTAATACCATATGATTCATATGATGGCGAGGCCTATGGCCTCTCCATCTCATCAACATGGGTACTTACCATGAAATAAATTTGTATGTCTCTGGAATTTTTAAAGCAATTGAGATTATGCTTCTTCCATATGGATTCAATATAAAAAAGGAGATCTCTATTTTCAATTTGGTTTTAATTATCAAACTATTTGGTCTACTTTCTAATAATGTTAGGATCACTATCTAGGATAGGACTCAAGTTATCTCAAGCTCTACCCACAACTCTATTTTTGCAAAAAAACTAGCCCAATACTTCAATTCTATTATGCCAATTGAAAACCAAGCCCAAAACTCAATCTTCTCTATTGTACATTAATTCTTGAGAATACATACAATTTATATGAAAGAATTGAATTTACTGTAGCAATACCAATTTTTGTGAATCCAACTAACTAAAATATACTTTGTGTATGAGAGAGAGAGAGAGAGAGAGAGAGAGAGAGAGAGAGAGAGAGAATTAAACTCAAACTCTAACTGACAATACATATGATGTTATAATATGCAGTCAACACAACAATACATGAATAATGCACTCCTACTTGTCATCATTTCTCACCATATACAAATAATATATATTTATTTATGGTTGGGTGGAGATGAGTAACCCAATGCACTACTTGGAGAGTGCATTGTTTGCATGTGTATTGATGAATAACATTTGAAAGAGATTCAATGATCATTATAGGTGCCACCATGCATCATAGAGAGAGCATGAGATAGACCCATGCTAATACACAATGTGAATAAAGGATATGATGCCAAACTATGCTATAGCTAATAAAACAACAATTGCATATGTTTGCAAAACTAGCAATTAGGTAACCTATTGAATAGAGTATCCGTTAGAGTAGTTGTGATTATTAAATAGAAAGACAATCCAAGAGAAATTGATCAATACTTGGGATAAATATCAAAGTTGTGGTTCAGTGATTAATCGAATTAAAAAACACAAGAGATCCCACTAGCAAAATGAAGATAGAATATAGAAACTCAATCACCATAATCTTGGCTAATATGGGGAATTAATAAGGTAACCCAAAACTAAGCATGCATACATAACAACAACAAAATTGCATCAATCACGACAACATATCACAATCATATATTCAACCATAAACAAAAAGGTTTACCATGGAAACCCAAATGGAAAAACCGACATTGAATGTCTTACTCAACCTTGTTTTCTCAAAAATTGTGGAATTTTAATGGTGTTTTGATTTCCGGAGCACTAAAATTACAAACTTAGAAGTATTTCTCATGCTATCATTCTCCTTTCAACTAAATAAACCATTCTCCAATTCTATGCAAAGGTCCATAGGATTAATTAGCTTGTTGGGAGTAGCTAGAAGGTCGAGCAACCCCAACTTTTTGTGAGGAACCTGCAACAATTAATTGATAAAATGCACAATATATGAGATCACATAATATTTTATTGATCATATGCCACTTCGAGGGGGAAACCTCCTTTGAGAAAGCTCAATACAAATAACTTCATGGTGCCTTCATTGGCCTCAACACAAACTTATATACTAAGTCTAGGTGCCAATACTATGGGTCAATACCATGGGCCAATACCATGGGCCAATACAAACTATGGATCAACAAATACTACGGGACGACTTACAAAGCATATGCATCAAAAAACAATAATACAAACAATGGATCAACAAATACTACATGATGACTTTCAAAGCATATGCGTCCAACAACAATATACTAACAAAGTAAAGAGAAGGGTTGGCATGGGTTCCTAACATCCCCTCCCCCTTAGAAAAATATTTTTCCTCAAAGCTTTAGATGTGGAAATTGTTGTTGAATCTGAAGGAGTGGTTCCCATGTAGCATCCTCTAGTTGCATTTTGTGCCACTGAATTAAGACCTATGTGATAGAGCGAGAGCGAAGATGACGAGTGCGCCTATTGAGGACGGCCTCCGGCTCCAAAAGGATGGATCCTTCATTATCCAGTTCTGGTAAAATAGTTTGTCCTTTGATGTTGGTGCCAAGAACTTTCTTCAGACAAGAGACATGAAATACTGGATGAATGTGGGAAGAAGGAGGAAGTTCCAATTTATAAGCAACAAACCCAATCTTCTAAAGAATCATATATGGCCCATAGAACTTTAGAGCAAGCTTATGGCACCCTTTGAGTTTCAAGGAGGATTGCTTGTAAGGATGGAGAGGAAGAAAAACCATATCACCTGCTTGAAATGTGCGCTCAAAACATTGTTGATCGGATTGTTACTTCATGCGATTTCCTGCCATGTGGAGATTGTTCTGCAAAATGCGAAGAATCTGATTGTGGTTTCGAAGGAACGTGTCAAGTTCTTGAACTGGTGAATTGCTGGGGGTGTATGGAAGAAGAATTAGCGGTGCCTGACCATAAACTGCTTTATATGGAGTCATTTTAGAGGCAGTGTGGTAAGATGTATTGTACCACCATTCAGTGAGAAGGAGCCATTTTTCCCACTGATGTTGTTGTTCAGAGGTGAAGCAATGAAGATAAGTTTCCAAACATTTATTGATAATTTCAGTATGACCATCTGTTTGTGGGTGATACCCTAAACTCATCTTCAATTTGGTGCCAGTGTGGTGAAATAGTTCTGTCCAAAAATGACTGGTGAAAGTCACATCACAATCTGAGACAATGGAAGAAGGGATTCCATGAAGATGAAAGATCTGGTCCAGGAAAATTTGAGCGACTGAGGAGGTTGTATAGGGATGGCTGAGAGCACAAAAATGACTATATTTGGAGAGGATATCAACCACAACCAAAACCACTGTCTTCCCGCCAGATTAAGGGAGCTCTTCAATGAAATCCATAGAAATATCTGTCCAAAGCTGTGTAGGGATGGGAAAGGGTTCAATCAATCTAAGAAGGAGTATCATTTCACCCTTATTATGCTGGCAGGTATCACATTCAGCCACCATCTGTTGAATTGTCTTTTTAATTCCCTTCCAAAAGAAGTTACGCCGTTCTCGCTCATACATTTTGAGTAACCCATAGTGCTCTGCCAATGGAGAAGCATGGAGTTCATAGAAGATAGCCTATTGAAGATTTGTGCATTGGGGAAGCACTATATGACCCTTGTATCTCAGGGAAGCACCATCCCAAGAGTAATGTGGTACAACAGAATGGTTGTTGGTCAAGCGTTGGATGATTTTAGATAATGAAGAGTCATTGACATAGTCCTATTGAATAGATTGCAACCAATTTGGAATAGGCATAGAAATAGTTGAAAGAGAAACTTGGTCGTCAAATGTGCGAGAAAGAGAATCCGCCACAATATTGTCCTTACCCTTCTTGTAAGTGATCTCATAGTCATAACCCATGAGTTTGATAACTCATTTATGTTGTGCTAGGGAGGATATACATTGTTCCAGGAAATATTTCAGACTCTGGTGATCAGTCTTGATGCATAAATGATTCCCTAATAGGTATGGTCGCCACTTCTGTACTGCATGCAAAATAGCCATCATTTCCTTCTCATATGTAGAGGCAGCTAAATTCTTACCTGAAAGGGATTTGCTGGTGAACACAATGGGATGTTCATCTTGAAGGAGAACAACACCAAGTCCATTGCCGCAAGCATCACTCTCAATAGTGAAGGTCTTGGAAAAATTGGGCATAGCAAGAATAGGTGTAGTACACAGCTTGTTTCAGTTTGTCAAATGCACACTGAGCAGCATGTGTCCATGTAAAAGCATCCTTTTTCAATAGAGAAGTTAATGGAGCTACAATCTTCCCATAATCCTTGACAAACTTGCGATAGTAGCCAGTCAACCTCAAAAAACCATGAAGGCTCTTGAGTTCTGAGGATGCAGCCAATTGTTCATGGCAGCGATTTTGGCAAGATCCACACGAACCCATTGTGCTGAAATAATGTGCCAGAGATACTCTACTTCCTTTTGTCCAAAAACACATTTAGACTATTTGGCATGGAAATGATGGTCAGAGAAAAGTTGCATTACAAGATCCAGATGTTGGAGATGTTCAACCCATGTTTTACTGTAGATGAGGATATCATCAAAGAAGACCAGAATGAATTTCCGTAAGTAGGGCCGAATGTTTTATTCATCATGCCTGGAATGTGGAAGGAGCATTAGTGAGGCCAAAGGGCATGACCAAAAATTCATAGTGGCAATCATGTGTGCGGAAAGCTGTTTTAGGGATATCATCCTCATGAACCCAAATTTGATGATACCCAGAACGAAGATCCAACTTGGAGAAAAATTGGGCACCATGAAGCTCATCAACAACAGGAATTGGAAACTTATCCTTGATTGTGAGGTGATTAAGTGCTCAGAAGTAAATGCAGAGGTTCCATGACCCATCTTTTTTGCGGACAAGAAGAACTGGTGAAGAAAAGGAACTAGTGTTTGGGCAAATAATTCCCCGCTTCAGTAAGTCCCGAACGAGCATTTCAATCTCTGGTTTTTGGTGAAATGGGTAGCGATAGGGATTGATGTTGGGCGGAACGCTTCCAGGAAGGAGCTGAATACAATGGTCCTCTGGCCTTGAAAGTGGAAATCCCACTAGTTCAGCAAAGACACCTGTATATCGATCCGAAATTTGTTGTGGATCCAAGGGAGTAGTGGAGACCACTGATGGTTGCATCTGAATGGAATGGATTTGAGAGATGACACCATGTGAAGTCTTCTTAAGGAGTTTCTCCATGTGATGTGAACTGATGATGCTGAGAGACACTAGTTGTAAGCCTGTCAATGTGTGTTTTTGTCCATTAGGTGAAAACTGCCTCCAAAGTTCAGCAAAATCCCATAAGATGGGGCTAAGTGTGCATAACCATTGAGTGCCCAAAACCACATCACATCCTCCTAAGGTCAGGGAAAACATGTCAAAGCCCAGGTTATAATCTCCCATAGAGATACACACATTGCGACACTTCCCTTTGTAAGGTAAGGTGCCCCCATTGGCAACCATGACTTCAAAGTTGGAGTAAGGACGGACAAAACAATCAGCCTGTTTGGCGATCTGAGGGTCAATGAAGTTATGAGTGCTACCAGAATGAATGAGTATTGTAAGAGGAAGCTTCTTGAAGTAACCCCTGACCCGCATTGTTTGGGGGGTGGTGATTCCAGCTAAAGCATGGAGAGATCTTTGGGTGGTCGTCCTGAGATGGAGGGTCAACAAGTGGCTCCTGAATGTCGACCTGATCATTTATTGTATCTGGAGCTTCTTCACCAATTTCAGAGGCAGGCAGAGAATCCACATCCAAGAGATAGAGCTTTTGTTCAACACATCTATGTCCCTGAGTGAATTTCTCATCACAATTATAACAAAGCCCTTTTTCTCTGCGTGCCCGCATCTCTGTTTCAGACAAATGCTTGATAGGAGTTGGTCGAGGAGCTAGCGGGATGGGAGGTCGTTCAGAACCCATATTTCTGAAGGAAAAAAAACTGGGGTTTGGAGCACTGTTGGGCTACAATCTTGTCTTCTTCCAACTTAGCCAACTCGAGGGCTTCGATCATTGTGTTGGGACTGAACATTTTGACCTCAGAGCAAATTGCATCCTTTAGACCAATGATAAAACAACTCCTGTAGAAATCCTCAGGAAATCCTTCGGTGTGGTTGGTTAGTTTCTCAAATTCGGTTTGATACTCTCTCACAATGCCAATTTGGTGAAGTTTAGTGAGGGCTCCTGTAAAGTCATCAAAATCACTAGGACCAAATCGTTGCAAAATGAGCTAGAAAAAATCTGGCCATTTTGGCTCTTCACGAGCCTTGATGTACCAACGGTACCATTGAAGAGCTTCTTGTTCCAAATGAAAGGATGCAAGTGGAACTTTGGTGACATCAAAAGCATTATGCAAACTGAAATATTGTTCTTCCTCATATATCCATCCAGTTGGATCAGTACCATTAAAGAAAGGTAAATCAAGCTTTGGACCACATAAATTGTTGGAAGAAGAGAACCCATTGTCTGAAGAAGACTCTGACTGTCGTTTATTGTTCATGGCTGAATGCTCAAGATGGAGGCTGAGAAATGTTTCATCTAGATCCTGGAGTTTGGTTTTGAGGGCTGCAAGTTCTTCCTCCATGGTTTTTGCTCCTGCGTGGGTGACAACCATAACCAGGAGTTTTTTTTTTTTGAGTGGGTAGAAAAACAAAAACAGAAACTATTTTAGTAAAGGAAAATTTGGATTTGGGAAAAAATCAGATGGGTAATTTGGGTTTGACTAGGTTTTGGACACTTTCAAATGGACAGGGAAGCTGAAAAGTAGGATTTCAGAAGCGGGGTGAAGGAATGAGAAAATTTGGCAGAGAGGGACAAAGAGGCAGAAATGGGAAATGAACACTATGGTAAAATTTGAAGGCGAGTGGGTGAAAATCAAAGAAGTTATGGCAAACCCTAAAAATAGACAAATGTGAGATTTCTGGCTTTGGGAAGTGGAATTTGGGATAGGGTCCTCAAGAATGAAATATGCAGAATGAGATTGCAGGGGTGTCAAGGAAGTTTCAAGGGAAATAGAGTTAAAACAAGGGAGTTTATTTATTTTTATTTTTTTTCAAAAATGGAGCTGCAACAATGCGGAAGGGATAGGAAACATATGGATCTGCAATGGCTCGAAAGTGATCGACAACAGATGGATCTGAAATGGCGCGGAAGTGATTGGCAATAGTTCTGGACAAAGGAAATCTGTGATTTATCAACTGAAAATAGATATGGACCCCAGGTATGCTCGGCTTCCTAACGGTTTAGGGGATTCACTTGACCACCAATGTTGTCTGACGGCTTGTGTATTGGGGAAATACCCCTCACTCCATGGCTCAAGTAAAACTAATAACCGCTTTGCCACAAACTAAAGCTCTTGGTTTACCTCACGGGTGGGAACTAGTCAATCAGGTAGGGGTCGTTTCCCTTTTCACTGGCAGGTCCTCTCAATGGGACAACTACTTTGGGGTTCCTGTGGTACTCCTCACAATGAGTTTTAGGGATTATGCCCAAAACACATATTTCATTAAATTTGGAAAGATTTTATTACAAGTGCAACCATATAATTGAGTTTTTTGGTTATCTTTGAATTCTAGATCCACTATTTAATTCCAAATTTAATGAAATATGTGTTCCAAGTACTTCCCACAGTTAAGCGGATAGGGATTATTCCCAGATCCAAACCTGCAACAGATGCAAATTTTTTTTTTTGGCAGAAATTTCACCCAATGAGCCCAAGAAAGTGCTCTGATACTAGATGTGAGGAACCTGCAACAATTAATTGATAAAATGCACAATATATGAGATCACAGAATATTTTATTGATTGCAGGCCACTTCGAGGGGGCAACCTCCTTTGAGAAATATCAATACAAATAACTTTACGGTGCCTTCATTGGACTCAACTCAAACTTATATACTAAGTCTAGGCTCCAATACTATGGGTCAATACCATGGGCCAATACAAACTATGGTTCAAAAAAATACTACGGGATGACTTACAAAACATATGCGTCCAACAACAATAATACAAACTATGGATCAACAAATACTACGGGACGACTTACAAAGCATATGCGTCCAACAACAATATACTAACAAAGTAAAGAGAAGGGTTGAGATGGGTTCCTGACACTTTTCAACTTCCTAAATCTAATGTTCTTCCTTCTTTGTTTTTTGTTGGCAACATTTTATTTCACGGTTTATTTGTCATTCATATTTTTCTTCTTTTAGTTTTTAATTATTTAAATGTTTTGTGCTTTCTTTGACTATGCGTCACTTTGGAGGTGATCTATAGTAGATTGGACAAGCCTAGGTCCCTTCACAATGTAAACTAATCCTTAGGAATTGTCATCAATATCCTAGCCTTGAGCTTCCTCTATAGAAAACTTCATTTTCGATCCATGGAAATCATTCAATTTTAATTTGGATCTAGTTTTAAATCAATGCTAGTTTCATGCACACCTTAGGTATAAATTAGGTAGATCTTATTAAATCATTTTATGATAGATTCAATGAAACTATATTATCCCCTATTTACAAGGTTACCTTCTCCATTACCTTAGTTGTTTCCACAATCAATTTCAAAGAATAAGTTATTGATTAAAATTGACCCATGCACTAGTGCAATTATATTGTCCCAATAGTACACTAGAATCCAAACAATGCTAGAGACAAAGATTGAGCTACACATGAATAGTTATAAGAGAAACTTGCATTAAGAATTGCATCTACAACAACATTAACAACATTGTTGTGACCACCCAAATGACTAAATAGCTTGTTGATTTATTTCATGCATAGAACTTAGTTGACAAGCACAAAATGAACCGAAAATGATATGATCTACTAATGCTTGAATTTGCATTTGAATTTGTAAATGATTAACTTATAAAAATGATTTATTAATTAAGCTTTTAAAAGGCTTAAAATAACTAAAAATATAAAGAAACAATGATTCAAACCATAAAATCTGAGACACCATGTGATAATGGAGTTTGTCCAATGTGGACTACGTCTCCGGGTCCAGCTCCAATAAGGACCGATCTTATTAGTCTTCAAAAATTTTGCACATACAAGAGTTCTGAGTACATCTACAAAATATGTAGCTCAAACACATAATCTGACTCTACCACTACGTTCCCCTCGAAAAATTGTGAAAAAGGAGTATAAACACTCATATATTCCACTCCAGTCCCCAGGTCTCCTTCCTAGCATGCAAAACAAGAAAACACCTTTGCAAGTAGTATGTACAATCACCTTGGGAAGCATGCTGTACAATCTATGCAAAACTCGGTGCAAAAACCTATATGTTGTACTTACCCTGAACTTGGCAAGACATGGTTTAAATAATTCATAATTTGGTTTTGGACCCGCGTGCTTTTGGGTATTCAAATCTCGAGCAAACGTTAAGAATATTAAATGTGGATATCATACACAAGATTGGGTAGTATCCTATTGGTTAAATCGTTGCATTGTTGTTGTGGTGGTCACGGGGTCAAACCTTGACGACCCCCTTTTCCGCCTTTGCATTGGATTAATGTGGCATTGCATATTAGATTGGGCATATAAGATAATATGATCCAACCTTAAATAAAATATAAGCATATCCTTTCACAAAAGGTTCTTGTGGCGCTTTGGAATACACTTTGGAGGTCAAGGGTTCAAATCCTATTGATCCATTTTTTCCGCCATATAAAACTCACCAGCTCGTTCCAAAGAGAACCTAATAAGGATTCAAGAACCCTTAGTAGTAGTTCAATAATGGATGAAAAAATAATAATATGTGAGATGTGACATGTGCAAGTAATAACATAAAAATAAACCTAACAATGAGAATAAAAATAAACAATCACGAGGAACTCATTAATGGAATTTGAAATTTTTTGCATTAATGGGAAAACAAGGGTTTCCAATGGTGTTACCTCAAATGGTGAGGTTGTTGGAGTCCTTGAAGCTGTACAAAGAGTAGTGCAACGGATCTCCAGAGTTCCTTTCCCTTATCCAAATGCTCAATAGGTGGCAAAGACTCAACTGAAACGGGTAATCAATCACTCTTCACACCCTTATGCTGCCGAAATTCTTGTTGAACTTTAGCCTATCACCTTGAGATCCATTTTTTCCGCCATATAAAACTCTTTTATAGCGCTTTGGAATACACTTTGGGTTATTACTGTGGAGGTCAGGGGTTCAAATCCTATTGATCCATTTTTTCCACCATATAAAACTCTTTTAATGATATAAAACTCTTTTAACGCTTTGGAATACACTTTGGGTTATTACTATGGAGGTCGGGGGTTCAAATCCTATTGATCCATTTTTTCCGCCATATAAAACTCTTTTAACTATATAAAACTCTTTTAACTTTCAATAAAAGATTAGGATAAGATATAATATGTAACAATTGTGGCATATTTTGCGCCATATAAAACTCTTTTAACTTTCAATAAAAGATTAGGATATATAAATTTCAATAAAAGATTAGGATAAGATATAATATCTCTTTTAAATTTCAATAAAAGATTAGGATACAATATAATATGTAACAATTGTGG
Organism: Larix kaempferi; assembly: GCA_027924585.1. NCBI lineage: Eukaryota > Viridiplantae > Streptophyta > Pinopsida > Pinales > Pinaceae > Larix > Larix kaempferi. Next base: position 7,406,617 of record BSBM01000494.1, read on the forward strand.
CATATTTTTCCGCCATATAAAACTCTTTTAACTTTCAATAAAAGATTAGGATATATGTAACAATTGTGGCATATTGGTAGAGTGTTGGATTGTAAAGTGGGAGGATAGGGTTTGATTTTCCCTCCTCGCCAATATTTTTGGTAAATAAACCATAACAAGGACAACTGGACTACCACTTGGCAGCTTCTGCTTGGTCCACCTATTCAATTGTTGTACCGATCTTGCCATGTGTTTACTGACGATTGGACCATGTATAAGCCACTGAGATGCCAACTCAAACTGCCAACTTAGCACTTGGACCTACCATGTCATTTGAAACCTTCCACATGGTGCTCTATGGGCATGCTACGTCAATGCCATAAGGCCATGTGGAACCCTTCCAGTAGTTCCATGTGGCACCCCTTTGCCACTTTTACCTATCTTGCTGAAAATTCAGAACGCGATATCTTTCACGTTTGGAGTCCATTTGGGACGAAATGAACAGTTCTAGAAAGGTCTTGGTGATCCCTACACAATGGTGTGGTTTTGTTTGGGATTTGGATACTTCATTTTATATCAGTCAAGAAGATCCTCCTAGATCACAAAAGGAAGAAATGAGAGATACAAGTTGATCAGGTTAGTTGTGAACCAACACTCGAACTGGTGATCAAATTTGAGTAAGATATTGTACACACTAAGAAAATTAATATTGTGTACCATATAAATGATAAACCTAAAGAAAAATTCACTAATAAATGCCATTAAATATTGCTTTAGATGAAGCATTGAGAATCTATTTATCATATACATATTGTTTCATTTTTCATTTCTAAGTCTCTTCAATATTAGATCATATGCTCCTATTCACCATGTACTAGCATGACGAGCTCTCATAACCTTCTACCACAAGGTTAACAGTTGAATATGGATTTAATATATAAATCTACAATCGCAGCACACAATTTTGTAGAACTTGTAATGACAATGTAGCTTTTAGCGATGTATTGTATTCTTCTATGTTGTGGATTTCCCTAAGAATTATTTCAATATTCTTTGGATCATTATTACATAATCATACAAATAAGTAGTAATATGATAAGATACCACAATAAATATCATAATTTACTAATACAGCACAACTTCATTACTATTTTTTTCCTTATAGGAAAGCATGGAAAACCATTAGAGACTTCACTGCCATCAACAAGTGGTAACATAAGTAAATCATTATTGCCTAAGTTCTAACAACTTCACCTTGAGGGGATCAAGAGTTGTTAAATATACAACATTAGGAGACATTCTCCAAACCAATCTTGTGTAGTCAAGATTGATCCTCTTGTATAGAGGTGAGCACTTTGATTTCCTTCCATGTAAAGGTTATTCCTCCTATATAGAGGTAATTGATCAAAGTAATTATGTTGTAAAGTGTTGTTGGGCAAGGCTCTGAACTTGTGTGTATCAAGTCATGATTATCATGTGAACCTCTCATATAAAGGTATCCATGAGATGGACCTACCATATAGAGGTGAACCTTCCATATAAATGTATCCATGAGATGGACCTCCCATGTAGAGGTGGAACTTATGTATAAAGGTCATGCTCTACTTGTTAAAAGCATTCAATGTTATGTGATACATTATTAACCATGATCACTAGATTACTATTAAGTCTCCTTTAGAGATTGATCACCTCTAAAGTGAATTACTTTAGCATATGATCATTTGGTCTGGAAGAATATAATATGATCACAACATCCGATAATTATTCTTAGTATAATGTAATGTGATGGATAATTAAAGTTAGCACACATTGACCATGTAGTAAGAGATAAAGAAATAAAAGATAAAGCATAGAGATCAAGAGAATTCGAAATTTCCCATGCAGACACTTCAACTAATTAAAGAGAACTCGAATTAATAAAGCTTCAGTTAAGTATCAATGCTTCAGTTAAAGCATCAGTTAAAGATATGTCTCAGTTAACTAAAGAACTCACAGTGGTCACTTCAAGTAAATCAATTGGAATGATTTCAGCTAACTAAGTGTTAAATAAAAGGGACTAGTTAACTAAAGTATTTACACTTTAGTTAAACTAAAAGATGACACGTGAGTTGTGACACTTGCATGTCAACACTTAAGTTAGCCACCTAACTAAGTGGGAAAGCTTCAGTTAAGAGGTGAGTTCATCCCAAGTGACAACTCAGTGAGATGAAGCATTGCATGAGAAGTAGGGGGCACCACTCCATGGCAGATTTATACATCTAGTTTGAGGGCGAGTTCATCCTGAAGTTAGAAGTTAAAAATAGAAGAGAAGAATGTATAAATATGTTATACGGGATTGATGAATCTAGTGTGAAGCAAATTCTCTTCTCCATTGAAGGCAAGGCACTTCTCTTTGTGCAGGGTATTGTTTGTGCTTGTTATTGTTGTGTTGAGCACACATATGATTGATCTCTCTTCTCTATTGATTATGTATCTTCACCAAGAAGTTTGGTGATCTCTTATCTTCCGAAAGCAATCTGTTATGTTGTAAAAGAAAGCATTCTCCGCTATCCATTATATTATACTAAGAAGAATTGTTGGGGTTTTTGCTCTCATAATTTTGAGGATTTTCCCCAAGGTATATTTTGTGTTATGGTTGTATGAATTTCATGGATTGAATTTTCTCATTGCTTCAAGTCTCTCCATCTAAAAGAATTAAATATCAAATATCAACCAAATTTCAACATGACATCAGAGCTCAAGGTGTGAAGGAGCTCAGTTTTGCATGCCAGCTAGATCTTACGTTGATCCTGATAAGTTGAGCACAATATTTGAAGACTATGGAATCAGTCTCTGTACGAATGGAAGACCGTCTTGAGGTCACTTCAAACCTCAACACTTGGAAGTCTAGGATTCTCAACATCCTAGAGGAACATGACTTTGATGGCTATGTATCCATTATGGTGGAGGAGCCTACATTTAATGCAGGTCACATCAACTTCAAGAAGAATCAAGCTAAGGCTAAACAAATCATATATGATTCGGTAAAAGATAACTTGATTCTCGTGGTCACACCGTTTAAGACCGCAAAATAATGTTATGATACATTGACTAATCTATATGAGAAGAAGGCCCCGATTCAAAAGAGAGAATTGAAGAATAAGCTTCAGAACTTAAAGATGTAGACAGATGATACAGTGGCCTCCTTCTTCTCCAAGATCTCTCAGGTAAGAGATCAACTTGTTAGTATTGGAGTAGTAGTGGATGAAGATGATCTTTTCCAAACCGCTATTGATGGTCTCCTATCCTCATGGGAGATGTTCTTGGCTGCGGGAAATGGCCGAGAGGTGCAACCTAACTTCAAAAGGTTGTGGCATGATTGCCTCCAAAAGGAGCGGCAAATCCAAAGCGAGTCAGTGTGCATCAAAGAAGAAAATCTTTCCTTCATGGAAAGAATCAAGAAAGGAAAGAAACCCTTCTTCCAAAATATGTTCTCTCATTCAAAAAAGAAGGGAGTATTATCTTGTCTCATCCTTTTTGGGATCTATCATCACAAACATAGACACATGGTTGATTGATAGTGGTGCATCCAAACATATGACTGGTTACAAGAGTACCATCACTGATCTAAAAGAGAAAGAATTCACATGCATGGTAGAGTTGGGAGACAACTCAACTTATTCGATCTGTCGAGTTGGATCCACTTCATTCCAACCGAGCACTGGTGATATTATACATGTGGAGGGAATTCTATATGTTTTAGGCTTGAAGAAGAACCTCCTCTCAGTTTCGGTTCTTGAAGACAAAGGATTCTGATTTATCTTCATGGATAACAAAGCACTTTTATGGCTGAAGAACAAAAGCCTAGGATCTGCTGCTGTGATCATTGGAGTTCGAGAGGGAGGAATCTACAAGGTACCTGAGAAGTACATTCAAGCTATGATTCACCACACTATCAGTCCATGCGATCTATGGCATCGAAGGCTTGGAAACCTACGCTACAAAGCGCTACCAGGACTTCAAAAGATGGTAAAAGGTATGCCCATATTTGATTTTGGTCATGATAGTGTATGTCAGGGTTGTGCACTTGGAAAGAATGTTAAGAAAAGATTTTCTAGCAAATCTACTAGATATAAAGGGATTTTAGATTTAATACATTATGATGTATGTGGTCCCATGTTATCCCCCTCCCTGAATGGCTTCTTATATTATGTACTGTTCATAGATTATTTTTCTAGGAAGTCATGGATTTATTTCATGAAGGCTAAAAGTCAAACTCTTAGTAAATTTAAAGAGTTTAAAGCCCTAGTTGAAAATCAGAAAGAAAAGCACATTCGAGCATTAAGGTCTAATAATGGAGGTGAATTTGATTCACATGCATTTAATGAGCTATGTAGTGATGCAGGAATATGTAGACAATTAATAGTACCATACAACCCTCAACAAAATGGGGTTTCTGAAAGAAAGAATAGAACCATATGTGAGGCTGAAAAAGCCATGATGCATGATCAAGATATGTCTACCTCATTATGGGTAGAAGCCACGCGTACAACTATGTACATCCATAATAGAAGCCCGCATGCCATTCTAGATGAGAAGACACCAGAATAAGTGTTTACCGATGAGAAGTTAGACAACTCACACTTGAGGATATTCAGGATCCCAGTATACTTTCATGTACTGAAAGAAAAGAGAACAAAGATGGAGCCTTCTGGAAAGAAAGGAACCATTGTGGGTTATAGCGATTCATCCAAAGCATACCGAATATATGTATCTGGTGAGAAACACATTGAAGTCAACCGAGATGTTACCTTCCATGAGGAATATGCTTTCAAAATATCAAAAGAGATTCAATGTGATTTAGAGATGGAGGATCCCAAGTCTGATTCTTCCCCTTCATATTTAGAGAGGGAGAAACCAGAAGATGCCTCATATTTGTTGGCTCCTGAAGAACCAGTAGAACTGGTTGAGAGGTCACTGGATGAACCTTCTTCTAAAAGAAGATCTTCTTAGTGCCGAGACATCTTACAAAATGCAGAGAAACATGGAGCACCATCAGGCTCATCCAGAGAGTGCAAACAACCTGACATATATTCAGGGTATGTTGCAATGATGAGTCACATCAGTGATTCAAAACCATCCTCATATGAAGAAGCTGCAAATAAGTAAGTTTGAAAAGATGCAATGACAGAAGAGTACAACTCTATAATGAAGAATGATGTTTGGGATGTTGTTCCCAAAACTGATGGGAAGTCCATTGTGACTTCCAAATGGCTTTACAAGATAAATCTTGCTACGGATGGTAGCATTGAGAAGTATACAACTAGATTCATTTCTATAGGTTTCTCTCAGAAAGAAGGCATCGATTATGATGAGACCTTTGCCCCTATGGCAAGGTACACCACAATCCGAGCAATTATTGCACTTGCATCTGTTCTAGGATGGAAACTTCACCAAATGGATGTGAAGACAACCTTTCTCAATGGTGAGGTTGAGGAAGAGGTTTATATTCATCATCCTGAAGGATTTTTGGTGGATGGGAAGGAGTCCCATGTTTGCAAGCTAAAGAAATCTCTATATGGGCTTAAGCAAGCCCCAAGGGCTTGGTACTACAGAATTGATAGCTACCTTCAGAAACTGGGTTTCTGTAAGAGTGAAGCTGATCCAAATTTGTACTTCAAAGTAGTGAAGAACCAACCGTTGATATTGGTTCTGTATGTTGATGATTTGTTTCTCAATGGAGAGGACAATATGAGTGGTTGGTGCAAGAGTGAGCTCAACTTAGAGTTCGAGATGAAATACTTAGGTCTAATGCACTACTTTATTGGCCTTGAGATATGACAAAGAAAAGATGGAACTTTTCTATCTCAAGGGAAGTACAATGTGGATATATTGCGTAGGTTTGGCACGATAGATTGCAAATCTATGACTACACCGATGGTTTCCAATTTGAGTAAACTTCATGAGTCGGGATCTGGATCAGATCTAGTAGATCCCATTTTGTATAGACAGCTTATAGGCTCTCTAATTTACTTGATACATTCAAGGCCTAATATTTTTATGCTGTGAGCATTCTGAGTCAATTTATGTTTGATCCGAGACACTGACACTAGATAGTTGCTAAGCATGTGCTTAGGTACCTTTGAGGTACAATTTAATATGGACTCGTATATGCCTCCAGTGGAGGAGTCATGTTACTTGGTTATACAGACTCAGACTGGGGAGGAAGCATTGTGGACCGTAAGAGCATATCCGACTACTGTTATACCCTAGGGCCAATTATGATATCTTGGTCTAGTAGGAAGCAGGGCTCCGTAGTATAGAGAACTACCGAAGCAGAATACATAGCTACTAGTGTTTCCTGTCGAGAAGTAGTGTGGCTCAGAAATCTACTTGTAGGGTTGTTTAGTGAAAATCTTGAGCCTAAAGTTATTAGGTGTGACAATGAGAGTTGCATCAATATTTTCGAAAACCTAGTGTTTCATGACAAGTCAAAGCACATTGAAATGAAGCATCACTTCATCCGAGACATGGTCTAGAAAGCTATAGTGAAACTTCAATACATTGCTACTGATGAGCAGATTGCAAATGTGTTTACAAAGTCTCTGTCAGTGACGAATTTCATGTACTTCCGAGACAAGATTTGTATGGTAGAGAATGCCTCCCTCACTGAGAGGGAGTGTTAAATACTATTACAAAGAAAAATTCCTATGGCTTGGGGAAGACCACAACATACGGCTAACTATCAGAAAATGACTCAATTCCCAATGCAATGCTATATAAATGACATTGCTAAGATAATGGAGAAAAGACCAACCTTCAACTAGATGTTTGATGTAGATCACCGTTGAGCTTTCAACGTCTACACTTGAACCTGCAAATTAGTCTCAACAACAAGTACAAGTAAGTGGATATAATACGTGAAAGACATTAACATAATCAATAGCATGACCCATGATATCATAAGCAAATATAACCCAATGTAATTAAACAATATTCACAACATCAATTGGACAAGAAAATGAGTATTTCCATTAATGAATAACAAGAAGTACAATATACGACCTCTTGGCGACAACCAATCTGAACCAAGAACTTGGTCTCTCCACCACTTCAATCCTCCATGTAATGGAAAACTCAAACTAGGATAGGAGTTTGGTAGGTGAACATAAGGAGTTCACAACAACAAGGATCAATGAGTGTAGACACAAGTCACGACAAAAATCCACTAGAGTTATCTTGCTCTCTCTTTTTCCTCCCTTCCATATGCCATAAGAGCTCAATATATAGCCTTCCAAAGGTAAGTGAAAGGACACATCGAGGAATTTCGGGGAAAATGGAAGGCCAAAGGTCACCCTAAGACTACTTTTTGGGAGTAAAAAGTATTTTTCTAATGATTTTTACCATTTTACTTGGCACCCGCGGGTTATAGTGTAATAGCTTGCATTTACGCTGGCTAAAGTGGAACAGCTAGCATACAGGAAGAAAAATAAGGAAAAAGTGTTTCTGAAGGACATAAAGTGAATATGAGTCAATGAAATGGATCCTGAAGGCCAAAGAGTGCTGATGCTCACAAGGTGGAAACTTACGTTGTAACAAATATACAACATCAGGAGACATTCTCCAAACCAATCTTGTGTAGTCAAGATTGATCTTCTCGTATAGAGGTGAGCACTTTGATTTCCTTCCTTGTAAAGGTTATTCCTCCCATATAGAGGTAATTGATCAAAGTAATGATTTTGTAAAGTCTTGTTGGACAAGGCTCCGAACTTGTGTGTATCAAGTCATGATTATCATGTGAACCTTCCGTATAAAGGTATCCATGAGATGGACCTCCCGTATAGAGGTGAACCTTCTGTATAAAGGTATCCATGAGATGGAGCTCCCTTCTAGAGATGGACCTTTTGTATAAATGTCATGATTTACTTGTTAAAAGCATTTAATGTTGTGTGATATATTATTAACCATGATCACTAGATTGCTATTAAGTCTCCTTTAGATATTGATCACCTCTAAAGTGAATTACTTTAGCATATGATAATTTGGTCCGAAATAATATAATATGATCACAACATCCGATAATTCTTCTTAGTATAATGTAATGTGATGGATAATTAAATTTAGCACATATTGACCATGCAGTAAGAGATAAAGAAATAAAAGATAAAACATAGAGATCTAGAGAAATAGAAATTTCTCATGCAGACACTTCAGCTAATTAAAGAGAACTTGAATTATTATATCTTTAGTTAAGTATCAATGCTTCAGTTAAAGCATCAGTTAAAGATATTAGTTAACTAAAGAACTCACAGTGGTCACTTCAAGTAAATCAATCAGCATGATTTCAGTTAACTAAGTGTTAAATAAAAGGGACTGGTGAACTAAAGTATTTACACTTTAGTTAAACTAAAAGACAACACTTCAGTCAAAGAGAATATCTAGTTAACTAAATGTTATTGCATGATGACACTTATGTTAAACTAAAAGATGACACGTGAGTTGTGACACTTGCATGTCGACACTTAAGTTAGCCACCTAACTAAGTGGGAAATATTTCAGTTATGAGGTGAGTTCATCCTAAGTGTCAGCTCAGTGAGATGAAGCACTGCATGAGAAGTAGGGCTCACCACTCCATGCAAGATTAATACATCTAGTTTGAGGGTGAGTTCACCTTGAAGTTAGAAGTTAAAAATAGAAGAGAAGAATGTATAAATATGTTATACAGGAATGATGAATCTAGTGTGAAGCGAATTCTCCTCTCCATTGAAGGAAGGGCGCTTCTCTTTGTGCAGGGTATTGTTCGTGCTTGTTATTGTTGTGCTGGGCACACATCCGATTTATCTCTCTTCTCTATTGCTTCTATATCTTCACCAAGAAGTCTGGTGATCTCTTATCTTCCAAAAGCAATCTTCTATGTTGTAAAAGAAATCATTCTCTTCTCTCCATTATATTATACTGAGAAGAATTGATGGGGCTTTTGTTCTCATAATTTTGAGGATTTTCCCCAGGGTATATCTTGTGTTATGGTTGTATGAATTTCATGGATTGAATTGTCTCATTGCTTCAAGTCTCTGCATCTAAAATAATTGAAGATCAAATCTCAACCAAATTTCAACAAGAGTGTCAAAATATTGAGCTCCCCAAATTATTTGAAGATATATCATGTTTTTCCTAGGACTTCTTGAGATATCCCTCAAGGCCCATTACTACTTTATTTACATTAATATTCTTATGCATTATTTTATCATTAAACTATTCACATTGTTTATGCATAATTTCAATGCATAATATAACTAAACAAAACTCCTTTGATATGTAATTACTCATTGTATCTCCCCCGTATGGTAATCCAGATTATGTTGGAACATAATGAAAAATAACATTAACCAATAAAAAAATATAGGAATAAAATGAAAACTAAATTTTATTAATGAAATAATGGTGGAACATGCTATACACATACAATATCTAGAATGGTGGTATTTATATCCAAGAAGAGATGTATTTGCTACACTCATTTGTGTGTCCTTTGCATAATTTCTCTAACAAGAAGCTTGAGCTACATTTTATAATATTGTTAAAACCTAAGAGGAAAAATCCTTAATATGGAAGATCCGTAACCCTAATATAAAGTTAGGGTTGAGTGTGATGATGTGTTAGAAAAATTTAAGTTACCAAAAAGGGAGCTTTGTGAAGACCATAACTTCACACTTATTTCTCTATATTATGTCTTCTTTAGCTCATTGGAAAGATAACTTTCAAACTCAATATGAATTATCTTCAATTAAAAATCTAGATTTTGGAAAATGTATGAAGAGACATCGAAAAATACACTAGAATTTCTAGACCCCAGAGTTATGAAAATAGAGTTATGAAAATTGTTAGTATTAGATCCATTTTTAGATGACTCTAGATGACCATCTAGATCACAAGGTAAACAAGTCCACTTCAACAATATATTTATTATATTTGGTATTTTCTTTTACATATTATATTACACTATCCTTCACTATGATCTTCCAACTTTACTTGAGTCCCTGAATAGGTTTAAACTAGCCTACAATATCTAATCCTATTTAAATCCTAAACAAAAGTGGTCTCTTCTTCCGTGCTAATGTAGAGAAAAATTTTAATATACAATATACAACACTATTAACCATTTTTATTAACTTTATTTTTTTTAAGAAGGAGTTGTTCACAGTTAAAATAGACTCAAAGTCTTACCTCACCAGCCACCTGAGATAATTTACTTGTAGATAATTTAAAAGAGCCTTGCATTTAGAAATTATATCCACCTTATTTTAGAGAATTTTTGGATAATCAAAGCATTGAGAACCAAATTTATCTCTTATTAAGTGCTAATGTAGAGAACAAATATAGTAGACAACATTGTTAATCATTTTTTAAGAGCTTTAGTTTTCCTAAAAGGAAAAGTTGTTTATAATTAAAATAAACTCAATGCCTTGCCTCACCTTTTACTAATAACCCACATTGAGATAATTTACTTGTACATAATTTAAGGGTATTTCATTTATAAATTATATCCACCTTATTATGTCCCTGAAGGGGATCATATATGGATCGGTAAGGTAGGATTAATTTGTCTGTACGATACAATTTTATTTAAAACTATAGTTAAAACATTAGTTTTTAATTTGTTTAATTAAAACTATTTTCAAAACTTTAATTATCTTGCATTTCATTAGGCAGGACAGCATGGCATCTGCCTCGATTTTCCCTTCCCAAGAGGGGGCGGCCTGCAGATGTCATGAGGTTCCAGACTAACTGGTATTTGTCTGCCACTGCTTTAAATGCTAACCAACCCTAGTGGACATCAGCTCGGGCGAATGAATGAATGGTTGTAATCGTGGATGAATTTCCTAGAGGGGGCGACGTGCAGACATCATGATGTGCCAAACTAACTGGTGTTCATATGCCATTGCTTTAAATGCTAACCAGCCCTAATGGACATCACTTTGGGTGAATGAATGGATGGATGTAATCGTGGATGAATTTCCTGACATCTAGGTCATGAGCTTTTCAATCTCACATCTGACACTACCATTTATGAGCTTTTCAATCTCGCATATGACACTACCTTTTATGGGAGGGGGGCACTGCAGGAGAGGGAGGCAATGCTCACGAGGGAGGGTTAGCAGTTTTGTAATAGTACAGATTACCTGGCAACGTGCATGCATGCATAGGTGGCTTCCCCTCTGCAACCTAGCGATTTGCATGCACAGAACATGCTACTACTTCTTCTTGTATTGCTACGGATGTAACATCTTCCTTCCTCTTAACTTATTCCAATTAGGAAGAATAGTCAACTTATCCTTTTCTTACAGTGATAAGTGATGCTTTACAGGCCAAAGACTGATCTGTTTCTTACCGTGATAAGTGATGATTTACCAGTCAATTTGCGATGACTTACAAGATGATTCTGGAATTGTGTGTCCCTATGTCCCTGCCAGTTCCTATTAATCATTAATTGTTGAATTTGAAAATGAATTTGGTCATGGAGTGAATATATTTATGCAAGTGGTTCCAATGGCTTGTCGGATCTTACATTTAGTATAATTGATATGGAATTCCAAGAGTTTACAAAATTTAAGGGGAAATGGTCTTCTTAAGCATGCATTTTATGGACAGATTCTTGTCTAAGTGGGGTTTACCATATGCAGGTCCTGGGTATTATATGCAATGCCTAGATGACAAGATTTGGTAGATAATTTTCATTTGATTTCCTAACATTGTTAAAGGTAATTGAGATGGTAGAAGTTGATTTGATAGATATTTTTCTTGTGATTTCCTCATTTATATTTTTCCGAAATATTTTCTATTATAATTTTAGTCATTACAATGCCTATATAGTCACATTCCACCATGTTTTCATGGTTCCAGTCAACGGACGAGATAGAGGCGGAGAATGTTAATCAACAATGGGATGAAGCGGAAATTGAAAAGGCAACATGGAATAGGTTAGCAAAAGAGTTTTGGTTTCAAATTTTGGCAAGATTGCTCATGAAAGCAATTTTCAGGTTGTGTCTAGTATGCAAACACTGGAACAATATTTTTAAGTCCTTGGAATTCAAAGAGTTAACCTTCATCTTAATGGTTCCTAGTACTCTGGCCTTTCTCATTTCACCCAAGAAGCGCTCATATGGCATCATTAAATATTTATGGATTAGCGTGAAAAGCAACTATAAGTTCCATAGATTATCAATCGATTTATTTCCAAGCCTATAGATTATCAATCAATTTATTTCCAAGCCTAAAGGTTGTGTTGACCAGTTTCAAAGGCATACTTTGTTGTTTCAATACCGGTAAATCCAAATACATATGCAATCCTGTGCCTAGATCATGGAATGAATTTCCAGCTTGCACTAAACTTATACTGTGGGAATTCTATGGCCTTTATTTTGACCCTTGCAAAAGGTGTTATTTTCTCATCGTTGGAACAAAATTCCAAGGAAAATAAGTATATTGTCATGAAAAGAAATTCTATAAGGATATGGTCATGGAAATATACGATTCTCACAATAATGAATGGATCGAATTCAAGGATAGAGAGGGCGAATGCTATCAACCTTTATCATAAGGAACATATTCAGAAGGAAAATTATATTTGTTAAATAAAATAAAACATTTTGGAAACTGTTGTTGAGTTGTTTTAGATGTCCAAGAGTGTAAATGGAAAATAACTGATGTTTCAAAAAACATATCATATGATGTCTTTGATTTCATTGACAACACATGTCTCACCTATTGGGAAGGGCTCATATTCTTATGGATCAGAAACCTTTTCGTCTATGGGAAATTTACACAAATTATGTAGGAGAAGCATAATGGAATCCAATGTAAACATCAAACAAGGACCAAGAGGTGAGGAGATTAAGATCATCGCAAAGGTCTAAAATGGCAAGCACAAAGAATGAGATTAGAATGAATGAGAGTGTTGTGTTTTAGTCATTTTGCCATCGAAACTTGTTATTGCAGTTTGTAACAAAGAAGGAAATTTGTTGTGTGGATGGGACGGAACAAGTGTATTTAATTATAGTATGAATATTCACTTCTTTTGCTTCGTGTTGGCCATAGTTTAAGCTGACCTTTTCTACCTACTAACTGATTTTTTTTTAAATATTTATATGTGCATTTTTAATATTTATATGCGTATTTGAGTATTTTCTACAAGGATTAGTAAATTTTGGCATTGTTATAAACTCGACACTTAAGATGTTTCAAAGTTTTACATTGGAAAACCTATTTTTTCCAGTTTTGAATGAGTGGTTACCTTTTTTGTCATTTTTCTATAGAAGAATGTTATTTTAGTTTGTAAAGAGAGAGGCAATTTTTTGCACAGATCGATGGATGGAATACATTTGTTTCAGTACGATCTAAATATTCACTTATTTGCTATCCAATATCAGGTGGCCTTCATTATATCTATATCTATATATGGATAGGATAATTTGGGAGAGCCTTCTTTTTTTAGGGCCAAGATGTATAGTCTATTTCAAGGGATCTTACAAATTTGATTTACAAGTGGATACTCTGTTGCTGTTGGTGGCCCTTATGCTTGGGGTTTGTGCTATAAATAAGAAATGAGCCCTGGCCAGCTTTACTGTGCCCAAAATTATCTATTCCCCTACATTCCTGGATCCACTTACCATGGATGTGGTGCCCTGCCTGTTTACTGGTATGTTGGATGAATTTGCCCTTCTAAAATCATGAAACCTTCAATATTTAAAATCTTGTTTCATTTGTACTGTAAAATGTAAATTATATTGTATTACATTGATGTAATGCCCCATATTTTGACTAGGCCTATTTATGAGTTAGACACCTTTCACTTTAATTGCTTATTATTTGTTTGACTCAGCTAGACAGAGTGAACTATATTTTCGGCATGTTAGACATGATGATATGTGCTACTGTGTTAATGATGTTACTATATTCATGCAGTTATTAAAGTTATGATTATCATAAGATTCTTTTATTTCATGATGATAGTGTATGTTGATAATCGTCCTGGAGGAAATGTGATATATATGATGTGGTAATTATGCTGTGATCGATTTAATGATTTTATGTGATGAAACAAATGATGCTGACAATATGGATCGGACAATGATAGAATGTGAAATATATGGTGTTGTACGTGGATGCCATCCTATGATGAAATTGATAGAACTGTTATATTCCATACATACCTGTGATGAAATTGAGGCGTGAAATAAAATGATGTTGATGATATGGATCAATTGGTGATCGAATGGAAATGCTCGTTATAAAAGGTGTATCTTGCGGAATACTAACCTACAGGACACGAGGGCTATGGGATAGCCGGGTACTTGATCTGGTATACGGAGAAGAACCTATCCATGCAGTAAACCTTAGCAACCGAAATTGATGAAACGATGACATGGACCGATAATCTCGAGAGCAGCAGAGTATGATTTGATAAGGGCGTAGGCCCAGTATGTTGAGAGGGATGGATGTGTTTCCCACCCTATGTTCCTATGATACCCGAGGTCGTGGGAGGGCCGTGCTGAGACACGCTCCCCATGTATGTGTGATGACGATGGTCGGATGCCTGCTAGGAGAGGATAGGTCCGCTGCTCAGCCGACACTATCGCTCTCAAGTTCTATGTGGTCAGGTCGATGAGTCTGACATCCACTTTTGTACTAGCAGAGGAAGGACAGGGAGGATGGGGCAGTAGGTTAGGATGGGAGGACATGATAGCTAGTACTATTGAGGGTTGGATATTCCTTGACCCGGAGTTAGTGGTAGTAGGTAGCTTTCCTTGTACCTGAATGATTGATCAAATGTAATCATAAAAGTAACGAAATGAAATCTTAAAAGTTGACTGATAAAATAACCGATGATGTTTTAGTAATATGATGATGAATGTATACTTGTCCATTTGGCATAAAGTATTATTAGTATTAGTTAGCTGTTATGCATAGGAAATATGACGTATGTTTATAGTACATGTCCGTCTTGTGCATACGCTGGCCACGCATGCACATTATGCACATGCGCAATAATATTGGTTTACAACCTACTTATCAAGATTTGACAATGTTATAAGTTATCAGAGATAAATCAATTAAGTATTTACTGAATGACTTGATTAGTAAAAGATTGTCAAGTTCTAATGTGTAAAATAAATGTCATTAACTGTAAGTACCCTCAAATGAAGGTGTCCTTGATATGAAGTATGATAGTTAAATATCAATACTAGAAGAGTACACTATATAATTGTTGATTATGGTTAAGTGAACCATTAATTATATTTCATTACTTATACCTAGGGGTATTAGGTTGACACTTATTAATTAAACAAATAGATATTTTAATTACTATTCACAATTAAATTAATTACTATTATTTTTAAATTATTATTTGATATTATTATTACTTAATTAATAATAATAATAATGATAATAAACCCTTTCATAAAGCATAGTGGGTGGATTAATAATAAATTTATTAAATAAATTATTCATTTAGTTAACGGACGGAATCATTCCAAGTAAATAAAAAGGAGTTGTTAAATAAATTATTAAATAATCCTACTGCTCAAAAGAAAATTGGTTGATTTAAAATAATATATATATTCCACCTTTTTACCTTAAAAAGGGGGTGCATTAATGATTTGTACTTCCAAGACCATGACAGCTAGGGCGGTGGAGTGATAAGGAAGTTTGACTTTTGGAGGAGGGGATTCCTATAAAGA
Organism: Larix kaempferi; assembly: GCA_027924585.1. NCBI lineage: Eukaryota > Viridiplantae > Streptophyta > Pinopsida > Pinales > Pinaceae > Larix > Larix kaempferi. Next base: position 7,422,315 of record BSBM01000494.1, read on the forward strand.
GGAGAATTAACAAAGTAGAAAGGGGGGTTATTGTGGGAGAACGGTGAGGATTATTTTTGTGAAAAAGGAGGAATGCCGAGGAGGGGGTTAACTCGAAGCTTTGAGGAGGTGGAAAACTCAAATGAAAAGACTGAGGAGGGGGTTAACTCAGCAGAAGATTACCATGGAATGGTTGGATGGAAAGCTGCTGTTGGGATTATCGGTCTGTGGGCTCGGGGGCTAGGAAATCCGTTGATTTCCTAGGGTCAGCACGATAATAGCTGATCGGCAGGGTGGACACATCATTTTGGGTTGCTAAGGTACCATATAGAATTCACCATGTAAGTCTTCTGATCTTACTGCAAATCTACGAGCCCAGGTATTTTACTCAGCTAGCTTAAATGAATTGTATTTCCCTTTATTTTCAGATTACGCATGAAATAAGAACAGGGTTAGAATGAAAATCCTTAAGTTTATATTTATTTAATTTGCATAGACTTATGAACTTTTAGAAACCTGAAACACAGACGGTTGATTCTCTTCTTTTAGAAAGCAAACGAAGTAAAAATTTGGTATTTACACATAAATGGATAAATAGAGACCCAGTGCCTAGATAGGGCACTACAATTGACATGCTCGAGTTGATTCCATTTCTACTTTTCTCTTTGGAGAGTGTAATGTTGTTTCATAAGTTGTGTACTGTGTTATATTTATGTAGCATATTTGATTCGATTCTACTTTTTCTTCAGTGACCAAGCCTGAGTTTGGTTTGTAACTAGATTCCTATTTCTTCATATGTATTCTAGTTTTCATTTGAAAAGTTGTATTTTGCATACTGGTTGGTTGGTCGATGGTGTTTTTCAATTAGTTTGTGATTTCAACTCTAAATTTCTTGTTCTAGTGATACTGCAAGTGGTTATTCGTACTTCTTTTCTTAGTTTACTTCATAATAATATAAAGTGTCAATTCCATTTGTCTCATGGATGGATGCATGAATCATAGCTATATTCTGGCTTACGTTTTTGATGTATTGTGATTAGATTTAGGGAATTCAAGGTTTTATTTGTTTGGTCCTTTTGGTTAATGCAGGAACTATAACTACGGACAGATTGGCGAGGTACTGAAACTTGATTTGCTTAGTTATCCAGACATGTTGTCGGACAATGCCACAATAGCATTTCAAACTGCAATATGGAGGTGGATGAATCCCATCAATCCAAAACAACCCTCTACTCATGATGTGTTTGTGGGTAATTGGAAGCCAACAAAAAATGACACTGCATCATTTAGGGTCACTGGTTTTGGAATGACCATCAATGTTCTAGATGGGGGTTTAGAATGTGGGAAAGGGGAAGTTGAAAAAATGAGCAACAGGGTTTCACATTACCTGCATTTTCTTGATTTTATGGGCATTGGACAACAATTTGTCGGTGATCATCTTGATTGTGGCCAGCAAGTTCCTCTTAATCCTCCATCAGATTCTGCTACCTCGCGTTAACTGTGAGTCTGTAGTATTATCTATCCAAGGCCATCCTCGATCCTATTGATGGAAGGGTAAATAAAGGGGCACACCTAACCATTATGTGTATTGTTTGGGATATCTATTTCACAATTAGGAAGTTTGGTTCGGTTCAGTGATGAAAGGCTAGAAGGGCTCTATCTTCTTATTTGTAGGTGATTGTGATAAGGTTTATTGCCAGTTATGTAATATATAACAACACTTTCTAAAACACTATATGTGCAAAGACTTAATTTAATTAGTGTTGATCACATAATCAAATGATGTTATTTGTTATTTTGTACTAGCTTTTTTATTGCTAAGGCCTGTCCAAGGCCATTCTTGATCCCTATTGATGGTGGGGTAAATAAAGGGGCACACCTGACCATTATGTGAATTGTTTGGGTTATCTATTTCACAATTAGGAAGCTTGGTTCGGTTCAATGATGAAAGAATAGAAGGGCTCTATCTTCCTATTTGTAGGTGATTGTAATAAGGTTTATTGTCGATTATGTAATATATATCAACACTTTCTGAAACACTATATGTGCAAAGACTTAATTTAATTAGTGAAACACTATATGTGCAAAGACTTAATTTAATTAGTGTTGATCACATCATCAAATGATGTTACTTGTTATTTTATATTTTGCTATCTTAGTTACAGCCAAGTCGTGAAATATCTGTACAAACATATCATTCTCTTGCTTACCATTCAATCCATAAAATTGGTTGTCTTCCTTCTATGGTATTTTGTGAAAGGATCTTACAAGTGTTTTCATAGGAGTAACCTATATGTTAATTTTATCGACCAATAGTAACTGCAAATTGATTTTATATCATGATATTGTTAATGATGCATTTCATCATCATGTATTCTACCAATCATACAGTCAACCTTGGGTCCAAGTTGGGTCTTGGATAATCCATGCAAATTTGCCTAGTAATTATCTAGATTTCTAGATGCTTTGTTGAATATTGCATGAGAAGAATACAAGCTACAACATAAAAATTTTCTAGATGCTTTGTTGAATATTGCATGAGAAGAATACAAGCTACAACAAAAAATTGGTAGGGAGGAGTGTTGAAAGTAGTAAAGCTTTTGTTTGTTCTTTTCGACTTGAAAACTGGATTTCTATAGAAGTGCCATTTTTATTTCAAATACAACTAATTTTGTGAACAGGTGATCATTTATGTTTGCTTTAATATATTTAAAATTTTAATCTTCTATAATAATTAGTGAAACCTTTGAGAATGAGGTTGTCTACTAAACAGTGTATAGGGGTTTTAAAAGTAGTATACTCATTGTAGTCATACTTCATTGGCATATTATGTATCATATCCTCTTTCTTTGTTGTGTTGTTGTGCCTATTGCTTCTATTTATCTCTTTTTTAGTCCAACTTCATTGGCATATTAGGTATCATATCCTCTTTCTTTGTTGTGTTGTTGTGCCTATTGCTGCTATTTATCTCTTTTTAAGACCATGTTGTGTTTTACTTAGCACACAATTTTAGATAACAGTGAGTCTGTAGTTTTTTTTCTTGTAATTTGTGTATATTCACAAAATTGTCCATTCAGAGTACTTTGTCAAGCACATGTGCATATGCAACAATAGTATGTTTTGCATCAAACAATTGAAGATAGAGAGATGTTAATTTATAGATATATTAAGCAATGTCACCTAGGAATTGTACTATCTTCGGGATGCATCTCCTAGAAAGTGAAAGTCATTTGGAAGGAAACGTCCTTGAAGGACTTTTAGACTTCTTTGCAAAAATGGGGTACTTGTGGGGAACTATGACCAATGTTATTTATAGTTTTTACTTATTGTTTGACATTTAGAATTGGATAAATGCTATTTATAATACACATGTAAATATTATGTAATATGTTTTTAAATAGAATTTAATAGCATACATTGTTGTTAGGATCCTATACCCTTATATTCACTAAGATAATGCACTTTATATCTATTTCATGTTTGGTAAGTGTTTGTATTTTTTTTGTTGAGTAGGATTTTAATATCTATTTGATGAAGCAGTGATATATGATGGTAAAGTTTATGCATTCTATAATGGATATCATTAATAATGGATATCATTATTAAAGTATATCATTATTAGGTGCAATTGCTCACCATATTTAGAAAGTAAGGAAGATTGTGTATTTTGTTTTTTTTTTTTGTTTTTTTGGAAGGGTTTTTATTTATTTATTGAGAATATGGTTATGATTATATAGTTAATGTATAAGTATAAGGTTATTAATTTCTTAAGATTACTTAAAATTCTAGTTAAAATTATTTATGGATAAGGGGGTGAAAAAAATTAAGATACTATAAAGGAGTTATTAACTCCAATCTAAAAGATAAAAAATATCTTTTTTAACTAGTTTAAAGAAGAAAAACATATTGATGGTGGCAAGAACGGGAAGGATAATCATTTACCCTAAAGGAAATATTGTGAGAACGTTTGCATGGGGATTGGGAAGAAGAACAAATAATCAGGTAGATAAATAGATTTTACAAGGATAAATAGATTTTGACATTGTAATAACTCGGTATTTTAGATCTTTTGAAGTTCTTATACTCCCAAGAATTGTTCGTGGTTGTTTCTGTAAGAAAATTGAACATGATATCGATCTATACCGTCCTTGTATTTTTAAGCAATATTTTGTATTTTGGACTGAAGGAAGCCAGCATACAGTTTTGTGAAATATATATAAATAGGTTAACTTTAGTAAAACAATTATATTAGTTTTAATAATAGTACTTCACGAAATTTATGTTGAATTACCTTATGGAATTTATGTTAATATTTGTTTATTTATGATCCAAGTAGTATATAGAACTTTTTGTAGTTCTTGGTAGTTGCTCGAGGAATGTAGTGAATACTTTGGCCTTTTGAATCTACTCTTGGTAAATTAGGTAAATTATGTAAGGATGATGTATCAAATGTTAATGTTGGTGTTATAAGGTACACATATTTGGAGCAACAAGTATTCCTAAGCAGAAGTAGAACAAAGTTTTTATGTCACATAAATTTACATGAAATAGTTTTTGAGCAGACGACATAATCTTCGATCATGTTCTTAAAGAAGGATTTTTTAGGGGAGATATAAAGACTTTAAGTCCTTTGGGCCTTAAATTTGTCATGTGTTGTGGACAGTTTCTTTGCTTGTTATTATTGAAGTTATATCTTCTTCATATTATTAGTATTTTTAAATTTAAAACCATTGTTATTCTTCATTGATCAAAATAGAAAAAGTGTGATTTAATATGGATTTTCATATTAAATTCAAAAAATAATTAAAAATCAAATTTACCAAAAATTCTCATAAATTATCACCAATTTACCACTAAACCACAAGTTAATCAACATTTTTTTTCTTTTATATTAACTATTCTACTTCCTAAATGACATATCCTCCACATCTATAAATACTCTCTACAATATTTTTTATTTTATTTTAGAGATATCCTCATTGATGTTACCTCTCTATTCTACTTATTGATCTAGATAGGAAATGATTTTGGAGTCATCACTACAAATTTAAAGAAATTATATTGATCTAGGAAATGATTTTGGAGCCATCACAATACAAATTTAAAGAAATTATATTGGTATATATCCATTTACACATTCATAAGTTAATTTCAAGCCTTTCAAATTATAGTACTCAATTAAAAGCATTTCACAATTTTGTATTCTACTCCCCTTTCTCCAATTTTTGTAGATACTCATTCATTATAAAATCAATCATAATGAAACAATAGTTGAGTTATATATACGAGATTTCAACAAACTTCAAAGAGATTTCAAAATTGAATCCCATGGACGCCAAACTAATCCTACCTAATTAGAGGTATCTATATAAATTTATCTATTGGGCTCTTTAAGCTTAGGCCCTGTAGAAGCACTCTTTGCCTTACTTCTTCTATTTTATCATTTCATCTTATAGCAAGAGCTACTTGCAAATTTGGGGACATTGCCACCTTGTGGCTCTTGTTATACTTACCGAAGGCATAGGTATATTGTTTTTGGTATGTCATTGACCAAACATTAATCTTGTAGTTGACTATAAATTTTTGTTGGTTTTTGTGATCCGAGTCGTGTCCAGGAAGCACAAGGGGGACAATAGTTCGACTAAATGATTCAGATATGTTATGTCAGAATATTAATAAACATAATGAGCGAAAGAAGGATTACACAATACAGATAAACACAAATACGCACAAACAATATGCAGGAATGCGAACTGTTCTCTATTACTTGCAAACAGATCAAAACTGATTGATTCTAATCAGATGTATGTTACAATAGTTTACATGCTTATAAAGAAGTATGAGACACTTGGGTGCCTACCCGTTACGTTCAGTTACAAAGAAGAAGTTAGAACGGTTTCAACAGTTCAACCGTTACAGTCGACTAGAAGACAGAGAGACAGCCCGTCGAAGTTTGACAGTCGTTGGTTGCATGTCGATGCTGCTTGTTGATGTCGCGAGCTGAAAGATTGTAGAACATGTCAAAGGTGCGGAACATGTCACAATATGTCGAAGTCAAGACTCGTCGGAGTTGTGTCAAAATTGAAAACCTGTCGAAGTGCTAAAGTTATCGAAGTCATGTCGCGTCGAAACTTGTCGAAGTTGTATCAACAGCGATGATTGGTCGAAGATGTGTCCAAGTCAGCATCTGACAATAATGCCAACTAAGATGTGGATCAAATCTCCTTCCTGAAGAAACAATGGACCCCATTGTTTGCTCATGAAGGTGAGGAAACTTGTCGGTCACTTCAGTAGCAGAGTACCACTTTCCTTGGGATGGGATTTGGCCAGCTTTGGCAACCTGAAACAAGGGAATTGTGTTCGTCATTGTAAGGCGTACTCGTCGTCCCACAATGGTGTTGCAAGGAAAAGGATCCTGAACATCTGGATAGATGTCTTCGGGTGTTATTGTGGAGAAGTCATTCTGTTCCAACAAAGGTGCATGGTATGGTTGAAGCAGATCCACATTGAAAACTGGATGCAGACCCAGGCATGCAGGAATGTCGAGTTGGAAAGCATTTTCGTCAATATGTCAAAGAATACTGTATGGACCATATCGCAAAGGCTTGAGCTTCTTGATGTTGATGTATATGTAACTTCAGAATGTATTTCACATATATGTATGTTGTATTCCTATAGAGATGTTATTATTCCTCTATACGGAAGTGTCGTCATTTATATTGTAAGTGTCGTAATTTATACTTGATGGGTTATTAGACCACCTTGTTGGGGTCATCCCTGTATAAGTCATGTGGGTCAAAGGGTTATTAGACCACCCTATTAGGGGTCGGCCCAGTCAGCATTATGTTAAGTGGTTAAGTTGAGGCCGACCTAGTTGAGTAAAGGTCAAGTCAAGTTAGTGTATAAATAGAGAGTGTGTGTCTCTCATTTTACACATTCTATTCTCTCACTCACACTTTGGAGAGTGGCGCACTTGTGGAGGAGGAGGCTCTGCTACTAGGAGAAGACTATCTCTTGTATTTTGGTTGTATCATTGCTCTATCTATCTCTAAGGAAGTTATTGGGGTTTTTCACCTTTATGGTTTTCCCCAAGTAAACTCTGTGTCTCTTGTGTGCTTGCATTATTGTGTCCATGATTGATATGTTGTAGATTTGCTATACATGTTGTTCTCTCAGTTAAGATCCTAGATCAGATTGAAATAAATTCTGAAAATTTAACATGGTATCAGAGCTAGCCTGAAAGAAGGCATGATATGGCATGTATGACACTTGTTGCACTTATGATGCTAGGGCTTGATATAGCAAAAACCAGTCATCATAGCACTTTCTCTATAAATCCGTTTTTGCGAAGTTTTCGGGTCTGAAAATTTTACAGGTCGAAGATTATATCCCCATGTACCTTGTGTCCAAAGGAAAACCTCTAATTCATTGTACTCTGTGATTTATGATTTGTACTATATAGGGTTTCTGCCGCTTCCAGATCTGAGTCAAAAACAAGTGACCTTGGAAAAAAGGTCATAACTTGGGCTAGGAAGCTCCAAATGAAATTTCATAAAAAGTGACAGGTAGTACACAGAATGTACTATCTCAGGAAACGTTTTTCAGAGGCCAAAGTTGAACCAGTGACATGCGGCATGCCTTACAAGTTCTCTCTCCTGTTTTATCCCATAAACAGGTCATGTTGCGACACTTGGCATAACTCTCTCTCAGAGAATCCAATTGAGGTCATACCTATCGGGATGGAAAGATGACAAGGCGGGATATCTTAGGAAAAGTTTTCATACCCTTGGGATCGAAAGGTTTGTAGTTACACCAGAAACAATCAGGTACATATTTATGTCAAAACAGAATGATTTTTGAGCACCTTCATTCATGGCTTCCGGAATTTAGGGTTTCAGATAAAGTTGAAAATTTTGTAATCGGAGACCACGGCTGAATGCTACTCATAAAAATAGAAATTTAGAGACCAAGATCAGAATTTTTGGTTGGGTAGAAGGCAGGGCTTCATCAGACCCTAGTTCGGGACTTTGATCGAAAAAGTGGAAAATTAGGGCTTCTGCAAAAATGGGAATTTTTGAAATTTGTGACCACGGCTGGAAGCTCCTTAGAAAAATCGAAGCTTAGAGTTTTGAATCAAATCTTTTGGTTGGGTGAAGCTCCGGGAAACTCAAACCCTAATTCAGGGTCCTCCCTAGTGAATCCGGAAATCTAAAAGGCAATTTCAAGGGGTGAAACTTTGTAGTTTTCAAATTCTGAATATACCAACTTGATCAGATCATCAAAGCGCATATTTCTATCCTTTCAGAAGTTTGAAATTCAAAGTTTGAATTTTTGGGGTTTCTTTAACAAACCCTAATCCAGCTCCAGGTCCAGTTCTTGCAAATCAAGTGGATTGGGTTAATCCTAGAAGAAGATGGATTGGTCACCTGCATAAGTGAAGAAGTTCCTGTCTCAGAGGGAGATGAGGCTAAGGCCTTCCATAAGAAGATTACAAGCAATCTTGACAGGTATGGCTTACAGGAATGTTTCATGGTTAAGTTTATCATATGTTTGTCTTCATATCATTACAGTACAATCTTGATTAATTACTGGACTTGTCGTATCACCTTAATAGAAGATATTCATTGATTAAGGTTTTGACACTTATGATTGTACTAATGCATTGTGATGTTGTATGAGGTTTATGTTGTTTGCTAACACAAAAGGTACACCAAGAAAGTCAAATCATGTTCTACTTCAAGAACATATGCTCATGGTGACATGAAGACAATGATTCATCCATTGTCATGGATCACATAGAAGATCTACTTTCGAGGTATGTAAAACTTGGTTCTACAATGGTTAACTTATGAGACATGCAGGTTACTAGCACAAGTCACTGAAGAGAACCAGAAGACATTATGCGAGTATGTTAGACATAACTAGCTAGCATGCTAATCCAGGTATGTTTTTCCTATATCAAGCTAGAATACTACCTTGTGTTAGGATCTTATACTGTTGTGTTGTTGATAATGATTATTCATGAAGTCATAGGTTTGAATAATCATGGTTGTATGCATATTATGTTTCTTACCATAATTGATGATATGACTAACCAGAAGAATCATGAAGGTATAGGTTTGAATAATCACGGGTTTTATGCACATTATATCTCTTATCTTGATTGATGATTCAACTAACCAAAAGAGTCCTATGATCAAATAAGAATATGTACAAGTAAAAGAAGACTTCCCTAAAACCTTGAATACTAATATTTATTATCTGTGAATGATCATGAATATACATGTTTAAGATTATTGTGTTTTGATAGTATTAAGATTATACTAATAAATGTGTGATTATGTATAAGACCTCAAGGATAACACAATGATGATACTAATAAGCATGCATAGTGATTAAAGATGGATGTAAGTTCAAGGACAGGTAATCCAGGAAGCAAAGATCAAGAGGGAACACACTCTAGTTGTTCCTGCAAGAAAGCAAAGGAGCACACTTCAGTAGTTTCTGCAAAGATGCAAATATTCAGAGGGAGTTTACCACTTCTCACAATCCACATAAGAATGGAGTTGCAGAAAAGAAGCAAAGACTGAGAGTGAGTCAACCCAACAAACAAACAAAGATAAGTATTTGAATTGTCATTACTTGCATATTTTATTGTTTAAATAATACTGTTCAATAATGTATATACTGATGTTCCTAAAATTAGGTTGTGTATTATGCACATTAGAATAGTTGCATTGATGAAAAATATACTACTAATATGCATGGGTAAGTGGCCTATGGAACTGTACAACATTCCATTGCTACTTATCTAGAATGAAACCTCTTTGCTGACATGTTGGGAGTTGTGCACACTCTTAACAATGTTCTGGTAGAGATTGGAAGGCATCTAGAAAGTTACGGGATATGGATAAATGTTGTATTGAAGCATTGGCTAAGATAATTGCATGACTGTATGACATATTTCTTTATGTGTAAGAATTTGTTCTGAAAACTATGAGATGTTTTATAATAATGTAATTTAACTTGTTGTGTAGGAAAGATCGTATGCCATCACCTATAAAAGATGAACTACAACATTTGTTCAGCAACAAAATTATCTATTGAAGATATTGAAGTTCCCAGGATATGGGAAGAATGCCATGATCCGTCGATCATGAAGAATGATGTTTGGGATGTAGTCCCAAGACCTGAAGGGAAGTTTGTTATGACTTCCATATGGATCTATCAAGATCAAGCATGCTGCAGATGTCAACATAGAGAAATATAAAAGTGATGAAATAGAAGATACACCAGATGGATTTCAAGACAGCTTTCTTGAATGGTGTAGTTGAAGAAGAAGTGTATGTGGAGCAGCCACTTGGTTTTGAGACACATGATAGGAAATCATATATGTGCAGAACTTGGTATGGTAGGATAGGCAGCTTTCTATCCAGTTTGGTCTTTACCAAGAGTAAAGCGGGTTCCAACCTTTACTACAAGGTTGAGGCAGGCAATCCAGGGATACTCTTATTGTATGTGGATGACCTGTTTGTAACAAGAGATGATAGTCTGATTGCCGACACACAGTGGAAGCTTAGAGCTGAGTCCGAGATAAAGGACTTGGGGATGATGCACTATTTTCTTGGTATGGAGGTGTGGCAGAGTATAGATGGAATCTTCCTTGGACAAAGGGAAGTATGCAGTAGAGATTCTGAAGAGGTTCGGGATGATGGACTACAAGGCTATGGCCACACCTATGGCATCAAACCTGAATCTTTTGTGTGATGCTTCATCTGATCCAGTCAATGTCACGATGTATCGTCAGATGATTTGGTCCTTGATGTACTTGATGAACACGAGGCCATATATTTACTTTGCGGTGAACACATTGAGCCAGTTCCTGATGGATCCAAGAGATGTTCACCTGGTTGCTATAAATCATATTCTGAGGTACCTGAAGGGTATGGTTGATTATGGGCTCAAGTTTGAAGCAAATCAAAAGTTTAACCTACAGGGTTATGTTGATTCAGATTGGGCTGGCAGTGCTGCAGATAGGAAGAGCACATCTGGATGCTGCTTCAGTATGGGATCAGGTGTGATCTCTTGGTTCAGCAGGAAGCAGTCCTGCATAGCACTGAGTACAGCTGAGGCAGAGTATGTTGCAGCCTGTTCAGCTAGTTGTGAGGCAGTATTGCTACAGAAGCTACTGTCTGAGTTATTTGATCTCTCGTTGGATGCTACTAGTATCTTTTGTGATAACCAGAGATGTGTGAAGTTGTCCGAGAACCCAGTGTTTCATTATAGGTTGAAACACATAGAGATCAAATATCACTATATCAGGGATATGGTGTAGAGAGGCTCTGTGAAGCTCTTGTACATTGCGACAGACGAGCAGATTACAAATGTGCTGATGAAGCCACTAGCCAGGGTGAAGTTCGAGTACTTCAGGGAGAGGCTTGGTGTTCTTCAAATTGATGACACTTCGAGGAAGAAGTGATGGACACATTTGCAGAAGCCATTCCAAGCATGTTGGAAGGAGGATCCTTCACATGGCTGTGGATATAAGCGCTGGATGATGAGCATCAGGACGATGGTCCAGTTACTGCTCTGTATATGCATCATGTTGGATGCTGGATATGATCAGTTGGATCATTTATATGTATATGTATGTACGCATCATGTTGGATGCTGGATATGATCAGTTGGATCACTTGTATGTATTTTTGTATATGCATCATGTTGGAGGCTTGGACCATGTATCTGTATATGTATCAGGTGGATACATTGTATGATCAGGTGGATCATGTATGGTGATATGTATCATGTATTTGTATTTGTATCAGGTGGATACACTGTATGATCAGGTGAATCATGTATGATGATATCTATCAGGTAGATACTTGGTATGCATTAGGTAGATGCATTGCATGATCAGGATGATCATGGATGACGAGCTTCAGGATGTTGCTCCAGCTGACATGCAGTAGGATGTTGCAGTGATGATGATCAAGATGATCATGGCCATCAAGATGATGCCTCATGCGATGATGATCCGTTGGATCATGAGTATCAGGTTGATACTTGGAGGTCAGAGATGATATGTGGTAGGTTGTGCAAATAACATGTAATCAGTCCTGGGAGATCTTGCCGGTCGTGTTGCAGCACATAAATGTTCCTGGGGTACTCTTTTCGGTATTACTATGTAGTATGTAATCAGTCCTCAAATATCTGATAGGTTGAGCCGTGTGCTCGTAATCAGTCCTGGGATGAGGTATTACTATGGAGACATGTAATCAGTCCTGGAGATCCAAGAGGTTGAGCTGTTTGCTCGTAATTAGTCCTGGGATTCTCTTTAGAGATCTTATCGGTCATGCTCCGGCACATAAATGTTCCTGGGATGCTCTTTAAAGGTTTTGTCTATCCACATGTAATCAGTCCTGGAGATCCGAGTGGTTGAGCTGTGTGCTCGTAATAAGTCCTGGGATGCTCTTTAGAGATCTTGTCGGTCGTGCTGCGGCACATAAATGTTCCTACGATGCTTTTAAAGGTATTGTGGAGGAGATGCATGTAATCAGTCCTGGGAGATCTTGCCGGTCGTGCTTAGGCACATAAATGTTCCTGGGATACTCTTTCAGGTATTGCATCCGCACATAAAATTAGTCCTGAGAGGCCACCTCTATCAGACCATTCGCATAGATGATGAAGACCTGCAGGTGGTGGGCCTACATCCAGTATGAAAAATGACTGGATCTGTAGAACTTCCTATGACGAGTAGATTTAGAGATTGATTGAGATAGCAGCAACAGTGACGATGAAGATGACTTGTGCTAGAAGACCTGTGTCGAGAAATACCTTCCTAGTTAAGAGGGAGTGTTGATGTATATGTAACTTCAGAATGTATTTCCCATATATGTATGTTGTATTCCTATAGAGATGTTATTATTCCTCTATGCGGAAGTGTCGTCATTTATATTGTAAGTGTCGTAACTTGTATTTGATGGGTTATTAGACCACCTTGTTGGGGTCAGCCCTGTATAAGTCATGTGGGTCAAAGGGTTACTAGACCACCCTATTAGGGGTCGGCCATGTGGGTCAAAGGGTTATTAGACCACCCTAGTGGGGGTCGGCCCAGTCAGCATTATGTTCAGTGGTTAAGTTGAGGCTGACCTAGTTGAGTAAAGGTCAAGTCAAGTTAGTGTATAAATAGAGAGTGTGTCTCTCTCATTTTACACATTCTATTCTCTCACTCACACTTTGGAGAGTGGCGCACTTGTGGAGGAGGAGGATCTGCTGCTAGGAGAAGACTATCTCTTGTATTTTGGTTGTATCATTGCTCTATCTATCTCTAAGGAAGTTATTGGGGGTTTTCACCTTTATGGTTTTCCCCAAGTAAACTCTATGTCTCTTGTGTGCTTGCATTATTGTGTCCATGATTGATATGCTGTATATTTGCTGTACATGTTGTTCTCTCAGTTAAGATCCTAGATCAGATTGAAGTAAATTCTGAAAATTTAACACTTGAAGGGACCAGTGAAGCGCTCCTTCTTAAGATGTAACCAGATCTTATCCCCAATTTGGAATGTATGAGGAATGCGATGTTTGTCGTGTCGGGTCTTAGCTTTCTCATTTTCTCTGTGCAACATATCCTGTGCTTGCTTCCGGATGTCTCAAATTTGTTCTCTGGACTTGACTGCTTTATCAACTTCTCGCTGGCTGCGGTCGGAGTTGAAGTTTGGCTGTGTCGAGGAGTTGATCAAGTCGATAGGTGCTGAGGGTTGAAATCCGTAACAGACTTCAAAGGGACTCTTTCCTGTAGAGATGTGTTGAGCACGATTATAGCTGTGATGGATGTATGGAAGAATTTCATCCCATGTGCGTCGATACTGGTGATTGTACATGCGAAGCAGTTGTACCACCAAGCAATTTACAACTTCCGTCTGTCCATCGGTCTGAAGATGGAAAGCTGTCGACAATGAGAGTCGTGTGTCTAGCTATTTCTAGAGGGTCTTCCAAAAGATGCTGACGAATCCTGAATCTCGGTCGGAAATGATGGTTGTGGGTAAACCAAAGTGTTTCCAAACATGTGTAAAGAAGAGTTGAACAGTATGCTGCGCTGTCATGGTCTTCTTACATGGTATGAGAATGGCCATCTTGGAAAATCGGTCGACTACTACTATTATCGTGTCATGATGATGTTTGGTAGTAGGATAACTCGTCAAGTAGTCCATAGAAATAGATTCCCATGGTCGACTAGGAACTGGCAGAGGTGTATACAATCCTTGTCGTCGATTAGGTGGCTTAGCAATGGCGCAAACCATGCATGATCGAATGTACTTGTTGACGTTGGATTTAAGTGTAGGCCAGAAGAAATACTTCTGCAGAATAGCAAGGGTCTTTCCTACTCCAAAGTGTCTTGCAGTCTTGCTGTAGTGCGCATCCCAAATGAGCTAGTGTCATTGCTCACTGGTTGGTACACAAAGTTGTCCAAGCTTGTATAGCAAGGTATCTTTTAGAAAGTAGTCGGAGTCTGAGGTCAATGACTTGTTAGTCTGTAACTGTCGGTAGACTGTTGAGAAGTCATTTTTGTCCTCGTACAACTGTTTCCAAGTGGTCATGTTGCATCCCTGCATACTCATCACTGTCAAAAGGAGAGTAATGGGTGGTCGACTAAGGCAATCAGCGATGGCGTTAGCTTTACCTTTTTGATACTTAATCACCAGCTGGAATTGTTGTAGGTAAGTAATCCACTTAAGTTGTCATTTTGTCTGCAACTTTGATTATGTCGAAGCAAACTGTAGAGGCTTGTGATCAGTGAGAATGACCATTTCCTTGCCAAGGATGTAATGTCTCCATTGCTTGAGAGCTTGCACAATGGCATACAGTACTTTTTCATACGTTGAGTATATTCTAACTGTGTAGTTAAAAGTCTCGGAATGAAAAGCGATTACGTGACCAGACTGAGTGATCACTGCGCCCAACGCATAATCTGATGCATCCACCTCAATCTAAAAGGGTTGATGCAAATCAGGTAACAAAAGTACTAGTGCAGTGCAGAGCCTGTGTTTGAGCTGTTCAAAAGATGCTTGATGTGTTTCTGTCCATTGGATGATAGTTTTCTCATTTCCCTTTGTCAACTGATTCAAGGGCCAGGCTATGTGACTGAAGCCGAGTATGAACCGTCGATAGAAATTCGCCAAACAAAGAAAACTTCGTAGTTCTTGAAAGGTTCTAGGAATGGGCCAATATTTGAGGATTTGTACTTTGTATGGATCGACGTGAATGCCTGCAGATTCAATTACATACCCCAAATATTTGATGCTAGTCATCGCAAAAGAGCATTTTTCCATGTTCAGATAGAGCCAATGTTGCTGGAGAGTGTCGAGGACTTGTCGAAGATGTCTGGCGTGTTCTTCCCGTGATCAACTGAAAATCAATATGTCGTCGAGATAGACAATAACCCATTTTCTGATGAAAGGTTGAAGAAGGTTATCCATATGTCGCATGAAGGTCGCAAGTGCATTGGTTAAGCCGAAAGGCATGACTAACCATTCAAACAATACTTCCTTGTTCTTGAAAGCAGTTTTCCACACATCTGAGGGATCGATTGGAATTTGATGGTATCCCGACTTGAGTTCGAGCTTAGTAAATAATTTAGCACCTTTCAGAAGTTGATGAGCTCGTCTATCCACAGCAGATGTTACTGATTCTTCATCGATATTTTGTTGAGAGCTCTGTAGTCGATGCACATGCACCAAGTCCTGTGTTTATTCAGAACTAGGACAACTGGACTTCCACAAGGAGAGGAGCTGGGTCGGATATGACCTTTGTCAATTAATTCTTGGATTTGTCTACGAATCTCTTCATTTTCGAGAATGGATCTTCTGTAAACAGATGCGTTAGGAAAAGAAGAACCAGGAACAAGTTCAATGGAGTGTTTTACTTGACAATGTTGAGGTACTCTGTCTGGAGCATGAAAAAAGTTCTGGTACTCATCGAGAATATGATCGACTTGTTGCTTCTGTCGAGAACTACATTGGCCGGTGACTCGACTTATTGCTGCAGTCTTCTGAGAATGTTGCGGCTTGATCATGATTAATGCAAACTTTGAGTATGATTGATGAGCTTCTTTTTCTGTTTGGAAGATATCAACCGTTGGTGTAGGTTGATGCTCTGGTATGATGAACCATCAATTTTGCATTCTGACAATCACCTTCTGAGGCCGTGACTGATAACTTCCATGTCTATCCCAAAGGTAAGGTTTCCCTAATAGGGCGTCGACTACGGAGAGTGGTGCCACATCACAGAGTACTTCATCTTCAAAAGGATTTATGAAGTAGGTGATTTTTCATTGTCGAGGGATCTGAAGTTCTTGTCCATCCTTCATCCAACCAATGTTGTAAGGATGATGATGCAGAGTGGTAACAAGACCTATTTTCTTCACAAGTTCTTCAGAAACAAAGTTTTTCTGGCTCCCATTGTCTACAATCAGATGTAATGGGTTTCCTTGGACCCATATTCGTGTATGGAACAGGCGCTCTCGTTCCTCCTTGTCAACGATAGTCGAGGATGCTTGAGTGGTTGAGGTCAAAAGGGTCGTCGTGTCTGGATCAGATTCTTCCACCGTCTTATCGAATGCGTCGGAGGTCGACACTTTTGTCAAAAATGTCTTCCGAGCTTTGCATTCAGACGTATCATGCCAAGATGAGTGGTGGTAATAGCACCATTTTCCGGTCGGCGGTTGTTTGCTACGTTCCATCTTGTGAAAAGGATTCTTTACATGATCTGGCTTTGGTGGTGTCGGCTGAGAAGATTTCAACTTCTCGAAGTCAGCTGGTTCCTTCTTGTCGGGTGGTCGTCCTGATGTCGGATTTGTCGCGAAACATGCTTTTCCTTTCTTCTTGGTTTCCAGTTTGCTGGCGTAGTGGAAAGCATCTGCAAGCATATTGACAGTCAGAAATTCCATCTCTTGTTGAATGTACTGGGACAATCCGCTAACATACTTCAAAACAAGCAATTTCTCTTCTTCTTGGATGCTAAGTCTTTCCATGAGTCGATAGAACTCGTCGGTGTAACTTTGTACTGATTGGTATTTCCATTGCCTTAGCTGCTGCCACTTCTTATACTACTACTCGAGGTATTTCGGCGGGTAAAATTCCTTTCAGATGTGTTCGACGAATTCATCCCATGTGTCGATGGGTTCTCCACTTTTCTCCATCTTTGTCGAGAGAATCTCCCACCAGTAGTTAATGGAGGCATACATCTTTAAGGATGCAATGGTGATCTTTTCAGCTTCCAAGAGTTGATTTATAGCATAACAGGATTCCAATTGTTGCACCCAATTGTCGATGGATTCCACGTCAATCTTACCTTCAAGATTCGGTATGTCCAGATTCATTTGCACTTTGAAGGGTCTGATTTTATCAGAGTGAGTTCTTGTCAAGGATCCTCTGGATGTCGAAGAGAATTGCAAGAGAATCTTGTTAAACTAGGTGAATATTTCAGTTCGTTGTCGAGCCAGATCTTGCTCAATAAGCTGTGTTGTCTCGTCGGCTGCATGTTTATCATCTGTTTCTTCTGTCATCTCTGGAGATCGCATCTAAATTGAATTGTTGAGATTGCAAGCGAGTTTGAACCAGCAAAGTCAGGTAACTTCAAGAGAAGTGTATACGTAGAACTTAAGCACGAACAGAACTGAGTGATCTGATACCAATGATCCAAGTCATGTCCAGGAAGCACGAGGGGAAATATAGTTTGACTGAATGAGTCGGATCTGTTATGGCAGAAGGTTAATAAACAGAATGAGTAAAAGAAGGATTACGCAATACAGATAAACACAAATACGCACAGATAATATGCAGGAATGCGAACTATTCTCTATTACTTGCAAACAGATCAAAACTGATTGATTATGATCAGATGTATGTTACAATAATTTACATGCTTATAAACTATTTACATGCTTATAAAGAAGTCTGAGACACTTGGGTGCCTTCCCGTTACGTTTAGTTATAAAGAAGAAGTTAGAATGGTTTCAACAGTTCAACCGTTACAATCAACTGGAAGACAGAGAGACAGTCCGTTGAAGTTCGACAGTCACTGGTCACATGTCGACGCTACTTGTTGATGTCGCGAACTGCAAGATTGTAGAACATGTTGAAGATGCAGAACATGTCGCAGTATGTCGAAGTCGAGACTCATCAGAGTTGTGTCGAAATCGAAAACCTGTCAAAGTGCTGGTTGTCGAAGTCATGTCACATCGAAACTTGTCGAAGTTGTATCAACAACAATGATTGGTCGAAGATGTGTCGAAGTCAGCATCCAACAATAATTCCAACTACGATGTGGATCATTTTGCATAGTTTCACATTGTGCAATTTTTTATATTATTTTTGTCAAATATTTAATACCATTTAATGGCCACCTCATTGGATGATAGAATGAAGGTGTTATTGTCCAAGCAACGATGTAAATCTTGGGATTGGAAACAATGTTTAATACATCGCCTGGCCTTCTGCAATTCACCGCCTTCTTGAGATCCATGTATGTTTCTAAGTAGCTTGGACAATTAAATGCAATGCACAACCTCTTACCAATTCATCTCCTTCTCGAGCTCCATGTCTGTTTCCAAGTAGATTGGACAGTTAAATGCAATGCACAACCTCTTACCAATTCACCGCCTTCTCGAACCTTCTTTGCTTTATACAAATATCACCTTCTCCCTCCATACACAAAACTCATTTCTTAGAATTTTCATATTTCTGGAGCAAGTTATTGTGGAGTAGCAATGTCTGAGCTTGTGGAGTAGCAACATCTATATCACCTTATTGCTATCTTCTAGAGAAAACATTGCTATAGTAAGTACTCATTGTTTTATATTTATCAAGTTTCAATGATTTTGTCTGCATAATAACTTCTTCACCATTCTAAATGCTTTCCATACAAAATCAACATACTCTGCCATTAGCTCATCAGGATTACTAGTACATGGAGTGTCCATCTCCATCTGAGTTAGATCATTGCAGTAATATTTGCGAGCCAGATCATTGTGCAACAACAAACTGCTCACATATTCTATGCACTCCCTGTAATATTTGCTATATAAACTCACCAACAAGCCTTTACGAATGGGACCTTGCCCCATGGTTCCCACATTTGTGCCTGTCTTTGCACCACCCTAAGTGATTATATTTATGCTAGTATATGCTTGAACCACCGCGGTGCAACCAAGAATCTATGGCTCATAATTAACCATGTTCGCACCATGTTTCCTCCTATCCCACCCTTCCCACTTTGAAATTCACTCAAAACAACCCTGAGTGATATGCCCAATCTTTTAATGGTAACCACAGCGAGGTTCCCACCCTTCCCACTTTGAAATTCACTCCAAACAACCCTGGGTGTTATGCCCAATCTTTAAATGGTAACCGCAGCAAGGTTACCATGACTCAGCGAGGTTACCATGATTGTGGATAGTTGTATGCAATGTGCCCCACCTTATTAAAGTTTAACACCATGGCTAAGGATGATTTACATTATTCTTAAGTTCGATACGACCAAACTTTGATAGTAATTCAATAGGGCCAAACTCTGGTAGTAGTTCATAATACCATAACTGGAACACTAGTGAAACGAGTAGACCACAAATATGGTGGTTTACTTCCTTCCAAAACCATGGTAGGCCTAGCGTTACAGCCAACTACAGTCAATACACTTCGTAGGTTAAGATTATAGAACATGGTAATGAAGTTAATGCCAATCCCGACTAGGTTGTAGGTATTACACAAAATTAAAAGGGAACTAGGCACATGTCTCTCGTTAATATTTTTTAGAAATATTTTTCAATAGCATTAGGATATCATAATAATTTAAATAATAGTTATGATCCCAAAATCATAGCTATGTGGGAACAATGACTTGTAGAGCATTGAATATTATTCCTTGTACTCAGGCAACGTGTTGCATGAAATAAACTTGACACTTGTTAGCTTGCATTCAAATTTTTTTTAAGGAAATCGCTAGTGGTATTCTCGTAAATATCAACATACGCGTGTTTTGAAATGCGCAGCAATGGCATGTCATTTGGGTGCAAATATAATAATTGCAAGAATGGTGCAAACCTTGTATTGAGTCTTGCACATATAAACTTGTGAATACGAATGAACAAGATTTTATATATATCAATGCATGGACCATATAGTCTAGCAAGGTGCATATTTTGCATTAAATAAAGAGTATACGTTATGTCATTCTAATGCACGAGATTTTATCAATTGGTTAAACATATTATATAAAAATAAAAAACTTGAGATAAATTAAATAATATTATAACCTTGTTTGTAATTATGATAAGATAATCCCTTGAGGATGAAACCCAATTGGAAAAATGGAGCATCATATTTTATGAATTTGAAGGTGACCTACCTTAGTTTTTAAAGGTTGCATTAATGAAACTAGATAGACCAACCTTAGTCTTAAAAGTCGCCATTAATTCAATGAAGCCAGACCAATCAACCCTAGTTTTTAAGGTTGATCTTCACTATTGTAAAACATTACGATAAAGTTAATAGACTTTTTTTTTCACACGGTAAAAATAGCTATACTTTAAAATTAAGTATATTATAGAAAATACAAAGACGAGCTCTTTAGTCTATAGAAGATACAAACATCCAACGTACCAACGACAATTAAAAAAAACAACCCCCCACAGTTACAAAGAAAACCCCAAAATACAGAAAGGATATACATGGTTGCCCCCAACCAGATATGAATCCCGAAAGAGAAACACAAATCTGCACCTACAGATGGATCCCATAACCAGTGTCCCAACAAAAAGTGAACCAAAATAACATGTGACAAATCAAGGACCATACAGATGGAACCAACCGGAGTCCCGAAGAAGATTGTCAACCCAAAAATTAAAAAAATAGTTTATCTTCCACCGCTGAAAGAGCTCTTTTCGAAAGAGCATCCGTCTGGAAATTCTCATCACGAGGGATATGTAAAAAGTGAATACCATTAAGTTCAAGCAGTAAGGATCTGATCATAGCGAGCCATGGGGAAAGAGTAATTACATTTAATGTCCGAAGCCCATTAATCCAATTTACCACCACCTGGGAGTCCCCCACAAAGTTGATAGACTTTATATAAGGATGTGCCATTTCACATTTCATCAATTATAAAGCAACCAATTAAACTTTGTGATCCATTAAAGTTAACATGCATATAAAACGAGAGAGAACTTAATACCCACAACCCGCATTTAATTATTTTTTGTTTTTCCTTTCCATGCAAACATTTACAATGGATTGCATCCAATCATATTACTATACATAGTTGGTCGATACGAAGGGTAAAAGTGACTAATATTATTGTACATTGTTTAGGATTCCAAATTAGAATAGTTGACACGTGGATTAATATATTGGATTATGTATTGTTTTAAGTTAAGAATAGAACAATAAGTAAGATATTAGTTTTGTGATAATTGGAAATTAACTAATAATTGGGTAAATTGAAAGCATTTTACTTCATAATTAATTAATTAATGCAAGTTTTGTGTATTTGTAGGATTTATATGTTATAATTTACAACATGAAATAGTTGGTGCTTGGATGATTAAATTTGGGTAAATAACTATTTTACACATTTACAACATTATTCCAAATTGGAATACTTGGTGTTAGATATTAGTTTTGAGTGAATATCTATTTTACTTCATAATTAATTAATTAATGCAACTTTGTCATATTTGTAAGATATCCAAATTGGAATACTTGGTGCTTGAATAATTATAACCTAAAATATATTAGATTATATGTATTTTTAAGTTGATAATATAACAATGAGTTAAATATTAGTTCTGTAAGAGAAACCCCTTTTTAGAGTCCTAAAATTCATCAAGAGATTTGTACCCTATTGACCCTTGATAGAGAGTTAAGATGGATCTATACTGATATTTCAATTTATCATTTTTCTTAGAACTTATCAATAAAGCGAAAAATAAAATATTAATTATTTAATTCATTATACAATAAATAAAACCCTTGATAGAGAGTTAAGATGGATCTATACTGGTTATTTCAATTTATCATTTTTCTTAGAACTTATCAGTAAAGTAGAAAATAAAATATTAGTAATTTAATTCATTATACAATAGATAAGACAAAGGTGATATCCATTTTAATTTTCATTTCAATTTATCATTTTTCTTAAAAGTTATCAATAAAAAAAAAGACTATAATAAAATAAGATTTCATTTCAATTTATCATTTTCCTAAAACTTATCATTAATACAGAAAGTGTAATAAAAAAACATATAAATACAATTATGTTTCAAAATAACACATTGAGGCTTTTTTTTCCATGGAAAAAATCATATTCTTTGTATTCAAAAGATGTGAAAATGGAATACATTCCTCGGGTTGATTGTCATTTAGACATCTATTGTTACTTGTTCATTGACAATAATTTATACATTTCAGTTTTTCAGTTTACAAAATGAAACATTATCCTTTGACAAGAGAAATACAGGATTCAATTAACAAAATTTGGAGATAATCTTAATAAAAAAAGAAGAAAAAAACAGTTCTAAATTCTATGCTTCCGACCAGAAGTCTAAAATTTTCCTTGATTGTACGTGGATGCCATCACGCTTTGCTGTCACGATACATACCCCAGCATCCAAAAGTAGTCCCTCTTTGGAAAATTTATCTGCTTCCTCATTTTTATCCTTATAAACGTGGATGAAGTCGATTGATCCAAAATTCTTTCCCATCTGAAGCAAGTTTTGTGCCAGGTTGTGTAAAGGAAGGCTTCAGATGCACTGGCAGTTTTTCATATGGTTGATCCAAAGCATCGAGTCTCCAAAGATCTTCAGCTTGGGAAAAAATTCCTCAAGAGAAAGTTGTAAGAGGGTTCTTAGCGCTAGTCCCTCTGCACGGTTATTAGTTCCTGGTCCCCCATTTGCTTTGTACTAGATTTCTATCTGTTTGTAAAACAAAGTACCTCCCATCCCACACTGCTCCGCCTCACAAGCTCCATTGAAAAACCCATAGCAGTCTCCCTTGTTGATGTCTATTTTGTTCATGATCCACGGTTGTTTGATGATCTTCTGATCAATAAAGAAGCTGTGAGTGTTTAAAACCTGGGAAATTACATAAAAATCCAGGATTTGTTTGTCTACAAAAATGGACTCGTTGTGGGGCATCCAGATGAACCACACTGCCAAAAAGGGGATGCATCTCAAATGATGTAGTACATGGTTTTCAAACCAACAAATTAATTTAGCCTCGATGGAGTCGGCTTCCCAAGGCTGGTTTATGCCAAGAGTATCCCATATTCCATGCCATACCTGGTTAGAGAAGGGGCACGTTCAGAAGAGGTGCTCTGCAGATTCCTCCTCGGTTCTGCATAGTGTATAGTGACCCGGTCCCGGAAGGAAACAATCCTGTAACTTGTCCCAAGTCAACAATTTTCCATTTAATAATAACCACATCATGATTCTGGTTTTGTGCGGTGCTTGCACCTGCCATAATTTCTTCCACCACCAGTGGTCGGGGATCATATGATTCTTCCATAAAATTTTATAAGCTATGTTAACCTTAAAAGTGTCGCCTTCATCGTTTCCATTCCACTTCAGCTTGACGGGGGTGTTTGTCAGCCGAATAAAACCTCTTTTGAGAGAGCTGATCCATGTGTTCCATAGCTCGGTCCAAACGCTAGGAAGAGCTAGTGCCTCGGCTATTAACCAGTCCTATGTGAGACTATTACCCCTTTCTCGACCTGTTATGTCATCCAGAGTGTTAAAGCGCTGTGATGACATGTAGTCAATGAGGGCCTTTGGGAAAACTTGCAGTTCTTTTATGCCCATGATCCCATCCTGTCCAATCATAACCTGTCGACCGTCTCCCACCTCCCAAGCGAGCCGATCCCGTATGAATGGAAAGTCAGTCACGATGGCATTCCATAACATTGATGTCACGTCCCCATCTTGACCCTATTGCATTAAAATGTAAATGATGTAATATTGTTATAAAATCATGGTGAGGAGCTCAAGGCCAAGGCCCCACCATCGATTTATTGATGCATATGGTTTGCGTGCTAGCCAGGCACATTGGAATTTCAAACATCATGTAAATATGCATTTTAATAAAATACCCACAACTAGCTATGCAATGCAACAAGATATGGGAGCATGATTTTACAAGAAATTGGGAGGGAAAACATTCAAACCCTTGGATCCAATCAAGTCAAGCCAAGTGTCAATGAGAGAACCAATCAAACCCTCAACTACCCATGTTGACTTTTGTACCCAATCATTGATTTCTCCCAAGATTTCGTTGAGGTAGTTAATGCCTTGGGGAATGGGAGGTATGGCTGTCCAAATTCGGGTATGGGCAAGCCACCCTGCATGGAAAATCGCGTTTTGCTTCTTGGGAAAGAAAAGAGCCATGAATTACTCCCCAAGCCATTATCCATCAACCAGTTGCTCTCCCTCATGAGTTTGGAGCTACCTGGGCGTTTTCCAGCCATGTTTGTCTTTGTTTTCCTTCATTCTCAGTTGGGAGAAGGGGTGTTTTTGTGTTGTAGACCAGTGGGGAAGAAAGGGAATCGAGTTGGAGTTCCATAGAGACCGGTTTGGGCTGTTAAATGCTTGATATTTTGGGGGAGAAATCATTTTCCTTCTTGTGCTTGTTTTCCCCATCCCACAATCCATTTTTGGCTGGAAACGATTTGGGAAAACCCATGGCCATCCTGTTGGAAAATCCATTGTTTTGGCTTGAGCTTGAGTGTAAGCATCCAGGGTTCAAATGTAGCCTGATAAACCTAGCTATGGACTGGCTTGGCTCAGATGAAATTCTTAACTGGCTGTGTATGAGTTGAATGTCCCCTTTTCCTTGTAAGAATCATGCCTAGCTTGGGGGTGGCAGTTGTGTTGAGAGATTGATTAACACAACTAGTCTATGGTTGGGTGGAACGTTGCAACAACATAGCTAGTTGTTTGGGACCAATTGCACAATGAAGATAAGTGTTTTTCTATCTATGTGTTTTGCCTCTGCAATGTATAATTTAATGACTGTTATTGATATGTTGAGTGCATACAAAATATGTGTGTGTGGATGAGTTTATTTTCGTTGTGCATTTTTTCTTGTTTTCCATCTGCACACATCTCTCTTATTGCTGAGAATCTAATAAATGGACTGAGTTTTATGTGAAAGCCCCAGAGATTGGCATCATGTTCCCTCCCTTGAATTGGGTCCAAGGGTGTGTACGTGACAATTGATCCACCCTTGCTAGATTTGTGGCGATCCTTGATCCACTCTAAAACTGACAAAGTACCCACATATTTAGCTTTAAGATTTTTTTCCCATTTTCCTTCTTTTGAGATAAAATGCCAAACGGATTTTGCAACTAGCACAGTTCCAAAAGAGTAAAGATCCTTTATTCCCCATCCTCCCCCTTCCTTTGGTTTTTCTATAGACTCCCAGGATGACCAATGTAGTCCTTTATCCGAATTGCCTTTCCAAAGAAACCTGTTGCATAATTTCCTCATGGAATTTAGTACTCCTTTTGGATTTTCTGCATTGATCATCCAGTACACTGCTATGGCGTTAAGAACCACTTGTATCAACACCGATTCCCCCCCCCTTGGACAAGAACCTATTGCACCATAGGTTTATGCATCTCTCTACCTTGGCCAACAACCAGTTCCAGTCTGAGTTGTGGTAGCTATTGGGTTTCAAATGAAAGCCTGGGTACTTGAAGCCTTCATTCAATGGGAGTTGTTCCATAGCTAGGGAGTGTTGGAAGGAGAGCATATTGCCGTCCTCCAGCTCATTGAAGTAGCAATCCGACTTCCCCAGGTTAATAAGCATCCTTGTTGCCTCACTAAAGAGCCATAACAAGTCTTTTACTACTCTGTTTTCCACTTCTTAGTTCCCCAGGAAGGGGAGCGCATCATCCACAAAGAAAATGTGAGTAACAGCTTCTGCATTAAAACTTATACCCTGAATCCTCTTGTGAGCAGTTGCCTCATTTAATAACCTGCTGAGCCCATCCATCACAAGTAAAAATAGGTATGGAGATAGGGGTCACCCCTGTCTCAATCCTCTTGTGGGAGTAAAAAAAGGAGTGGTTGATCCATTGATCAGGAGAGCAAAGTTCAAAGAAGAGATACAAGACCATATCCAATTAACAAAAGGTAAAGAGAAACCATTTTGAATAAGAACCAACTTGATGTACATCCAACTAGTGCGGTCATATGCTTTTGAGAGATTGATCTTGAGGACCTTTGCAACACTCTTTCTGTAGATTATCGAGTGAATACATTTCTGTGCACAACCTACTGCCTCATGGATGCTGCGGTCCTTTAGAAACCCAAATTGCTCTGGAGAGATGAAAGTGGCCAGGTAGGACTTGAGTTTGTCAACTATTATTTTAGAAGATAGCTTGTATAGGGCATTGCAAAGGGAGATCGGTCGAAAATCCCCGAAAGAGGCCGGGTAGTCTAGCTTTGGGATAAGCACTATGAAGGTAGAATTTATGCATGAGAGTATCTTCCCCGTCGATCAGTTGTTTTCAATGACACGCAGCAGGTCTTCACTCAAAAGGTCGAAAAAAGAATGGAAAAATTCTGAATTCCACCCGTTAGGGCCCAGACTTCTTTCCTTCTTGGAGTTTTTAAGTGACGCCCATAGTTCCTCCATGGACACTAGAGCATAGATTATTTGGTTATCTTTGTCTGTGATCCATCGTGGAAACTTTGATACAGTTTTTACAATTTCCGGCAGGGTATTCCGATCCGGTTCTGAGTATATCCCTGAGAAGTAACTTACCCCTTCATCTTCCAGTGCTGTAAAACCTCTTATAGTCTCCCCTGAGTCCTTATTCAGTTCCCAGATGGTGTTTCTCCGCTTCCTATGATTGACCATTTTGTGGAAGAAAGCATTGTTTTCATCACCCAACGAAATCCATACATCACAACTCTTCATTCTTTCCTCCGCTTCTCTTTCCTTTAGTATTGTGCTCCTAGCTTCCTCCAGAGTTGCAAGGTCCAATACCTCCCTACTACTTAGTAGGTCCTTACAGTTTTGGAAAAGTGAATCAATCTATTCTTTCATGAGGCAAAGTCGGGAGTCCCTTCTCTTTTTTTTTTATCCACCCATTCTAATGAGAGTTTCTTAGCCAAATTTAAGGGGTTTACAAACAACTTGCTACAAGATTCCTTTGATGAAGCGTCATAAGATTTCCAGTGGACCCTTATTAGTCGGGTATACTCTGCGCAGGTCAGCCAATGGGGTTTGAACTTAAAGGGTGTGCCGGGTTTTAACACATTGAGGCTACACGTATTTTAAACCCTTTTCATCTATAGGCACACCAGATATATGCGGTCTCACGCATAAACTTGTGGGCATAACCATGAACATTACTCAAAAACATTTCTACAATTTCCTTAATTTCATTTAGTATCTAACTTAAAGTACTCTCTTGGGCGCATTTGGTTTGTGATCATCACTTGATCTACACACTATTATTTCATGAGAAATTAATGGTGTGATTGGAAATATTTTTTAATAAAAATGTTTAAGATTAATTTGGGGTATGACTATTACAAAAGAAATGAGTAATTTAAATATGTGATTATTTCACCTCTTTTTGATAGCATTTTTCGATAGGATTTTGACATAATTTGGAAAGAATTCTTTAAATTTAAAAATCAATGTTAAAATTGCTGAATTGGGATCCCATGGGGTATTCAAGGCCGCTACATTCATTTATACATTCCAAATCATGATTTAAATAACACAAAATCCAAATTAAAAAAAAAAAACCACCAGATTCAATCGTCGTGCTTTTAGACTTCTTCCAAGAGAAACCATGATACCACAAGTGGGAAAAATCAACCTAAGATTTCTAGAAAATCCAAGCGTCAAACCAATTAATCCCTTCCTAAAATTTAGCCATATCTTCCAAGAATTTAGGGATATAGGTGTTACCCTATCTTGAAGGAGGAAGAGTCCAAAAAGAAGATCATTGTTAGTTCTTTTAGAAAAGAAAATTTGAGTTAGGAGGGTGGGGTAATTAGTAATAGGGTTTTAGAGAGATGGAAAACTAAGTTGAGGAAGGAAAAATGAAAGGGGTTCAAAATGAAAACCTGAAACAATTCAAATTCAATCAGATTAGAATAAATCTCGGCTCTTTATAGTCATACTAAAAAGCACTCGATGTGTTGTATGCTGTAGGTATTGTGAGTACCTAATTGAGATAGTCTAAATAAGAGGCATTGTGAGTACCTAATTGAGATAGTCTAAATAAGAATTGTTGCTGAACTATTTGAAGGTCACAGTTAAGGTCTAATGAAAGAAAAATGTTAAATCCTAAGTGGATTTTCCTTGGTGATATCATATGGCTTGTGGTGGACTTCAATATTAAAAAGTTAAAAATCTCAAATTTCGTGTGGGTAGGTGGTTGGTGGACCTTCCTAAATCAATTTTCAAATATTCTCATTTATGAAACGTGTAAGTTTGATTAATTTACTTGTTATCAATTTTTTTTATATTTGAATTATACTTTCTAAAAAATACTTAAGTTGTAGAATATATGAAAAATAAATATAATAATAAAGAATTTGTATGAGATTTTAATATAATAACTTTATTTTATAAAATAAGTGTTACAATATCGTGAAGATAAACATAAATATAGAGCTTAGACTAATATAAATACTAGCATTTCATAAATATAATTCCCATTCAAGTAGAGATGTTAAGGTATGGATAGTAATATCTATTTAATATATAAGAATTGTTTATAATATTTGAAACCAACCCCATATTTTTCCTCCAACACTTGTAACGTAAATGGTGATAAGTATTTTACCCATAAACCGTACAACTATCTAAGACCAAATTTATCCAAGTTAAGGAAAGATAGAATTTACTTGGTGCATTCAACGGCCATTAAACTTGGCGTATCTGGTCTATAAAATAAAAATGAAATAGAGTAAGAGGACTTACACAAACCCAAACCTAGAAATGAAATTCATACAAACGATATAACCTAGAACCAAATGGAAATGTGGACCCATGATCGGTACTTAGTAAAAGGAAAAATACTCAATAGAAATCTCAATCTCTTGGTGCAAGGTTAAATCAATATGGTGACTCTTTAATGGTTTACCTGGTAAAGTAAATCCACCTTAAGACTAATAATCACGTCCATCAACACAAGTTTGGAGTCTTCGGACCTCCCTCCATCAGAGATGAAAAAAGATGAAATCGTATTGACTATTTGATAGCTTAATAGTCATCACAACTTTTCGAATAGATACTATTTGATACCTTAATAGTCATCACAACTTTTCATATAGATAGGGTTACACTTGTAGTGTAAAAAATATCGCAAGATTGAAGATAAGGAATTTTGTTTACACATGTTTTAGAGGGTTTTAGAAGGTTTTCGAGGGTTTTCGGAGATTGACGTAGAGGGTTTCAAAGGGTCTTTGAGGGACTTAGAGGAATTTGATGATGTCTCTTTTTAAGGGTATCTATTTTTGGTTTCCCTAGACTGAGTAGGCCCTCATGATATGATGGGATAGCTTGAACAATGTCAGGTTTTCTTTTGTCTGCTCGAGGTTTTTTGCGCATGTCGTGACTTGTAGATACTCTTTCCCACCTCCTTTTGCATCATCTTTTTTTGTTTTCCGAGGTTTTGCAGACCCCCTTGGACTCTGTCTTCTAGAGTTCCTAGGGTATATACCTTCTTTTCAGTGTTTTTTTTGGGTCATATGGTCTTCGCTCATGGATTGCTCCCTTGAAAAAGGGCTTAGCAGTAAGTCAATTACAATAGCGCCGCTGACATTGGCAAGGGGCCCTAATTTAGTATTTCAGTTCCCTGATAAAATGGATGAGATTCCCCTTTCTGGCTATCCTACTATTTCTCATAGATTTTAGTATTCTCCTACTATGGCCTCACAGGTGAACGGGACAGGTCCAACTTTTTACTTGGAGGCTCCTTTTTTTCCAGGGACTTCTAGGGCTATTGAAGGCAAGAAAAAACACAAGTGCTTAAGAGGAAGCCCAAGGTCAATCTTGTTATGGGAGATGACATGGCCATGGATGATGTCTTTGCCATGATGGAATCAGTGGTTGTGGGTCATTTTCATGGTAGGAATATGGAACTACCAACTTTCAGGACCTGGGTGGCTCAACAATGGAAGTTTATTGACTACTCTCCTTAGTGTTTCATCCTCTTGAAAGGGTGGTTCGGTGTTATTTTATGTTCTTTGAAAGATGTTCTGAAAGTGATGGAAGGAATGTGGCTTTGGGGAACCCTAGCTTTCAAAGCTAAGTGATGGGTTCCTGCCTTCGACGCCTGACGCAAGAAAAGTTACTCCCACCCAACTTGGGTGAAAATACCTGGGCTCTCACTGGAGCTGTGGACGTTGGAAATATTTTCCCTCATTGGTGCTTCTTTAGGGGAATTTCTCCTAGCAGATGATAGTTTTGAAGCTACGGGGATTATGTCTGTGGCTAATATTTTATTTGACCTAGATATTTGAGATGGGATACCTGAACACATGGTCATTTATAAAGGCTAGTTTTCATACACATAGGTCTTTGATTATTTGGAGTTTCCCTTCATATGCAACCGTTTCTATGAGTACAGACACTTGGTCCAGGATTTCTCTTTGGTCTTCTCTCGGCATTATTGGAGGAACTCATCTGGTACTATTGTTGTGGGAGCCGAAGATTTCAGGTGTAAAGTTCCTCCTAGACATGCAACTGATGCCTCGGGCATTTTGGAGCCAACTGGACCCTTTAAAAATTTGGATGAAGGCCTAGGGATTACTGATCCTATTCGATAGAGAAGCATAACTGAAGCTGCTTTAGTTGAGGGAGCTGAAGATTGCAAGTGTAAAGATCCGAAGGGGACTGTAGAAAATGAATTTGGGGTATCGAATCCCTCTAGACCTACCAAGCCTATGGATGCAGACAAAGGGTTCTCTGTGCCTATTTGACAGAAGTGCTCAGTGAAAGCTACATTGGTCTCTGAATACCCCCAACCTTCTCTGGACGACATGGTGGTGTCTTCTTCCAGACCATTCTAGACTGGTACTCTTAAGTGTTCTCCTCACTCTCCAAGTAAGTTTTTTCCTTCTCCTTTGATATCCCTTCATTTTCTTCGTCATTTGTCTGGTAGTACACTCTCCTTGTTCTCCCCCTCACCTCCTTTCTCCATCCCTAGTCCTTCTTTACCCTGATCACCTTCTCCTTACCCGTCCCTTCTTTTAGAACCTTCACTGGGGAGCAACTTAATGATTGTCTCAAAGAAAATGTTCTCTATCTATCCCCCTCCTAATAATTAGTATTCTTCCTATTCTCCCACTGATAGTCACCCTGGAGCTCCTCCCTTCTCTTTTGGATTTACTTCCTCTCTTTGGATTTAATTCCTCTCTTCCCTTCCTTTATCCCCAGCACCCGTAGTCATCCTATCCCCCTCCTTGACCCTCTCCTCTCTTGTCTCCTTGGATCCTCTAGATGTATTTCCCACCTGTTAGACTCCCCTTATGCATCCTGCTCTAGGGGGTAGAGGTAAAGAAACAGTGCTCTCCGAGATACCATTTTAGTTCGAGATCCTTGGTGAAGACTTCTCTTAGTGGGGTTTTTGATATGGGACCGTCCTAGTTGACTAAAGGGGTTTCCAATAGACTCAGAGGTCGTTGTTCTATTATGGAATCAACCAATCTCAAGTTGTTCTCAATGTTAAAAGAGGGAAACAACAAACCTTAAAGGGGGTCTTAGCACACACCACCAGTGCGAAGGTTACTTAATGCTCTACATCCCTCTTAATATACAAGGGTTAGGGAATCCCTCAAATAAAATGACCCTAAAGAGGCTGATTGATTCACATAAAACTGATGTCCTGCTTTTATAGGAAACTTTGGCTACAGATGGCAGTCTTAATTGTTTACTTAAATATTTTTTCCAAGTCTAGATTTTATCAGTTTAGATGCTTAGGGGAGATCTGGTGGGCTAGTTACTGGATGGAATACAAGAACCCCGTCATGTATTTCAAGCTGGGGTATATCCTCCAGATTGGGTACTGTGTTATTTTCCTCTGATTTGGGTTCAACATGTACACTTTTAAATATCTACAGACCACATAAGAACATGATGGAATTTTGGGAGAATGTCTTTGGTGCTGGGTTCCACCTGAAAGAGATATTTATTCTTGTAGGTGACCTAAATTTCTCTATTGGAGAATTTGAAACATGGGGTATTCATGCTCATGAAGATCCGTTATCAGAGTATTTTTCTAGGAAAATTGATGAGGTTTCTCTTTTTTATATTCCCCCTGTGGCCTTAAAACCTACTTGGAGGAACATGTTGATAAGGGACTCGGATATAGCTAAACGATTGGACCATTTACTCAACAATGAAGGCCTTCTTCTATCTGTCGCATGTATTAAGTAGTGGGTTGGTACTGGTGCAGCATCTGATCACTCCCTTGTCTTTCTGGAATTCAAATAGGATAGGAAAAATCTTCCCTCCCCTTTCAAGTTCAACAACTTATGGTTGCATGATGAAGAGTTTCAAAATTTGGTTAAATCACAGTGGATTCCATAGAATGAGGAGGCTCACTACTTGGCAGTTGTATAGTTTTTGAACAATCTAAAAATACTTAAGGCTCTTACTATCTCCTGAGCCGCACCAAAGAAGGAATTAAAGATAGTGGATCTTCTTTTGATTGAAGCACTCTTGGAATCCCATTACACATCTTGCTTAGTTGGATTTTCTTTTGAGGAACATAAAAAATACATTATGGGTCTTGAATCTAAAAGAAAGAAATTCTTATTGGAAGAGGAAGCTTCTCTTAGGCTGAAGAGTCAAACTATTTGGCTGTAAAAGGGTGATTTGAACTCCAAGTTTTTCCATAATTTCATTAAAGACTGGACTAATGTGAACTCCATCTAGGAGATTGAAAATGAATAGATCAATATGGTCTCGGGCTTCCATGAGATATCTAAAGTGGGTGTGAAGCACTTCAAAGGCCTATACAAAGAAGATATTAGGGCTTTGTTCCCTTCTATGTTGGAGATTATAGCTTGGTTTTCTAGTTTTGTATCGGATGAGAAGAATATCACTTTGGGTGAAGCTATAGCTAGAGAAGAACTTAATCTAGCCATGAATTCCATGCAACATGACAAGAGCCCTGGCCCTGATGGGTGTCCCATAGATTTCTTCTTGGGATTTTTTGAGATTATTGGTGAAGATATCCTATCTGTGGTTGAAGAATACAGATCTAAGGGAAAAATGTTAGCTGCATTCAACTCTACTTTCATAATGTTGATCCCCAAAACTGACAAATTGATTAGAATGGATGATCTCAGACCCATATCGCTATGCAACTGTATATACAAGATAATTGCTAAGGTTATTTCAAATAGAGTCAGGGGTATTCTGTCTTTTTCTATCACCCCTGAACATTTTTCCTTCCTTGAGGGTAGGCAGATACATGATGCCAACGACATAGCTCAGGAAGTACTACACTTGACCAAGATTAATCATATTCCCACAGTGATAATTAAGGAAAAATTATCTATGACCTATCACTGAGTAAAATGGACTTTTCTGTGGCTTATCCTTATTTAGGTAGGTTTTGATCTCCCCCCGATGAATTGGATTTTTTCTTGCATATGGACAGTCAACTTTGCAGTCCTCATCAATGGATACTCTACCACTTTATTTAGACCTAGAAGAGGTCTCAGGAAATGCTAACCCCCTCGCTCCTCTTTTATTCCAAATTATCATGGAGGGCCTTAGTAGAATCATTACTCATGCGAGGGAAAACATATCTCTCAAAGGATTTTAGTCTGGTGGATATCTCTATATCACACATCTACTTTTCATAGATGATATCTTATTATTTTTCGATGACTCTAGAAGGGATATCACAAAGATAAAATCCTTGCTTTTCGTCTTTTTTGAGGCTACAGGTATGATTTGAAATCCTTCAGAATCCACCATTTCCTGTATACATCTGGATAATTATACAATTGCTTAGATAGAATCTCTCTTTGGTTTTGAGATCTTAGACATATCTATTGGTCTTAAATAATTAGGTTTTATTTTAAAACCTAATGATTATACTCTAAAGGATTGGGCTTGGTTAATTTTCAAAATTGAGGGAAAGCTACACCCATGGTGTAATAAATGGCTTTACAAAGTAGGAATATTGGTCATTCTTAAGTTTGTTCTGGAAGGTATACCAGTCTTCAAGCTTTTTCCTTCCCTTGTCCCTTTAGGCATTCTAGAAAGTATCATAAAACTTTGCTACAGTTTCTTATGGCAGAGGAAGATTGATTGACACCCCTTTCACTTGGTATCATGGAAAATGATTTCCCTTCCCAAGTAGATGGGTGGATGGGATCTTAAACACCCTTAGTGTTTTGTGAAATCTCTTGTAGAAAAAGGATTATGGAGATTGCTCACAAGTTCTATCCTTTGGGTCAATGTCACTTATCGAGAATATATTTATCCTTATAGCATTTCAGAATGGATTCTATCTACTTACAAGTATAGGAGGAATGCATCCATATCTTGGACGGATTTGTTAAACACTTTTGATATCATTGGATATTGGCTGTCCTGGTAGGTAGGAAACACGGGGGCTTCACTAGAAGGCAATATCATATCACGTTCATTCATATTGCGATATTAAATATTCATGAAAACCTAAAAATTATATTGCTTATATATTAAGGGGCAAAGGGTTTTTTTTATTTAATGTAACAATACAAAAATACTTTGGGGTCTTTTTTATATGGGTGGGCTGACAAATATCCGCCAAATGGAAATGGCGGGATCATGGCCGGATGAGAAATCGGGTTGAGGCAAGGCTCGAGATTACTAGTATGCAGGGAAATTACGTCTTGAGGCATGCTTGAGGCCAGGGGTTTCATGGTGAAGTGGGTTGCCAGTCAATCATAGTCGAGAGATAGTGGTCATTGACATCCAATTGTTACCAATATCACTCACCCAGTTCTTACCAATAGCCTTGGGAGGCTCTAAGCCTCCAGGGCCTGTTATAGTCCCTCGATAGGCCTTGGGGGCTTGAATACCCAACCACTCATGCCTATTACAGGCCTTAGGAGGTTTATTCAGTTGTGGTCAATCTCCTAGATCTTGTTACAGGGCCTGGGGGCTTGGATACCTAGCCCACAATAGGCTTAGTCAGCAATTGGGGAACTGCAACATGCAATTTAAATGTTGTACTATGTGCATTGGCTCTAGTGGCATACAAGAAGTGATCTCTTATCTCTTCATTAGACCATTAGATGTTGCAAATCATAATGATATGTGGTTGAGTAATTGCATTGTGGGTGAAGTAATGTGCATCCAAAATATACATAGAAAGAAGCAAGGTGCATTATAGAATGCATGTGGGGTCATAAGAGGGGTATCATATCAATATACTAAGTAGAAATATAAATGGGTATAAAAAATGTTAATGAAAAAATTGATACATACAATATCTAGTGAAAATAGGGTTTTTTTTAAATTGGGAAGGCATATTGGGAGGGGGTTAAAAAAACGATTTTGGAAGGTATTTTCCAATATTTAGTGAAATTAGGGGTATTGTTTCATATGCCATGAACGAACGTGCTATGATAGTGGTTTATTGAGTGAATCCCCCGTGGTAGGAAATGACATGAATATGATGCTTGGTATTGACCCTTGTATCGATAGTAATAATAGGGATTAGCTACTTGAAAAAATGTTTGATTTTGTCACTAATAGAGCCTTTATTTTTTTTATATCAGATCCATCATCCTCTTCAATCCTCACCTACTTTGCAAGAATGGCTCTAATCGAGGGTTATGGGATTAAAAAATGAGGATATCGCTCTGTGGGATGCTTACATTAAGGCCCTTAAAGACAATTATGTACATTTGGATGATACAAGATAGACTTCTTTGGTCTAGGAATCCTACATGAGGGACTTATACCTTGAAAACTGGTTATCAAGTTATCTGTGAAGAAGTGTAGCATCCTCCTCCTGAGTGGTGGTTTACACAAATTTGGATTTTCCAGTGTCCCCTCAAGGTAAAGTTATTTTAGTGGCTCACACTGGCCAACAAAGTTCTAGTATATGATTATCTCATTAAGAAGTTTGGGGCTTGACCGAGCCGTTTCCCTTTGTGCAGATTGGCAGGTGAGTCTATTATTCACTTATTCATAAGTTTTATATACATCTCGGAAATGTGGTGGTGTGTATCATGAGACACATGTATAATATTTATATGAGAAGGCGATGATATTGAACTGGCCCTCCAGAGTTGGCTCAACAATGCATCTTTTCATAGTCATAGAGCACTCCCCATGCTTCTCATTTGGGGTGCTTGGCTCGATCGTAATAAATAGGTGTTCCAGGATATTAGCGTTCCACCACATATTTATGCTACCAACAGTATTGTTATACTTGGTTTCTTCTTTCAATTGAAGTCAGAGAAACAAAGGAGAAGGATTGAGGCTGAACCTTTAGATAAATCGAAGGCCTGGTGCTTCTTCAATGGAGTAGCACAAGGTAGAATAGCCATTGGTGGCATTAGGGGTTTATTATATTTATCGGAGTCTCACTGGTATAAGATTTCATCCAACATATGTCCTACCATCAACAACAAGGTAGAATTGTTTGCGCTCTTGATGCTCTTGAAATTGGTGGTTTCCAAAGTTGTGACTAGCCTTCAAATCTTTGGTGATTCTCAGCTTGTGATCAACTAGCTTAAGGATAATAGGCCTCCTAAAGATATACTCCTGAAGCCTTTATTTGATTAATCATATAGGCTTCTAGAGACCCTTGATGAGGTTTCCCTTAAACATGTACACACAACAAATAATTCTAAGGCTGATGATCTTTCCAAAGCAGGTTTTGTTAGGAACCCATGTTTTTACTTTGTTAGTATATTATTGTTGGACGCATATGCTTTGTAAGTCGTCCCATAGTATTTGTTGATCAATATTTTATGCTAATGTTGTTGGCGCATATGCTTTGTAAGTCACCTGTAGTATTGTTGATCCATAGTTTGTAGTGGCCCATGGTTTTGACCCATAGTATTGGCGCCTATACTTAGTATATAAGTGTGTGTTGAGACCTATGAAGGCACCGTGAAGTTATTTGTATTGATCTTGCTCAAAGGAGGTTGCCCCCTCGAAGTGGCCAGTAATCAATACAAAAGTGATTCTGAGTTCTGTCATTTCTCCTATTTCGCATATTCTCATTAATTAATTGTTGTAGGTGCATCACATCTGGTATCAGAGCATTTTCTTGGGCTCGTTGGGTGAAATTTCTGCCAAATTTTTTTTTCACATCTGTTGCCGGTTCGGATTTGGGAATAATCCCTATCCGCTTAACTGTGGGAAGTACTTGGGCATAAGCCCTAAAACTCATTGTGAGGAGTACCACAGGAACCCCGAAGTAGCTGGCCCATTGAGAGGACATGCCAGCGAAAAGGGCAACGACCCCTACCTGATTGACTAGTTCCCACCCGTGAGGTAAACCAAGAGTTGTCGTTTGTGGCAAAGCGGTTATCAGTTTTACCTGAGTCGTGGAGTGAGGGGTACTGCCCCAATACGCAAGCCGTCAGACAGCATTGGTGGCCGAGTGAAACCCCTAAACTGTTAGGAAGCTGCACATACTTGGGGTCTATATCTATTTTTAGCTGAACTGTTGTCGATCACTGCTGCGTCGGTTCATATCCATTCTGCAAGCCATTCCAGATCCAGCCGTTTTCAATCCATTTGGTGCCGTTTCCGATCCCTCTATTTTTGCTCACTTCTGGGCTGTTGCAGATTTATCTGTTCCAGATCCCTTCTGAGCCGTAGTTGCTCCATTCTAGAAAAAAAAAAATCAGTTTTTTCTCCATATCTCCCTTGTTTTCACTCTGTTTCCCTTGAAATTTTCGGGGAACCCCTATCATCCCATTCTGCATATTTCATTCCTAAGGATCCTATCCCCAATTCCCCTTCCCAAAGCCCGAAATCCCACATTTGTCTATTTTTAGGGTTTGCCATAACTTCCTCAGATTTCACCCAATCACCTTCAAATTTTACCACAGAGTTCCTTTTTGAATTCTGCTTCCTTATTCCCCTCTGCCAAATTTTCCCATTCTTTCACCCCGCTTCTGAAATCCTCATTTTTGCTTCCCTGTCTATTCGACACTGTCCAAAACCTAGTCAAACCCCAATTACCCTTCATATTTTTTCCCAAGTCCATATTTTCCTTTACTGAAGCAGTTTCTGTTTTTGTTTTCCTACCCAGTCAACCAAAAAAAAAAAAAAAACTCCTGGTTATGGTTGTCACCCGTGCAGGACCAAAAACCATGGAAGACGCACTTGTAGCCATCCAAGCCAAACTCCAGGATCTGGATGAAAAGTTTCTCGGCCTCCATATTGAACATTCAGCTATGAACAACAAACGACAGTCCGAGTCTTCATCAGACAATGGGTTATCTTCTTCCAGCAATTTCTGTGGTTCGAAGCTTGATTTTCCTCGCTTCAATGGTACCGATCCAACTGGATGGATCTATCGTGCAGAACAATATGTCAGTCTGCATAATACTTTTGATGTCAACAAAGTTCCGCTGGCATCCTTTCATTTGGAACAGGAAGCTCTTCAATGGTACCGTTGGTACATCAAGGCTCATGAAGAGCCAAAATGGCTAGACTTTTGCCATCTCCTTTTGCAAGGATTTGGTCTTAGTGCTTTTGATGACTTCACAGGAGCCCTCACTAAACTTCACCAAATTGGCACTGTGAGAGAGTATCAAACCGAATTTGAGAAACTAGCCAACCACATCGAAGGATTGTCTGATGACTTTTACCAGAGTTGTTTTAGCAGTGGTCTAAAGGATGCCATCCGCTCTGAGGTCAAAATGTTCTATCCCAACACAATGATGGAAGCCCTAGGGTTGTCTAAGTTGGCAGAAGATAAGATTGCAGCCCAACAACGCTCCAAGCCCACTTTTGTTCCCTTCCGAAATATGGGTTCTCAACGACCACCTATACCACAGGCTCCTCGACCAACTCCTATCAAGCGTTTGTCTGAAACAGAGATGCAAGCACGCAGAGAAAAGGCGCTTTGCTATAATTGTGATGAGAAATTCACTCGGGGACATAGATGTGTTCAGCAAAAGCTCTATCTCTTGGATATGGATTCTCCGCCTGACTCTGAAATTGGTGACCAAGATCTAGAAACACTGGATGCTCCGGTCGACATTCAGGAACCGCCTATTGACCATCCGTCAATAGGCGGTTCCTGAATGTCGACCGGAGCATCCAGTGTTTCTAGATCTTCGTCACCAATTTCAGAGTCAGGCGGAGAATCCATATCCAAGAGATAGAGCTTTTGCTGAACACATCTATGTCCCCGAGTGAATTTCTCATCACAATTATAGCAAAGCGCCTTTTCTCTGCGTGCTTGCATCTCTGTTTCAGACAAACGCTTGATAGGAGTTGGTCGAGGAGACTGTGGTATAGGTGGTCGTTGAGAACCCATATTTCGGAAGGGAACACAAGTGGGCTTGGAGTGTTGTTGGGCTGCAATCTTATCTTCTGCCAACTTAGACAACCCTAGGGCTTCCATCATTGTGTTGGGATAGAACATTTTGACCTCAGAGCGGATGACATCATTTAGACCACTGATAAAACAACTCCGGTAAAAGTCATCAGACAATCCTTCGGTGTGGTTGGCTAGTTTCTCAAATTCGGTTTGATACTCTCTCACAGTGCCAATTTGGCGAAGTTTAGTGAGGGCTCCCGTGAAGTCATCAAAAGCACTAAGACCAAATCGTTGCAAAAGGAGATGGCAAAAGTCTGGCCATTTTGGCTCTTCATGAGCCTTGATGTACCAACGGTACCATTGAAGAGCTTCCTGTTCCAAATGAAAGGATGCCAACGGAACTTTGTTGACATCAAAAGTATTATGCAGACTGAAATATTGTTCTGCATGATAGATCCATCTAGTTGGATCGGTACCATTGAAGCAAGGAAAATCAAGCTTCGGACCACGGAAATTGTTGGAAGAAGAGAACCCATTGTCTGATGAAGACTCGGACTGCCGTTTGTTATTCATAGCTGAATGTTCAAGATGGAGGCTGAGAAATTTTTCATCCAGATCTTGGAGTTTGGCTTGGATGGCAGCAAGTGCGTCTTCCATGGTTTTTGCTCCTGCACGGGTGACAACCATAACTAGGAGTTTTTTTTTTTTTTGGTTGACTGGGTAGGAAAACAAAAACAGAAACTGCTTCAGTAAAGGAAAATCTGGACTTGGGAAAAAATTTGAAGGGTAATTGGGGTTTGACTAGGTTTTGGACACCGTCGAATAGACAGGAAAGCAAAAATGAGGATTTCAGAAGCGGGGTGAAAGAATGGGAAAATTTGGCAGAGGGGAACAAGGAAGCAGAATTCAGAAAGGAACTCTGTGGTAAAATTTGAAGATGATTGGGTGAAATCCGAGGAAGTTATGGCAAACCCTAAAAATAGGCAAATGTGGGATTTCGGGCTTGGGGAAGGGGAATTGGGGATAGGGTCCTCAGGAATGAAATATGAAGAATGGGATGACAGGGGTTCCCCGAATATTTCAAGGGAAACAGAGTGAAAACAAGGGAGATATGGAGAAAAAACTGATTTTTTTTTTCCAGACTGGAGCGACTACAGCTCGAAAGGGATCTGGAACAGATAAATCTGCAACGACTCAGAAGTGAGCAGAAATAGAGGGATCGGAAATGGCACCGAATGGATTGAAAACGGATGGATCTGGAACGGCTTGCAGAATGGATCTGAACGGCTGGATCTGAAACGGCGCAGCAGTGATCGACAACAGTTCAGCTGAAAATAGATATGGAACCCAAGTATGTGTGGCTTCCTAACAGTTTAGGGGTTTCACTCGGCCACCAATTTTGTCTGACGGCTTGCGTATTGGGGTAGTACCCCTCACTCCACGACTCAGGTAAAACTGATAACTGCTTTGCCACAAACGACAGCTCTTGGTTTACCTCACGGGTGGGAACTAGTCAATTAGGTAGGGGTCGTTGCCCTTTTCGCTGGCAGGTCCTCTCAATGGGCCAGCTACTTCAGGGTTCTTGTGGTACTCCTGAAAATGAGTTTTAGGGCTTATGCCCAAGTAATTCCCACAGTTAAGCGGATAGGGATTATTCCCAAATCCAAACCAGCAACAGATGCGAAAAAAAATTTTGGCAGAAATTTCACCCAGTGAGCCCAAGAAAGTGCTCTGATACCAGATGTGATGCACCTGCAACAATTAATTAATGAGAATATGCGAAATAGGAGAAATGACAGAACTCAGAATCACTTTTGTATTGATCACATGCCACTTCGAGGGGGCAACCTCCTTTGAGCAAGCTCAATATAAATAACTTCACGGTGCCTTCATAGGTCTCAACACACACTTAAGTCTAGGCGCCAATACTATGGGTCAAAACCATGGGCCACTACAAACTATGGATCAACAATACTACGGGCGACTTAAAAAGCATATGCGCCAACAACATTAACATAAACTATCGATCAACAAATACTATAGGACGACTTACAAAGCATATGCGTCCAACAACAATATACTAACAAAGTAAAGACATGGGTTCCTAACAAAACCCGCTTTGGAAAGATCATCATCCTTAGAATTATTTGTTGTGTGTACATGTTTAAAGGAAACCTCATCAAGGGTCTCTAGAAGCCTATATGATTAATCAAATAAAGGCTTTAGGAGTATATCTTTAGGAGGCCTATTATCCTTAAGCTAGTTGATCACAAGCTGAGAATCACCAAAGATTTGAAGGCTAGTCACAACTTTGGAAACCACCAATTTCAAGAGCATCAAGAGTGCAAACAATTATACCTTGTTGTTGATGGTAGGACCTATGTTGGATGAAAGCTTATACAAGTGAGACTCCGATAAATATAATAAACCCCCAATGCCACCAATGGTTATTCTACCTTGTGCTACTCCATTGAAGAAGCACCAGGACTTCGATTTATCTAAAGGTTCAGCCTCAATCCTTCTCCTTTGTTTCTCCGATTTCAATTGAAAGAAGAAACCAAGTATAACAATACTGTTGGTAGCATAAATATGTGGTGGAACGCTAATATCCTGGAACACCTATTTATTACGAGTGAGCCAAGCACCCCAAATGAGAAGCATGGGGAGTTCTCTATGCCTATGAAAAGATGCATTGTTGAGTCAGCTCTGGAGGGCCATTTCAATATCATCACCTTCCCATATAAATATTATACATGTGTCTCGTGATACACACCCCCACATTTCCGAGATGTATAGAAAAATTATGAATAAGTTAATAATAGGCTCACCTGCCAATTTGAGGATGACCAGCTAGATATATCTCTCCATGCTTTAGCTGGAATCACCACCCCCCAAACAATGTGGGTCAAGGGTTACTTCAAGAAGCTTCCTCTTACAATACTCATTGATTCTGGTAGCACTCATAATTTCATTAACCCTCGGATCGCAAAACAAGCTGATTGTTTTATCCATCCTTGCTCCAAATTTGAAGTCATGGTTGCCAATGGGGGCACCTTACCTTGCAAAGGGAAGTGTCAAAATGTGTGTATCTCTATGGGAGATTATACGTTGTGCTCTGACATGTTTGCCTTGACCTTAGGCGGATGTGATGTTTTTTTGGGCGCTCAATGGCTACACACACTTGGCCCTATCTTATTTGATTTTGCTGAACTTTGGATGCAGTTTTCCCTCAATGGACAAAAACACACATTGACAGGATTACAACCAGGTTCTCTCAACATCATCAGTTTACATCGCATGGAAAAACTCCTCAATAAGAATTCACATGGTGTCATCACTCATCTCCATTCCATTTAGATGCAACCATCAGCGGTCTCCACTACTCCTTTGGATCTACAACAAATTCTGGATCGATATACAGGTGTCTTTGCTGAACCAGTGGGATTGCCACCTTCCAGGCCAGAAGACCATCGTATTCAGCTCCTTCCTAGTAGGGTTCCTTCCAACATCACGCCCTATCACTACCCATTTCACCAAAAAATGGAGATTGAAATGCTCGTTCGGGACTTATTGAAGCAAGGTATTATTCGCCCAAGCACTAGTTCCTTTTCTTCTCCAGTTATTCTTGTCCGCAAAAAAAATGGGTCATGGCGCCTCTGCATTGACTTCCGAGCACTTAATCACCTCACAATCAAGGATAAGTTTCCAATTCTTGTTGTTGATGAGCTTCATGGGGATCACTTTTTCTCCAAGTTGGATCTTCATTCTGGGTCTCATCAAATTCAGGTTCATGAGGATGATATCCGTAAAATAGCTTTCCGCACACATGATGGCCATTATGAGTTTTTGGTCATGCCCTTTGGCCTCACTAATGCTCCTTCCAAATTCCAGGCCTTAATGAATAAAATATTTCGACCCTACTTGCGAAAATTCATTCTGGTATTCTTTGATAATATCCTCATCTACAGTAAAACATGGGATGAACATCTCCAGCATCTAGAACTTGTCATGCAACTTTTCTCTGACCATCATCTCCATGCCAAGCAGTCTAAATGTGTTTTTGGACAGAAGGAAGTTGAGTATCTCAGGCACATTATCTCAGCACAAGGGGTTCGTGTGGATCCTTCCAAAATCGATGCCATGAACAATTGGCCGCATCCTCAGACACTCAAGGGCCTTCGTGGTTTTTTGGGGTTGAATGGCTACTACCGCAAGTTTGTCAAGGATTATGGGAAGATTGCAGCTCCATTAACTGCTCTATTGAAAAAGGATGCTTTTACATGGACACATGCTGCTCAGTGTGCATTTGACAAACTAAAACAAGCTATGTGTACTACACCTTTCCTAGCTATGCCCAATTTTTTCAAGCCCTTCACTATTGAGAGTGACGCTTGCGGCAATGGACTTGGTGCTGTTCTCCTTCAAGATGAACACCCCATTGCGTTCACCAGCAAATCCCTTTCAGGTAAGAATTTAGCTGCCTCTACCTATGAGAAGGAAATGATGGCTATTTTGCATGCAGTACAGAAGTGGCGCCCATACCTATTAGGGAATCATTTCTGCATCAAGACTGATCACCAGAGTCTGAAATATTTCTTAGAACAGCGTGTCTCCTCCCCAGCACAATAGAAATGGGTTAGTAAACTCATGGGTTATGACTATTAGATCACTTACAAGAAGGGTAAAGACAATATTGTGGCAGATGCTCTTTCTCACACATTTGATGCCCAAGGTTCTTTTTCAGCTATTTCTATGCTTGTTCCAAATTGGTTGCAATCTGTTCAATAGGGTTATGTCAATGACTCTTCCTGATCTCAAATCATCCAACGCTTGACCAACAACCCTTATGCTGTACCACATTACTCTTGGGATGGTGCTTCTCTGAGATACAAGGGTCGTCTGGTGCTTCCCCAGAGCACAGATATTCAATAGGCTGTATTCTATGAACTCCATGCTTCTCCATTGGCAGGGCACTCTGGGTTCCTCAAAACGTATGAACAGGAATGGTGTAACTTCTTTTGGCAGGGCATGGAAAGGACAATTCAACAGATGGTGGCCGAATGTGATAACTTCCAGCGCAATAAGGGTGAAACAACACTCCTTCCAGGATTGCTCGAACCCTTGCCCATACCTACATGGATTTGGACAGATATTTCTATGGATTTCATTGAAGGGCTCACTAAATCTGGCGGGAATACAGTGATTCTCGTTGTGGTTGATTGACTCTCCA
This sequence comes from Larix kaempferi, assembly GCA_027924585.1. Classification (NCBI taxonomy): domain Eukaryota; kingdom Viridiplantae; phylum Streptophyta; class Pinopsida; order Pinales; family Pinaceae; genus Larix; species Larix kaempferi. The sequence continues at coordinate 7,467,067 of BSBM01000494.1, forward strand.
AATATAGTCATTTTTGTGCTCTCATCCATCCCTATACAGCCTCCTCAATCGCTCAAATTTTCCTGGACCAGATCTTTCGTATTCATGTCATCCCTTCTTCCATTGTCTCGGATCGTGATGCGACTTTCACCAATCATTTTTGGACAGAACGATTTCGCCACACTGGCACCAAACTGAAGATGCGTTCAGGGTATCACCCACAAACATATGGTTAGATTGAAATTATCAATAAATGCTTGGAAACTTATCTTCGTTGCTTCACCTCTGAACAACAATATCAGTGGGAAAATTGGCTCCCTCTTGCTGAATGGTGGTACAATAACTCTTACCACACTACCTCTAAAATGACCCCATATGAAGTAGTCTATGATCAAGCACCTCTAGTTCTTCTTCCATACACCCCCACCAGTTCACCAGTTCAGGAAGTTGACACGGTCCTTCGAAAGCGCAATCAGATTCTTCGCATTTTGTGGGACAATCTTCACATGGCAAGAAATCGCATGAAGCAACAAAGCACCGTTCTAAGCGCACTTTTCAAGTCGGCGATATAGTTTTTCTTCATCTCCAGCCGTACAAGCAATCCTCCCTGAAACTCAAAGGGCGTCATAAGCTTGCTCCAAAGTTCTATGGGCCATATTGGATTCTTCAGAAGATTGGGTCCGCTGCTTATAAATTGGAACTTCCTCCTTCTTCCCACATTCATCCAGTCTTTCATGTCTCTTGTCTGAAGAAAGTTCTTGGAACCAACATCAGTGGACAAACGATTTTACTCGAATTGGATAAGGAAGGATCCATCCTTTTGGAGCCGGAGGCCATCCTCAATCGGCGCACTCGTCAGCTTCGCTCTCGCTCTATCACAGAGGTCTTAATTCAGTGGCACGGAATGCAACCAAAGGATGCTACATGGGAACCACTCCTTCAGATTCAACAACAATTTCCACATCTAAAGCTATGAGGACAAAGCTTTTTTTAAGGGGGAGGGGATGTTAGGAACCCATGTCTTTACTTTGTTAGTATATTGTTGTTGGATGCATATGCTTTGTAAGTCGTCCCGTAGTATTTGTTGATCAATAGGTTATGCTATTGTTGTTGGCGCATATGCTTTGTAAGTTTCCCGTAGTGTTGTTGATCCATAGTTTGTAGTGGCCCATGGTTTTGACCCATAGTATTGGCGCCTAGACTTAGTATATAAGTGTGTGTTGAGACCTATGAAGGCACCATGAAGTTATTTGTATTGAGATTGCTCAAAGGAGGTTTCCCCCTCGAAGTGGCCAGTGATCAATACAAAAGTGATTCTGAGCTCTGTCATTTCTCCTATTTCGCATATTCTCATTAATTAATTGTTGCACATGCATCACAGGTTTGTTGCTTGCTGAAGGAACTAGAGCAGCCTGGGAGATAGACAAAGACCAAATCAAGGAGATTGACCTTGGACCTTTTTTTGAATAAAGTGTTGTACATGGGTATGCTATTACCCATGGGGTTATTATATGATTCTCCCTTTTGTATATGACATAAATAAGTACTACAATGATTCAACCATTGACAATTTTTGTCATAGTAAGTCATATGGAATATGGATAGAAAAAAATCTGACAAAAGATATATGTAAGGCACATGTTCCATTGAATAATATGGTTCAAAATTAATACAATTTTGGACTGTGATATTTTTTCCAAGAAAAAAAAAGTGCCAAGCAACCAAAGTTAAAGATTGGTCTTGGTTATACTAAAGGTGATATAATGATACAACAAGATTTGCGTTTGGAATTTACTCACAAGGATGTTAGAGATTTGCCTTCATATCCAAATTTTAATTGCCATGTAACATAACCATAAATCAAATGTGTAAGAAGTAAAATGAGTCAATGGTGAGGGGAATATTTGTGGGGAACACACTAGTTGCATGGATGAGGTTTCTCTTTAGGGTTTTACATCCCGTAGGGGCTGCACTCTGCAAACCCTAACTGGATCACATGATGGAGGATACACAGAATCCGATGATCAACCCACGCCACACCACTGATGACTGCATAGACTGTCACAATGTGGACATGGTGGATTATACATCGGATCCAATAGAAGGTAAAACCATTTGTTAATTTACTATTGACTTTTTACCACAGCCCACCCACAGCGATACCGCAGCAGTTTCCTTGCCGGACATACTCTCTCTGCAGATTACTATAGATAGCTCTGACGGTTACTTGACAACTGGAGGGGCATTATCGATGGAGGCACCTTTTTTCTTAGACCACCTATCATTTTCGGAGGGTGGTTTCTCCCCAGGCGGTTTTGTATCTTCCTATCAACTTGATCCGGGGCTTGGGAGTCCTCCCTTCACCCTTTTTGACATTCCCAGAAGCTGCGCACTGGGAGTCTCGTTACCTATTGTTTCCACGATTATTCACTCTGAACCCTTGTCAGATGCGTGGACGCAAGAAAATGCCCCCTTTGCTGATTATAGGGTCTGTGGTTGGCCTTTTCATGAAATCCCTGTACAGACCCCTATCTCCCTCTATGTTGAAGATCCTTTTTCGCAGATCTGATGAATTCATAGATTCCATTTTTCGCTCTCCACCTGACTCCAGTATAACCCCAACTACCCCCTGTGTTGATTCCCCTGTCCTGGGTACACACACATCCCCTTCGAGACACCGGGAGGTCTCACCCTCTCATAAACATAAAGGAAATTTCTTAAAGAGTGCAAGGGACTCCATCAATCTTATTTGTGGAAAAAACATTACTGTTGCAAACTCCCTCCACATGGCGGAGACAGCTCTTGTTGGTCATGCTCGAAGGAAGTACCTGCACTCAGAGGTATTGGACAATTGGGTTTCTGAAAACCAGCATCATTTGTTCGACTACAAGCCCGCGATCATGGTCCTATCCAGAGGATGGTTTGTTTTCAAATTCAAAACTCATGAGGATGCAGGGCGCGTCCTTTTTGCACATTAGATCCTGGGAAACACACCTATTCTGCTTAAGAGCTGGACCCCAATGTTCGATGCGAACACAAAAAAATTTCATGTAATCCCTATCTGGGTTCGACTTCCGGGTTTACCATGGGAGTTCTGGAACACGGATTCCTTTCGGGACATCGGCAATGCACTGGGTTCCTACATTGATGTCGCTATGTCCTTCCAACATACTTGAATCTTCTCGGTGGCTCGTATTCTGGTATCTATCAATGTCCGTGAGGGACTCCATCCCCATATCAACTTTACCTGGGGTCTTGCGTAGCGAGTACAAAAATTGGATTACAAGGGTATACCCTTCCATTGTCACAGGTGCCATGGTATAGGGCATCTTGCTAAGCACTGCTATCTCAATTTCTAGCTGAACCAGGACAACACTCGTAAATAGACGGAAGGATTGAACCCTGGGACGGGGGATGGCACTTTGAAAGAAGGCAGGATTTACCCTACATTGGGTGAACATCAGCTGAACTCAAACTGTGGGGACTTTGCTGGGGTTCGCCAGGACTCTGCGGATAGAACTACGCCATACACACACTCTTCTCCATGGGACACTGCAGGAACTGAACCGGCTTCGTCGATGGACTACCCTATGGTCTCTACTTCTACATCATTACCCAGGTATGAATGAAAACCCTTCCTTTGTTTTCACCTCTGTTGTTTCTACTTTTTGCTCTCTAAATATGGATTCACACGTTTCTGTTGGCCCTTCCACCCCTGTACCTTCACTAGCTCATCCCCTTCCTGCCTCATCCACCTTCCCTACCCCAAATCCAATGGACTACTCTATGGCTCCCCCTCCCCCCGTGCGCTCTGCACACTCCCCAATCCGTTTTCACCTTCGATCACGTGACATCCCTATCCTGAACACCCTCCCTATGGGCTCCAGTTTGGGCCCAAATCCTCCACCCCGAAAACACTCCCATGGTCATGGTCGACCCTGTCATTTTTCCTCAGCACAACAACAAGCCATCTTGGACCTTGTGGAGGGCAAGCAAAAAACCATCATTGGAGCACTTAGAGCGGTGCACGCCCATTCTGGGGTTCCCCCATGAAAATCATATCTCTTAACTGCAGAGGTTTGGCAAGTAAACCCAAAAAACTTGCCCTAAAGAGGTTGATTTCTCTACAATATCCTAACATCTTTTTTCTACAAGAAACTATGGGGTCAGAATCAGACGTTCTGGCACTCCTCTCAACTACCATCCCTGCCTTCGATTTTGCTACCATCAGCGCGTGTGGACTATCCGGGGGACTCGCCATTGGATGGAATAAATCCACAAACAAAGTACACAACACATGGGGCTTCTCCTCAGGCTTGGGTGTGGAACTTTTCCATGCAGGCTTAAATAGGAACTTCAAGATCATCAACATCTATGGGTGCTATGTTGAATGTGAGACTTACTGGAATTCCTTTTGACGGAACACCATGCTCACCGGGGATGACATTATCATTGGTGGAGACTTGAATTTCACACTTGGCACCCATGAGATCTGGGGGCACCTGGAAGTGGGTGCTGCCCTTGCGGGTTACTTCGACCTACTGCTAAAAGACAGTCACCTCATCGAATATCAACCACCCATTCTAAAACCGACCTGGAATAACCATAGAACCGAGGAGGGTTGTATCTTTAAGAGACTGGATTGTTTTTTAATTATTGAGGCACTGGTGAGACAATCTTTTCGGATGCGACAATGGGTCGACTCTAGGGGAATTTTGGATCATCATCCCATCTGCTTCAAGATTCAGGGAAACACCACCAAACCGCCCAGTCCCTACAAATTGTGTGCCACCTGGCTAAAAGAGGAGGAGGTTGCTAATATCATAAAAAATAACTGGATCCCTTTCCATCCTGGAGAGGGTTCACATGCTGCACCACACTTTGTCAAGAATCTCACTTTGGTTAAAACTCTCCTGAAAGACTGGGCACACAAAAAGCGAGAAAGGGATGCTTTGGAACTTACCTGGGTTGAATTGGATTTGGTTACATTTCAGGTTCATGTTGGGGGTGGTTTTGCCTCTCCGGAATCCACTACACTTCTCAAATCTATGGAAAGCTGGAGAAACAAACTACTCTCTGAGCGGGAAGAAGTTTGGAGGCTTAAAAGCAGAGCCATCTGGATGGAAAGCAGTGACGAAAACACAAAATTCTTTGATGCATTTGCTAAGGGCCGAAAGGCACAAAACACTATCTGGGACCTTATGAATGATCAAGGAGATACCTTCTCCTCATTTGAAGATCTGGCCTCTCTGGGCTCATCACACTTCAAATCACTTTTCTCGAATGGTAATAGAGCCAATATAGCTGAAGCCATCAGACTCTCACAATTCTTCCCTTGAGTTGTCACTGAAAAGGATAATCAGAATCTCATGGAAGAGATCACTGAGGAGGAACTCAAGGCTACTCTGCAAAGCTTCCAAAAGGACAAGAGCCCCGGCCCAGACGGATGGACCATTGAATTCTTTATTAAATATTTTGACACTATTGGATTTAATCTACTCCATCTTGCTAAAGAATCCAGATGTAGGGGGCATCTACATCCCCCACTAAACGCCACATTCATAGCCCTTATCCCAAAATCCGACAAACTGACAACTTTGGATGAATATCGCCCCATCTCTCTCTGCAACATCACTTATAAGGTAGTGGCTAAGATTATGGCAAAGAGACTCAAATTTGTACTCTCTAGTTTCATTTCTAAAGAGCAATTTGGTTTTCTAGAGGGTCATCAGATTCATGAAGCTATCAAGGTTTCTCAGGAAGGACTACACTCACAAAAGTTAAAGGGAATCAAGGGTGCTGTTATCAAAATTGATCTCTCAAAGGCTTTTGACCGAGTCAGCTAGATCTATCTTCATCTGCTTATGACACACCTTGGATTTGACTATGCATTCATCAAATGGACAATGAGTTGCATTACTACTGCCTCCTTTGTAGTTCTCATCAATGGTTCACCTTCACACTTATTCTGCGCTGAAAGAGGTCTCTGTCAGGGCTGCCCCTTATCCCCTCTTCTTTTCCTTTTGGTGGCTGAAGGACTCAGCCGTGCTATCACAGATGCAATCCGAAAGGGCTCTATCCATGGATTACACATCACCAATACTCTTCGACTTTCACATCTACTGTTCGTAGACAACATACTTATCTTCTGTGATGGTACTATTGGGGATGCTGAGCTTATCAACAATATCCTTACACTCTTTCAAGATGCCACTAGGATGGTCCTTAATGTTCACAAATCCACCATCTCCCTCTACGGATTGACTGCTGCTGAACATCACAGGTATATCACTCTCTTCCCTTTTGACATATTTCTCCTGGACGAAGGCCTCAAATATCTGGGATTTCATTTGAAACCAAACAACTATAAGAAGAGTAACTGGAATTGGCTCATTGCAAAACTGGAAAAACAATTAATGATCTGGACCCATAGATGGCTCTCTAGAGTTGGACGTCTGGTCCTTGTCAAATCTATTTTGGAGGCCATCCAAGTGTACTAGATGTCCCTGGATTCGATCCCCAAGGGCATCAAGGAAAAGGCCAGGAAACTATGTTTTTGGTTCCTCTGGTCTAGACATTTGGAAACATATACAACTCCTTGGGTCAAGTGGGAACGCATTGCTTTGCCGAAATCACTCGGGGGCTGGGGTCTAAAACACATACATACCTTCGCTACCTCATTAGCTACAAAGGTTGGATGGAGAATTATCAATACTAAAAACCTGTGGATAGAGGTAGTCTTACATAAATATATTTCCCCTACAACACTTATCACTTGGATCCGAAACCCAACAAAACCTAGGGCTAGGATGTTTGTCATCTGGAAAGCGGTGATGGAATCACTACCTCTCATCACTCAGATTCGCATTGTCTTGGATCCATGGATTGGCTATCAAAATCGTCACCTCTTGCCCACTCCACTCATTCATCTTCTACAATTGAACGGGTTTTTCCACCTTTTACAAGTTGCAGATCCTGTGACAACTAACGTTTGGCAATAGGGATGGCTATCAGCAGTGGATCTAAATCTACCAACTAAACTTCACATTCATTGGGAGAACTACCTCCACTCCCTACGAATCTCACATGCTCATATCTCTGAAAATGTTGATGAACTCTTGTGGATGCCAGCCTCAAATGGAAAATATGCCCCAAAATTGGGCTACAAATTCTTAATGGAACTCAAACAACAACAGGTTGAACAGAAATGGTGGTGGCAATCTATCTGGAAATCAAATTTCCCTTCAAAGTCAAAATTATTTATGTGGGTTACACTTGCAAATCGTATCCCCACCTGGTATCGTATCAAGAACAAACATATTGAAGGTTTGGGATGGTGTATTCTCTGTAAACAGGCAGACGAAACCATCTCACACCTCTTTCTTGAATGTTTATTCACTGTAAACATTTGGTCAGAGCTGAAAACCTTTCACGCTGTAGCTGGACAGTGGAGGGGATAAAATATTGAAGCGTCTTGGAAATGATGAAATGACTCCCCGAATACCTCATATATCAAAGCTCTTCCCTTGATCGTCATCTGGGGCATTTGGCTTGCCTGGAATCAACCGATTTTCTGTGGAAAAAACTCCACCACTTCCATTTTGATTAGCCATTGCCTCTTGATCCTCTCACATTTTCCACAGGAAAAATACACTCCTATTCTTCCTGTACCTACTTCTGAAATCATCATCCCCTCTACTCCTTGGGCCTAATTTGACGGTGCGTCACAAAACAACATATGCGGGGGGGAGCTATATTATACCTCACTGCCACACACTACTATAAGATCCACATGGGACTGGGCAACAGCACAAACAACTACGCAAAGCTCCTTTCCTTAAAACTCCTACTCCTTTTTGCCTTGGAAACACAGTGCACTCATCTCCATGTTTTTGGAGACTCCATGATCATCATAAATTGGATCAACAAAATTCAGCGCTGCCACCATTTGGTCTTGAGCACAATTCTTGAAGACACTCTAAGAATTACTGGATTGTTTGACAATTTCACTTGTAAACATTTTTACAGGGAAAGGAACGTGGATGCGGATCTCCTATCCAAACAGGGGCTGACACTTCCACTTGGACAATGGACGATTGCAGAACAACACAATGACACCTTCCATGAATACTATCACAGACCCTTTATCAAGGGTCCTGATCTATAGAATTTTCAACATTTTTGAGCAGCACTATCTCTACTTATACTACTTTACTTGACACCGGTTACTCTTTATAGCACATTTTTTGACTACCTATGGTTGTAAAAATTCGGGATCCTTTGAGATCTAAACTTTTATTATTGCTTATTTTTTGATACTCGAAGCTGAAAAGATTTATATCTGAAAGAGTTCACTGAAGCTCTTATACAATATGTAATTTGATTATCCTTTAATGAAATTACGCTTTTTTTCCAAGGAAAAAAAATCAAATGTGTAAAAGTGTTTGTATTACATTTTTTGTGTGTGTGTATGTTACAAACCATAGTAGAACTATAACATTCAAATCCTAGCCAATGTTTGGTATATGAGCATAAATATGATTGAAAACCCTTGTTTTTTTTAACTGAAACATATTAACTTATATTAAAAGGAAAGATAGGGATGAACCATCCAACCAAAAAGAGTACATATAAAAGAAAAATTTAGCTCAAAAATACCAAAATCTCTGGATTTTGTCCAAAGTTTCCTAATTCTATTCTTAGTTATTACAATTCTGCTTGTGTAAATCCTTAGAAAACTATTACAACAAAATTCAGTTTTGCAGAACATAATTCAAATAAACACATGATAACTAGCAAAAATCAAAGGTTTTGACGCTTGGCGCGCTGCAATTGACCAGTTGTTGTTGGGTTCTGTTTGCATGAGTTGTTCCTTGTTCTTTTCCACCATTGCCTCTTCCCGTTCAGATCCCTAAAAATTCCGAGGATATCCCATCGAAGAGTTCTCCTTGTGCTTGATTCTTCTAATTCGAGGTGCCATTTATTTTTTCAAGAGGCGGACCTCTTCCTTTTACTCTTTATTTAGATGCTTAATTAATCAATTATTATATCATCACCTCTCCCATGGTTTCATAAAACCATGGTATTGGCCCATGGTAGTTTATTGCTTTATCTTTTCATTTTAATATTTAATTTATTATACCATCAGCTCTCCATGGTTTCATAAAACCATGATATTTTCCCATGGTATTTTATTCTTTATCTTTTTCATTTTAATGTTTAACTCATTATTTTCTTGTATTTATATTATTTATATTTATTTATTTGCACATACCCTCAACTATTATTTAATTATCATTTATGTATGTAACAAGATCTAGAAACTTAGTCTTCATATCCCAAGAAGGATTTCCATGATCTTGCTTCAAATGCACGTCCATCCAGGTCAGAAGAGATTTAGTGTGTGTGCACCCACACTAGAGTAGACTTGACCATTCCAACTGGGGTAGCTAATATCTAAGAATGGGAAAGTCAAATCCACTCTATTATGACAAGGATTACTAGATCCAGGTAGGCATGTGATGAGAAACCCAATTCCTATACCACTTGATCAAGTACCATGATCAAGAAGGACTATACCAGGGCCTCCCAGAACCAGGGAGTAGATATGCAAGCGTCCAAACCTTCTACCACTTCGGCAAGTACCATGACCAAGAAAGGCTACATCCAGGGACCTCACATACACTAGTGAGTGAACCATAATCATCCTCCATAGGTCAAATCATCATGACCAATCGAGCTAAGCACCATGGCTAGAGGATGTCTTCCCGAAACTTCCCCAAACGTCAACAATTTTTAGCTTTTAGTTGGTCCAATTGTTCACTTGAAACCACATTTGGCTAGTTAGAATCCTTTATTTCCTTTTTGGTCCTCCTCTCCAAATTTTGCTTCTAGTCATCTAGATTTCTTAGCAGGAATCCACTGTTTCTTCCAATTCGACAATTCATTTTACTCAACAAACTTCCTAATAGATATGCATACAATTTGTTATGAAAAAATATGAGACAAAACATATATATGTGAGCAATAAATCCAAATACTTATCATTTATTGTTTTTGTGGGTGGACTCCCACTACCTCCTTGTAGGAATCATGAGAGTCATATGTTCTTCATTTTCTTGCTGGGAGTCCTCAACATGGGGATCACCAGAATAAGAACTTTGTACGATCACCATTCCTTGACTTCTTGTGAGAAGTGTCTTCATAAATATCTGCAGTTGTGGCTTCATGCTTCCTTTTATTTGAGCCATGACATTCTCTGTCATAGTGTCCATATTTGTGACATTTGAAGCACTAAATGCGTGAAAGATCCTTCTTCTTATTTTGATCTGGTGTCAGGATTGATCTCCTATCTGTGTTCTTCTTGTCATCAAACTTTCTCCCTTTTCCTTTTCCTTTCTTGACATGAGACATAAAGGCTTGATTCTCTTCGTGTTGAGTGCCATGTAGTCTATTCCTTGATACGATTCTCGTCTCTTCCTGGGTGCAATCTGCCCATAATCAATCAAATTTGGGAAACTTGGTTCGTCCACTTAGACTTTGTATGAATGGTTCCCAAGAGGGAGGGATACCATTAAGATTTTTTATAACAAGTTCTCTATCTTCAAGAGGTTCTCCGCTAGTGCTTAGTTTATCTCTTAGTTCATAGATCCTCATGAAGTAAGAAGCAATTGATTCTGACGTTGACATCTTGAGATTTGATAGTTGATTTCTCAATGCAAGAGTATTATTAATGCTACTATGTTCAAATAGATTCTTCAAGGTTTTGAACATATTTCTAGTTTCCTTCTTCTGGGATATCTGAGGAACCAAATGGTGTTTTATTGAATCTACCAAGATTCTTCTTGTTTTGAAATCATTCTTTCTCCATTGAGTCTTGTCACTTTCTGCTTCTACTTTTGGAACCTTCTCATTGACGAAATTTAAGAGATCATTTTCTTCTAATATAAGAATAAATCTAGAATTCCAAGATCTGAAGTTGAAAACCCCATCAAGTCTATATTAAACCTTCATTCCAATCATCTTGACTGTAGTGTTGGACCAGAAACCCTAGCAGCAGCTAGGTCAAAATTGAAGTTTGGACTTTTGCAAAATTGATTCCACAGGGAGATGCACCCTATCAAGGCGAGGTGAATACCCCTTCTTTTCTCTCAGATTTATGGACAAAACAACTCAAAAATGGGAGCCCTAGTTTCTCGATTTCAATAGAGAATAGGTCAAAAAATGAAAATTTTCGGATCTGAAATCTACTTCCACGGATAGTTGCGCCCTACCAAGATGAGTTGGAGAAAGATAAGAATGAGCCAAAATCGTGGGTAGAAGGGTTGGATTTAGTAATCTCTAGGTCTTGACCCCGATAGTATTAGGTGAAAAAATGAAACTTCACCAAGATGAATTTGGCCTCCACAGAAAGATGCACCCTCTTAGGGTGAGTTTATCTATTCTCCTTTGAAGATGATATGTGGTATAAATGCTCCGAAAAGTGGAGCCCTAGTTTCTAGCAATTGCTTCTTTTATCATTGATCTGATACCATGTTAGAATTTACAAAGATAAAATAGGATCACTAAAAGAATTACAAATCACATAAACAATAACAAGCGTGGAGCTCATATAACCACAGTGATGATCTATCACCACCTAACCATAGACAAACTATTTGTCTCCCATGAGCTTACACCTTCCAATAGATATTGATGTACATCCATATAGTAGTAGCATAAACCCAAAGAAAAAATAAGAGAAACTTCTCCAAAGTGGAGAACCCCCCCCAAAAAAAATAAAAAATAAAAAATTCTCCTATCTACAGTAGCGAACTCTCTCTTACTTGAGCGAACTTGTCTTTTTGTTGTGTCCAAATGAGGAGAGGCACCCTTCGATTTATACTTTATCTTATTGGGAATTTTTTCAATTGAGCTGACTTAGATAATTTACTGGAGCCGACTTGTTTATGTCACAATAAATATATATTTTATTTTATTATTCTAGGGCTGACCTATGTGATGATGCCTCACATAGCTACTTAACCAACATGGGTCTCCCTTGTATGGTGTAGCAAAATTATTGCGGAGAGGCTCAAGACATTCCTTGGTCTCTCTCAATTGTTTATCAAAGAATCTTCACAATTTGTAAATAATTTAAAGACAACAAGGTTGAAGGAGAATGATATTTTAGCTAGCTTTGACATCATCTCTTTGTACACCAAGATTCCAGTAGAAGAGGCCATTAAGGTCATAAGAAGACTCACAGATAGCGAAACTGTTAGAAAAACAGGATCGCAGAGCAATAACAATAAACAGAAATGCAAATATAATCACACATACACATTACAAGAGAGACACAGATATATCGTGGTTCACCCAACTTGGGCTATGTCCACACTGAATTTGCCAGTCCTTATTATTATTACCGTCCAGCAAGTCGAAGGGATACAACCTGCAGCACAACCGCTACACTTCCTCTTCTCTGTTTTTACAGTCTCTCTCCTGATCTCAAAGATCTTTACAATGCATAAAACCTAATACATCAACCAACCCTAGCCGTATTACAATGTCTTTCTTTTATAAGGGAAATACAATGGGAAAATACCACGGGATACCCAAAACCATGGGCCCGCAAAACAGCTGGCGAAAACAGCCCCAAAATTTTTCTTCGGGGGCGTTGCCCCCGGACCCCCCAGGCAGGGGGGATGGTTCCCCCTGGAACCCCATGGGGGGGCAATGCCCCCCCACACCCCCCCCGCTGGGGTGAGTGTGCAGTCCACCTACATACGGCTGATACAATATCATCTATGAGACTAGAAGATCTGGCTCCACAACCAACAGAAACGATGCACTTGGTGGAGGTATATATTAAGTCTACTTAATTTAGCTTTTCATAGGGAGATTTATGAACAAAAAAATGGGGTGGATATGGATCACCGCTCTCCCCTATTGTAGCTAACATCTTTATGGAAAAATTTGAGGAAAAACCCATCAGTGCATCGCCAATGAAACTGGAACAGTGGAGAAGATATGTCAATGACATGTATTTCATTTGGACACATGGAAATGATGGATTGAATGAATTTTCAGTACATATTAATAGCCATTCAAACGGCATACAGTTTATTATGGATATAGAAGAAGATGGAAAGCTTCCTTTCTTGGATGTCCTTCTCACAAGGAACATGGATGGAATATTATCGCATCAGTTGTTCAGAAAAATACCCACACGGATAAGTCAATACAGGAGGATTCTCATCATCATCCTACCCAGAATATTGGTGTTATAAATAATTTGGCTATTAGGGCTAAATGAATCTAGAACTCTACACATTTGTCTTAAGAACTGGAACACTTGGTAAAAGTTTTAAAAAAGAATGGCTATGAAGAAAAAAAATATGCAAAACCATTGAGAAATCCTAGAAAGATAAACGACGGAAATAAATGGATGAGGACAAGCTAAAGTCAATCAACCTTCCTTACATCCAAGGAACCATTGACAGAATTGCCAAAATATTGCCTAAACAGAAAATTAAGGTTGCTTTCACTCCACCTAATTCCTTGGGAAGGATGTTGGACCATGCGAAAGACCAAATGGACCCAAAAAGAACAAAATGTGTGTACTCAATACCATGTGACTATGAAAAGGTTTATATCGGCAAGATAGTTCGATTGGTACATACAAGGTTAAAGGAACATAACGTCGACATCATTCATGAAAGAATAAAGAAATTGGCACTAGCAGAACATTCTAAGTCCTCTAAACACCATGTCGGTATAGAAAATGCAAGAGTTATTGTTAGCATTGACCACTACACAAAGAGGTGGTTAGAGAGGCTATAGAGATAGAAAAACACCATAACAACCTAAATAGAGATGACAGATGGAAAATAAGTAAATCTTGGACCCCAGTTATAAAGTCAATTAAAAATACCAAGAACCCTCCCAAGAATTAGTTTTCCAAGCTTAATGTTAAAAACGAATAATAATAATGAATACAATTAAATAAACTAACATTGAATTAAATTTAAGTTTGCGACTTTATTAATATTAAAAGAATATTTTCAATTCTCGCTAGCTCATTCGGTTAAGGTGTGGGTCTCGTCAACAGGGTGACCCGGGTTCAATTCCCCTTAAGGGTGAGCTAGTTGGGATGAGACACGCAAAATCCAACTAGTTGAGGGTTGGTGTATCCCAAGTCAGGTGTGATCCCTGGGTGATTTTGACAGCTTAGATACCCCTGGGTAATGGTTTCTTAGACCAAATGCCACTCCCGCAAGTCAGGGAGATTCTAAAAAACAAAAAAAATATTAAAAACTAATAATATTAAATATTATTAACATTATTGAATAACAATATTAATATTATTAATTAATAATATTATTAAATTTAATATGAATATTATTAATTTCTATACTTTTGGTATTAATTTAATTCTAGATAAATTAATATTAGGTTTTTAATAATGATCAAATTTAGGTTTTAAAATTTAATAAAAATTTATTCAATTTATTTAGTTTTAGGTTTAATAGATACATTTAACAATCTAATTGATCTAATAAATTTTCTTAAAAATGAAGCTGACCTGCATCTGTTGGATGAAAATTACCATTAATGAATATTTATTAGCTTCATCCAGCTCTCAAATATTTTGAGATTCTTTTTTGTTTCCTCCTGAAGATGGGTTGCACTATTCAAACCGAAACATGGAGATTAAATTCTTCACATAGGTTCTCTAATTTCCTAACATGACCACCTATGAAAACACAAACATCAATAAGGTTCCAACTTAGCTTCTTCCACCTTGAATTCGTGTTTTACTATGCCCATAGAAGTAGGGAGAGGATTGAGCGCAGTCATTAGTGTGGCTAAGGAGGGAGTCCCCAAGGTCAGGATAGCTACGTTGGGTTGCATTCCCTTTGCAAAGTTCAAGAGAAGAAGGTTAAAAATCATTACAATGTCCATGCACGAGTCTGCCACCACCTGAACCCTACATGCAATGTCGTGTAGTTGGTCTATGTGTCCTTGTCGATTCTTCTCACATCATTCCTAATGTCAAAGAGCACCTCTTTCATAGCGATCACCTGTCTGGGAAGGTCGATAATTAGTTTCCATCCTGCGAGCCCGGTTTAAGCCACCCCAGCAGGAAGAGCCCTGTAGTATTTTTCTCACCATATTTATGGTCTCTCTACTGAGAGTTTCCAATCTCCAAACTGCATAATCATCTCTCACAATGTCAATATTTCCTTCCAAACATAACAAATGAGCTTGGAGTGGGTATGAACATCGGGATTTGAGGCCGATGATGGCATATCCGCCATGATTGCACCGGGACTAATCATCATTAAGCTACAGTTAATGAACATGTTGGCCAGACAGGCTCAAGCGGAGGTGAGGTGAATTAATTGCTTGGCATCCTCAATCCTTGACCCATAGTACGTGCCAGTCACCACCTTTCCTATTCCCTGGTTATGTTACACTATCACCCCATCCAAGGCAATTTTATTGGATCGAGATTAGCGAGGTGGTCTCAGCCCAGTATGGGGGAGATGTTGTCACGTTTTGTTACATAATGTAACGTTCTAAAAAAAAGTAATTAAAAAATTCATGTGGCCTCACAACTCATAAAAAATGAAAGGTAATTAAAAAAAATCATGTCGGCTCATAAAATAAAATAAAAAATAAAACAACCATAGATATATATTAAACCCAGATGTATTAAGATCAGAGAGGGATCCAATTTCTTTATGTGTATTTTTTATATTAATTTTTTTACACATTAAGAAAAAAAATTACACCTCAAGAAGTTTCATCCCTCTGAGTGCTTAATAGATCCAAATTTAAGATGGATCTATGTTGGTTTTTAAATTTAAAATATATATTTCTTTAAAATTTTAATCACAAAACTTATCAAGTCAAATTATTTCAACCAATCAAAATATTACAAAATACAATTAAATTATAATTTTATTACAAAATAATACATAACAATATATGAATATATTATTACATACCTACATCTATGTTTGAATTTCTAGGTATGGACTAGAATTAATTTAAAAAAATGGAAACAAGATTATCTTGCTACATGAGGGACTCATAATTTAGAGAATCACGTGAGATTTCTCGAAGTGAAACTATCATTCTTTATCTTTGAAACACGTTAAAAGTTAATTACATTGATAGGTGTTTAGATATTATCTGAGATTTTGGACTTCCTTGAGTGGATCAACAAGATTAACCTGAGTGTAACAAGTGTACCGTGGGGATTCATTTCATGGTCGTCGTATCTTGTTAGGCTCAAATGCATAGTGATTAAGATTTAAATAAGATTTAGTTAAGTTGTTGTTAAGAAAAGGAGTATGTTTATTAAATAGTATTTCTTTTTATGTTTATATTAATTAGTTTAATGATTAGTCTTTGTTTAACAACCATTCATCTCCACAAAACTAAGTAGTTGACTATGCCTGTCAGTGTTCACCGACCACTTTACTTGTGGCTGTGCTAATTAAAATAACTTATATTTAAGTGAATATTTTCTTTTACTAATTTTCTTATAATTTTGTTTAATTTTATACCTAACAAAATTACAATTTCATTTGATGCAAGTTATTGAAATCTCCAAATCCACTTCAAACATGTAAATTGTAATTGAACAATGGATTATGTTTACTTAGGTGAAACGTGTGAGCAAATTTCAAAATTAATTTTAATTTAACCAAAAAAAAATCTATTTAAATCTTTTGGCTCAACAAAATAAAGTTGTCTTTAAAAACCTATCCTATCCAATATTATTTGACTTTTTCCTTTAACTATTATAGATTAATTCCATGCTCTCATTTATCCAATACTTAAAATTTTCATTTAAACAATTATCTCATACACATCCTATCCAATATTATTTGACTTTTTCTTTTAACTATTATAGATTAATTCCATGCTCTCATTTAACCAATACTTAATGCCATTTAAACAATTATCTCACACACATGATTAATTCCCATGCTCTCATTTATCCAATACCTAAAATTTCCATTTAAGCAATTATCTCATACACATGATTTGAGTGTTGACACTAGCTTTTTTTAACCCAAAATCCGACAGTATAGATGTCCAATTTTCGACATCATGTTGTCGACCATCCGACAAGCATCTTCTTTTTTAAATGTTGGTGGCACTTCGGTGGATATCCGACAGTAAAATGAACGTGTTGGATATCCGATAGGTCTATGTCGGATCTCCGACAACTCCTCTTTTAATATATCCGTTGCATATCCGACAAAGCTCACTTTATAGACGATCGTATATCCGACAGGTATATGTCGGATATTCGACAACTCCGCTTTTAATATTTCTATATATCCAACTAATATCACTTTATAGGTGGTCGGATATCTGACAACAGAGGTGTCGGATATCTGGCACGATTGACATCAAACACCGACGCCTTTAGCCATCGGTGGTATGGCAATGGCGTCAGATATCTCAGAAGTGAACGTTGGATATCCGACCGTATTTGCATTGTAAGAAACCAGATATCCAATGTTGTTAACCACCAGTGATATGGAAACTTCGTCGGATATATTGAAATGGGGAGTCGGATATCCAATGATTATGTGGAATTTAAAAAAAATACAAAGATCCCGATGATCTTATCTATGAGGGCTTTGAATGCATTAAATATTTTATGATCAAATGATCCCGATGATCTTATCTATGAGGGATTTGAATGCATTAAATATTCTATGATCAAATGATGGGACCTTGCATTTGGCTTGTCCAAAGTGGGTCATGTTGGAAAATGATAATTCACAAAAGGAGCAAAATATTCTTCAAATGCAAATACACTTTTTACCATTTGAACATAAATTTAAATATAAGCTCAAAAAATTCTTGCAAATATCTGGATTATGGAAATGGAGTTGAATATATTTTTAATTCTCAAAATATAATTGAATATTCAAAATAATGTACAATAATAATAAAATAAATAACAAATAACTTCAAAAGGATCACTCATGTAGGGCATTTTTCACATTATAATCCTTCTATACATTATTTACATTACAATCTTTTCCCAGTTTGCTAACATCTTTGGAAGAAGAGGAAAATTATTTTTAGTTTTGTAAAACATTACAAGGTTCAAAGTTAAGAAAGATCGATATATGCTAGTTTAAGAACATTTAAGAGTGTAAAAAGGCCTTCCATTGTTAATTTGTCTTTATTTCATTCTCTTAAGATCAATTTTATTAGACTTATATTAACAAAGACATTTAGTGCCACTTCCAAAACAAAGGACAAAACGGTTTTGAACACGACTATGGTAGTGATGCATTAAATTAGTGAGATTTACAAATTTACAAGCATTTGATTTGGGTGAATGATCTAGAAATCATATTTAAATATTTTGAAACAAAATGTTATAAATCAAATTGATTTTTGACCAAATTTATCTATGGGAGATCTCTTTTTTTTTTTAAAATCCAAATTACTTTTAAGCAGATTAAAGTTATTTTTTTTTAAAACTTTGATACTGTTGGAATATTCTCCCCATCATTTTTCAATTTTGCATGTCTGCATGCATTTTTGCATGCATCCAGTCATTTGCATGCAATTGCATGCATCCAGTCATCACCTCGATGGTCCTCCCAGCACCTAGAGCTTATTCTTAGCTCTCTAGAGCCTGTCTATAGCCCCCAGTTGGCCTCCCACCTACCTAATACGCCTTCTTTGAGTTTTTGCATGCCTAGTGCACCTTTGCTCACCTACCACTGCCAGTTAGAGCGCCTTTGCTCACCTACCACTACTTATCACTTAGTTAGGGCGCCTTTCTCACCTACTGGGAGTTATCACTCAGTTAGTGCATGGAATAAGTAGTTGTTCCACTAATTGTTCATCCTAACTACTTGGAGCTCCTAGTTAGCTAGTTTTGGAGTGCCACTTGACCCTATGACAGCCTCATGTGCCCCCCTTGGAGTCTTCATTCCTTGATTTGTGCCTAGATGGTTCTATTAGACTCAGCTGGACACACTTGACTAACTCTTACCATTTATGACTGATACTACTAACTGGATGATGTCTCCATAGTTATCCAAGCTAAACTTTGAGCTCAGATTCGAATGCCCTACTTGGCTAATTCAAATCCTATATGATGCTACATCATAGTTATTGTACACACATTCTTTACATTCATTATTCATTGTATGATATTGTTATTGTTCATTATTCTGTGTTTATGAGTGATTATTGAGTGTCTCCTTCTCTTCTTATTGGCAGCATACTTGAGAGTCTGATTGTGAGTTTGTTACAGTTGCTATATCCTCTACAGATTATCACATGGTATCAGAGCAAGAAGCAGCTATTCGAATTGCATTCATTACAGCGGCAGCAGTTGCAACATTTCTTTGAGAAGCTATCTTTCACTTGAGCACTAGAAGCCTCTGAGTTTCCACAACAAATCCTGGTGCTATTACTTGAATTCATTGGAGAAATCCAGTGAGGTCTAGCAAGGTGTGAAGGACTTAGTCTATGTTCTCAGTGTTCAAAAGGTAGTGTTCAATCGAAGTGTAGCATTCTCCATCAGCAAAAACTTCTCTTGTTTTGCAGGTTTATTCACCCGTTCGAATTCTTCTTCAACTATTCGAATTTATCTATTCAGATGGATCTAAAGCTCACATCTTCCAACTATGTTGAGTGGAAAGCCAATATGGCTTTCTTCATGAGATCCAAGAGCTTCACCCGAATACTCAATGGAACGATGGTAGAACCTCTCAGTGTAGTTGAAAATTCCAAGTACTTGGATAGGCTTGATGAAGCAGTTGGCCTCCTCCGTCTCTCAATTTTTGATGATATTCACTTCTATGTCATCTATATTACATCTCCTAAAGAGGTTTGGGACAAGCTCGAATCCCTTTTTGGACAGAAAGATGATATGAAAGGACACAAATTGGAGAATGAAATCATATCTTTGAGTCCTTACAACTTCGAATCTATCAATGCCTTCCTCACCAAGTTCAAAAGCTTGATATCATAGTTGAAAAGATATGAGATAGTGAGAGAAGACAAGAAGCTTATTCTTGTCATTCTCTCAAAGTTGGGGGAAAACTTCTCAGTTTTTGTCTCTACTTTCCAGTCAGCTAAGATGTCCATTCCAAAATGGAAGTTTCCCTCACTTGATGACTTCATCCAATCTCTTACTAGAGAGGAAGAGAAGTTAATCTCCATGGGAATGATCAAACCCAAGTTGGATTCGGCCCTTACAGCTGCTGAGGCCAAAAGGGCGAATGGTAAAGACAAGCAAAATATTTTGGATAAGAGATCGAATGATACAAAGCCTACAGATACTCCATATCAGTCAGATGGGGCTTCAAACTCAAGGAAGACCAAGAATTCTCAGAAGGGAAAAAACAAGTGCACATATTGTCTTAGGGGTTTTCATCCTGAGAGTAATTGCATGAGGACGACTATAGATTTGATGGCTCAGTTACTTGAGAAGAACAATCTTCTTGTACCTGCATGTGCAAGGAATAAAGATCCTGATACTGAACCTTCTAGATCTGAAGACAAAGAAAGATGTCATGCTCTCATAGAAAGTGCATCAACTGATTCTTCTTTCATCATAGATTCAGGAGCATCAAGCCATATCACTTCCTCCAAATATCTCTTCTCTAGTTTCGAAAGCTCTATTGGCCCTTCCATTAGTTTGGGCAATGATTCAGAAGTCTCCTCTCAAGGGATTGGAAGAATCGATCTTGATCATGGTTACTTTTCAGATATGCTTTATCTTCCTTCTCTTGCAGCTAATGTCCTTTCAATGTATCAAATGAATCATACTGGAGAGCCCAAAAGAGTGATCTTTACTCCATATGAAGTCAAGGTACAACACATGGTTTCAGGGGAAATCATTGCAAAAGGAGTTGCGAATCATGAGACAAAACTCTATGAGTTTTCACACTTCTTGCCTCTCTCAAAGGAGTCTGCTCTTCACTCTCATACTCATGAAGAGAGTATACTATCTCATATCAAATACAAGCTAGCTCAGAATGTGGTTGATGGTCTTTTAAGTGGCAAGTTTGCTCATGGCACCTTCGAAGGTTGCCTAAAGGGAAAAGATACACCAAAAGAGATTGAGAAAAAGAGGACTCTTGAAGAAGTGTGAATGCTAGATACAGATCCACAAGAACTTGAAGATCTAGCACCTATTTGTCCAACTCCTATTTCAAAATGGGCCTCCACTACTACATCCTCCTTTGATTTTAATGAAGATCCATCATCATCTAGTCCTAGTTCTTCTTATATTGATTACAGTCACGATGGTTCAAATGAGGACTACATGCATATTCTAGAGTAGTTTCATGACATCAAGATTTTTGGATATGTTCCTCCTTCGAGTGATGATGAGTTAGTTTTACTTGCTTCTCCTCATGAGATTTCAGATTCAGAGTTTGAATGTGATGATGATCCAGTTTTACTTGCTTCTTCTCATGAGATTTCAGATCCAGAGTTTGTATGTGATGATGAGCTAGTTCTACTTGCTTCTTCACATGAGATTTCAGATTCAGAGTTTGGATGTGATGATGCATCTTCACATGATATTTCAGATTCAGAATCTGAAGATGGAGATGATGATGAGGGAATGCTAGACCCAGATCCACAAGAACTTGAAGTTCTAGCAATTGATGATGAAGATGAGCGAATGGGAGATCCATATCCACAAGAACCTGAAGTTCTAGCAATTGATGATGAAGATGAGCGAATGGGAGATCCATATCCACAAGAACCTGAAGATATATCACATTGCTGATCCTCTTCCTCGATGGGCATCCACTGCTCCTCGATTAGCCTGATCAGATTTTCAGCATGAGAGGTTTCATCCTTCTCACATTGATGATCCTCTTCCTCGATGGGCATCCACTGCTCCTCGATTAGCCTGATCATATTTTCAGCATGAGAGGTTTCATCCTTCTTACTTTACTGATCCTCTTCTTCGATGGGAAACCACTACTCCCCAATCTGCCAGATCAAAGTTTTCACATCTAAGGATTCATCCTTGTGAAATTCCTGATCCATTTTGGATCTATTGATCCTTCTTTGAGAAAGAAGGACTCTTACCTCCTTCAAGGGTGAGAGATGATATGCTTCATTAGCATCCTTCAGTCTATTTTGATGGAGGGCTTTCTTCCCACTGAGTTTTCCCTCTTTCCCCACTTAGTTTATTTAAATTGATTGTACGGGTGACCTTTGGTCTTAGTCACCAGGGCCCTATCTTACTGTTTTACAGGGTGACCTTTGGTCTTATACATTAGGGCCCTATTCTTCAGTTATTTCCTCATAGTATAGCTTGAGATGGGGTGTTGGAATATTCTCCGCATCAGTTTTTAATTTTGCATGCATCTAGTCATCACCTTGATGGTCCTCCCAGCACCTAGAGCTTATTCTTAGCTCTCCAGATTCTATCTACAGCCCCTGGTTGGCCTTCCACCTACCTAATGTGCCTTATTTGAGTTTTTGCATGCCTAGTGTGCCTTTTCTCACCTACCACTGTCAGTTAGAGTGCCTTTGCTCACCTATCACTAGTTATCACTCAGTTAGGGCGCCTTTTCTGACCTACCAGGAGTTATCACTCAGTTAGTGCATGGATTGAGTAGATGTTCCACTGATTTCTCATCCTAACTACTTGTAGCTCCTAGTTATCTAGTTTTGGAGTGCCACTTGACCCTATGACAACCTCATGCGCCCCCCTTAGAGTCTCCATTCCCTGATTTATGCCTAGATGGTTTTGTTAGACCCAGTTGGACACACTTGACTGACTCTTACCATTTATGACTGATACTACTAATTGAATGATGTCTCCATAGGTATCTAAGCTAGACTTTGAACTTAGATTCGAATGCCCTACTTGGATAATTCGAATCCTATATGATGCTACATAATAGTTATTGTACACACATTCTTTACATTCATTATTCATTGTATGATACTATTATTGTTCATTATTCTATGTTTATGAGTGATTATTGAATGTCTCCTTCTCTTCTTCTTGGAAACATACCTGAGATTTTGATTGTGAGTTTGTTACAGTTGCTAGATCCCTTGCAAATTATCACAGATACATATATCGTTATCATTAGAGGAAACTCTATAACATCTAAGGCCAATTCCATTTTCAAAACTACTTTCCCTATCTCTCGCAAAGATGAGTTATGGTAAATTTCTTACTTGGAAAATTTTATTCAATCCATTGCAAGTATTCTACTCTACAAAATAAAATTGAGTCCTTGGAGGAAATAAATTTTTTTTGTTTTTGTTTCATGGGTGGAGACAAAATTCTTGTCTTCACCTACAACTGCAAAATTGGATAGTATCAATGAAAAGTATTGATGACTTAGGCCATATGCTCTTGAATGAAGAAAAATTACAACAAGGGGAAGAGAGAACATGAAGATCTTAGAGATGACACAGGTTATAAACTTGATAGTCCATTCAAGTACCAAATTAGTTATTACTTGTAGAAAAATGACACAGAGGAGGTTGAGAAAGCTAAACATGAGGAAAGTCCATCAGAAAATATAGATGGAAAATAAAAAAGGTGAGTTAAAGTGGACGAAAATGAAAGAACTTGAAAGGTTCATGGAGAACATACAAGAAAAAACTGATGATTGTTGGAAAGAACTGTAGTCAATTATAGATGTGAAAAAGGTGGCCAGACAAGGTGGAAAGGATGAGTTAAATTGTATGGTGGAAACTACAAAATATTTGTAAGATGCTACTAATTGCACATGACATTGTCTTCTCCTTGACCTAAGGATGCATTATGCATAACTTCTTTGTGTGCTTATAACAAGTTCGAGTTTCCAAAGTTCCATGTGGCCTTATAGAATGCACACAAAATACCATCCCATCTCAAATACTTAGTCTTGACCATATCCATTAGAGTAGTTGTCAACTCATCCAAAGTGATTGCTTACACAACCTTAATGTATGGTATTCATATATTCTATGTAGGCCCACATTGAGACAAGTTTTCATGGCCATTCTACATCTCTAATATGTGATAATTTAGGGCTAATACGTTGACCTATAGTGGTAGACAAATTTTTTCTCAATCTCCTGCTTCATTAGTCTCTCTTATGTGGTGTTTTCTTCATTGGTCAATATCTGTTGCATAACTAGTGGAGTTGATTTTTGAGTTTGGATCATGGGAGAACTGGGGGAAATGAAATTTGATTTGTGACCAAATGATAGTACCGTTAAACATCAATCTCTCGTCTTAATCCCAAGGTTAAAGAACAATTGAAAGAGGAGATTAAGGGAAAGATGGTTATAGGTCTGATATTTCCTACAAAAGAGTCTATTTTTATTAATCACATTGTCATTTAGAGTAAGAAATATATGGATGGTATCAAGGTCTGTTTGGATTTTAGAAGTTATTTATTCATTTATGCGGGAAATGAAGCGTGCTCTTTTACATATTTATTCTTTGAATACCATCAAGTCAAGATGGAAAAATGGGACAACCAAAATACCTCCTTTACCATTGAATGGAGTTTTTTTGCTTACAATGTTAGCCATTCATTGAGCTCCTCTCTATTTCGAGAATAATTTAATATTCTCTACTGAACAGGGCCAACCATGTGAAGGTGGAAGCTCTTATGGCCCCTCCCCCCCCCTCACATCACTCTCAATTCGCCATACCCAATGCATATACTTGAAAGAGAAATTACATGCAAATTCATGCATATTTCATCATAAACAAACATTTACCATTCATTCAATAAAAGCTAACATTAATTAAACCATTGATTCATTCAGTCATCACATCCATTCAATAGAATCTAACATTCATTAAACCAGCCATTCATTCATTAGGCCAAAAATCATGTAGGACATGATATAATAAAAAATAATTACACAATATTTTTTCAGTCACTTCTTTCTAATTTTTCTTCTCTTTACAAAATCAACAAAAATCTCATCTTCTAGAACTTGTCCTTCAGTTCTTGGTGATTCATCAACTTGTCATGATGTATGCCTCGTAGAGTGCTCACGATGTGGATTTTGCGGCAAGGGGTTTGGATTTGCTGCAATCATGTGAAAATGTTACATCGATATATTTTGTTATTATAATGACAAGTATTTCATTTAAAAAAAACATTACAAAGGTGTTTTTTAACCTATTGTGGCCACATCATGTTCTTCATATTCATGTCCACACTCAACCTGTATAGTGTGACCCTCTACATGCTCTGTAGTTGAAATATGGAGAAGTACAATTAATGTTCACCATCTGCAATGCTATATATAAAATTGTAGCATATGAATAAATTCATTACCAAGATTCGAAGCATGATCTTCGATTTGTTTTTGTCCCTCCTCAACATTAAGGGGATCCTTGCTTTCCTGCTCAAAATAGATTCAATATTTTATGTCAATTATTTATAACGAATAGATTGCACAAGTAATAAATCTTCATTAAACTATATAGATTTTATATACCTGTGCACTAGATGCATCAATACAAGAAGACTTTGTTTTCCCACACAAGATTTTTCAGCGTTCAACAACAGCTCCAAAGCCGTGATGGAAGCCAAGATTCAAGTCTTCCTCAATCGACACTTTTTTGAATCAGTCAACCTGCATATTTGCATAATGTCATTAATTTACATTTTGTGGTGCAATAAAAAGAAAAATAGTTTGCAATTTATTATTTGGATGCGTTATTGGTTTTTCGAAACTTACAATTCGTGCCGCCAAATTTGAATAACCACTAGGCCCAAGCTTGTGTTGATCAACTTTTTCTAGTATTTTCTTTGTGGCCTTTGATGTGTTTGACAACTGTTGGCTTGGTTTTGCAACCAAGGTTTGTGCAATGGGGACCTATCAACAATGTGATAGCAGTTTCAATATTGAAAGCAAAAACAATTATAAATTAAATCTAAATCTAAACTAGCATGTGCATATAACAAATAAATTTTTTGAAAACGATTCAAGAACAAGAAATAAAAGAATAGATGTTTTGTATTAAGATACCTCAAATGGTGAGGATTTGTGTTGACCAACTCCCAAGGTGAGTAGCTCCAAGCTCCAAAGGGTCTCTTCTCCAAGATGCTGAAAATGGCCAAAAGTCTCATGAGAGATTTTAACAGCGTGAGGATATGATGATGGATGGATGGAAAGTGACGAGCCCCTACCACCTTTTTATAGTTTTTGGTGGTGGGGAATACCATTATGGTTTTGAGGAAACCAATGGTATTGACCAACATGGTTTAGGTACCTTTTCCCTCCTTTTTCCTTTTTTGAATATTTTGAATATTTTTATTCCCTTTTTAATATTTTTGGGAATTTTGAACCCTTTTTGAGGGTTTTTTATGCTTTTGAGGAAAAATATTCATTTTGAGGGGAAAAAGGGGTGTATTATGGTCTTTTGGTGACCTTTTGATGGCTTTAGAGGCTCAAATGGTGGAAAAGTGGACAAATGGGTCATGTGAATAAGGAAATGAGCTAGTGAGCACTTTTTGGGTGTTAACAGATTGCCCCCTGATGTGTGAGGGCAGGAGCTCATCATATGGCCGATAGACATCATAGTTCTTTTGTCTTTTTCCTGGGGTTTCGGGGAAAGAAGAGACTGGTTGGAGACTGGATCCACGGCCCTTGGAAGCTGCAAAAAAGAAAAAATATTACATGGCCTCAATATGAATGAGGGATAATTTCTGATAATGGACGAGGCGGGCATACCCATGCTCGTATCAATACATATACATAAAAATTAGTCCCAAGAAGGGGGGCCTGAATAATACATAAAAAATCTGCTAGTACATCATAATGGTCCAAATGGAACACTATTTTGGGATGTACTCTTGATCATAACATGACTGATCTCAATAACTGATACACTGGAATAAAGCGACAACTGTTCTGACCAAGGTCTCAGAAGGGTTGACGAACTGTTGAATCTGGAGGTGTCCAACATCTGTAGGGACTCAATGACTCTCAGTCAACTCTAAGGAGTATATGTAACTGTATATTCGAGGGAGTATAAAACTGGGATACATCTGAAATATTGTCGCCATGCACAACTCGGATAAAATGTAACTGGTTGTTTCCATAGGTAGACTCTCAAATGTGGAAGAGTTAGGTGGTATCTGGGGTCTTCAACCAATAACTAAAAGGACCAATACCCTGTGCGAGTCTCAACGATGCGATCAAGGTGTTGAAGTCGAGCATGTGAGAAACAACCATTTGGAGTGGTATTGAGGACTCTTCTCGAAATGATTCGTAGGCACTCATCATAAATGGTGATGAGTCCAAGACACAAGGACCTCTAGGTCTATGCTCTGGAATAAATTTGGTTGTTGTCGACAGAGGGAGACCAGCAACTGACAAGGCAATGATGTTTCCTTGATAGGAGCACGAGGTGTAGAACTGAAGTGTGGTAGTACTGATGGTAGGACTGACATACTTGTGGGGATGGGAAGTAACTGGGGTCATTGAGTGGGTAGACTCAAACTTCCTTTGTTCAGAGCACAATGACATGGTTAACTTGGCAGCGTAGGGAACTGACTTGTAGGTGTGGGGATCATAGATTTTAGGGATTGAAGGGTATGTATTGACTCTGGGGGGTCAAGCTGATGGGTGTTGTCGAGGGATTCTCAGGGTGACATACTGCAAAATACTTTGAACAAAGGCAACCAAAATGGGGAAGCTGCCATATGAGTAGACGTGATCTATTGTGGCACCGAGAAGCACCATTGGGTCCCTCTTCGTAGTTTTAATGAGCTCCAAGAAGGGATAAAAGTGTGCTCTAAAATGGTACTGTCCTATGGATTTTGTGAGCTCGGGACTATTCGTGCTCATGGGTGCTTTCATTTTTAAGGAGTCTGAAAACGATAAGAAGACTCTACAGTGGTTGTGAGTACCATCTTGTGGGTTTTTACGAGCCCAGGATGGTGATTGGTCGTAGTCGCTTTCATGTTTAGAGAGTCTGAAAGCGGTAAGTGGACTCCATTGGTGTTCTTTTTCGTAAGTTAGTCTCCAAGGCCCGAAAAAGTATAAAATGATGCAAATGGAGAACTCTTCTAGCCGATGTGACTAGAGTATTCCTTTTTCGTAATTAGTCTACAAGGTCCGAAAAAGGGGTAAACTTATACCAGGTAGACACCCTTTTAGATACGTTTAGCGAGCATGAAAGGAAGCAAGGTTGCTCGACGATCTTTTCATTATTTTAGGAGTCAAAAAAGAGCTTAACGGAAACTCCCTAAGTGCCTTTTTCGTAAAAGGGATTACTCGGCCCGAAAAAGGGATAAAATTATACCGAACAAAAAGGTTTTGATGATAGTAAGAAATGGTCTCACGAATCGTCATGAGTGCGAAAAACTGAATCCGGTCACATAAAGATTGTCAAAAATGGGCAACGGCCAATGTGGCATGCAAACCGAGACGACGAGGGGCATGGAAAAAAATTCCCAAAAAATCTGGAGGTGAGAGCGAGAAATGATCTCAAGCATCATCACGAGCACGAAAAACTGAATCCGGCGATATAAGACTCGTAAAAAATGGATGACGACTGATGTGGCATGCAAAACGAGGTGACGAGGGGGCATGTAAAACATGCTCAAAAAATCTAGGCGTGAGAGTGAGAAATGATCTCAAGCATCATCACGAATGCGGAAAACTGAATCCAGGCATTATAAGACTCGTAAAAAATGGATGACAGTCGATGTGGCACACAAAATGAGGTGACGAGGGGGCATGTAAAACATGCCCGAAAAATCTGGGCGTGAGAACGAGAAATGATCTCAAGCATCATCACGAGCACGGAAAAATGAATCCAGTGATATAAGACTTGTCAAAAATGGACGACGGTCGATGTAGCACGCAAATCGAGGTGACGAGGGGGCATGTAAAAGATGCCCAAAAAATCTGGAGGTGAGAGCGATAAATGATCTCAAGCATCAGCACAAGTTTGGAAAACTGAATTCGACAACATAAAGATCGTCAAAAGAGGGCAACGATCGATGTGGCACGCAAACCGAGGTGATGAGGGGAATTTTGGAGAAATGCCCAAAAATTATGGGCGTGAGAGCGAGAAATGATCTCAAGCATCATCATGGGCACGGAAATATGAATCCGGTGGTGCAAATGGTGCGAAAAACAGAGCTCATAAGGACTCCAGAATGGTCAAAGCAAATAACTAGGTTAAAAAATGGCTACAAATAAAGGTGAGCCCACCAAGCCAAGGATGCAGTGGTGGGGAGAAATGATGACTCATGAGGGGAGAATACTAGGTGTATCAAATCAAATCGAATATACAAGTGATATGTGACCTCAAAAAATGGTTGAGATCACGCATGTGAAAAAGTCAGCAGGGTTAATGACCTGCCCCCATGCTATGTGCATGGGGTTTGTGATTGTGGATCACATATGTGTTGGTTTGAACAATAGGATAATTGAAATACTGAGATAGATGTGATGGGGAAGGTTTAAAATGATTGATCATGCCCCCTATCCCAGGGTTGAGGTAATCTATTATGCCCCCTAACTCAGAGATGTCAATGTTGTGTAGATGTTGTCTCAGAGAGGGATCAACGGGGCATTGAGCAACCGCTGGTGGGGGGGTATACCATGAGGCTATAGGCCGTGGTGGCATACTGAAGTGATGATATGATGATGGGGGATTCCCCTTGTGGGGTGGATTCCCCCAGTATCTTCGACGAGAATCACGATGATGATGAGTAGGCAAGGTTTTGGGCCTGCCCCCATGTTGTGGACATGTGGTTTCCTTGTCAATTTTAAAGGGTTGAACATGTGTGTCAAAGGGATCAATGGAAGAGGCCGACCGGATAGAGGGGTATCCAGTGGAAACTGTGTAAATGGTGTTAATTTCTTCCGAGGAGGAAGATGGTGGGGGATGAATTTCCTCAATGGTAGGAGTGGATGTTTCTAGATCGACATTATTCAGTTCGTATAGAGCTACTCTATAATCTGGGAGATTAGGGCAGTGATGTGAGTAATGATCGTAGATGCCACATATCGCAAAAGGGTGGTTGGTGTGCAACAATTTATTGCGAGGCCGAGGGGACAGTTCTAGTTTGACAACTGGGATGTTAGTGTCATCATCCAACATTTGCATGTGTTCTTGAAGTGCTGGTAATTGTGTACATAGATGGGTGGCATGGCCAATATCGTCACACAAGGAGTACTTAGGGATTACACAGGTTGGGGGATTCTTAGCTAATTTGGGTGTCACTTGGGGGGTGCAAGTTGTGGGTGCAGTGTTGTAGGTTGGTGGACCTCTGCCCCCAGTGTTGCGGGATTGAGGGGGGACATAACTAGATTTCGATGTAGTGTCCCTCGTTGGAATTGATCGGTTTTGGGGGTTCGAACCACCAGGTGGTGGGAGATTTTTGGGGTTTGGTATGCCAGGTGGTGGATGGTTTGACATATTCATAGTTGTACTGGTTGTAGGACAACAGTTGGAGTCAGTGGGGGAAGTTGGGGCAGGTAAGTACCATACAGGTATCCCTAATGTTAAACCAGGAAGGTTGAGTGTAGCCATTACTAGCGAACTGACAACTCTGGAAAATGGGAACAAGAAAGGGATAGTATGAATTGGCGTTGTTCCAATATGAGTAGGCACGATGGGTGTTTGTGGTAGTGATGAGGGCTGCTGTGTGGTGTGCGACAGGGTGCACAAATCGGATGTTTTTGTTATATCCAAAGGGGGTGGGATGGATTGGAATGTGGAAGTCATAGGTGATTCTGAGTATAATCCGGGTCTGACTGTGGAGACGAACGATATAGGTGCATTCCGAACTGGTTGTTCAATCATAGGGAGAACATTTTTAGGTGTAGCGGGGGCGTATTGGTTTCGACGCGTTTGGAGATTCATGTTGAGCAATGACATCATAAGGAGATGATGAGTACTTGAATCCATCGGTTGGTTTGTGTGTGTAGCATATGTTATTTGCTGTTGTGGTGTTGCGGTTCCTTGAGGATGATCCAATGGACGAGTGTTCACTACTCCTTGTGTGGGCAAAGGATTTTGTAGCACCATGAGTTGTGGTTGAGGAGGTGGCGTTGGTTGTGTCGCGTGCCCTTGGCATTGGGCGTCATCAGACCACAGTTGGCATGCTCGCCCCAAATGGGGGCAAGTGTGTGTATAATGGCCATATACCCCGCATATGGAACATGGGTGGTTTGTTCGTAAATTGGGGTTCTTACCCTGTTTCGGTGGTCGATCAGGGTTTTGGTTGGCGGGGGTAGCATTGTTGTTGTTTGGAGGATAAGTCTAAGCGATTGGAGGTTGTGGTGCAGCAAGGACTACCTGTGGTGGGTAATAAGCCGTTGGGGCTTGTGAGTGAACAGGAGCATGTGTGGCCTGCTGAGGGTAATACATTGGTTTGGCTAGTAAGTGAATTGGGTTCTGGGTGGGCGGTTGGTTATAGTATGTGGGTGGTACATAGGTCAATGGCGCTTTCCCATAGCAATGTGGTGGACAAGAGGGTCCATGAGTGTGATGAGTTTGATTCAATGGAGTGTACAAAGTCGTAGCTCCAGAATTAGATGTAGCCCTAGAGAGGTCTGGGGCACTTATGGTGCTCACCATGATAAAAGGTTTATTTTGTGCCGTGACCTGGCCAATAATACCATCAGCGGCATGTGATGCCCCTGGAGCGTCACCTTGTGAAGAATCGCCTCATGGGGCGTCTGGTATCATGGTGTAGAGATAGCCTGACCGGGCATAAATCAGGTCGAACTGCTGAGCTTTTAAGATAGCTTCTTCTTCTGACTAGGGTCATTTGGAACCTACATCTTTGGCTATGAGGGGTAGGAGTGATTTGAGAAACCAATCCAAAAATATATGGTCGTCTAGTTTTATCTTGCAGAAGCTACGATGCTTGCGCCACTCATGGATATGGCCGGTGATGTGGGTAGCTGTGTTTTGTCTACAAGACAATAGTATTTCAACTCCTGCATCATAGCGTACATGTAGCTGAAAAACTGAAGGAAAGTGGAGGCGAGGGACGTAAATGTATGGTGGGTCCCATGTGGTTGCTCAATGTACCACTTGGTTGTAGAGCCAGTGAATGTTCGTTGCAATAGTCTTAGTCTAATGGAGTTATCCACAATGGAGTTAGATGAACACCATAGGTGAAATGACATTATGTGGTTTTGGGGATCTTCCCCAGCTTTTCCTTCAAACTTCAGGATGTCTGAGGGAAGCTTTGTAGGCATGGGTGGCCATGTAGGGTTGTGTCTGATAGGATCGTTGGTTAACCTGGCTAGGTCTGGCAAGTTCAGACTAGCCATGTATGGTAGACGAGCAGATGGGTGTGGTGCAGTGACTAGGACATAACTGTTAATGGTGGCATTATGTAGTGGTCCAGTATCCCCTAAGGGTATTCTAGGTATTGAAGGTATGTGTCCTCCAACTGTTGTGGTGTGGGATGGGCCAGCACTCCCAAGTGCAATATGGGTTGTAGAGGGGATAGGAATAGTGCTAGGAATTCCTGGCATTTGGGTTGTGGTAATGAGAGGGGGTGTGATTCCTATGTTGGGCATACCCATAATAGGAGGTAGTCCTATCTTGGGCATACCTAAGGGTGGGGTGGCCCCTATATTAGGCATGCCTAAAGGGGTTGTTGTTACCATGGGTGGCACAGTAGTAGAAGGGTTTTTGGATGTATCTCCAATAGTACTGGTGAAAAGTGGGTTGTATTGTGATCCAGCCATGAGGTTGGTTGGTGATATTTCAGTAGGGTTTTCGGATTCAGCCTCAGAATCAGATGTGAAATGAGGCATGTCAGAATCGGATGACTGTGTGTTTGGCCGATGACATGTCGAGTCAAGGGATAAGGCTCTACGTCTATGATGTGTAGAGCCAAGTATACCGAACTGAGGGGGTTCACCCTAAAGACGACGAGATAGTCTTAAATTCTCAATGGTGAGAAATATTTTAAAAATTTCAGTGTAAGGTGGTGATGTAAAAAACTCAAAACCCTATTGCAACAGCACTTAAAAGAATCTTGTAGTTAAGTAGAATTGAGAGGATAGGTGTACCAATAACACCTCTCAATTATTTACATTTGAGACATAGTGGTTGTATTTAGGGTCCAAAAATCCCTTATAATTTTGATATGGTTATCAACCAATTTATCGGTTAGGCCTCTCCCTTAGGAGGGTTGAAGTAGCCAGACTGGCTCCGGAAGTCTGAGTGGAATACCGCAATCCATTCAGTAACCAAAGGATACCTTTTGAAGTTCTCGGTGTACACCCAAGAGGGTATACAGCGACGATAGAACCAAACTGCAGATTCACCCAACCGAACATGTCATGAACAGGGTATCCTAGTTGCCACTCTTTAGGATTGTCTACCCGATATCCCTCCCGGTAGGGGGATATCTAGCCGTTGATTCAACACTCTATATTGTCTGACTTGTATTTCATCACCTTGCAGAGAATATCATTTGTTGACTCACAATACTTCTAGTTAGGTGTTTGCATGATACATTATCCACCTTTGGTCTAGTAACACCATTTTTTTCTAGGAATTGTTTGACTTTTGGTATTCTGACCAATTTTGTTGCATCCCTCCACTTATTATAGCACAGCTTCTATAATAAGTGCTTTTTGAGGTTGGTTGTTGGCCCGAGAGCCTTTATTTTTTCACTCCCCTCTTGCACTCAGTTTAAGGGTTAAAAGTTTGTTGAGTTAAGGTAAATTTTAAGGCTCAGTTTAAATTATGTGGTAGAGTGGGTGCAAGTGTGGTATTTAAATTGAAATTGATTTTCCTCGCTTGGGTGATTGATTACAAATGAAAGAAAAGACGCCTCCGGTTTTGCAAAAAATAAAGGCGGTTTTGAAATGTAAATGCTTGAAAAATCTATTCAAAAATAATGGATCTTTGAAATAATTTGAAGGAAAGCAAATAACATAAATATTTCAAGAAATAAATGGATCTCTTAAAAATTGCTTGGGAAAAGTATTGAGTAAACAAACAGTAAAACATTGATCTAAATAAAATGCAGAAAGTCTTTCTTTCAATTACTGAAAATTTTTAAAAAGACTTTTAATGGAGCAGATATAAATAGTAAAAGATTTAGTATGGGTGTAAAAATGCAGAAAAATTAATGCTGTAAAATATGCTAAATGGGAAAAAAAAAACAGCAAAAAATATTTTCAAAAAATTGGCCGAATTCAAAAAAAATTGCATTGCGGATTTTGGGAAAACAGCCACGATGTGCAACGCGGGTTTCGGTTGCGCAGTCGTGATGTGCAGCGTGGCTTTCGGCCACGAAGCCGCGATGTGCAGCGCGGGTTTCGGTCACACAGTTGCGATGTGCAGCGTGGAAAATGGCCGCGAAGCTGCAATGTGCAGCGCGTAAAATGGCCGCGAAGCCGCGGTGCACCGCGCGGAAAAAGGCCTCGAGGTCGTGATGAGTCGTGCGTCTGTCGGGCAAAAAGCCATGAGGCGAAAGCCGAAAAACAGACGTCAAAATATGAACCCGAAAATGAAAATTTCATGCTATTAATGGCAATAGAAAGGGCCAAGATCTAGAACAGCAATGGATCTGCTGTCTAGGATGGCAGATCTATGAATTAAAATGATTAAAACTAACAAAAACTAAGATCTAAAGCAAAAAATTGAGATCTAAGAATTCGTCCCCAGTGGAGTCACCAAAAACTGTTGGATTGGTTTTGCAACCAAGCTTTGTGCAATGGGCACCTATCAACAATGTGATGGTAGTTTCAATATTGAAAGCAAAAACAATTATAAATTAAATCTAAATCTAAACTAGCATGTGCATATAACAAATAATTTTTTTGAAAATGATTAAAGAACAAGAAATAAAAGAATAGATGTTTTGTATTAAGATACCTCAAATGGTGAGGATTTGTGTTGAGCAACTCCCAAGGTGAGTAGCTTCAAGTTCCAAAGGATCTCTTCTCCAAGATGCTAAAAATGGCCAAAAGTCTCATGAGAGATTTTGATAGCGTGAGGATAGGATGATGGATGGATGGAAAGTGAGGAGCCCCTACCACCTTTTTATAGTTTTTGGTGGTGGGGAATACCATTATGGCTTTGAGGAAACCAATGGTATTGACCAACATGGTTTAGGTACCTTTTCCCTCCTTTTTCCTTTTTTGAATATTTTGAATATTTTTATTCTCTTTTTAATATTTTTGGGAATTATGAACCCTTTTTGAGGGTTTTTTATGCTTTTTGAGGAAAAATATTCATTTTGAGGGGGAAAAGGGGTGTATTATGGTCTTTTGGTGACCTTTTGATGGTTTTAGAGGCTCAAATGGTGGAAAAGTGGACAAATGGGTCATGTGAATAAGTAAATGAGCTAGTGAGCACTTTTTGGGTGTTAACAACAACCTATGCAAGTTTTGAAATACGTTAGATGTTCGAAATTCAATATAAAAATCAATAATAATAAGGTTTAGAATTACATTGTGGAAATTATTGCATACCTCCCTATGCCTGGTGTTAGCTTTCCTTCTTTTCTCAAAGCCCTCTCCTTTCCATCTTCCACTAGAGTTTTCCACTCTCTTGTTGGAATCATCGGAGGGCACTCATACCTAGGGTTCCTTTCTAGGTGAACCCTATATTGGTCTTGGACAATCTTCATATGTTGTCCAACCTTTTTCAAGACTGCGTCTCAATCGAAGGTCTCATTTTCGAACAGGCCAACCAACCGATTAGTGAGCTCATCTTTTAAATTTTTTGTTTGTTTATACCACCTTGCGCGGATGGTAGGCCCGAAGATATCCAAGGAAAAGTCATTCATATTTTTATAAAAAGCATCATTTTTTGCAAAACAATCATGCCATGATCATAATTAGTTGAAATTATTTTTTATCAGTATATTACAATCAAATTATAAACATTAACTTGATCAACGTATATAATTACCTGGGATCTTCTCTATCTTTATTGGAATAAGATCTTCATCCACTGAAAATGTTGTCTCGATTGTACCCATGCTAGTGACATGGAAAGATCCAGGAAATGTTGCTTCAACAATATCAATACTAGGATGCTCAGTGTCAACCCCTTCTTCTGCATGATCTAGTGTACGTCGGTCACTAGTGGCCGATGCACTCACAGCTGACATCAGGGGTGTTGCGAAACGTGTTGCCGACTTTTCAGTCGACAACAATGGTGAATGAGTCTATGCATGTGGAGTCATTTTCTCATGATGTGACATCTCTCCACGAGCATCACTGGGGCCAACACCGCCTTGACCACTAGTGTGTGGTCCCAGAAAATCCCGTAAATACAAACCACATTTTATAAGTTCACTATCATATAAAAGTAAAAATTATAAAGTTATAAATGACTTTATATTATGATTCAAGATTCCATAACTTACTTGCAAGGCATGAGATCTCTTTACCAACACTTCAACCTTGGCTTTAATCTTGTTTGTCTGTGGAATAGTGAATAGCAGACAAATGATATCCGCACTAATTTTTTCAAGTTCTTCTCTATCAACTTAACCGGGTCTAGAGAAGAACCAACTTTAGCATCGCCCAACAACTCATCCACATCAAAAGATATTGATTGCTATGATGCTATTTCATACATTGAATCATTGGTCTGCACCAAAAACATATAAAAAATTACTGACTTGAAAGCAATAAACCAAGGAAAAAAGTATATTAACAAAACATATCTATCATGATAGATTCATAAAATTACAACAAGGTTTACTTGATGCCTGGATGATGGTGTTGTCAGATCCACTACTGGGAACTTGTCCCGATCATCCCCCTGCAAAAAAGAAGTAGAAAACATTATCATAATGAAACCAATATACACACTAAAAATACATATAAAAAAAAACATTATGCTACATATTATATTGGTACAATTCCAATGAATTATACCTGTTGCCTGATCAAGGATTGTGATCTACTCATCAGATCAATGGTTATAGGTGACCTGCCATGATCTACTAATAGGGAGGTTCCCCTTACAGAACCCTGAATCAAAAACATAGAAAATATTATCTAAACGAAACCAAAATACTCATTGAAACAATATAATAAGAAAACATTTTGACGTATTTAAATTGTAAAATTACAATTAGGTTTACCTGTTTCCCCAAGGTTGTTGTCGTCTTATCAACAGCCTGGTGGTTTCCCATATAAACGTTCTGCATCAAATATAGATAACATTCTATAAACCAAACGAATATACTAATAAAAAAACACAAAAAAAAACTATTCTTTCTTATTATATTTTTACTATTACAAAGATGTATACTTGCTTCCTTGAGGAAGTTGTACTCCTCTGACCATCTGCTAGCTGGGATTTTCCCCAATCACTACCCTGCGAAGTAAATATAGAAAATTTAAACGAAATAAACTAACAAAAAAACCTTAAGATGTTAAATTCATTGATAAAAGGTTGGGTAAATTGTTAGATGTACCACTCCCATAGTAAGCGTGTTTGTATATACTCTATTCAAATTGTAATTAATAAGCAACTCTTCCCCTGCAGTTATTGATTTAATGGCGCATACAAAGACATGGTTTCCTTCACACCCCTCAAATTCGCAGTTGGGTTGCTTAATTGTAGACCCTGGTTGTGTACTGTTTATAAACCCTGCAATATTCCCTGTGGCCTTTGGCCTTCCGTCCATGTACGACATTGCTCCTTTATTTTGATCTTTGTCTTTCAACTATAAATAGTTTGCTGATAATCCATATCTACGCATACTTCATGTATATTGGACCAGCCACATCCAATCTTTGTAGTTGTAACAAGGTCCAACATACTCCATCAATTATGTACATCTGTCGTAACCGACCTTTATGCCATCCATGCAAAACAAACCCAAACCATGTAATGACGACAGTGCAATTCGATATATCCTCTTATTCACACAAAAATATGTGTTCAGTTAAGGAAGATCCTTGGGTACCCATTGTTTCACTATATGTCTGTACCTCAAGGGAACCTCGATGTCGCCTATTGTCTCATCATCATAGGAACATGACCCCCCTTCAGCGAGAAAAAATTCCATGCATTTATGGAATTTTCTTCTGATCTTTTGAGATCTAGTTGATAAAACTCTTGTATACCTACTGGATGTATCACTTTCCTCTAGCCTTCCTCAATAGCTCCCCCCGCTCAAGGAAAACAGATCTAACAAATACCTATTTGGTTCTACCTGCACCGTGTGAAAAAAATTCAGATAGGACCTCAAGGAAGAGCGCCTTTTATAAGATGACATGTAGTGCCTAGGTGCAGGTAAACTCGTTTCTTTTATTACATCTAATAAACAAGTACCGCTGAAACTAAATAAAACAACAGTAACAAAACATAATTTTCATCTCTTTCAATTTTTCCACATTAACACTACCAGTTGGTTCATTGTGTTAAAGTAATCTTCAGTAACATGTAATTTCTAACAATAGTTAGAAATTAACCATTGTGGGGAATAGAAGGTCAAATATATGCAATAGCTCCTTGTAACTACCTCTTATATGAAATAGCTCCTTGTAACTACCTCTTGTAACTCAAATAGGACCTCTAAAAGGTATGATAGCAAGCAATCTTCCTAACTAAGGTCTGGAGGGTGGTACGAACAACTCAAGATGGGAGAAATGACCCTATAATCATCACCATCGTCAAATAATGTCAAGGCTTGCGGGATTTTCTCCACAAGGCCTACGGGCATTTTCAATGGGCCTACAAGAATTTCTCCACAAGGCCTACGGGCATTTTTATTCGGCCTAGAAACCAATAAAAATATGAGCATATAAAACAAAGGTCAGTAAAAAAAACAAAATAACTTAAAAACTCAATCCAATCTGCACATACAAGATTTTTGCCCTCATAGATGAGCTGACAACCAACAGACTGAGTCCAAAGAGACTCACGGCCTCCAGTAAGGTACAAGGATCAACCAAAGGGTACAAAGACCAACCGGTAAGGTACAAGTCAAAAAGGAAAGAGTGGGTATAAAGACTCATAACCCTTAAGACTAAGGGGGTGTACCTCAAATGTGGACAAGGACAAGGTACCAGAAAACCAATAAACAATAGGGTGTAAGGACCAAAAGTAAATCAACCATTGTGGGGAAGGTACAAATAAGGTCAAATATATATTGCAATAGCTCCTTGTAACTACCTCTTGTATGCAATAGCTCTTTGTAACTACTTGTTATTTGACATGCCAAAGAGATAGAAGGTCAAATAATGTCAAATATATGCAATAGCTCCTTGTAACTACCTCTTATATGAAATAGCTCCTTGTAACTACCTCTTGTAACTCAAATAGGACCCATAAATGGTATGATAGCAGGAAATATTCCTAACTAAGGTCTGGAGGGTGGTACGAACAACTCAAGATGGGAGAAATGACCCTATGAACCACATGCCAAGGACAAGGTACTGCAAGACCAATAAACAACAGGCTGTAAGGACCAAAAGTAAATCAACCATTGTGGGGAAGGTATCAAATATATATTGCAATAGCTCCTTGTAACTACTTGTTATTTGACATGCCAAAGAGATACAAGGCCAAATTATGTCAAATATATTCAATATCTCCTTGTAACTACCTCTTATATGCAATAGCTCCTTGTAACTACCTCTTGTAACTACAATGTATGAGTGCTTTCCAATACAAAGTAGTA
Organism: Larix kaempferi; assembly: GCA_027924585.1. Classification (NCBI taxonomy): domain Eukaryota; kingdom Viridiplantae; phylum Streptophyta; class Pinopsida; order Pinales; family Pinaceae; genus Larix; species Larix kaempferi. Next base: position 7,506,681 of record BSBM01000494.1, read on the forward strand.
GAATTAAATTCTTGTATGATAGTGTGTGGGGACTGTGCCTTTCACAATATGAAACAGAGCATTAGGTATCTTAGAAAAGGAAGTTATGATGCAAGTTTTAAGTCACTATTTGACACCAGAGAAGACTTGATTTTGACAACCAAATCTGCAAAACTATTGGCACAAATGGTAAATGAGACTTGCAAAATATACAAAGTAAAGCGCAAAGAATGATTACAACAAAAGTGTTAATGCAAGTAAAAGCTTAACATAAAAACAAATATCTGATCACCAACAATTTTGTCTGTTAGGACAAGTCTTAACTACTTAATACAAAAAATAAAAAAACAAAAATAAAATTCAACTTCTCACCTTTAACACTACCAGATGGTCATTGTGTTAAAGTAATCTTCAGTAACATGTAATAATAAACTTGTTTAATTTACAAGAAAATCAATACATGAAGATTACCTAGGTGTAGACATTTCCTGTAATATACTCAGAAGAGTTAATTTCAAAAATGAATGTGCCTCTTAGAGGCCAGTCAAATCTAGGAACCAAGTGACCCTATTACCTTATTATAGGGTTAGTACAAACCTAAGAGAGAGAGAGAGAGAGAGAGAGAGAGAGAGAGAGATGATTGGGATATGGTACAGTCAATCAAAGAAAGTCAATGAAAATCAAAAGGCTCAGTATATTCACAATAAATATCAGCCCTTAATAAGTCTCAGCATCACAAATAAAACTCAACAAATATATATAACCACAGATCAAGAACTATACACAAAATCTGAGCATATAAAACAAAGGTCAGTAAAAAAAACAAAATAACTTAAAAAAACAGTCCAATCTGCACATACAAGATTTTGGCCCTCATAGATGAGCTGACAGCCAGCGGACTGAGGCCAAAGAGACTCATGGCCTCCAGTGAGGTACAAGGACCAACCAAAGGGTACAAAGACCAACCAGTAAGGTACAAGTCAAAAAGAGAAGAGTGGGTATAAAGAATCATAACCCTTAGGACTAAGGGGGTGTACCTCAAATGTGGACAAACTACCATAGTTATACCCATAAGACCAAAAACATAAAAGGTGGTACAAATCAAAAGATAACTCAAGATGAGTAAAAGACCCAAATGGTAAAAGGAAAGGTACCACAAAAAAATTATCAACAAAATGAAAGGACAAGGTACCACAAGACCAATAAACAACAGGGTGTAAGGACCAAAATTAAATCAACCATTGTGGGGAAGGTACAAATAAGGTCAAATATATATTGCAATAGCTCCTTGTAACTACATACTATTTGACATGCCAAAGAGATAGAAGGCCAAATAATGTCAAATATATTCAACAACTCCTTGTAACTATGTCTTATATGCAATAGCTCCTTGTAACTACCTCTTATAACTCAAATAGGACCTCTAAAAGGTATGATATAAATCAATCTCCCTAACTAAGGTCTGGATGGTGGTACGAACAACTCAAGATGGGATAAATGACCCTATCATCATCACCATCTTCAAATAATTTCAAGGCCTGTGGGAATTTCTCCACAAGGCCTGTGGGCATTACTCCATAAGGCCTGCGGGCATTTTATTGGGCCTGGAAACTAATAAAAACATGAGCATATAAAAGAAAGGTTAGTAAAAAGACAAAATAACTTAAAAACTCAGTCCAATCTGCACATACAAGATTTTGGCCCTCATAGATGATCTAACAGCCAACAAACTGAGGCCAAAGAGACTCACAGCCTCCAGTAAGGTACAAGGACCAACCAAAGGGTACAAAGATCAACCAATAAGGTACAAGTCAAAAAGAAAATATTGGGTATAAAGCTAATAACCCTTAGGACTAAGGGGGTGTACCTCATATGTGGACAAACTACCATAGTTATACCCATAAGACCAAAAACATAAAAGGTGGTACAAATCAAAAGATAACTCAAGATGAGTAAAAGACCCAAAAGGTAAAAGGAAAGGTAACACAAAAAATTATCAACAAAATGAAAGGACCAAAAGTCAATCAACCAAGGTGGGATACAACCAATCATCTCTCTCTCAAATGTACCAGTGTTCCATATAACCAAAAAGTTCATCATCACTGTAAAAGGAAAAGTCCACATGGATAATGTGATCATGTGGTCCTCTAGATTTCTCCTAAGGTCAAGCATTAGTGGCTCCATCAAGGGGTTCCCAGTCCCTTGAGAATTCCATCTGACTCAACCATATTGAATACCTGGGAGAAGAGGACATCACACATCATCATATTGGTAACTGACCATGTAAACTCAAAAACCCTAAAGCAACCGAGCATGCAGAAGTGGATCTAGGAAAAGAAAAGGATCACATGCTAAAAAAGCAAGCTCAAAAACTATACTGAGACCTATGTCACAGTAAGAGAACTACAAAAAAATGGCCAGAATGCCAACAAGTAGCACTACAAAAATAAAAAAGACCCTCTAGAAGGTGAAATAGGAAGCAAACTTCATATTTAGGATCTGGAGACCTCAATAGATCGTATCCTTCGCAAGGTGATGAAATCCAAGTCGAACAATATGAAGTGAGAGACCAAAAGTGGAAGGATATCCCTCTACCTAAAGGAATCCTGGGTAAAATAATCCTAGAAGAAAAGCCACTAAGCTACCTCATTCATGACACGTCCGAGAAGGTTAATCAAAAAATTTTCCTTTGATCTCTTGTATCACCTATATGAAAAATACATGGAAGACTATGGAGAGGTGTCCTTAGGCAGTAAGTGGAGTGTGGCATTCCACAAAGTCCATCTAGGACTAGTCCTCGTTGCTTGCTCCCATAGAACGGGGGGGCCTCTCAACAAACTGGTCGATGACCGTGTCAACAAATACAAGAGAATTTTAGTACCCTAAAGGAAAAAAACTATGTCTCAGATGAAAAGTGACAAGGGGGAATCATTTGGATTCCTATCCCCGTTGTCCTACCTAACTAACAACTTATTTTGTATCCTCAAGTGAGGTTAAAATGTGTTGAATTAGGGAGATAAATTTTAATTGTTTATTGTCTTACTCAATCAGGTAGTGGAAGTGCAACTCAATGGTGTTATGACTCGACTCAAACAATGCATAAGTGAATGAATCAATGCAATTTTATTTTCGATGAAAAACTAGCTCCAAGAAGGAGAGAGTTCTTCGATCCAAAAAGCAAAATAAACACAAGCATAAAATTTTCAAAGAGAAAAACTACATATTTTTGTATTTTTCCTTTTATGCCAAACTAGAACTACTCTTTCAAAGTAAATGAATCCAACAATAACTTTCTTCTACTTCTAATCAGTAAAATGCATGACAAGTAAATGGAAATATGGCTTCTATTTGCAATGAAACTTGTGATTTTTAAACGAAGTAGAGGATAGGATTTGAAAAAAATTTGAATTGCATTCAAAATTTCCCTTACGATCAAAGATGACCCCCCCCTCCCGAATAACTAAATAAAAAATTCAAGAAATCCACTTAATACTTTATCCAACATATCAAACAAGCATTGATGATTGTACAAAGCTATTGGTATAAATACCTATAACACATTCTTGTAAAATATGCTACAATATACTTAGACCTACCACCATACTACAAGATTACAAAAATTCTACTCCATATTTGGGGACCTGCATGCCTACTACAAATTCATTATCAACTCCTACAAACTTATATACCTAGGAGTATGTCACACCACAATTTTCCTAAATACTTATACATGTCATTATATACCTACAGATATGGCATGCCATGGTTTTCTAACATGCTACTACAAAATGTAACACCTATAAGAAGCTACAGAATTTTGCATTTCTAGTTGCAAGGATTTGTTACACGGAAGGGGTTCACTACAAGACTTTAATGCAAGGCATTTCAATCTAGTAGATAATTTATTGTCAAAAGAACCTGAAGTAAATTGGCATAATCATGAAACCTTATCTGTTAATTTTTTAGCATTAATTCAATATACTCTAGGATCTTTACTGAGAGAATAACATGTACAACATATCAAGTATAACAATGCATATCATTCACACCAAGCAATCACATGAGACAATAGACACACAGAGTTTCACTGGGGAAAACCATAAAGGTGAAAAACCCCACAACTCAGGCATAGAAAGAGAAATGATACAACCAAAGTACAAGAGATATTCTTCTCCTAGCAGATGATCCTCCTACTCACAAGTGTGCCACTTTCTGAGAGAGATAGAAGTGAGTAATGAGTGATCAAATAGATATCTCTCGATCTCTATTTATAGTTGTCCTGTCCTTCCCAATAAACCAGTGGGGCCGACTTCTCTAGCTTAGCCTAATAATCCTTGGTTAACTTAATCAGGGTCGACCCCACACATGGTGGTCTAATAACCCATCAGCAAGTTACGACACTTTCGACACTTGTCAATACAAATGACGACACTTCCATATAGAGGAATAATACATCTCTATAGGAGTACAATATACATAGGTGAAATACATTCCGAAGTTACATATACATCAACACTCCCTCTTAACTAGGAAGGTATTTCTAGACACATATCTACTAGTACAAGTCTTCTACTTTGGATCATCATCAGCGAATCATCGTCATCGTCACTACTGCTTCTATCTCAATCAATCTCCGATCGACTCGTCATAGGAAGTTCTACAGAGCCAAATCCTTTTTCATATTGGATGTAGGCCCACCACCTGCAGGTCTTCACCATCACTGGCCATACTGTGGAATCCTTAGGACTTATTACGTGCATCACAATGCCTCGAAAGAGTATCCCAGGACCATTTATGTGTCGAAGCATGACCGACAAGATCTCCCAAGTCCACTTACATGTGACTGTCACAAAACCATAAAAGAGTGTCTTGCCAAGCAAGATATCTAAAGAGCATTTGAGGCATTTTTCATCCTGTCCAGATCTCCAGGACTTATTACATGTGACCCCTACCACAATGCCTCGAAAAAGCATCCCAGGACTTATTACAGGCACACAGCCCAACCTATCGGATCTCCCAGGTCTACTTACATGTGGTCATGGCAATGCCTCGAAAGAGAATCCCAGGACTTATTACGGGCACATAGCCCAACCTATCGGATCTCCCAGGTCTACTTACATGCCAAACCACTTATACTATGAAATGAGAACTCGACACAGTTCTCGTTTTTCTCTCTCCTAATTTTAGTAGCTATTTTTACCTCCGTTTCAAAAAGCGTTGATGCTAGTATCACACATTTTCATTTTGAGGCATTTTTTTGGGCCTTTGAATTATCTTTGTTGTAAAATATATTTAATTTCTATTTTCAAGTGTGTTTTTAGAAATTTAACAAAATAACATACATTTATAAGTAATTTATAATAAAAAACATATACATTTTCCAATTGTTTCTAGAAAATAAGACATTTTTATGGACAAAATAAGACATTTTTATTGACAAAATTATAAAAAAATTCAAAAAATAAAAACATTTAAAACCATTTTCAATGAATTTTTAGAGATTTTTTCTATAAAAACGATACTATTTCATATTATTTTCCGAAAAGTGATGATTCACATAAATTCAAGAAAAATATACCATATATTTGTAAAAAACATATTAAAAATATTATATATAGAAATTTTATTTCTAAAATAAAGTCTGAAAGTCAAAACATTACTAATATATCTTATCAAAAAATTGCCAAATTTAAAATTTTCTTCAAGACATGAAACTAATCAACACTTTAAGTTATTAGGCACTTTTAGTCTCTTGTAATATTTAATGGAATGAGCATAGCTGACACATACATCTATCTTCACATATTTTTGTATTACTTTGTGGTTTACAGTCTTTTACTATTTCATTCCTTAACAGAATTTGGGTTTTTTTATATTACTCTGTTCTTTGCAATATCTTCTTTTGTATATTTCCATTTTATCTTTCTTCCTTCATTCTATGAAAAAACTAGATCAAACATCTCTTCCCTATTCCATTGATTTTTATGAACATGATACATTATAAACAGGGAAAATATATTTAATCAATTGGAACACAAATGTCTAAGTGTTAAGAAAATATATGATTATAGCAAGTGACTATAATCGCAATCACATTAGAGAAAACAAATAATTGATAGAAACACACAAAGCCTAGTTCATGGCTTAAAAATTTAGACATGGAATATATCTATATATTTATATAGAAAGGTTAAACACCACAAACTTCACAAGGAGGGTTATCTTAATTGGCAATATAAAATATGCCTTTGCACCATTCTTAAAAATATATCTAGAAAGATAGAACACTTCAAAATTCACAATGAGGGTTATCTTAATTGCCACTATATGCCTGCCCACCACTCTTATCAATTGTTTCTTTGAATATAATTTTATTGATTTTATTATAAGATATATAACAAAATTCTTAAACTATTGAAAACCTATGTACAAGACTGTGGAAATGAGGTATATATGTTTGTGAAAATATCATAACATTGAGCTAAAGAGATACATATGTACAATAAATATTATTTTTACTAATATTTATATCTAAATTAAAACCTTTTACACTTTTTATAAAAAATCAAAATCATTATTAAACATTAATAACCTAAATCTTTCTATCTTTGGAATGATGGAAATAATATAAATCTTTAAAATGAAGATAGTTGTTGTCAATATATACATATATTTGATAATTTTATTAAATGTAGTTATAAGTTCAAGTTCCTCTATTATAATTTATTTTTCTAAATCTTTACAAGTTCTATTTCAGGTATTAAAATGCATTTAGATCATTACAGTATTAAATATGAAACCTTATTAATACATATGAAATATTCAATTGTCAACGATCAAGAATCTTCAATCTTCAACAGATCACCCCTACGCCACACACGATCAAGAAATAATATTTTTCAATAGATCACCCCTACGCCACTTCGCCACACACCATGCACATTTCTCAGCGGATGATAGTTTCCATTCAAACCTCTCTTTTAGAGTAGACTTGATTTCAATTGCATCGAGTCGCCATGAAAGTCGCCAACCATACGTCGTTTTCCATAAATTAAAAACTAGTTTTCATCGAAACCTACACCAAAGCACGCCTCATAAGATTCGAGTTAGTTACGTGTTTGTTACTTCGTCTCTATTGAAGTGATCTTCTCCCCATTCAAAGTCTACCTTTCAGAAGAAGAAATTTGATTTCAGTGGAATCCGGTAGTTTTGAAAGTTATTGAGATATATGCATACCACTGGGGGCCCAAATATTTGTTAATCGCTGGACCGATGGCAGAAATTGATCATTTTCCACTTCTGGCTATTACAGTGGCAGTCATGATTACAGTCGTTCTTGTAGTCGACAATCAAACCGTGGGTAGAGGGTGTAGCCCCCACAAGTATGTGAGTGCAAAATCGTTTATTAACAATCTGGATGTCATTTTGCAATCCCTTCTTTCAAATCTATCCTACGATGGCTTCGCTACTTCAATGCAAAACAAATATGGCAAAACGGATCCTGGAAGTGCTCTCTGGAACAGTTTGCGGTATTAAAATGCATTTAGATAATTACATTATTAAAGTGCTTTTTAAATTTTTAATCACGTCAAACTTCTTAGCCGTGAGTGAGAAGCTCCCGCTCACTTGGGCACCCAAGGGCCGCCCTCACGGCCTGCTCGATGCCGGGCATCGAGCAGGCCATGAGGGCGGCCCTTGGGTGCCCAAGTGAGCTGGAGCCACTCACTTGGGTGCCCAAGGGCCTCCCTCACGACCTTCTCAATGTCGGGCATCGAGTAGGCCGTGAGGGCAGCCCTTGGGAGCCCAAGTGAGCGGGAGCTACTCACTCACAGCTAAGAAGTTTGATGTGATTACAAATTTTAAAAGCATTTTTGTTTTGGAATTAAAACTCATATTAACATTCACTTGCATGGAGTTTGTATCCAAAAACTATGTTATGCCGCAAGGGATTCAAAAGTTACATACATACTTCCTAGAGCAACTTTCCCTTTACATCAAAGATTTACATGAATTAGTGCATTATTGAAAAGTGTTCCTCTAGCTGGTCGTTTTTCCATCCTTCTACCTCAATGATGCTAGGAGGTACAACAAGTGCCATTTTAGAAAGCAAATATGCTTCCATGTTTAATTCTCTATAAACATGAGAAAAAGAAACTTGTTCAAAGGAGGTGATGAACTCTTTAATTGACAGAAGCAGATGTTGGAGGTGGGGAGCATTGATCCGGATTTTACCATTTTCCCAAACTATTACTATCTTTGACTCCCCAAATAGCTAAATAGGATGCATAATATGAAAGATATATATGAGAATTTTGTTAACTAATATTTTTTAAAAAGTCAATTTAGGATGCATCAAATATTTTTACAATGAATAAATCAATGTTGTTTTAGGTTAAATATTTTTTTAAATATAAGGTTTACATGCTGCAATAAAAGTAATTTTATGACCTAATTATATATATATATATATATATATATATATATATATATATATTTGTTTAAATCAAATCTATTCTACATCTATAAGTGGAAATGATTTGCTCCATGATAGTCATATATAAGGCGGTGAACTCTTATGTAATAATTGCATCAGTGATTCATAATGCCATATTGTGTTATTGTGTATATATTTCTCATGTGTCTATTTATCTTTTTTGATATGGTATTAGAGAGAGTGTGATTGTAGGACTAGTCGTGTAGGAAATAGATTTTTTTTTCTTTTTTCTTGAAAAGATAAGCATGCTCTTCTCTTGCATTGAACAATGATCTAGATAATCAAAAGGGCTTGATAGAAAGAGTAGATTATCACAAAATGTTGTCAAGGAGTTACCATGCGGTATTGAAGGGAAGGATTTGTGTAGTCAAGATAGTGGCCATTGAATGTTAACGAGTGTTTTGAAAGGATCACAAGGGGCAGAAAAATGATTACCACTAAGATATTGTTATGGTAGTCTCTATTCTTATAGTTGAATATTTTTCAATGATTTTCTACTAGTTAAATTTATGTTCAACAATTTTTTTTGTAATTTTTATTAGTATTTTTCAATAGGAAGATATAGGGTTTAATCATTTAGTAATCAAGCTTATTTTGTATTACGGTGTTGACAAGTTGCAAGAAGATGGACCACAACCCATGCTCTCGGGTTTATCAAAGGAGATGTAGCCATTGCTAAAAATCCATCTGATATTGACATCGATAATGACCTTACTAAAGAAGAGTACTTTTTTTAATTTTAAGAAGCCATGCCTAGAAGACATGAATGCTTATAATGTAGATAAATCTCAAGCATGGATGACTACTCAAATAGTTTGGAAGTTTGTGAATCTTGGGAATTATACTTTTACAAGGGTCATGAGATCACTTGATGGAGCACCCCAGCATCGAGCAGGCCATGAGGGTGGTCCTTGGCCACCCAAGTGAGTCGCTCCCGCTCACTTGGGCACCTAAGGGCCTCCCTCATGGCCTGCTCGATGCCGGGCATCGAGCAGGCCGTTAGGGAAACCCTTAGGTGCCCAAGTGAGCGGGAGCTGCTCACTCATGGCTAAGAAGTTTGACCCGATTACAAATTTAAAAAGCATTTTAATACTTGAATGATCTAAATGCATTTTAATACCGCAAACTGTTCTAGAGATCGCTTTTATCTCTTAACTAGAGGTTTTCACTCTTTGACTTTTAATTCCAAAAAAAAAAATTCATCTCTTAACGAGAGGTTTCCCATATCTTAACCATGTGAATTTTCAACCTTAGGGATGTTATGAAATATAAAAAAAATCATAGAAGAAATAAACAATATTTCAATCCTTGATAACCCCAATCCACTAGGCAATTTAAGAGATAAGATATCAATGTGTTCCAATAAGTTTCAACCTTTAAATAGGGCAATCTTGTCACACATATCACATATCCAAGAACACTTATAACACTTGGGCGCCCAAATCAAAATCAAAATATATACATTCATATATAATATGTAAAACATAAGTTGGGCACAAAACAAATGTTGGAATTAATATATGTTTCATTTTTAAACTTGTAATGTCGGAAACAATACTTTTGATTAACTATAAAATTTAGTATTTTAACTTTTTTTAATTGATAATTTTCTTGTCATTTCAAATCTTATATTTAAAATTTGTAAAAATATAAAATGAGTTTCAACCTCTAAAGAAGTTTTAGACTCTAAGAAAGTTTTTGAATATTTATATGAATTATTTGTTCTTGTATGGTGTAATATATTATTTCATTACGAATCGCATCATAATTTCTTTGGTCTTTATTTGTTAGAGTGGTGAAATTATTTATGATTTTTTTGTTTGTTTGTTTAATATGCAAGTTTCAAAAAAGTTGTAATTTATCTCTTGAAGAAAAAAAAAATTCCAATTTAGGGGTTGATTTTAAAGTATTTGTAAACAAGAGTATGGGATGTTTAGGCCATGGCTCTATTTTTTAACAACAACAAAAAATTTGTGTATACTAGTATCAACACTTTTCTATTTGGGGGGTGTTTTTGGTGTTTTTTTGGCAAAAATCAACGTTTTTATGTCTAGAGTTCTCATTCATAGTATAAAGTTCTCGTTTCATAGTATAAGTGGTTGCCATAGGACAATGCCTTGAAAGAGCATCCCAGGCTGTTACGATCACACAACTCTACTTGTTGGATCTCCCAGGTCTACTTATATGTCCTCCCAGAGCAATGCCTTGAAAGAGCATCCCAGGCTGTTACGAGCACACAGCTCTACCTGTCGGATCTCCCAGGTCTACTTATATGCTCATCTGCACAACCTGTCCATGACCACAGAGTATCAACCTGATACTCATCATACATCATCCTGATGTACATCATCACATGATCAACCTGATCATCATCACTATATCATCCTGATGCATGTCATCTGGAGCAACATCCTGAAGCTCATAATCCATGATCAACCTGATCATATAATGCATCCACCTGATGCATAGCAAGTATCTACCTAATACATATCATCATACATGATCCACCTGATCATACAATGTATCCACCTGATACATACATAGATACATGATCCATCTGATCATACAATGTATCCACCTGATATATATCAACATCAATGATCTACCTGATCATACAACGTATCCACCTGATACATATACAAATACATGGTCCAAGCATCCAACATGATGCATATACATATACACCATCCAACTGATCATAACAAGCATCCAACATGATGCATATACATATACATGATTCAACTGATCATAACAAGCATCCAACATGATGCATATACAGAGCAGTAACCGGAGCATCATCCTGATGCTCATCATCCAGCACTTACATCCACAACCATGGAAGGATCCTCCTCTCACCATGCTGGGAATGGCTCCTGAAAATGTGTCCATCACTTCTTCCTTGAAATGTCCTCAATCTGAAGAACACCAAGCCTCTCTCTGAAGTACTCGAACTTCACTCTGGATAATGGCTTCGTCAGCACATCTGCAACCTGCTCATTCGTTGCAACATACAGGAGCTTCACTGCTCCTCTCTGCACCATATCCCTGATATAGGGATATTTGATCTCTATGTTCTTCGACCTATCGTGGAACACCGGTTTTTCAGACAGCTTCACACAACTCTGGTTGTCACAAAAGATACCAGTAGCCTCCAGCAGGAGATCAAATAACTCAGACATTAGCTTCCAGAGCCATACTGCCTCACAACTAGCCGAATATGCTACAACATACTCAGCCTTGACTGTACTCAGTGCTACGCAGGACTGCTTCTTGCTAAACCAAGAGATCACACCTGATCCTATACTGAAGCAGCACCCAAATGTGCTCTTCCTATCTTTAGAATTGCTTGCCCAGTCCGAATCAACATAACCCTGCAGGTTAACCTTTTGATTCACATAATACTTGATCCCAAAATCAATTGTACCCTTCAGGTACCTCAGAATATGCTTTATAGCAACCGGGTGAACACCTCTGGGATCCGTCAGGAGCTGGCTCAATGTGTTCACCACAAAGCAAATATATGGTCTAGTGTTCGTCAGGTACATCAAGGACCCAATCATCTAACGATACATAGTGACATCAACAGGATCAAATGAAGCATCACACAGAAGCTTCAGGTTTGATGCCATAGGTGTGGCCATGGCCTTGCAGTCCATCATCCCGAACCTTTTCAAGATCTCTACTGCATACTTCCCTTGTCCAAGGAAGATCCCCTCTGCACTCTGCCACACCTCCATGCCTAGAAAATAGTGAATCATCCCCAAGTCCTTCATCTCGAACTCGGCAACAAGCTTCCTCTTGGTATTGGCAATCAAACCATCCTCACCTATTACAAACAGGTCATCCACATACAATAGTAGTATCACAGGATTGCCTTCCTCAACCTTGTAGTAAAGGTTGGAATCTGCTTTACTCTTAGTAAATCCCAAACTAGATAGAAAGCTATCTATCCTACCATACCAAGTCCTAGGGGCTTGCTTCAAGCCATACAAGGCTTTCTTCAACCTGCACACATATGACTCTTTGTCATGTATCTCAAAACCAAGTGGCTGCTCCACATACACTTCCTCCTCGACTACACCATTCAAGAAAGTTGTCTTGACATCCATCTAGTGTATCTTCCATTTAATCACTACAGCCAGGGCAAGTACTGATCTGATGGAAGTGTACCTGGATACAGGAGCAAAAGTCTCTTCATAATCAATCCCTTCTTTCTGGGAGAAGCCATGAGCTACATATATTGCTTTGTATTTCTCTATGCTGCCATCTGTAGCATTCTTGATCTTGTAGATCCACTTGGAATTCACCACAAACTTCCCTTTAGGTCTTGGGACTACATCCCAAACATCATTCTCCATGATCAACTTGTATTCTTCGATCATGGCATCCTTCCATTCTTTATTTTCCGTTGCTTCTTCATAACTGGAAGGTTCTTTGTTCATAATATCATAGATTAAAGCAACATAGCTGGTATGTGATCTAGTTCTCTTCTTTGCTCTGTGTTCTTCTTCTAGAATGCCATATCTTTTTGCATCTTGGATGAGCTCTCTAGCCCATGCAGGTTTCCTATTGTGAGAGTTGTTCTCACGGGGTGGATCTACAGGTATTTGTGGATCTTCAACTTCACGATCTGCTTCTGGAATTGATTCAGTCATGGTGATGTCTTGAAATTTGTTTTCCTTCGGTTCTTCATGATCTTCAACAGGTTCCTTTCTTGATTTGATGAAGGTTGATTTTTCATCAAATGTTACATCCCTGCTGACATCAATCTTCTTGAACCCTAGAAGTATATTCTATAAGCCTTCGAGCTTTCACTGTACCCCACAAAGATGCCATTCTTTCCTAAAGGATCTAGCTTTGTCCTCTTTTCCTTTGGAACATGAGTGTACACTGAACAACCAAATATTATGAGATGGCTGACTTCAGGCTTCTTACCAGAGAATACCTCTTCTGGTGTCTTGTTGTCCAATATCTTGTGAGGTGTTATGTTCTACACATATACAACTGTCCTAGTTGCTTTTGCGCATAGATGTATAGGAAGATCCTAGTCATGCAGCATTGCTTGTGCCGCTTCCATGATTGTTCTATTCTCCCTTTCTACAACTCCATTCTGTTGTGGATTGTAGGGTGCAGTCAACTCCCTCTTAATCCCTGAATCACTGCATAGCTTCTTGAAATCACTTGAAGTGAATTCTTCACCATTGTCGGATCTGAATGTCTTTATTTTCTTATCAGTTTGATTTTCCATCAAGGCTTTGAATTCCTTGAACTTATCAAACACTTCATCTTTGTTCTTCAAGAAATAAACCCAAGTCTTCCTGGAGAAGTCATCAATGAAAGAGACATAGTAAACATACCCACTCAGAGAACTGGATGACATTGGACTGCATACATTGGAGTGGATAATTTCCAAGATTCCTTTTGATTTGCTTTCACTGCTTGGAAATGCCTTCTTTATGTTCTTTCCTTTTGCACAGCCTTTGCAAACACCTTCATGCTTGGTCTTGATTTTAGGAAGACCCTCTACTGCTTTACTTGCAATTGGTAGTGCCCTATAGTGCACATGTGCAAGCCTTCTATGCCAAAGTTCACTAGGCTCCATGGATCCATGTACCACGGCATGTTCAGGTTGTCCCTTTAATTTATACAAACCTCCCTCTTGTTCTCCAATCACTACTGCATCATCAATAGTTTTACCTTTTGTCCACATTAGAACTTGGCCATCTACAAATCCAACCCTCATGCCTTTTGCATCCAATGCAGATATGGAGAGTAAGTTCTTCTTGAGCCCAAGTACATATAGCACATCTTTCATCTTCAAGGACTTCCCAGAGTCCAAGTTGTAGGAGGCTTCACCAAGGTTGTAGGAGGCTTCACCACTTCCTTTGATGGGATATTGGTAGTCATCCCCAAGTTTCACCTTATGGGGTGACTCATATTCAGATAGATTAGCAAAGGATTCTGTAAACCCAGTCATGTGTTTGGAAGACCCATTGTCAATAAGCCAATCATTACAACCATGAGAAATAGTACATGTGAGAGCAGAGATTAGAACATATCCTTCTTCACCATCCTTCTTCCCAATCATCACCTTCTTCCCTATCCTTCTTCTTTGGTGGTTCATCATCCTCAGCAGCATGAGCATGATATCTTCTTTTGTTATTTTTCTTCTTCTTCTTGAAGTTGTTGTTGTTGTTGTCCCCTTTGTTCTTGGGACAATCTGCAGCAAAGTGTCCCTTCTCATTGCAAGTGAAGCATCTAAGATCTTTCTTATGATGGTGGTGTGAAGGTCTTCTTTTGTGAAATGACTCCCTTTTGATATTCCCTTTCTTGGTGTGAGCTGTGACAGCTTAATATTCATTCCCCGCCTTTTCTTCTCATGCCACAAGCCTTGCTTCTTCTTGATAGCATTCCTCCCATAGTCTACTGAAGGAGATCAACTTCCTTCTTACACAAATTCCTTGAATAAAGGAATCCCGTGACCTAGGTAGGCCATTCAAGGTGGTCATGACAATTTCACCATTCTCCACCATTTCATCCATAGCTTCAAGTTGTTCCTTGATCTGAGAGACCTTGGAGAAATAGGATTGAATGGTCTCTCCATTTTGAAGCTTTATCCCTTTCAATTGGTTCCGCAGAGTCATCTTCCGATTTATGTTCTTCCCTTCAAACAACTTGGTCAAAGAGTCAAACATTGCCTTGGGTGTCTTTAGAGATGACACATGTGGAATGAGATGGTCCTTGATAGAATCAGCAATGATCCTCTTTGCCTTGACCAAGTTCTTCTTGTGAAAATCCTTAGCCTCTCTCCCTCTCGGACAGGGACCTCTTCACTTATATAAGTGTCCAACTCATTTTCTTCCAAGATTAACCCAATCCTATATTTCCATGCTCAGAAGTTATCAGCCCCTTCAAGATTATCCTCAAGCTTGGTGTGGTGAGACATCTTTAAGGAGTACTTCAAATGGAAATAGAAAATATTTAGGTCTTACCACTTAATTTGATGAAAACTAGATCTGGTCCCGAATTAGGGTTTGTTAGAGAAACCCTAAAAATTCAAAATGTGAATTTCAACTTTCTGAAAGGATAGAAAGATGTGCCTTGATGAGCTGATTAACCTGGTATATTCAGAATTTGAGATCTGCAAAGTTTCACCCTTCAGAAATGTCTTTTAGTCTTCTCGGATTCACTAGGGAGGAACCTGAATTAGGGTTTGAGTTTCCCGGAGCTTCACCTAACCCAAAATCTTGATCCAAAGCTCTAAACTTTGATTTTTCCAAGGCGATTCCAGCTATGTCCTCGGAATTTAGAAATTCTTATTTTTGTGGAAACCCTAAATTTTAGGGCCAAAAATGAAAGTGCCCAGAATTGAATTCTTATTGGACAGAAAGATTCTCCTTGATGAGTAGAGTCAATCTACCTTACTAATTTTCCAAAATATGTGGAGAGAAACCCAATAAACAAGAAACCCTAGTTTCTGCCACTACACAATGTCTTCTTCCTAGGGAAGCTCTGATACCATGTTAATTTTTTAGCATTAATTCAATATACTCTAGGATATTTACTGAGAGAATAACATGTACAGCATATCAAGTATAAAAATGCATATCAATCACACTAAGCAATCACATGAGACAATAGACACACAGAGTTTCACTAGGAAAACCAGAAAGGTGAAAAACCCCACAACTTCCTCAGAGATAGAAAAAGCAATGATACAACCAAAGTACAAGAGATAGTCTTCTCCTAGCATATGATGCTCCTCCTCACAAGTGTGCCACTTTCTAAGAGAGATAGAAGTGAGTAATGAGTGATCAAATAGAGATCTCCCGATCTTTATTTATACTTGTCTTGTCCTGCCCAATAAACCAGTGGGGATGACTTGTCTAGCTTAGCCTAATAACCCTTGGTTAACTTAATCAGGACCGACCCCACACATGGTGGTCTAATAACCCATCGGCAAGTTTTGACACTTGCGACACTTGTCAATACAAATGACGACACTTCCGTATAGAGGAATAATACATCTCTATAGGAGTACAATATACATAGGTGAAATACATTCCGAAGTTACATATACATCAACATTATCAAATTTGTAGCAAGGAGGAAGACTAAAAAAGAACTTAAATTTTTTCTATTTGTTAACAAAAATAATTTATTCTAGAGGAAGACAATGGTTGTCATTTATTACAAGCCATTAATGACAAAGGAGTCATTAATGTTGATGACATGACAAAAAGGACATGGTAGGTTGGGCATTGGAACCAATTCACAGTTGGTGTGTGACTTGGAGCACTAGGAGAAACAAATGACCCATTATGTGGTCATTTGTTGAATACGTTATGACTAGATGATGATTCCATGAAACCCACACATCTGTGGTCTCTAGAATGATTAAATTTTGATGATGGAACCCACATTGAAGCCCAATATGCCCATGACTTATTGATGGGGTATTTTCCATGAAGAATCTTTTGAAGTCTGTGGTAAGTTCCCTGATGACATGATGCATTGAAGAAGCTATTAGAGCCATTGCTTGCACTTGATGGTCCTTGAGTTCTTGTGGTGACCCTAAGCCAAGTTTGGTATGGCTCATGTTCCCTTGCATATGAAAACTTGCAACGCACTCTTGAACCTTGGGAAGAATTCCCTTTGCAAATATTCAAAAGAAATTTTAATTTTAAAAATGTTATGCTAAAACTAATGTTGAATTCGGCTAGTCCTCATACATTCCAATAAAAATATATAGAAAGAAATAAACATATGCTAGGTCGGCTCAGTAAAAAATCCAAATCAATCTATATAAATAACCCTTCACTTCATTCATTTAACACACACAACTTTGAAGTATTCCTCTCTGATTTTCAGATTGCTCCGAGGCTAAATTTCGGACTAGATGACTAAGTGTGCTTTGACAGTTTAAATTTACATCATCTCTAAAATTCGGGTTTAACAGTCACAAGAGACAGGTGCAGAGACCCACACCCACATAAATTCCCACAGGGACCCACAGAAATTCCCACAGGGACCCACAAAAATGCCCGCAGGGACCCACAGAAATGCCCGCGGGGACCCACATAAATGCCCGTAGGGACCCACACTCACAGAAATTCCCTCAGGGACCCATACCCATAGAAATGGCCATAGGGACTAGGGTATTTTTTATTATTCTAATATTATACTTAAGTATAGTATCATAGTCAATTATTTTGGATTGAAAACAACATGTATATAGATAGGTAGGCGAATACTAAATATGAAACATACAATTTACCCCTAAAATATGTAAATTTTGGCGAATATTATGATAAAAAAATAGATTTTATTTAAATATAGGCGATATTAGAGACTAAAAATGACCAAATAGGGAATTTATTTTTGGAAAAAAAGACTAAAAAAAAAAAAGCCAATTGGCGAAATTTCGCCCTTAAAAGTTACCCTAGCAGGGACTCACAGAAATTCCCACAAGGACCCACAGAAATGCTCGCAGGGACCCACATAAA
Organism: Larix kaempferi; assembly: GCA_027924585.1. Lineage (NCBI taxonomy): Eukaryota > Viridiplantae > Streptophyta > Pinopsida > Pinales > Pinaceae > Larix > Larix kaempferi. The sequence goes on from BSBM01000494.1 coordinate 7,524,660, forward strand.
TGCCCGCAGGGACCCACACCCACAAAAATGTCCGCCAGGACCCATAGAAATTCCCGCAGGGACCCACAAAAATGCCCGCAGGGGCCCACATAAATACCCACAGGCACCCACATAAATACCCAAAGGGACCCACATAAATGCCCATAGGAACCCACACCCACAGAAATGCCCGCAAGGACCCACCTAAATTCCCGTAGGGACCCAAAGAAATGCCCGTAAGGACCCACAGAAATGCCCACAGGGACCCACACCCATAAAAATGCTCGCAGGGACTGACATAAATGCTCGCAGGGACCCAGATTTGACATAAAAACAACTACTAAACATCCGCCAATATGAGCTCCTTCCCCTCCTTTGCAAATATATCCCTCTCCTATGCGAGTTTCACAAGTGAGTGTGTGTTAAATGAGGAACACAACTCCTCTATTTATACACTACTTCACTTGTCTTTTAACCTTAACTAGGCCGGCCCCAACTTAACCACTCAACATAATTCTGACTGGGCGACCCCACTAGGGGACTTAAACACCCCATACAACCGACTCTGGGTTGACCCCACTAGGGAAGTCTAATAACCCAAGTTACCACATTCTGACGGAGGAATAAACATCTCCGGATATACAATAAGATCTTTACGGACGAATGAAACATCTCCGGAATAATAAAGTACAAATATAATATTCTTAGAAGTTACAATATTTCAACACCACACTGTCAATGTATGCGTCTAGTTTAACCATGCCAAATTTCAGTCCAAGACAACACATATTTTAAAAAAATCAACGTTGGCCCCATGTAGCACATTAATTAATCTATAGGTATGGTTTTTGATGCTCTAATTGTTAGTGTTAGTCATTTTTGAGTATGGAAACCCTCCCACACTGTCAATGCATGCATCCAGTCCAACCATGCCAAATTTCAGTCCAAGCCAACACATATTTAAAAAATTTCAAGGTTGGCCCCATGTAGCACATTTATTACTCTATAGGTATAGTATTTGATGCTCCAATTGCTAGTGTTAGTCATGTTTGAGTCTAGAAACCCTCCCACACCGTCAATTCATGCGTCTATTCTAACCATGCCAAATTTTAGTCCAAGCCAGAACAAATGTAAAAAAAGTCAACATTGAACCCATGCAGTATATTATCAAGCACGCCATTTTGGTTAGCATCATAATTGTGCATTTCGTTACTGAGATTCTCCTTGTTTCGAGAATAATTTAATATTCTCTACTAAATAGGGCCAACCACATGAAGGTGGAAGCTCCTATGGCCCCACCCCACCCCACCCCCCCCCCCTCACATCACTCTCAATTCCCCATAACCTGACAAAATCCATGTAAAAAAAAAGTGTTTTTTGTCATACTTTATAAGAAGCAATGTTTCAAATTATAACATATGCCAACATAGAGGAAAATGGAAGAAACACTAATAAACAATTAATTTATATGTACCAATAAAATTCAATATTTCTATCGCAATATTAAATCAAAATATATAGAGTAGATATATTAAGGCATACCTCATACACTTCAATGGACTTGATCATCATCTTCCAAGTCATCATCTGTATCATCTGATCCAGAGACAACATTGCAAGGATTGGCCATATCATCATCGTCATCGATGTAAGTTATGATCATCATGTCATCGTCGATATCATCTTCATCGACATTGTCTGCTACATCATCTGATTCAACTAACTCTTCGACATCTTCTTCTGGAACATGATCATCTAACTCATGTTGATCATCTTCAACATCATCTTCTTCTTCGATACCATCTTCAGTCACTTCCTCTATGTTATACTTTATCGGCCTTCCCCTTCGATCGTGTCTCACAACAAATGACCAACCCGCTCTACCTAGAACCCCAGAGTAAAATACCTGTTCACATTGGCTTGGAAGAACATAGGACTTCGCTTCTGGTTCAAACAAACTTATATTGACCATGGTAAATCCATTATCATGTTCAATAATAGATTTATCGGGATCATGTTGATTCAATCGTAGCCTGTACCATTTGACAATGAACATAAATACCTTGAAGGAGTTCAATTCACACTGAAGAATATCTTCCAAATACCCATAGTATTGATTTTCAGAGAGTTCTGGATATCTGTCACTTCTAGAGGAAACATTGGTCACCTCAAAGACTGCAGATATCCCACAATCTGATGTTTTCTTAGTTTCATCCAACTTTTTGATGCGATATCTATAGCCATTGCACCAAATAGCCTTATGGTGTTTTACCTACAACAAGCCATACAAGAAAATATTACATATTGATCCAATATTTATGATTAAGTGCATGTTTATAATGCCATACAGGGAATAAAATCAGCATGTGCATCGACAATATGTTTGCAAAAAAAAAAAATAGTGTGGTTGATTAATATGCTTGCCTGCTTATCTTTTAAACCATATGCTAAATCGATTTCCCTCTGTGTAAGATTGGTATCTCCATTGCAATGTGCTGCTTTAACCAATGAAGCCACACCTTCCCATGATATTCCATGACCAGATTGTTCATATCGTTCAATCCATACCTTCATCCAATCAACAGTGTTTGCGATGTATAAATGAAGTGCATCCCACTCTCGACCAACTGTTTGATGACAATAAATTAAAATTCAATACAAATGTATATTCACTTAACAAAGTATACACTCTTAATTGATGCAATATATTGAATATAAAAATAGAATATGTATGATATATATACATAAAAATTCAAATTCAAATGGGTTATATTACTTTTCACCTTCCTCTATCTACCTTTCCCCTTCAGGCACTCCCCTTTGAAATTGTTATTGGATTCTAGATCACAAATGCGACATAAATTGAGCTTTGACGCTAATTTAGGAAGATATTCACTACTATACAACATGTTTTGGTATACCATATATCCCTCCATCATAGAACCCTTAGCATGTGTTCGTTGTCTAACCAAACCCTTCACAAATTTCAAGTGCCTCTCAACCATCCGCATGGACCTTGAGTGCACAGGTCCACACAATTCAATCTCTTCAACTTGGTGTATGAGGTAGAGTTCTTGTGCATTGAAAAATTCCGAAGGTAAATGCTTTTGCATTTCACACATGAGATGAAGAATTTCTCTCCTCCAATACTTTATATCTTCTTTATGGATTTCTTTAGATGACAACCATCTACAAGTGACTCAACCCAATCACGAGATTTAACAAAAGTATATATATATTACATAACATGAATTAGTGCACAAAAATAAAATATAATTTCTACGATGAATTAAAAAAATACTAAGCGCATGCAAAAAATCGCTACTTACCTCATGTATTTCCCAATATTATATAATTACTTGTTTGACATTGTTATCGAAGTTGTCCGGGAGAGAGAGAGGTATAACATACTGTAACAATATACAAATCGTTTCATTTTTTAAACAAAGAGTAGACAAACAAAATACCAACAATATTCACTGGAATAGAAAAAAACCAATAATTATATGCATACCATAATAATTACCTTCATGAAGACATGCCAATCATGCGTTTTCACCCCCGCAAAATCACCTTTCTTTGTTATGATATTCTTCATATTCGCACAAAATCTGGTAGGAAATTTAATTTTTCGCATGACTTCTTTTACAACATTACTTTGCTACTCTGTTAACATCCATGGAAGTGAGTTTATATTAATTTAGTCTCTGTTGCTATGAAATTGAATGACATATTTCATTGCATGGTTTCCTTCTTGAATGTCTTTGCAAATTTTGACAATTTTTTCTTTCTCACTCTTTTCATCCAATATTTGCCATAATGTTTCAGTCACATTCTTTCTGATATGCATTGTATCAAACAGATGAGCAATTTGTAGGTGCTCATAGTAGGGAAACCTACTGAATTGTCTAGGATAAATTTTCATTCCTTGTGGAAGCCCATTAATGCCTTCATGATCATGACGACCATAATGAATCGTAGTTTTGAAAGAAATTACAGAAATCAATGTCAATTACAGTAAACAACACACAATAAAAAAATACATAACATTTCATATACGATGATTCATACATACCTTGACGATTTCTATTATATTGCAACTTTCATAGGTGAGGTGTCATTCTTTACGGTTTTAATGCAGCCTCTTGCTTTCCATTGAACATATGTTTTTTAGTAGTTCGATACCTATGATTCTTAGAGAGGAAGTGCCTATACTCATCAAACACCTCCTTTCCTAAGCTTTTTGAACGACGAGATTTGATCTTAGACCAAAACCTGGACATGCAAATTTTCCCTTTGTCTGAAGACCTACATAAAGAGATGTAATATCTATGTCAATTATAATTATATACAAAATGAATAGATTATTAAGAAAAACATGCATGCGTAGTATATTAACTAGTTCATAAAATTAAATGCAAATAAAGTGGAACTTATCATTACAAACCGCAGAAATGGGTTAACCCTAGGGCATCATGTATTATCCATACAAGCATTGCATGGAATTGAAATTGCCTTTGTCGTATTGGTCTAGATACATCATACATAGTGATGCCATTCCATAACTTTAGTAGCTCGTCAATAAGAGGTTCGATATATACATTCATATCTTTAACTTGGTACTTACTTAATTGATTTGAACATATAAAATATATAATTATGAGTACCATTTAGATATATAAACCATATTTCCAAAGAGAAAAATAATATATATATATATGACATTATGCAACAAAATATGACAAATGAAATGCCACTACATTAAAAAACAAAATTGTAGACACAATATACCTGGAACAATCATCAACAGCATTATGTGCTCCCTCTTTATTGACAACCATAGAGGAATGTTATTGTTGATACCAAAAATAGGACACACCGAGTAAACGAATCTCATCTCTACAAATGGATTGACACCATCTGCTGCCAAAGAAATCCTAAGATTATGAGGTTCTTCTTTAAAGTGAGGCCATTTTTAATCCATATCTTTAAATGTAGACCCATCTGCAGGCATTCGAATAATGTCATTTGACTTATGTTCCGTGCATGGTAATCTATAAATTGTGCTATGTTTTTGCACCTGAACAGTCGTTGCAAACGTGGAATAATGGGAATATAACGAAAAACCTTGCGAGGCACCTTTTTTGTTACTTGATCTGTTCGATATCTACTAATATGACATTCTGGACATTCTGTTGCAAATGCATGCTGATTATAATATATAACATGGTTATCAGGGCATGCATGAATTGCTTCATACTCCATTCCAATTTCTTTCATTATGGCAGATAAATCTCGATATGTGCAAGGTAAAATATTTGATGGTGGTAACAAAAATTGACCTATCAAGCTTACAACAAATAAAAATAAAAATCTAGTTAATATAATATATAAATAATATTAATGAAACACATTTCATCTGTATTAATTTGACTTATGAATTAACAATAAAATTATTAGACGAGCGGTGATAACCTTTAGTGCGATCATATATATTATGTGATGGAATATATTACATATCTTAACATCCATGTGACTGATTATTATGTTTGAAAGACCATTCATAACCTTCAAGTTCATTATCAGCAGTATAGTAGAGAGAAGATTTGTGTTAGAGCCCTCATAAAGGGGTTCGTATGCCTTCTCAAGAAGAGGTAAATCATGAATATCATCAAAATGATGATCATTTTCATGATAATCATCATCATCATCCATTATAACATTAAATCAATCATGGATCAAAGTATTTGTACCATCATCTTCAACTATGTTACTAGTATGATCATCTTCTTCAATATGATCATTAACTTGTTCTCCATTATTCATAGATCCATGCTCCTCTGGTACTTGTTCTGAAAACACTTCCTCCGGATGATATGCCATAGGATGTCTTTCCTTTAAAATTATATGAAACCATCAATAAATAAAAGTTAATATAATAAATATTAAAACAATACATACATTTACAAAAACAATCAATATAAAAACAGATATAATGCAATACTTACAAATGGACGATATTCATGCCCCCCCTCAGCGTGTCCATGTTCCCTACAATGTTTTCTGGTTGTTGTGATCTTTATTCTTCTCTTAAAGCCCTTGCATTGACTACATGGACAATAACATTTCCCATCACCCTTCCTTTTCAGTCCATCCCACAATCTAGCAAGCAATTGTCGATTTTGTTCATCTGGATCAGGAATATTTCTATTTGACATTTCCTCATAAAGAGCTTGAATGAAGATTATCGATCTTAGAAAATCAAGCTCCACACTTCGTTATTTTTAATCACAAAAACAATAGAAATAATGATGTATTCTTTTACGGAAAATAGTCCTCCGAAGAATAAAATAATTTCCGCAAATCGTCGCTTGCATAGAAAACATGTCGGAATGTTTCAAAATATATAGCTTTTAAAATATAGATGTTCGTCGAATATCCGACCACTTCAACATAGTTACCGTTATGAAATTCATGTCAGATATCCGATTACTTGAGAATAATTACCGTTATAAAACACATGTCAGATATCCGACAACTTGAACATTGTCAGAGCTGTCGGATATCCGACTCCAGATGTTGAATATCCGACAGCAGTTGTTGGATATCCAACTGCAGTCGGATACCCAACATGTATTTCAATCAATTAAAAAAAAATTAATAAAATTTCGTAATTTTGAAGGTGAAATCCGACGAGACAGTCCTTTTCGTTGGATGTCGTCAGATTTTCTCATCGGATTTTGGGTCATAATTCCATAGCACGAGTATCAAATGCTCGTGTCATCTAGAAGGTTGCTAAATTTTTGTATTCTTGAATATGATGCATGGTGAATTTCAATGTTGTGCTCACGTCATTGGAGAAAAAGAATCCCATTTTTTGGGACAAGGGAGCGTCAATTGGCTATGAACAATATGTGGTGGCCTTGGTGAGAGGTTGTATGAAAGTCACATGTAGATAAATCTCGCAACAATATTTGTTCTAAGTAATTATTAATGCATTTTTAAGAATCAAGATGGCCTTGTAAGTAGAGTATTCAATATATAATTAATATAGAATAATAAATGTTGTTTGGGATGGGATATTATTGGATTTGAAGCATTTCATGTTAGATTATGTATATTTCATCTTATATAATATTTCATGTTAGATTATGTATATTTCATCTTATATAATATTTATTACTCTATTGGAGGTTTTATATTGTTTATCCATAGACAAATCGTATTGTATGGAAGTGGAGCCTACATAGTGACAAAATGTCATTTTTTCTCAAGGTGGCATGTGTGAGAGATCATTTGTTTCCTTGCGATTATTTGTAATATGAAATTTGAATCATAAAGGAAAAAGATTATGTTAGCACATCAAAATAAATCTAAAGCACTTTAGATTTCTTGGGTTTTATTTGGCCCATAGACATAATTGCGTGAAAGGTTTGCACCTCAAGAGATAATCCCTCTCCCTCTCAACCCTCGATAGATATAGTGTTAAAATAGATCTATAATAATGAAATCAAACAATTTTAATGTAATTTTAAATTAAATATTTTGATCCATCTTTGACGATGTATAAATACCTACCCTTCTATTTATCCTCTTTATTTTTAATTAAAGTAAAGCAAGTTACATTTATATAAAATTTACACCAAGACTGGAGTTCACTTCGGGGGACCAGAAGGAGCTCGTTGAGTGGGTTCAGAAAAAATGGATGCCCATTTGTGGGGATTTGCCGCGGGTTCTCCAGCTTATCAATGGCTGGATTATGTTTATCTTTTCTAAGCTGGAGCATGTTGGGAGGTTTTTAAAATGCTTCCGATGCTTCAAAGAGGGCTTGTTTTGTCTTAAGCAGTGGCACCTTGATTTTGACCCACTACGGGAGGTGTAGAGTACCCATCACCTGTGGGTTCTTATCCCTGGATTGCTTATAGAGTTGTGGACGGAGAATATTCTTATTGGCATTGCCAATTCTGTGGGGAAGTTCGTGAGGTTGGACAATTGCTCTCTATATGGTTTTGACCGTAAGGCTGCAAAGGTGATGGTGGCATTCGAGATGGCGAGGGGTCTTTCGGCGGAGGTGGAGTTGGAATGGGGCCCTAAGATTTGGCGTCAGCGCCTGGACTATTTTAAGGTGCCTTTTAGGTGTTTTCAATGTCAACAAACAGAACATACGAGGGCACTATGTCCGAATGATATACCTTCGAATTATGCAGCGAGGACTTCACCTTCTACAATCCCCCCTGACAGTTGGGCTCATACTTTGGATGATGCGAACCATTCTATGGTTACGGGTAAGTCAAAACTTCTGTCCATCCCCAATTTTCCTAAGGTTACAAATGAATATATGTCTATAATTTTGGATGCGGAGGCTATTTTAAATGATAGGATAGCTGCTGGGGATATTGTCTTAAAGCTGGATACCCCGGGGAATTGTCCTTCTGGGTTTAGGGGGGTTTCCCTCACGGATAAATCTAAGGCCTATAGGGACCTTTTTGGCCAGGTTTTGGTGTCGGCGAAGGAGGTAGAGCCCATACTTCCCTGTTCTGTAAGGGAGTGTTTGGTGGAAGGGTCTAGGGTCATTCTTGACGATGGGATAGGTAGGGAACCTATGGCCTAGGAACATAACACTTATACTGTTGACGATTTGGACTTATTGACGGAGGCTGGTGTCTCGGCCTCGGAGGGGGATGGCATAATCACTCCATTACTTATCTTTTCAAAACATCCCTTGTCTAATCCCTTAGTTCAGTCCGTAAACACTGCTCGATTTCAGAATGTTACATTAAAGAAGGCCCATAAGTATGGTAAGAACCCGGTGGACTTGGATGGTGGGGATGCCATGAGTCATACTCCCATTTATGAGAGGATTGACTTGGAGAGTGGTATGGGGTTATCTGATATTGATGGGAGCCTTAGAGCATTTCCCCCTAGTGATAGGGTTCCTTAATGTCGATTTGCTCATTGAACATCTGGGGGGTGGGTAGGGTTGTACGAGTTAGGGCCTTATCAAACGTTGTTACTACTACTCATCCTAATGTCATCCTATTGCAGGAAACCATGTCTGTGGATGTAGATGCAATTGCAAAGATTGTTGGTATACTGGGGGGATGGAAGGTCTCAGTTGTAAATTCAAACGGGATGTCGAGTGGTCTATTGGTGGCCTGAGACCCTCGATGTTACTCCTTTTTGGTTTATAAGATAGCGTGGGGTATACTGCTGGAGGGATTCCGCAAATTGAATGATCTAAACCTCTCTATTCTCAATTGTTATGCTCCCTACAGGAATAGAGAACTCTTTTGAAATGGGCTTCAATCCTCTGTTCTGTTGGATAGGGACAATATTATTGTGGCGGGTGATCTTAATTTTATGAGGCTGGCTCACGAAGTCTGGGGGTCAAAGGCTAAGATGGATACATTGGCTTCTTACTTTTCTCAGTTTCTTGATCATAATGACCCAATTGATGTCTCTATAGGTGTCCTTACTCCAACTTGGTTCAATGGCCAAAGAGGTCATGAGGGCATACAAAAAAGGCTCAATAAATTCTGGTGAAAACTAAGCTGCTGGATTCTGTTTCTCGTTATCGTTCTTGGGTTGGAAGGTCTAAAATCACTGACCACTGGCTGATCTACTTGCAATTGGATTATGTTGATAATTTTCAAAATTATCCTTTTAAATTCGACATCTCCTGGCTTACGGATGAGGCCTTTGTTCGTTTTGTTCAGGATTCTTGGCAAAATTCTGATATTTATGGGGATTTTAATCCTGTAGACTATTTCTGTCTAAATATTAAGGAACTCAAGGGGAGAGTCTCAAGCTGGATACAGAGGAAGAAATTGAAGGACAAGCAGTCTTTATTTCTATTGGAGGCACAACTGTAGGCTCTATACTCCTTGAACTTGGAGGCTCCATTGGACCCATCAAAGTTTGAATCTATGAAGCAGCTAGAAGCTGAAAAAGAGAACATATTTTTGGAGGAAGAGGAATGGCGATTAAAAGGTAGGGCACTATGGGTGCATTCAGGTGATAAAAATTCCAAATTCTTCCACGCCTTTGCCTCGGCCAGGAGGAACAACAACACCATTTGTAAAATTACTGATGCGGATGGGAATGAAGTTTCTGGTTTGAAGGAGTTACAGGCTGTGGCTAAACAACATTTTAGCAATGTTTATTCAGATGATAAGTGTTGTGACTTACTCTCACAATTGCGGGTGGCGAGATTGTATCCTAAATTCTTTGAGGATGAGGAGGATGCTGATTTGTGTGCTGAGGTTACCTTAGAAGAGGTTAAGAGCATTCTTAAATCATTTGCTAAAGAGAAAAGCCCAAGACCCGATGGTTGGACCATTGAGCTATTCCTGCACTGTTTTTACATCATGGGTGATGACATATTGAGGATGGTGAATTATACTCGCACTGAGGGATATATATCTGGTGCCTTGAGTTCTACATTCATTATGCTTATTCCAAAGGTCAAGATTAAATGACTTTTGGTGACTTTAGACCCATTGCCTTATGCAACCTTGATTATAAAGTTATTTCAAAGATTATTGTTGTCCGCCTGAAGCCCAGTTTCTCTAGATTTATCACTCCTGAGTAGTTCGGCTTCCTTCAGGACCGTCAGATTCATGATGCTATCGGCATCACTCAAGAGATCCTCCATACTATCAAATTGAAGAAGCGGAAATCTATTATCCTTAAGATGGATCTGGAAAAGCCATATGATCAAGTATCATGGGATTTTCTTAGGATCATTCTGATACAAATTGGGGTTCCACCAATGGCCATAAGGTGGATTATGGCGTGTGTGACAACCATGAATATTATTGTTTTGATAAATGGATCTCCCACAACTTTTTTCAGGTGCTCAAGAGGTATTCGGCAAGGTTGTTCCTTGTCCCCAATGCTATTTCTGTTGGTAATTGATGGACTAAGCAGGATGATAAAGAAGGCACAGTTGGATAGGGAAATACAATGGATAAAAATATCTGAGGACCTATCTATTACACATGCACTTTTTGTTGATGATGTATTACTTGTTGGAGATGATTCGGTGGAGGAATGGCGAACATACAGTGGGATTATTGACCTTTTCTACAAAGTGTCCAGCATGAAGGTCAGTCTACGAAAATCATGTTTATATGAGAATCTTGTGGATGATGACAGGGTACAGGATATTATTGTTGTGATGCCTTTTAAATGTTGTAAGATCTCTGATGGATTCACATACCTTGGTTTTCATCTTAAACCAAATGGCTATCTGGTCAAGGATTGTCATTAGCTGATTGCAAAGTTTGAATCTCACATATCACATTGGACTTATCAGCTATTATCCATCGGGGGTAAGCTTACTTTGTTGAAGTCTGTTCTTATTGGTACGCTGGTTTATTGGTTTTCATTATTACATGTGCCTATATCAGTACTTAATACTTTAAGAAGACTTATCTTCCATTTTTTATGGACTGGGGGAATGAAAAAATCATGTTTTACTTTGATTGGCTGGGAGAAGATATCTCTTCCATACTCTATTGGAGGATGGGGGATTAAGGATATTTCTGTTTTCAATGCTGCTCTTCAACTGAAAAGCCTATGGAGGGCATTATTTGGGAGTTCTCTTTGGACACAGGTCATCCATCAGAAAAATGTGAAGATTGAGATATCAAACTAGCTCAGAATGCCAAATAAATCCCTCAGAGGGGTGTCTCCCATATGGAATGGTTTTATGAAGGTGTATTGCTAGCTCACGGTGGAACTGTGTTGGAAGGTTGGGAATGGCCAGGAAGTGACCATGGGCATAGACCCTATCGTCGGGATAAATGGGGATTATATATTATCAAATCAGATTCTTGTGGCATTAAGGAATGTGGGTGTTGTTACCCTGAATTCTATTGTTATTGATAATCAACAAAGATATTGGGCTGCAAGTGAGGACCTGCAGATTCCCCGTACTCATCATGTTGAATGGGAACGCTATATACTGAATTTGAATAGTGCAGGAATTCAGCTAAACTTGGAGGTGGATCGTATTGTATGGGCAGGTAACTTGGCTACAGGGAAGGCAACTGCCAGCACTGCATATAACTACATGATTAAGAGGAGATGTATATATCCTATCCACTGGTGGTATAAGGCTATATGGTATTGGCATATATCGCTGAAACTCAAATGCTTTATCTGGTACGTGCTATTTGACAAATTAAAAACTTGGGACAATTTGATTCTGAAAGGGTGGAATGGGCCTAACAGGTGAAATATTTGTAAAGAAGATGTTGAATCCTCATCCCATCTATTTATTGATTGTTCCTTTTTGAGAAGGATTTGGGGGAAATTTTATCAGAATTTTGGTATTTTGGTAAAATGGGGTGGTAATTCTGTTGAATATGGTCTGCATTCTTGGATTAACTCTTGCAAGATGCACCATACTCTTCCCATTTTTATCTGCTGGGTTATTTGGCAGGATAGAAACTTAGCTATCTTTGAGGATCATGCCCCGAACATGGATACATCTTATACTTGTGCACTGTCTCACTATTTACAGCATTTGAAATTGGAGACTGATCCTGCTAGGTGAGATATTGGTCACTTTCACCTTCCTACTCATGATCCTGTTTTATTGTTTGATGGGGCAGCTAATTTGGGGAACTGTGGTGTTGGTGGTGTTATTTTCCTCAATCGGGATCACTACTTCTATCAGCGATTGAAATGTGGTTTGGGAACTAAAATGAAGGCTGATTTATTAGCTCTTTGGTGTGTCACACATGTTGCCAAGAGCCAAAATATTTGGGGATTCTAGAGTCGCCATCAAATGGACCCGGGGAGAATTTGATTTGAAGGTGTTGAATCTACAAAATTGGTGCAACAGAATTATAAAGGAGCTCAGAACTTTCATGGATATCTCTCTTGCTCACATATATAGGGAATATAACACACATGCTGACCAGCTTTCAAAGCAGGCTCTAGATGGGGAAGAGGGCTATCTTTATTGGGACGAATACTGTGAGAACACTTTGATCGCCTCTGGCATTCTATATTTCCTTCATTAGACATTGTTGGATATCAGGGAATCGGGATAATGTAATTTTTTGGTATCTTGATGTTGGTGAAACAAATATTGGCTTTGCTAACGTATATTTTTGTAAAACTGTTTTATCATGTACTATTTGATTCAATTAATGAATGCCAATAATATGCTTTTTTCGCGGAAAAAAAAAGAAAAAGAAAAAAAGAAGTTTACACCAAAACGAACATTAGTTACGAATTGAAAAGGTTATGGCAAATGATTTTAAAGGTTTATTAAAAAGTTTTGTACTTGAGTATGGGATACGAACATTAGTTATGATACATTTATATAAAGTTTATACCAAAACGAACATTAGTTATGAATTGAAAAGGTTAAGGCAAATGATTTTAAGGGTTATATTAAAAAGTTTTGTATTTGGGTATGGGATACGAACATTAGTTATGAATCGAAAAGGTTAGGGCAAATGATTTTAAGGATTATATTAACCAGTTTTGTATTTGAGTACGGGATATGATAATAATCAAAATTGGAATCGGAATTCTCAAAATACTAATAAAATTATTTAAGTTAAAAATAAATTTAAAAATAAAATATTTTAAATTTTAATAAATTTAAACTATTAAAAACAAACATGTAAAGTTTTTTTAATATAAATAGTTTGTAAAGATAAATATTGTAAAATGTTATTAAGATATAAATTATGTGATATATTACAATTGAATTTGTTGAAGTTTTCATGGTTTTTGGTAATACAATTAGTTAGTGAAATTAAGAAATTTATTTTCCACATATTTTTTATGATATAATTTAAGGGTGGAGAGGATAACACTTTATCTCACAACAAATATAGCATAATCCGGTTGTATTTGTATTTCATGTACGGAAATTTAGAACAAATTCGAAAGCATCGAATATTCGGTGTAGGTGTCATACGGATATCTTACTAGTGGACACTTAAAGTTTGAAAACTAATTAAAAAAACAAACTTTAATTATTTAAACACTATAAAACAGAAATACCATCAAATTTCATACTTATTAAAATAACTATCAATAACTAGTTGTTGTCTTTCACACTCGCTATATCCCGAGTTATTGAGATTTTATATTTTTTTTTACATATATGTTTGATTTTATTATATAAATGTCTATGCACATTTATGGTATATTTGTGTATATTTGATTAAAAGTATTATATATAAGTAGTCTAATTTCTTATTTTATTTGTGCTAAATTTTTTCATTACATATTTTTTCCATATCGAATTATATTCATATGTGTATTCGTACCCGAATTATGCTACTATACCCATAACCACTCGCATTATATTCTATTGACTTATTAATACTTTATATATATATATATTCTTTATATTCAGATTCAAACAAAGCATTTTATTCAAAATAAAGGTAACAGATTTTAAGTTCTTTGTTAATACCCACTGTATCATATATGCTAGGGAGGCTTAGTATCCATTTTACATGTATAGATATTTTTGTTTTAATGATAATGATGATCATTTTAAATTAAAATCCTTTCTCTGAATTAAACATATTTATTAATAGAAAAGGGATATATAAAAAGCTAATACCAAATGTCCAAAACATAAGGCTCAAAGTTTCTTAACTCAAAGGGTCATTCTTCCTTATTATATTATCTTGACATGTATATCATATTACAAAATGATTAAGTAAATAGATAATGCATACAAAAAAAATAACTAAAATGAAAAATATTAATTTCCATGCCCAAATTGGGCATCAACATGTACAATCCATCGATGCATTTCCATCAACTCCATTATGGCTATAGCTCAAACTTTTTGTATACCTTCGTCCGAATCTAAAATGTGTGAGCATAGTATCCCCATGAGTTCCTTGGAGATTGAACACAGGACACATAAAGAAGAATCTACTATAGAATTAGAATTAGCTGGGGGGTGAAACTATTAACAAATGGGTGCCGAAGTGGAATATAAATATGCCAAGTAACACTTGGATTCAGATGAGCTACAAAGATAACTCCAAATGCTTTCAAAGCTAAATTACCCATACATGTATCAACCTCCTTTCTCCATTTCTTGATTTTCACCTTGTGTCTAGCCGTTTCCACTGGGCAAAAATTCTCAATACCATTTATTTTCACCTATTATTCAAATTGAACTTAATTGCTCATGTGACTTTGCATTCTTTGATAACTTCCCAAGCACATCTCTTCACTCCATGCTTGACTTCCTCTTTCACAAAAAACAAACAACATCCATTTTAATAATGGCAATGCACCATGTTACCTCTTCTTCTTCTTCATACTAAATCTTCATACTAAATTAGACTTGAGTGAATACATAAAAATCTCCCTTTCCAAAGAAAAAAATATGCACTATATAACAATAAGAAAGAAGAGGTTTAAGGTTCCAACTGGGGGAAGGAGTTCTCACCCCTATGCTTACCAAAACCACATGCAACATCCTTCACATGAATGGTATTCTTCATAAATTATGCATAGATGAAGGGAAGGAGTAATAGAGGATCTCTTTTACTCAATTCCGACCTATATCATATGCCAAGTGGGAGACATATGTACATTTACCATTGTAGGGACATGTCATGAAGGGATCCTGCCAATTTATTTTATAAATACCCAATGGAAATATAGCTTTCTTATTTTTTTTTTTGTGAATTTACAATATATTTTATTTACACAATACATGGTTAAACTAAGTACCTAATGAGAGTATAGCTTTTTTATTTACTTGTAAATTTACAAATACATTTTATTTACATAATACATGGTTAAAACAAATACCAATGGGAATATAAATTTCTTATTTACTTATGAATTTACACATAGATTTTTTTTACACAATACATGGTTAAAACAAATATCTAATGATTTAGAAATACATTTTGTTTACACAATACATGGTTAAAAAACTATGTTTTACATTTATTTTCAATTTGAATTTAACCCTAAAGAATTAGGAAAAAGAGAAGCAACATGCTATGCCTATTCTTTATAGATATTTGCTATACCTATAAATTTATTTTATATAATAATTTGGGAACATGCCTTGTGTTAATTTTTTTTTATAGAAAATTTATATTAAGGTATAAAAAATAGTACAAGCACAAGATGTTTGAGAGCTCATTGGGGCTACTTACAGAGCCGAAAAACCCAGCTAGAAACCATTGATAACCTACCTATGCATGAGATGACAAAACATACTATCACTAGAGAACTATCCATGCTTGTGAGAACAATGAACCTGATGAAAAGATCCAAGACTGAGAGCATACCAAAAAATAAAGCCTCAAGCGGCAATCACTAAGCATAATAAACCGTAAACAAAATAGCTATTTTTCCCATGGACAGAGTTCCAAGTGTCTATCATCATGCAACTAATAGTTAACCAAAAGAAAGAAAGAAAAGATAAGAATTACTTGGAAGTGCAAATAGTATATGCATCTCTAGGATTTTCCTCCAGAATTGGGCATCGGTAGCCCTCTGCACTGGAGGAACTATTAGGAGCATATTTTTTCAATAGCATATCCATCTTCAAGAAGGAGGAGAGGTTCACCATGGTCTTGCGCTCCACATGCTTTTTATTTTGGCCACTTGGCACTGGTGGAAGTGATATAAGTTTTGTCACCTTCCTATTGAATATCCTTTTCTAACTAAATGCTTTGGTTCTCCCTAGACTTGGAGACTTGGGAGGAAATCGGAGAGGAGGAAGAATGGAGAGCTAGAGTAGGGGAGGGAGAAGGAGGAGGATTGTTCTCCTAAGAAATTTCTTGAAACTGCAAGAAAACTTGAGCTAAAGTGTTCTTCACTAACCAATAATGCCTGCGTCTAATTCATGCTCGCTGACCAACCAGTTGTTGCACTACCATTTATTCCTCCCAGTCATCCAGCATGGTTTTCAAATGGCTTGGAATGGAGCTATAATAACCGCTTTTTGTAGAGCCTTCGCGGCCCCGTCTTCCAGAGCTTCCCCTTCCTCTACTACCACGACAAGGGGTAGCACGAATCCTTCTGGAAATTGTTCCAACCTCTGCCAATTGTGAATTGAGACCAAAGAAAGAGAGATTAGAACCTCTATTGATTTCAAATTGAGACCAAGAAATAGCACAACTGACTCGGAAGGAGAGAAAATCAGGAAGGGGCACAAAACGAGCAATGAAGATTCTATACCAAACACGAGGAAGGGAACCACTCAAGTGTAGAAGGGAAACTCTTCTAGGATTATCACTTCAACATGCCTGAAAACATAAACAAACCTTGTCAAATGGCATGGGATAAACATCTCAGAGGGCCATAAATTCGCTAGGGAGGAGCATGATTACCAAGGTAGAGAGAACATCTCTTCTAGGATCTCGAACAGTCATCTTCATTAAGGCCACAAGAATCGGATGAAGGGACCAATAAATGTGCATGGCGAGAGAGTCGAGGAGTCTCCATGTGGTGGGAAGCGATGGAATCCGTGTTCATATCCTCATGCTCCGTATGATCCTGGAAATCACCCACATCTAGGATTTGACAATCTTGCTCAGCCAAAATGAGACAATCATTTTTTAGGGTTGTATTAGGAAGCAGATTCAGATCCAAGTATCTTTGGAAGTCATTACTTAGGACACATTCATTTTCTTATCGATTGGCCACAATGTTAGTCTTTATTTTGACATTCTGAAAGGCAATGGCACCCAACTTGGGGAGGCAATCAGCTAACCGAGTGAGACCATAATTGAGCCTCCAACTAGGTGAGATTTTACTAACTTGAGAGCCACTCTGAATTTTCTTGGCCAGAGAGATAGTTAATTGAGAGTTCGCTTCTATCACCAAAGGAAGAAGGGACCATCTAGTAGTAATTTTGATCCCATGAAGAAGCGTTGCAATTTTTGTTGCATTTTTTCTATCATGGTTGAGGTTCCCAAAGTATAGGCGAATGATTCTCCCTGAACAATCTCTAAAGACTCCACCAAATCCATCCGGTCCTAGATTTCCTTTTGAGGTGCCATCGAAGTTCAATTTGAGAAAACCAATGGGTGGGCATTGTTATTTAATCGGACTTGTTGCAATGCTAGATCTAGTAGTAGAAAGGGTAGTCTAAGGTTGAGAATTTGGGAACCAATTTTGCATTATTATGGATTCGGATTGGTTGGATTTATAGTCTTGTTCTACCCAATTTTTGAGTGAAAAAGTCTCCAGAATGTGAGTTTTACAAGTAGCCCACACTGTGTCCTATTGTATGGCCTTGTATTCAAATATTATTTGATTGCGTTCCTTTCAAATTTCCCAAACCACAAATCCTATAATTAGATTCCAAAGACGGTTGAGAATATTGCTTTGCAGGGGCTTGCCATTCCAATTTTTAATGGTTTGGGTAGGATTATCATGCACTCGATTAGTTCTTCTGTGTAGAAGGGATATTTTGTCCCATAGACTGCTAGAGAAAGGGAAGGAGTCCAGAAAATGGTCCATGATCTCTTCCTAATTGTTGTATAGCATGCATCTAGAAGGGCCACATATCCCTCGCCTGATATGGTTATCCAAAGATAGAAATAATTTATGGATAACTATCCACATTAAAGTAGTAACTTTTGTCCATGTTTTCATATTCCATATTTTAGCCCAGATAGGATCTCTTTGTTATATGTTATGTTGAGTGTGTAGCTAATACACCTCCTTGACTATAAAGGAGCCTATTGGTTTGTACCCCCATCTTATGATATATGGTTCCTGCTGACACCTGATCTTGTGTTTTTGCCTCTCCTACTAGATTCTAGCCATATCCTAGTTATTAATAGGTATCGCCCAATCCCTAGGATGCTTCCAAGTCATGGAATCTTGCAAAGCATTTTCCAACCAAAGCTCCTTAACAAGGATATTATCTAAGCCTTGGATGGCATCATGTAAGCGAGGTAATTGAAAAAAGCTATTCAAATTCGGCATTTGCTACCAAGAGTCCATCCAAAATTGGGCAGAGGTTCTGCTCCTTATTTCCCAGAAATTATGCTCCAGATAAGAGATCCATGGGTCAAGATACTGAAATGGATGATTTCATGTGGGCACCAATTAGGGGCATATTTTATGTTCCAAATTTGGACCCAAGGAATTGAATTTTTTGTCACCCAATTCCATGAAATTTTTGCACTAAGAACTTCATTATTTTTGTAGGATCTCTCAAGCCTAGGCCGCCCTCTGATTTAGGTTTGCAGACTGTGTCCCATTGGAGAAGAGACCACTTGGAATGGTTTTTTTCACCTCCCCAAAGAAAAGTACGGTTTAGACCTCTGATAGCTTTTAGGAACAATTTTGCAGATTCCATAACAGAAAAGAGATATAGGGGCATATATTGTAGAACATATTTGATGAGGATAAGACACCCTGTCAAGTTGAGGGATCTGAAAGTCCACGAGGAAATATTTTTCTCCAATTTGTCAAGAAGCTCCCTCCAAGAGGAGTGCTTAATGGTTGTATTCGTCAAAGGAGCTCCCAGATATTTTGATGGGAGGGAGGCAATAGTGAAACCAAGAATTTTGGCAATGTTTCTTTGAGTGACAATGGGGGTATTGAAAAATAAAATGTGGGACTTGTCAAGATTGATGGTGGTTCCCAAGGTGTCATAAAAGACTTAAAGTATGTGATTCAGGTTCCGATCTTCTTGCACTAACGGATGACCCAAAAGGAGATTTTCATCTACAAATTGTTGGTGAGTAAGCATAGGGCTATCATGCAGTTTAAGTCCTTTAAGGAGGCCCAAGGAGCATTCTGGCTTGAGCATACATCCAATGCATTCATCCATGAGGATGAAGAGAAAGGGGGAAAGGGGATCTCCTTGATGAACTCCTTTGGAGGGGGGAAAGGTAGCAGAGGGGGAGTCATTGACAAGAATAGAAAAGAAGGGGGTGGTGATTAGGGAGAGGATCCATTTTGTCCAAGAGGGAGAAAATCCAAAGGAAAGGAGGATTCTTTCTATGTAATCCCAACTTAGTTTGTAAAAATATTTGGAGAGATTGAGCTTGAGGAGCATACCAGTATTTTTGGTGGTTTTTAGGGAATCAATGGCCTCATGTGCTATCATGATTCCATCTAGAATTTGTCTACTTCCACATAACCAGTCTGCTTAGGGGAGATGAGGAGTGGAAGGAGAGGTTTAAGATGGTTCGAAATAAATTTAGATAATATTTTATATATATAATTACAGAGGGATATATGTCTGTACTTACTTGGGGAAGCAATGTTTTCCTCCTTTGGGATGAGTGTGAGGAAGGTGGCATTGAGTGCTGGAAAAACCCATTTCTTTCGGCGTGATTCCTCCACAACCTACCATATTTCTTCCTTTAGAAGGTCCTAGCAGTGATGAAAGAAGTTGATGTTGTAGCCATCAAGACATGGAGCCTTTCCTTCATCCATTTGTTGCACAGCCATTTCTACTTCCAAAAGGGTAATAGGTCACATGAGAGTTGTGTGTTTTGCTCAGCCGTTATGATAGAGGGTATGTGGTTGATGATTTGATCAATGGAATTGGATATGTTAGGAGTATCTTTTGACAATAGTTCCTTCTAGAAAGTGACTAACTCTTGCTCAATATCCTCGTGTGTTTCCCCTATGGTGCCATCTATTTTCTTGAGAGTGTTGATTTTATTGTGCATCATGTGATGTATGGCAGAGAGATGGAAAAAAATTTGTTGTGTTCCCCTTCTTTCAACCAATCGGTTATGGATTTTTGTTTCCAAAGAATCTCCTCTTGCTTGCAGCATTCTTCTATCTGATCTTGTATCTTTGTTTCGCTTTTGCTTCTTTCCTCTGTGCAGCCTTCATTAATCATTTGTTGTTGGAGAGTATCCATTTCCTGATCAAGAGCGGTTTTGGATGTGAAAATGTTTCCAAAGGTATACTTATTCCAAACCTTCAGATTTTGTTTGAGACATTTGAATTTTTTTTAAGCGTATACATTCTTGAAGATCCCAATATTTTAAGGCTTTTCCACCAGTTTTCTATGGTTTCTTGAAATTCAAGGTGTGAGATCCAATAAGTTTCAAGCCTGAAGGGTTGTTGAAGGGATTTTTTCTCACCATGCCACCTCAAGTTGATGGGATAGTGGTCTGAGCATGCAGAGGGTAAAAATGTGGCTATAAAATTCTTTCCAGATTCTAAAATGTCCTCGGAGATCAGAAAGCGATCAATCTTTGAACCTATTTGGTTACCACCACCACAATGGTTGTTCCCGGTATAAATACCGTTGGTTGTCACCATATCGACCACCCTATTATTTTCGATGAAGTCTTCGAAACTAACATCTTCTTGAGATAGAATCCTGCGACCACCTTTTTTTTCCTTAAGGTTGGTGATCATGTTGAATTCTCTAGCTAGAATCCAAGGCTCATTTGGATGGGTGTGGCTGTACCATTCTAGATAATCTAGAAAAATGATTTTTTGCTCCAAGGATTGGGTCCCATAGACATTTGTGAGATTCCCATGAAATTTGGTTCCTAAAGCATGGAAAGAGTTCAATATTGAGCTTTTCATGACTAAGAAGTCATTAAGGTTCACCTCATGGGGACTCCAGACCAATGCAATGTTGAGAATTGATTTTCATTGATGTCAACTAAAGATGATGTCAAGTATTTGAATATCAACTAATGTCAAAGAGGATGTCAACTAATTCAATCTGAGTCATTGATATCAACTACTGTCAAAGTGGATACAATATTCCTGCAGAAGTATGAAGGAGTATATGGAGTCCACTTTAAAGTAGTATATGCGCAAGACGTAGAAGAACATGAATAGCAGAAGTATATGCGCAATGGTGAAGGTGACAGATATGAATGCAACTTTGAAGTATATATAGAAATGCATTCAGTATGAAGTTTTATGTCCAAGGATACATCATGCATGAAATAAATAAGAAGACACATCATGCAAATCCAACTCAAGAAAGGAACACAAGTAATGTATCCTACAACATGTGGTACTTGCGCAAAAATCAAGTCCACCAAGTCATACTCTCTCATGATAGAAATCAAAGGAGTTGGTTGCACAATGGTACATGTGCACAAACAGCCAAGGAATTGGTTGAGCAAATGGTACAAGAGCACAAGTTCATTGAAGGAAGTCTCTGGAATGTGAAAGAAAGCATTAGCGTGCTTGGTTAATGGTTGGAAGTGCGCACGCAGTTAATGGTGGGACAATCCTGAAAGCGTACAAGCATAGCCATTAAGAAGATGCTTTCAATAAGTGGAACATGCATAAGTTCATAGAAGGGTAAAACAATTGAAGACCATCTATGATAAAACTCCACAGGAAACCGTACTTTAAGAGTGCAAGTCCCACAAAGTATGACAAGGCAAAGGTCAAAGCCCACTTGGTAGAAGTTGAAGTATGCACATTCTGCAAAGTATCAATATGTGATAATCTATAGGATGGATCACACAGCTAGAGAAAATCTCACTAATCTCACTCAAGAATTGCAGAGAAGAAGACAAATAGATGAATCAATAATCACTCATAAACTCAGAAATGGAGAAAATGCAAAATAATCATACATCAGTTGTAATATGGAACTGTGAAAATTGAATACAATGATATGACTTTCAATTGAATTTTAACTATCCAAAGGTCATTCGAATTCTCCTCAGTGTGTAGCTTGGATAGCATTGGAGACATCATCCAATCAGTGGTAGTAGTCACAAATGGTCAAAAGTCAGTCAAATGAGTCTAACTGAACCATGTGAGCACAAATGAGGGGATGGAGACTCCAACGAGGGTGCATGAGGTTGTCAGTAGGTTAAGTGGCACTCTGATAGAGACAACTAGGAGCTACAGTCAATTAAACTGAGCAATAAATGCAAGAACTGGTCAATCAATGCTCTAACTGACTGCTAATTATCCAAGAGGTGTAGTAGGGTGCACATGTCATCCAGGTGAGTAAAACAAGGCACATCAAGTAGGTAGGAGGGCTACTGAGGACTGTAGACAGGCTCTAGGGGGATGAAAATAGGCTCCAGGTGCTATGGAGACCATCATACTGATGACTGGATGCATATAGATGCATGCATGATGAATGGATGCATGCAAAATGCATGCATGCATGCAAATATAAAAAAATGATGGTGACAATATTCCAACACCCCCCTACAAGTTATACTATGAGGAAACAACAGAAGAAACTAATAGTAGGGCCCTGGTGACTGAGACCAAAGGTCACCCCGTACAACAATCTAAATAATAAAGTGAGGAAAGAGGGAAAACCCAGTGGGAAGAAATACCTGCCTCAAAATAGACTGAAGGATGCTAATGTAGCATGGCATCACTCACCCCATAAGGAGGCAAGTCACCCTCTTTACTGAAGAAGGATTGATCAGAAAGAAATATATCAGTAATCTGAGAAGGATGAAACCTTCCATTCTGAAAATCATATCTGGTTCTCCTTTGATCAATTGGATCACCAAAAACATCTTTGGCAGATCTAAGAGTGATGGTTTCCCATATTGGAAGAGGAGGATCATCAGGTGAAAGATCATCATGTTCTTGTGGATCTGGATCTCCCATTCGCTCATCTTCAATGTCAGGTGCTAGATCTTCAGGTTCTTGTGGTTCTGGATCTAGCATTCACTCTTCTTCATCTTCACTTTCATATTCAAAATATGAACTCTCATGTGATGAAGCTTCGCTCTCTTTCTCATCAAGCAGTGGTGGTGTGGTAGGAAAGCTCTCTTGCTCAACAGCATGAAGAGGCCATTCCTCAAACTGTACACTCCTCTCAAGAAATTTTGACATAGTAGAAGGATAAAGAAGCTTGTAGGCCTTTTCACTCAATACATAGCCCACCAGTATACACTCATTGCTTTATGGATCTAGGGCTCTCCTTTTATCAGTTGGAATCCTTTCCCATGCTCTGGATCCAAACACTCTAAGATGGGATACATCAGGTTTGTATCCCATCCATGCTTCGAAAGGAGTCATATTTTTCAGTCCTTTATGAGAGAATTTGTTCTGAAGGTAAGCAGCACAGTTGATGGCTTCTGCCCAAAGACTAGGGTGCAAACCTTTCAACTTTAGCATGCAAGTGGCCATCTCCTTCAATGTTTTGTTCTTCCTTTCCACAACACCATTCTATTGTGGTGTATAGGGAACAGTATGCTACATATCAATTCCTTCATCATCACCAAAATATTTAAAATCACCTTTGACATACTCACCCCCATTGTCAGTGCGAATGGCCTTGATCTTTCTATCTGGAAACTTTTTTGCTAAAGGCTTGAAAAACTTAAAGTATCCAAATACTTATGATTTTAATTTGAGAAAGTATACCCATGTAAATATTGAATAATTATCAATAAAAGTAAGAATATACCTTTCCTTGTTCAAAGATAGATCTGGAAATGGCCCTACAACATCAATATGTATTAGATATAGGGGTTGAGAGGCTCTCCTTGCCTTTCCTTTCTCAAACCTATTTTCAGGATTTTTTCCATCAAGCAACCCTTACAATTTCCCTTGGAAAACTTGACTTTGGGGAGTCCTTCAACCATCTCTTGAGTATGCATATCTTGCAGGTACTTGTAGTTGAGATTCCCAAATCTTTCATGCCATAGCCTACTCTCTTCATTTGCATGAGTGTGAAGAGAAGGCTGCTTGGAGAGAGGAAGAAAGTGAGAGAACTCATATAGTTTCGAATTGTGATTTGCAACACCTTTTGCAATGATTTTTCCTGAAACCATGTCTTGTATTTCGACCTCATTTGGAGAGAATATCACCCTCTTGGGCTCTCTAGTATGGGTCATTTGGTAGACCAAAAGAAGATTGGAAGTAAGTGTAGGCACATAGAGTACATCGGAGAAGTATCCATGATCAAGTTTGATCCTTCCAATCCCCTCAGAGGATACCTCAGAATCATTCCCCAACATGATGGAATGGCCAACTGTGCATTCGAATCCAGTGAAGAGATCTTTGGAGGAAGACATATGTCTTGATGCTCCTGAATATATGATGAAGGAGGACTCTCTTGATGCACCTTCCATGAGAGCATGGCATCTCTCCTTGTCCTCAGATCTAGAAGGTTCAGCTTCTTTCTTCCTAGCACATGCAGGTACTGGGACGTTATTCTTTTCAAGTAACCGAGCTGTCATGTCTATAGTATTATTCATACAAGAACTCTCATAATGAAATCCTCTATTGCAATATGTACATTTGGATTTCTCCTTTTGAGAATGCTTGGTCTTCTTGGAATTAGAAGCCCCTTCTGACTGATAGGGAGACTCCTTTTGCTTCTGCTCATCAAAAAAAAAATTATTTTCCTTGGCATTCACTCTCTTCACCTCAGCGACTGCAAGTGATGAATCCATCTTGGGTTTTATCATTCCCATTTGAATCAACTTCTCATCCTCTTGTGTGATTGTAACATCCTGATATTTTCATAGAAATTTAAAATTTATAAATCATCATTAATAATTATAACTGTGGAAATAATAAATGATGATAAGATGACTTTTAGTACCAAAAAAAAAGGGGGGGATCATTATTTCATAAAACAAATTAATTGCTAAGTTGCTTAACTAATGACAAGTTGATGACAGCGACATGTTGTACTTTAATTAGTTCCGCTTATTTTAACAGTACTTCGAGTTATCTTAAGATCAAGCTTTCTTAACAAGGTACTGACAGTTGTTTCTTTTTTTTTTACGATGAAGGGGTCCTATGAGGTGGCTGAGGCTTACTTAGCTATTATGCTAAAGCATTTGTACTTGTCCTTCTTGCGCAGATTCACAGGTAAGGTTAACATGACAAAATTCAAGAAATGTAAAGGTAACTATGTTTCTGTCAGTCATCCAAGCTTGATGAAGGTTCTAAGTGCTTCCAGGATTCAGGTGCGCGTCTTTGTCTATCTAGGTGTAATTTTTTTGAGCCTAAATACTTACTTCAAAAGTTGCGATGAGCGAATCTTAAGACTAAACTCAATGATACGTATGTCAGAAAAAACAAATATTTATACCTTGGAAAGTTTACGTTACAAGCTAAACGCAATATGATGACGTTAATATCCTTTCTTTTTATAAGCATATCATTTCATCAAGCTTCGGTTTGTATCATCTTGGCTCCGGTGGGGCTCAAGACTAGTGGTATGGGTGAGGCAAATAGAATGCTAAAGACGTAATGCGCTGAAGGCTATTGTAATTACAATTTCAATATTATGCTTTTCTAATTGTCGAACAAACATACTATAGAGGTGATGTCCAATGTGTTCTATCTTTATAATATAGTGACGATTTTACTTTAGAATGGTAACAAAACTATATAAGATTACCCTTTTGAGATTATTAATTCTATGATGCTATGAGCCATGCCATGCAATAACTAAAACGATGCGACCACTATGATTTCCAACTATGGGTTCAATGTATGAGATTTTAATGGGGTATCATACGAATATATTTATGTGGCAAATTATGAACATAAAGAAATATAACCCTACTTATCTAATCGTCGACTCTACACAACAAAAGTAAGATATTATACATTCGGTTTAACAATACAATGGAATGATTCTTAACTTGAAAAAAACTTTGGCATGGCAAGTGTTACGATGCTATTGAATGTTGAGTATGAAGAGTTCAGGCATGCCATCAGTTCTGGTCCTGGCATTGAAGTCTTCTCATGGTTGAAAATTGTTGTCGTATGAGTGTATGCTACCCTATCTTAGAGCATGTGAAAGAGTTGATGAAATTGTACTACAAATCCTAGATGTAACTAGCTCTTCCTTCGTGGCTGTTGATTTGGTATCGTCGTGCGAGGAAATAATTAATGGGGAATTAAATGCAATGGTGCACGTCTCCCAATGTTGATGATAGACAAGGATCCATCATTGATCTCAATGAATCTTAGCCGTTTTATGAAACCCTAGCTCGTCGATGCCCAAAATGATGCTTGGAGTGACCTTTGGGCTTCATTCTCCTGCGAGCTTTCGAGGAGCGAGGCCGACAAGCCGTTATAGTGCAGGGTTTTTGAGAAGATTATAATGGAGGGTTCACCCCAAGGATTCGAACACTAACCAATGGAAGGAACCTGTAACTGCAAGGTCGAGCCACCAGCCAGTCGACGAAGTTTTTAAGAAGGGGTTTTTTCGAGTGCAAAATCATGTCAGGCGACTATCACATGGAGTTTCTACAAAATCCAAGTAATGTTTCAACCAACTGTAACAGCTTAGCTATCCCTTTTTTTTTTCTTATGTTTTAAAATGTCTCTTTGATTCAAACCTGTGATAACCTCCTGAAAATGTAATCTGGCAAGTACTACCGGGATTGGGTCATTTCTATGGCGAAGGTCGGGAAGGGGTACAATGATATTTCCCAGGTAAGCCTCGGCATTGCTTTAATACCTCTAAGGTACCTCTGGCTAGGATTTACTGGTGCTAGTAGTTTGACGGGGGTTGAAAGGGCCGCGTTTGTTTTGTTGTGAATGAGTAGGATTGTTAAGAGGATGAATCCTCCCTTTAATTAAGTTTATTATCACCACAGTGACGAGATGTCAGAGTCATTTGAAATGTTTGTGTGGACGATATATTATTTTTTTGTTTGAAGAAGTTTACTAGGCTGAGGTTTCACTTGCCCCTAGGTTAGTATCTCGTCTTGATGCATGATTCTACATCCTTACTGTGTTTTAATATGTATTTTTTGTTGATGAGAAAGATGGAGGAATGAACCCTAAATGCGTGGTTTTTGGAAGGGTTTTGAAACTCGTATAACAAGATAGTATGCGTGAGGAAAAGTTCACTATGTTGAAATAATGGTAGGGTTTGGAACTGTGTACAACAGAAGGCTAAGTGCCATAATTTTTCTACCCTGTGTTTTCAAATTTAAAAGCTCTACTCTTATGATTTCGATGAATAGGTTAATACGAATGTCATCATTTAAAGAAAGGTCTAAGAATCGTAAGTCATTTCTTTTTCTTAAAAAAAATTGGTTAGTATGCAAAAATAAGAAATCTGTTGAAACGAAATGCTAAATGAGATAATGCCAGGTTTAACAAGATACTTCAAGGTTTAGAGAACCAAGTAACAGTAATGGGTTGAAACGATTACATAAGGCACAGAGATATATGAAACCAATCTAGATAAAGCTACAAGCTTGGGGCAAAAACTTTGTATAAGAAAAATCAAATTCTTGCAGTTGTTAATATTTATAAATTTGATAGGTTTACTAAGAATGGATTTGTAATATTTTACTATTCGGAAAGAATGAAAGCATGTCCATCGTTTTCAGAAATAGGAACAGATGATAAATACGAAAACCATAGTTCTGTGCAGTCTTTTACTTCTGTCATTTGAGAAAGTGATTGTTATGTTATCAAGATTGTTGTTTGTATTTTGAAATTTAATGTGTACAGTTAAATGCAGCATTTACAGGATATAACTAGTATAATTTAATCATCTAAGCTAGCATGCAGCCTATCATTTTATCCGATCTTAAATTGTTTCTCTATTCTAGAGTACTATGCAGAGATTCATTTTGCGACTGCTAAATTATCTAGAATATGAAATGCTTGGTAATATAGATCTGTGCATGTGGTTTTTTTTTTCCTGTGTCCTTATTTGTGAATGAAAGAGCAAAGTAAAATAAACTTTATTGTAGGAAACCAAATAATCCTCTTAGCTTTTTCTTACTAAACTTAACAGGTTTAATGCCACCTCTCTGTACTAGAGTATGATGCAGACTCACGCATGGGTAAAAATGCAGAGGAGTCATTTTATCAGTTAAGCAATTAAATTAAATCAGAAATAAAATAGTTACTCCTACTGAATATTTGTAAAGATTTCTGAACCAATTACTGCAGAAAATCATAATACTAACAAAAGATCCATGAAAACTGTAGAACCTGATAATTGTGGGAGGAACAAATCGCCCAAGAAGCCTGTTCCACCCAAACTGCTCCTAAAACAGCCAAGATGTCTGCCTTAGGACCCCCGAACCTGTTCACTGATCCACCAGGAGGAAGAAAATTCAGAAGCTTAGGTCCTCCACTTGCAGCAGTAAGAAATTTACCCAGCCTTAAAGGCTTAGTAGTCAAAGGGACCTGCACCAGCACCTCTGGTTTTTGTCCTTCTCAAAATAATTTGTAGACTTATAAATGCACTCTCCACAACCTCCCTATTCGAATCTCTTAGTCATCACCTGATGCACATGAGGAAATGTTTCTGTAGAAAACATTGTAAGAGATTCTTGCTCAATTCAAACTGCCTTTAATAGGCTGCCTAGGCCTTTTAGTAATTAACTGGTCATTAGTGAGTTGCTTGCTCACCTCTCTCCACCTGGAGAGGGAATGCCACAAATTTAGGGGAGTTGTCCCATAACCAACAGCTAGTGGTAGAGTGCAAATGTTGCCATCTGTCCCATGCCTTCTTTCAGCCTCCATTCCTCCTAGTGGGCCAGTTAACACTCTTGCAACAGCTTTCTTGGGTGTTTGTCTCCTATTTTTCTTCATTAAATAATAATTTAATGAGTCATTACAGTCATCTTTGACCAAATTGGTCATTAATTACAAAACTTGTAATCATAATTTAACACAAAGTATTTTGCCAAAAAGAAATAACATAAAATAAATATCCTCAAAATTTGGGTAGGTGATAGTGATAGATAGGATGAAGTCATTAAGGCTTGGAAACTTCCATTTTGGGATGGATAGCTTCGATGACTGAAATGTGGAGACAAATACTGAGTAATTAGGGCCCAATTTTGATAGTATGGCAAGGATGAGCTGCTTCTCTTCCTTCTCTATTCCATATCTCTTCAATTGTGATATCATATTTTTAAACTTGGTAAGAAACTCATTGATGGAGTCGAAGCTGCAAGGGCTTAGTGAGACAAGCTCATTTTCCAATTTGTGACCTTTCAAGTCATCTTTCTGTCCAAGAAGAGATTCGAGCTTGTACCAAACTTCTTTTGGAGTGGCTAGATCTATGACATGAAAATGGAGGTCTTCAGAAATGCTGAGGAGTAGCAATCCTACTGCTTCATCAAGTTTATCCAAGTACTTGGATTTCTCTACTGCACTAGTGGGATCAACTGCAGTTCCATTCAAAAATCTAGAGAGGCTCTTGGACTTCATGAATATGTCCATCTTGGCCTTCCATTCGAAATAATTGAATGAATTCATTATTAGATCCATAGGTAGTTGTTGAAGTCGAATTGATGATGAATTCAAATGATGGAATAAACCTCCAAAACAAATGAAATTGTTGATGGAGATTTGTTGCAAATCGAGAGAACACTACCTTAGGACAATGAGCACACGTGACTGGATCCTTCACACCTGGCTAGACCTCACTGGATTGCTCCAGTGAATTCAAGACAATTGCACCAGGAATTGCTGTGGAAATCCAAAAGATTCTAGTGCTCAATGAAAGACAACTGCTCAATGAATTGTTGTAATGGCTACAGCTGCTACTACTACAATTCAAATAGCTGGCTCCAACTCTGATACCATGTGATAATATGTAGGATGGATCACACATCTAGAGAAAATCTCACTAATATCACTCAAGAATTGTAGAGAAGAAGAAGAATAGATGAATCAATAATCACTCATACACTCATAAATGGAGAAAATAAAAAATAACCATACATTAGTTGTAAGCTGGCACTGTGAAAACTGAATACAATGATATGACTGTCAAGTTAATTCAAATTAGCCAAAGGTCATTCGAATTCTCCTCAGTGTGTAGCTTGGATAGAATTGGAGATGTCATCCAATCAGTGGTAGTAGTCACAAATAGTCAAAAGTTAGTCAAATGAGTCTAACTGAGTCTAACTGAACCATGTGAGCACAAATTAGGGGATGGAGACTCCAAGGAGGGCACATGAGGCTATCAGCAGCTCAAGTGGCACTCCGATAGAGACAACTAGGAGCTACAGTCAGTTAAACTGAGCAATAAATGTAAGAACTGGTCAATCAATGCTCTAACTGACTGTTAATGATCCAAGAGGTGTAGTAGGGTGCATATGTCATCCAGGTGAGGAAAACAAGGCGCATCAAGTAGGTAGGAGCGATACTAAGGGCTGTAGACAGGATCTAGGGGGATGAAAATAGGCTCCAAGTGTTGAGGAGACCACCATACTGATGACTGGATGCATGCATGCAAATATAAAAAATGATGGTGATAATATTCCAACACAATACATCAAGTGCGCATTACCCACAAGTGATGAAGAAAGAAAGGTCAAAGTTTCACTGAGAAGAAGCTGGAGAATGCACATTTTTCGCTAAGTATCAGTACACCAAGGGCGCATTACCCACAAGGGATGGTACAACACAAGTCATAGACAGATCAAGATGAAGTATAAGATTGTGCACATACCTTAAGGAAATGGTACGTCAAGAGTGCAATGGTACACCACCAAGGTGTAAAGTCCCACTAAGTTTTGGACCATGAGGGCGCAAAACACATATCAAATGACACATCAACAGCATAGAATATGACACATGGCATATGGAAAATCTGTGAAGTATGGAAGAAAGGATGCCATGACCAACTTGTGAACATACAATCCATGCAGGACATGTATAAATAGAGATGCAAGTTGTAGATTTTAAGTAAGCTTGATGGCGAGAGCATAAGAGCTTCATGTGAAAGTTTCAATTTGATTTTCGGGGCATCAAGGGGCTCGTGGACAGAACATATGATCTAGAGAAGAGACGAATGCATGCATGCAACAAACTTTGAAGTTTTGACGGTGTGCAAAATGTTGTTGTAGATCTATGACGGATGCGCAAGTACTGAAAGGAATAAATACTTAAGTATGCACAAGTGCTTGATGTTTCCAAGGATAGTAATACGATCAACACATTGATAATCATAGATGTTGTAGGGACAAAAGAATAGAGACATAACCGAATTTTATCAGAAAATGTGTAGATGTCTAGCTGATGCATATGAGCAGAAGTGAAAGTGTGCGAAGTTGAGAAATCCATCTGATGCGCAATGACATAACAACCACAGAATCTAATAAGCGCATCACGATGCAGATGATCTGAGACAAATGAGTTAAACAAAATGGAAGAATCATTTGATGCAAAGGACATCGCAGATGATCTGAGACAAGTGTGTTAAACAAAATGGATGAATTATTTGATGCAAAGGATGTCACAAATTATCTGAGAAACTGCAACACCTAATAAAAATGGACACATCAGAAAGTGTGTAGTTCCATCTGTTACTAGTCCTTCATTTCAAAACAACAAACTATCAATTGAAAGCACGGTATCAATTGATCACAACAATCACAAAGAGAAGAACGTTGAGATAACAGAGATGTAGACTGCAGTATCAGCACGCACACAATACGTGAAATAATTCATCAATGGAAGTGTAATTTGAGAGGAATGAGAAGTCAAGTGATATATGTCGTGCAGTGACAGAGTATAGACTGCATACGAAGACATCGCACAACAGAATATCAGAAGAGTGCGCAGAGTTGAAGTTCAGTAAGACAGCAACACATATTGGACATCCGGGTGGTCGTATGGGGCAAGTAGACATGGAGTTGAAGCTTCCTTCAGGTTGGTGCCTATAAAAAAAAGAAGACAGGGGGTCAGCACCTCCTTCCAATTGGTAGATGGAGAAAACACAAGGAGTGTAATTTTCCTTCAATTTGATGATTGTAAAACCAGGGGGTTGGTGCCTCCTTCCAATTGGTGTTGGTAAACACAGGAAGTTGGTGCTTCCTTGAATGTATTATTTCTCATTATAAAGAATCATTCTGTGGTTTTCTCCCGTTTTGGTTTCCACATAAAAATCCTAGGTGTTATGTTTTGTTTATGTGGTGCATATATGTGGATGTTTATTTTATGATGCATAACTGAAGATAAATATTAAGTAAAGGCTAATTTGTTAAATAAGGTAAAAACTACTAATAACTACACTAATATTGATTCACCACCCCTCTCAGTATTAAATCAATTCCAACAATTGGTATCAAAGTGGGTGTCTTCAGTAACATATTAACATATGGAAGATAGATCATTATGCATAAATGAATAAGTAGGAAGGCCTTTCTACAAATAGAGCACCAAGATTCGGCAACACCAATTACATTTTCTAGAAGGTATGTATGGAATTTTATTTGCAATTGCTTAGAGCATATGCTTTTCAACCTATCATCAATGGTTATAATGTCCCAACATTTGTACCAGTCAATGCAGCACAAAGGACTCCTTATGAAATCAATGTTAGAGCCATAAAATCTCTGCTATGTGGTTGGAAAGGTGACGAATTCATCAAGGTTATGCACTATGCATTAGCCAAGGTATTTTGGGACAAAATTAGAGGTATATATGAAGGCAACGACAAGGTAAAGACAGTAAAGCTGCAAAAATACTCTGAGCAGTTTGAATCTCTGAGAATGAAATATGAACAGAACATTACATCTTAATTATTAAGAGTGGATGAGATACTTAATGCTATCAAAAGTATTGGGGTCACTCTTGATGAAGAATCAGTTGTACATAATATTTTGATAACTCTACCTAAAAGATTCAATGCGAAGGTATTTGTGTTAGAGGATCAATCTAATCTTGAAGACCTAACAAAGGATGAGGTTCAGGGGATTCTCACTGCATATGATATTAGAGTTGAGAAAGAGACTCCCATCAGAAAGGAAGTTGCCTTTAAATCTACAGGAAAGGATAAGCATGATCATGACAAAGAGTGTTGTGACGAATCGAACGATGAGGAATCAAACTTTGTCAAGAATTTGAAAAGAGGACTAGGTAGTACAAGAAAAAATTACCTTTTAAATGTTTCAGATGTGGAGTAGTAGGTCACTATGACTCAAAGTTTCATTTCAAATAAAGCGAAGACAACGATAGTGATGAGGAATCTATCTCATACGATCGAAATACTACGCGCTCACAGCACATACCTGAGAACAGAAGGAGGATTCCTAAATAAAGGAAGATTTTGTACACTGAAGAAGGAAGCAATGTGTCTAAAGGAAGTGATTGTGACGAATAACCTAAGGAGGTACTCTTCATGGCCCATGTAGTGGAAGAAAGAATATTAATTTAAAGAACACTCGGATTTCACAAAGCAAGCCAGGATCACTAGAGAAGTATTTATTTAGTGGATCGTTCAAAACACCTCCAAAGCGAGTCACACCTACTATTGAAGAGGTCAAGATTGGAAGTCAATCCAATGATGAAGACACTGCAGACATTGACTGGGAAGGTGAATTGATAAGTTCCTTGGACGAGTTGAAGAATTCTAAGAAGAAGAATAAGCTATGCAGGAACAATTGTTAAAGTATGAAGAACAAAACAAGCCATGTCAAGAATTTGTTGACGCAAATATTCATGAAAGGATACCTGCTATGAGATTCAACTAAATTACGCACAAGAAAAGGTTCTAGTACTTGAGAAAGAGAAATATGTATTAAGAGATTCACTGGAGTAATTGGCGTGGAAAATAAGAAAGATGACTAATCAACTTGAGGAAAAGAATAAGGAGATATCCTGTCCAGAAGACAAGATGATTAAGATAAAGGGAAATAAACAAGTACATATTGATCCCATCTGTGCACAATCGGGAAGTGACAAGATAGAATCTGAAGATGAAGTGCAGAACAAGTTAAAAGATAGCACATCAATACTGAACAGTATTCTGAAGGATCAAAGGCCACCAAAAGATTAAAAAAATTATTGGTTATGTAACGACACCTAAGAATATTTGCGACATAGAAAATTGCTCAATTCAGGATAAGACTTTCAGGTATGATGGTTCCTTCATCTATAATTCTTTTTTATATACTAATCAAATAAGGATCAACAGGGTGAAGTGCACAAGATTCAATCATTTTTTCTATATTGCAAAATATTGTCAAACCGTGATATGTTATGCATGCGACTGTTTTGGACACAAAGCTATGTACTGTCGGAGAGCAATAAACTATCTAGATGAATATTTTTTACACAAGGGTTATTGCACTCAAAGAGACTTCAATGGAAAATATCCAAAGCAGAATCAAAACAGAAGTGCACACAACAAGGCTTGGTTAAGGAAATATCCTTAGAAGTGTGCTAAAGATGCAAAAAATCCAGGTGCAACAAGCAATTGTTTCCTCTCTGGCTAATCCCATAAGGACTATGGAAGACCCTTGAGTTCAACACGATGCAACTTAAGGAATTCAAGGGATATTAGTTAGGTGTGTAGTTAGAAATGCATGATTTTTTGTTAGAAGTGTCTGAAGTTAGAATGTGTTCATTTTGTTTGCACATGATTGTATGTCAAGTTGATTATGTCACAGAAAGGGAAAAGTGCATGCATACATTAAGTGGTTATAAATTTACACTGCATATGATACATTACAGAACAAAGAAGCATCACATTGAGTTTAGTAGCACAAATACAAGAATAAAATATTTACATGAAGAATCAAACACTACTATATTCAAAATTGGACATGTTTACAAAAATTTGCATGAGTTAAGACTCCATGCCGAGGCCAAGAATGGTGTATACAAGAAGGACGATAGAAGAAGAAAAATTGAGAAAATTCCGAAGCATTCTACAATCACAGTTCAAGATAAATCTCTGTATCTGGCCGGTTCGCAAGATGCAACTCCAAATCCACCAGAACTAGGGTTGTGCCTTCAAAAGTAGGGTGTAGAGGAAGAAGCTGCAGAGTGGCAGACGATGACGGTTTGGCATGCTTGGAGGCCAAAGACGAGACAATTCATCCAAAATTTATTGTTGTTGACACTCCATATTATCAACCCGGCGAGTCAGAAGGATCAACTACTCAGAATGTCTATTGTTCACCTGCGACTGAGAGTATTGATGAAGAATCTGGTTATTATGCACTTGTTGTTGCTAGAAATCCATATCAGTTCTCAAACGTGAAAACTCATCCTACTGAATCTG
Source organism: Larix kaempferi (assembly GCA_027924585.1). NCBI lineage: Eukaryota > Viridiplantae > Streptophyta > Pinopsida > Pinales > Pinaceae > Larix > Larix kaempferi. The sequence goes on from BSBM01000494.1 coordinate 7,560,562, forward strand.
AATGACAAGATGCACATTCTCAAGGGAAATTTTTACTTTGTGATAAAAAGAGGCCATTGGAAGGAAAATAAAGAACCAGAGGTAGGATCAAAATAGAAAATGCAAGGATGTAAGAGGCGATGAACCAGACATTACTCGCATAGATCTTATAGAATCCATTGAAGGGTGTCTGTGCGCATGCAATTAGTTGATGAGATAGGTATTCAATGTTGCACAAAGTCAAAGAAGGTGGTGGAGTCGTTGAAATTAAATGCCAGACTTAATGAGTTTTGGAAACCGTGCAAAAAGGTGGAAATTCAATTCATTGCACCATACGGTGAAGAATGTTTCCTCAAAAGGTTCAAGTACGGAAGAGACATGTCATTGTGGCCACACGAACTGAGTGTCATGTCTAGTTTTATATCAAGTTGGCTAATAAATGAAAAATGTGCCATATATTTGGTTGTATTGGAAAAATATGCGACAACATTAAATGCAACAAGGCCTTATGATAGTGCAGTAAATGTGACAGGTGAAGCAGTTAGGTGCATGAAGTGTAATGTGAAATCAGTAAAGGACTAACCTAAACACCGCACAGTTGGAAAGTAAGGATGAAAGCATGGATCACCACACAAGGAATGATGAAGTAGTGCAACAGGAACAAGAGATTAGGGAATCATGTAACATATTTATCAGAAAAGCAATCAAAGATGATTATAAAAGGATGTCAGTACAGAAGTTGTGCAAAGTAACGTAGCATAAAGACAACAAGATTTATCCCTGGATACAGTCATGATGTATGCCAACGCAAAACATACATAAGAACTCATATTACACAAAATAATGGCACCTCTTTTCCATTGATGTAAAAGGGGGAGAAATGCATCAAGCTGAGGCATGAAATGCACACCAGAAGCTGACATGAAAAGGCTGAGACATGAAAAGATGTATGATTTCAGTAGGATATCATGAAAGGGGGAGAACTACAGACAATAAATGAAATAGCATGAATCCTTAATAGACGTAAAAGAGTGTGAAGAAGATCACTTGGAGAATTGCAAGCGAATCATAAAAGGAACAGCATGAAGCTAAAATAGACGTGAAAGAGCGTGAAGAAGATCACTTGAATAAATAGCATGAATATGATTGAACATATGGTATGCGCATATGTAACAGGAGGCAGCATGGTTCACACAGAATTAGCAGAAGTGCTAACAGCACAAAACACAGTAGCCAAAAGCCCAAAGAAATCAGGGGGAGAATATACACAGGGGGAGCACTGCAATCAAGTACAAATGAAGCATACAATTCCAATAAGATCAGGTACAACTTCATAAGGTGTTGACATCAATCCAAAGGGGTAGATTGTTGAGCATTGGTTGTCATTGATGTCAACTAAAGATAATGTCAAGTGTTTGACGGTCAACTAATGTCAAAGAGGATGTTAACTGATTCAATATGAGTCATTGATATCAACTAGTGTCAAAGTGGATAAAATATTCCTGTAGAAGTATGAAGAAGTATATGGAAGCCACTTTGAAGTAGTATATGCACAAGATGTAGAAGAACATGAATATCAAAAGTATATGCGCAATGGTGAAGGTGAAAATATAAATGAAACTTGGAGTATATCTAGAAATTCATTCAGTATCAAGTGGTGTGTCCAAGGATACATCATGCATGAAATACATAAGAATATACATCATGAAAATCCAACTCAAGAAAGGAACACAAGTAATGTATCATATAGCATGTGGTCCTTATGCAGAAATCAAGTCCACCAAGTCATACTCTCTCATGATAGAAATCAAAGGAGTTGGTTGGACAATGGTATATGTGCACAAGCAGCCAAGGAATTAGTTGAGTAAATTGTGCAAGAGCACAAGTTCATTGAAGGAAGTCTTTGGAATGCGCAAGCAAGCTTGAGTATGCTTGGTTAATGGTTGGAAGTGTGAAAGCAGTTAATGGTTGGAAAATCCTGAAAGTGCGTAAGCACAACCAATCAGAAAATGCTTTCAGTAAGTGGAACACACACAAGTTCCTAGAAGGGTACACTGGTTGAAGACCATCTGTGAGCAATTTCTATATCCAATGGTACAACAGGTGTGCAAGTCCCACAAAGTATGACAAGGAAAAGGTCAAAGAACCACTTGGTAGAAGTTGAAGTATGCACAGGTTCCGCAAAGTATCAATACATCAAGTGTGCATTTCCCACAAGTGATGAAGAAAGAAAGGTCAAAGTTTCACTGAGAAGAAGTTGGAGAATGCACAGTTTTCACAAAGTATCAACACACCAAGGGCTCATTACCCATAAGGGATGGTACAACACAAGTCATAGACACATCAAGATGAAGTATAATATTGCACACATACCTTAAGGAAATGGTACATCAAGAGTGAAATGGTACACCACCAAGGTGTAAAGTGCCACTAAGTTGTGGACCATGAGGGCGCAAGACACATATCAGATGAATCATCAACAACGCAGGAAGATGACGTGTGGAATATGCACAATCTATGAAGTATGTAAGAAATGATGGCATGACCAACTTGTGAACATACAATCTATGCAGGACATGTATAAATAGAGATGCAAGTTGGAGATTTGAAGTAAGCTTGATGGAGGGAGCATAAGATCTTCGTGTGGAAGTTTCAATTTGATTTTTGGGTCATCAAGGGGTTCGTGGGCATAGCATATGATCTAGCGAAGACGTGAATGTGCACATTCAACAAAATGAAGTTTTGATGGTGTGCAAAATGATGTTGTATATTTGTGATGGATGCGCAAGTATTGAAAGGAAGATATAATGAAGTATGCGCAAGTGCTTGATGTTTCAAAGGACAATAATATGATCAGCACGTCAATAGTCACAGATGTTATAGAGACATAACCAAATTTGATCAGACAATGCACAGATGTCTAAGATGTCTAGTTGATGCATAGGAGTAGAAGTGAAATTGTGTGAGGCTGAGAACTCCATCTGATGCACAACAAAATAACAATAGAAGAATCTGATAAGTGCACCATGATGCAGATGATCTAAGGCAAGTGCATAAAACAGGACAAACGAATCATTTGATTCACAGGACGTCGCAAGTTATCTGAGAAATTACAACACCTAATCAAAATGGACACATCAGAAAGGGCGTAGTTCCTTTTGTTACTAGTGATTCATTTTAGAACAAAAAACTATCAATTGAAAGCATAGTATATGTTGATCACAACAGTCACACAGAGCAGAACGTTGATATAACAAAGACATAGACTGCAGTATCAGCAAGCACACAGTACATGAAGTAAGTCATCAATGGAAGTGTGATTTGAGAGGAATGAGAAGTCAAGTGATGTATGCAGTGCAGTGAAAGAGTATAGACTGCATACAGATATGACACATAGTAGAATCATCAGCAGAAGATCAGAACAGTGCCCAGATTTGAAGTTCAGTAAGACAACAACACATATTGGACATTAGGGCAGTCAGGCAGGGTAAGGAGATAGAGAGTTGAAGCTTCCTTTAGTTAGGTGCCTATAAAACAAAGAAGACATGGGGTTAGTTCCTCCTTCCAGTTGGTGTTGGAAAAAATACAGGGAATGGAAGCTTCCTCCAGGTCGATGCCTGTAAAACCAGGGGGTTGGTGCCTCCTTCCAGTTGGTGCTGGTAAACACAAGAAGTTGGTGCTTCCCTAAATGTATTGTTTCTCATTATAAAGAAGCATTATATAGTTTTCTTCCATTTGGGTTTCCACGTAAAAGTACTATGTGTTATGTGTTGTTTATATGGTGCATATACGTGGATGTTTATTTTCTGATGCATAACTGAAGATAAAGATTAAGTAAAGTCTAATATGTTAAAGAAGGTAAACATTGCTAATAACTGCTGTTAGGAACCCATGTCAACCCTTCTATTTACTTTGTTAGTATATTGTTGTTGGACGCATATGTTTTGTAAGTCGACCCGTAGTATTTGTTGATCCATAGTTTGTATTATTGTTGTTGGACGCATATGCTTTGTAAGCCGTCCCGTAGTAATTGTTGATCGATATTTTGTATTGGCCCATGGTTTGTATTGACACATGGTATTGACCCATGGTATTGGCACCTAGACTTAGTATATAAGTTTGTGTTGAGACCAATGAAGGTACCGTGAAGTTATTTGTATTGAGCTTGCTCAAAGGAGGTTGCCCCCTCGAAGTGGCCTACAATCAATATAAAAGTGATTCTGAGTTCTATTATTTCTGTTATTTCGTGTGTTTTCATTAATTAATTATTACAGGTTCTTCACAACTGCGCTAATACTGATTCACCCTCCCTCTCAGTATTAAATTGATTCCAACATGCAATACCTCCTGAAGCTCCATTTGCATCGACTGCCAATTCTTTGCTGCCTTTCCAGAGACATGCCATGAGGGTCTCTAGACAACTACTACTTCATTTGGTTTCTTGAATAAGGATCATTGAGGGATTTTCCTGCACATCATTCTTTGTTTGGTAAGACTGTTGTTGCCTCTTATATTCCAGGAGATGATCTTCATTGGGAACTGGGGATGTTGGAAGGAAAGAATTTAGTAAGCTGGGCATATTGCCCTGATTTGACTAGCTTGGTGCTTATGGTATTAAGGCACTGTAGATCTATTTTTCTACCTCGCTTCTTGGGATCCCTTGAGGATTTCTTTTGATCCTTTCGTGAGAAATTTTGAATGCCAAGTTTGGATTTGGATCTGGCTTTGGCAAGTGCTTCTTTTAGTAGAGGAATCTTCTTGTATGGGATTGTGTTGAAGGATTTGCGTCGACAGGCTTCCTCAAGTCCTAAATGATCCAGATCCCCCAGATCTAGATCTCTCATATCTTCATCCATTACCACATCTGGATGGGGGTTCGCATCCATTGGCGGTACATCAAGACTTACTACCTTTGCAAAGGAAGAGGGTTCTTGTTTCTCTTTACTATGATTATTGTTTGGATCTATGTGCTACTTTTTAGTGGCATGTTGGTCCTCTGCATGCGGGTTTTGTGAGTCCTCTGACTGTTCTCTGAGAATGTCTAAGCTATTGTTGGTGGATGTGTTGGTCTCTTTTCTAATTGTGGGACTCTTTCTGTTTGGGTGGTACCTGGTAGGAACCTTCTTGAAACCCTCCTCATTAGTATCTTGCATCTTCTTGGGGTCTAGAGAAGGATTATTTATAGGGAAATATTTGTATCGATGCCTATGCTCGTGACACTTTCGACATCTGAATGGAACGTGCTCATAGTCAACTGGTTGAATCCATTCTAAATCTTCATGCACAAGGCAGATGGATTCTGGAAAAGACCTTGCTATGTGCATGTGGACATAGATTCTTGCATATGAAGTATCCTTATTGACTTTGGTCTGGTCTGCAATTTTGACAAATTATCCTAAGGAGTTGCCTATTTCTTGGAGGGTTTCATGTCCCAATAATCTTGTGGGAGGGAGTATAGGCGAATCCACACTGGAGCCCAAGTGAAATATTTTGAATCTGGGTTGAATCTTTCTACCCAGTTGCGTATAAGTAAACCAACAGAGTTGAAGAAATACAAACCTCCATCCACGACCCTATCCTTATCTTCAATCCTTGAGAATTTGGTTGTAAAGAAGCCTTTTGAGCTAAGATGAAGATCAAAGTGGGATTTAGGCTTCCTTTTTTATGCGATCCATCCCATCAGGGCTTTTTCAGTAGGCTAGAGTCCGATAAATTTGCAGATGAGTGCATGGTCTTCCATGTATTTTATCCTTGCATTGATCCTCGCTGGAGGAAGTTCGATACAGGTTTGATCCGTGGATTTTTCTATGCAAGTACTGGTTGTTTTTTTCCTTTCTATGACTGGATCTTCCAACGGTGGCGTGATTGTCTTTTCCGCTTCCTTGTCCTTCTGCGACTGGCTATTGTCTGCGGTTTCGTTGAGTTGCGTAGCTGGTACTATTTGCATTATCACATCGTAGTTGGATGGGGGGATCTCCATTCCCCCCTCCTAATGAGCCATGAATCTGCAAAGAGCAGAGCACGGTCGGGTGCCAGGTTAGTAAAAATGAAGTGCAGTAGAGCAGGGTTTTGCGATCATTGTAGAGCGTTTTTTGGATGTGACTATTTGTTGCTTTCACCTTCCACATGCATTGCTGCAATAAACCAATAGAATATCCTTCACCTCTCAACCTTTCAAATTTGATGCATTTTCTCCCCTTCTTGTTGCCAATTAATCTAATTCACTACAATCTCTTCTTTAGATCCACATCGCCTTGTGTTAATTTATTAATTAAATGTGAGAAATGAAATATACACATTTACAACAAATAAAGTCCCATGGCAATGGAGACTCAATGGGTAGGTACTGATAGCCGATTGGGTGATTCTCTCATTTCTATCTTTTCCTTATTCTATGTAAGTAAAATTAAAAAAGTTATAATAGTTGGTTCAACTAGGTTTGAGTTGACAAACCATTTTCAACCTAAAACACAGTAAAATTCTAAAACCATAAAATTTTAAAAACAATGACGAAAAAACAATTAATTATCAAACTCAATGTATATGAGAATCATTTTCAAAAACTAAAACACACAAAAATTCTAAAACTAATGAAAAAAAAAAGGCAAAATTCTAAAAACAAGAGCGGAAAAATAATTATTTATCATTTAACATACAGAAGATCATATATACTTTGAATTATATTTAAAGTTAGAAAAATAGAAGATCTTACATATTTTGAGAAATATTTAACATCTCGAAAAATCGAAGATCATATATACTTTGAGTTATATTTAATTCAAATTCTTAATTAATTTAATTAATTAATTTGCTCAAATTCAACATAAGGAAATTTCATTTTCACAATATTTTATTTCAATTATTTGTTTTGAGTGATCTTTAAAAGATTCGTCGAATTTTTTATTTTTTTTTAAAACTAAAAACAAACTGGAAAGTTATTTTTCTTTCTTAAACTAATAAGATGGTTACTTAAATCTTTGTATATGTTTATTGTTAAGTACCAGAATGTTTCAAGGTTTAAAGCTCTATTTTAAAGATGTACGAATTAAAAATATTTTTTGAATAGTGAAAATAGGACCATGGTTTAGAATACGTCATGCAACGCTATTTAATGTTCTGATTGTTAACTAACTGTATTTCAATTATTTAACGGAAAATAAACAGGACGGCCGACCGTGTATACGGAGTATCGGTTTGCTTCTTAAATGCAGCCTGTCATTTTATCAGTTATTCCCTGTCTGTCCGCTTAGTTGCCGCCATTAAATAAAATCCAAGCATCTTTCACTGGGCGAAACGAATCCTCAGAACAGGCAATCGATTGCTGAAATTACAAAAGTACAAAAACAACAATTTTCAACAAAAATTTTAACCGACTTTTATCCCAAAATGACCGGAAAAGCGGGGCGTTTTGGTTGTATTTTATTCTACGAGCAATATCAACCATCAGAAATCGAAAGGAAATTTAAGAGTTAAGAGGTATTACAATTAGAACCTCCAGCAGCGGCCAGCATTTGGTACTGTTTTACATTTCCCACGCATAGCTCTTCATTCAGAAGAAGCTTGCAAATTACGGCAGTGCCAACTCATTTGTGAGAGAATTCACGTTCCAGCTGCTGCTCATGCCGCCACCAGATAAATATTACTCAGCGAACTCTCGTTGCTTCGTATAGTGTGCAGACCAAGAGGAACACCTCGCCGGAGTTTCTTGAGTATATTTTCAAGACTATAGAAGCCGGAGATTCTTGGCCGTTTGGCGGGCGGTTCCACGCGGCAGGAGGCATATGACTCTACGCCATGCCGCTGCTTGGATTCTGGAGCCTGCAGGTGAAAACCTAGGTGAGGGGAAACGGAATTGAAAATAGTGTGGGTCGGCATTGCAATGACGGCCTGCTGGTGGTTACTGCTCTACGGGAGTTGGTCGCCATTGAAGGTGCGGACGTCCGGCAAGGAATCATAAACAAGGATTTGGTTAGTAATGGCGAATTGCCACTGGCAGTCTGTAAGGTTCACCCGGCCCGAACCCAAGGTCGAAACCGCCCCTGGAACTTTGTCTCCTTTCTGCTGCAACGTTACGGAGCTCGAGGAACGCCTCACACAGGCAGAGGAGCCAAAATAAAGGTCCAATCCCAAAGAATTACCATGCACAATTGCTTCCTTCTCCGGTTCCGTCTTGATGGTTTCCATGAACACGAGGCTTATCCCGTGCCCGACAGCTGACAGATATCTTCATGGCTATCTTAATGAAATTAACTATAAAATTATATTTAATAAATAGTTTATAAAAAATAGTTAAATTTTTAAGATAGGTTGTTATTTATGTTTTATGTAAGATTATAAATTTTGAAGATGAAAATCACTTTTTCTCGAAGTGCTTTGCCTATATCCACATTAAATTGTACTTTGATAATTTTTGTTACAATACATATCTCACCAACCCTTCTCTTTAAGCTTGTTAAAAGCATATCAATTTCTTTGAAAGTTTACACCCATCTTAAAATCTCATATCTTGTGCCATCACATCAGACACCTATCCAAGATGCCAAAAATGTGCCATCACATCCAGCACCTGTCCCAAGATGCTTAAAATATGCCATCACATCCAAGAGTACAAGTTACAACTAAAGCACGTTGGGATGAGTGCTTAACGTTCGCTTGATGGTGATAACACAGCCCCCAACGGAATAAAACAAACGATCTCTCACAAGTGCCACCTCGAGAGAAAGCGACCTTTCCTTACTCCGTCTGTTCCATTCCCGTAGTAATGATTAAAGACACAGAACATTGCCGCCGCATCTTTGCACACACGGATTCTCTTCCCATCACCGACCACGTACTGCTCACCGACAAGTGATGCTGGATGTTTTCTCTCAAATGACGTGGCAGACGATTCATCTCACAACACAACGTCGATACGAACATGTACCGACCTTATGGATGAAAGTGAAACGTTAGTATGTGATACCTTTAAAAATAATTGCGTTATTTTGTTGCGTCGAAACACGCTAATGGAATTTTGTGTCAGGTAATGGTGATAATATTAAAATTAACTGTGGAATCCTTTCCATAGTCTGGCAAGTAAATAAACATGCAATGTGAAAAATTCCTACAATTTTGATCATTTTACCTGTATTTGAGGATCTCCGTTATTTTGTTCTTATTTTTTAATTTGCATTGAAATATGAAGTTGTGTTTTACTTTTTATTGAGAAAATTTGTGCAATTTTATTAATAAACATTAAAATGATTTTTTTTTCATTGTCGATCTTTATGAACATTTATTTTTTAATTTAGGAAGGCTAATTTCCAAAAATTTTAAGCACAAAAATAAATTCCAGTTATAAAATGTAAATTGTTAAGATATTTTTAATTATAAAGTATTTTGTATAATTATATATAAAAATTAATGGTAACAATTTTTTAGGAGCAATATTTTTTAATCAATGAAAATATTACAAAATATAATTAAATTATAAAATAATACATTTTTTTCCAACAGCCAAAAAAAAAAAAAATCATACTCTTCTCATTCATAGCGCAATTCGGAGAATACATTCCACAGGTGTTGCTATACAGTTTTAAAACTTTTTCAAATAAGTTCAGAATTTATACATTGTCCACGGTTTTACTTAAAAAACAAAAAAATCGATACATTCTCACAAAAGGCATGTAATTAGCCTCTCCAAAAGTCTAGTGTACTCCAGGTTGATTCTTGTGAACCATTTATGTTAGTAGTAATCTTGCACTTTTCAGCGTCCATTTTTAGACCTTTTGATAATTCGTCTGCTTTCTTATTTTGTTCCCGGTAGACATGGGTGAAAATTACTTGGCTGAAAGTTGTAGCTAGAGATTCCAGATTGCTCCCAATGTTTCGTAAAAAAAAAAATTGATATTGTTTTCCTTTCTCATAAAATTTATCCAAAGCTCCGAGTCCCCAAAGATCTTTAAAGTTTCCACTTTTTCCTTGATTGATCATCATTAGCATTCTCGGGGCTAATCCTTCTGCTCGATTGTTAGTACCTCCATTTGCTTATCTTCTGTGGCTTCCTCCTCAATCATGCCCTCCTTAGCCCTTTCCAGAACATCTACACCAGGGTTAGAAAGGGTAATATTATCCTCGAGGAGGTTCGCTTCTTCCGCTACAGGCTCTTCCTTACCAATGTCAGTTTGTACAACATTCAGCCCTCCATTTCTGAAAGGGTCCATTTCTAACAAGCCCTTTTCCATTTCTTTTCTTTCATCCTCCTTTAACTCCACGTGACCTTCCCATCTCCTACCCGAAGAGTCATCCCACTAGTCCCTCGGTACCCAGTCTTCCTCACTATCCATATTCTGAGCGGAATGAGTATTTTGCGTCCCCCCTGTAGGCATCAAAGCCTCTGAATCCTGTTTCGCACATGCCTTTAGGCCCTTATCCACTGCCTCCTTAGATTTAACACCAATATCCAAAGTGTCCTTCCAAACCTAGACCTTTTTAAAGAAAGGGAGGGAGCATTCCATTATGGAATGGCCATAGACACGACATCTACCGCATCAAAAGGGAAGATTCACATAGTCTAGCACCTGCATTAGCTTTAACCCTCCCACTTCAATTTCAATAACCTCTGGAATCCCTAAGGCCAGGTCCACTTAGACTAACACCTTAGCCATAGTTCTCTGAACTTGGAATTTGTAAGACTGATCAACCAACAACGTTCTTCCTATCTGATTTCCCACTACCGTTAGGAAAATGTCATCCCAAAATTCTAATGGGATACCATGAATTTTAACCCACACCGGGGCTTTACTATTGAATTCCCTTCTAGGGTCGAAACATGGATTCCAATACTTTAAATTAAGCAGAGTCTTTCCCCACAACCATAAATTCTTCATAATCGTCACAACGTCAAATTCACATTTCAATTTAAACCCCAACAACCCCTAGTCATGATGAAAAATTCAGGAGAATAGTTGAGCACCGGTAACCAATTCGCCTGTAGCCAGTCCCTCAGGAATCTCTCCTGAATTCGAACCCCGTAGAATCTTCCAATTAGGGTTTTCCAGCAAAATCCATGATTGAGTCCACCCTGATATCCTCTCCAACTATTAATTTAACCCCATGTCTCCTTTTGATAACTTTCTTTATCTTCTTCACCCCAATTGCAATCTGCTTAGGATCCAGTTCCCTTTCTTTCACTGGAGAGGTCCCAAGAACCAAATTATTTCCCTTGGGCATTTTCCTGTCATAAGTAAAACTGGATTCCTAAATAAACCCTACTTCACCCCTCTCCATGCTCTCAGAAAGTTTTAATGAAGACTAGCTAACTTCTTTAAGAGCCATATGCTTCTAACTTCTTTAAGAGCAATATGATTCTCTAAATTATGAGTCCGCATATAGCAAGATACTCTTGTTTCCATTTTTTTAATTAATTCCCGTCCGTACCAAAAATCAAAGAGAGGGGAGCCAACTCTTCCATGGGGGAAGGTATGTTATAAGGGTTTTATGATTGGGATGTCCTTTATGAGTGGTGTTCCTTTCTCTACTTTCTGCAAGTTTGATCTCGGGATGAAATGTTTATCAGATCTTTTAAATCAGCGATTTGGGTATATAGAAATACTTAACAGAGCTTCCTATGTGAACGATCTCTTTATGCTTGATAGAGTTCATATATTATTATAGTAGAGACCTATATATATAACTATTGTATGTTGGGCGGTTACTTGAAAGAGTTCATGTATTATTATAGTAGTGACATATCTATATCTATCTCTATATCTATCTATCTATCTATCTATCTATCTATATATTGTTTGGTAGGTTGTCTTTTATGATAAAGAATCTCTACTTGAAAGTAAAGGTTGATCTCTACATATAGGTATGACCTGACAAACAAGGGTGTCTTTCCTTATTTAAATGCTACATTATAGTTTATTTTATGTATTGTTGATTGTGTGATATGGCATTATTTCTATTGGTTGCATGTATGTTTGGGAAGGGACGACTCAAAGCCTAATCCCATAGTTAAAGTTGTGTGGTATCTATTTATTTCGATCTAGTCGATCCCGCTTTCAAATTATAATAGATGATTATTGTTTGCATGAATGTAATGAAAGGTGGATGGGACGACTCTTACGAGCTCGATCCCCTTATTCTTTGTTATTGAAAATGTAACTATGCATTTTTTTCTGGTGAGGAGCTCAAGGCCAAGGCCCCACTAGTAAACCTCCTAAGTTTTGTTATTATATTCCTAAGTTGTAATGGTTGATTATAGACTTAGGAAACTGAACGTTATGACCCAACTAAAATGATGGGGAAACATAATCCATTAGGGGGGGAGAGGTGAATGGCAAGGTAGCCATGAGAATTTAACTTTAGGGAACATGTATTATCTCAAATGCCACCAGAACTTGAGGAAAGTTAAGTAATTTACTGATTGACCTTAAAACACTTATAAGTATCATCGTTGTAAGTTGAGGAGAATGGTTGGTCACTGCAATATTCTAGTAAGTTATAGGACTTATCTTTTAGTATGAAGATAGTTTTTCTTAAATGATCCTATGTAAGATAAAGATATCTCTCTCTCTGTATATATATATATATACTTAGTTACTTACTTACTTATTGTTACATCCAAGGATATAATTAACATAAAGGAGCTAAATGTTTTCCTTCTACCTTTAGAGAAGGAATAAATACTCCTTGAAGAATAAATGTGTAATTTGTATATTATATATATGTGTGTGTGTGAGAAGAAGGCTGATATAAATATATATGTATATATTTATATAGTAACAATATTTTAGTTATTATAATAATAAAATTATTATTGAAAAAGGGTGTATAACAATTACTCTGATATATTATACAAAAAATTTAGTGTGAAAAGTATTATATATATATATATATATATATATATATATATATATAAGGAACTACGTAGGTAGAAATGTTGTGTCTAAAATATAGTTTTTGCTTTAATGAGATATTGTTAATGTTGTTATGTTGTTAAGGAGGGCAGCGGCCTCATTAGAGAGCCAAGTCGAGCCGAGCCTTCCATAAATTAGTGGATTTAATCCTTAAAATGCACCACTTCCCTCATTCTTCTCGGTTTGTCCCCTTGTTGGAGTGGGGCGCCAACTAAAAACTTTTGGCTTGTCTTCTCACTGGAGGATGGCACAAATTAGAGTGTCATCTGTCACCTCGGATAAACAGACCCGATGTTTTTCCCTCGGGGCATACTTTCCAAACCGAATAAGAAAACCTCGAGTATATATATTTGTATGATCGCAACAGAGAGGGGAGCCAACTCTTCCATGGGAGAAGGTATGTTATAATGGTTTTATGGTTGGGATGTCCTTTATTAGTGGTGTTCCTTTCCCTACTTTCTGTGAGTTTGATATCAGGATGAAATGTTTAGCAGAGCTTTTAAATCAGCGATCTGGGTATAGTTGAAAGAGCTTCCTATGTGAGCGATCTCTATATGCTTGATAGAGTTCATATATTATTATAGTAGCGACCCATATATATATAACTATTGTATGTTGGGTGGTTACTTGACAGAGCCTCCTATGTGAGCGATCTTTGTATGCTTGACAGAGTTCATATATTATTATAGTGGCAACCTATATATATATTGTATGTTGGGCGGTTACACGAAAGAGTTTCCTATGTGAGTGATCTATGTATGCTCGACAAAGTTCATATATTATTATAGTAGTGTCACACACACATATATATTGTATGCTGGGCAGTCTTTTATGATAAGCAATCTCTGCTTGAAGGTAAAGGTTGATCTCTGCATATAAGTATGACCTGACAGAGAAGGGCGTCTTGCCTTATTTAAATGCTACATTATAGTTTATTTTATGTATTGTTGACTGTGCGATATGGAATTATTTCTATTGGTTGCATGTATGTTTGGGAAGGGACGGATCAGAGCCTGATCCCATAGTTAAAGTTGTGTGGTATCTATTTATTTCGATCTGCTCGATCCCCCTTTCAAATTATAATAGATGATTATTGTTTGGATCACTGCAATGAAAGGTGGAAGGGACGGCTCTTACGAGCTCGATCCCCTTTAAATATATGATAGATTTTTATGTTAATTGTTGACTCAGTTTTTTATTGCAGTATGCGATCTCTGTAAAAATAATTTAACAGAGTCTGCTTATGATCTTTATCTTTGCTTGAAGAGAATCGCAGTATGCAATCTTTGCATACATAATTTAATAGAGTTTGCTTAGGATCTCTGCAATTATTTAATATGGTTCTTTGCATTGTTGGACCTTGCACTATTTGATATCTACAATGTTATGTGATATCTACACATATCGATCATTATATTAACTGGACATACTCAACATTAGCTCGATCCTAATGGTTGACAATACATATATATAGTATATTGTGTTATATAAATTTCAAATGGGAAGGGACGACCTCAAGAGAGAGCTCGATCCCATTAGTTGTGAGAGCTGGGAACGCTCATAGTTGATCCCTGTAGCACTTCCATTGACTCTTTGCAGCCAACACCTTACCGAAACAAACACATTCTTAAGACCCCATCCTCTTTGGATGAGCAAGCTTCTCCCAGCTGGCAAGATGATAAAGACCACTGGTTTGGTTGCCCATCCACAAGAAAGAAAAAACATTTTTGACGTACCGGGTTAAGAACGAAGATTGGTATTTTTGCAAGAGACTTCCAATAAACTTATATGTTTTCCAAAACAACTTTGACCAGGGTGAGGTGGCCTCCCAAGGACAACCACCTGTTACATCAGTTGTTTAATCTTTTTTCAATTTTTTCCAAGAGCCAAATTCAGTCGTTTTTGAGGTAGTGGTTTGGTTTTAGAAAGTAACCGAGATACTTCAAGCCTCCATCCAACTGATCCATCTTATACGGAAGGAGCATCGTGAGTTGTTCTGAAAACTCATCATTGACCCTTATAACATGAAAAATAGATTTTTCTTTATTAGTTTCCATCCCAGTTGCTTGTGAGAAGGTGTTTAAACAATCTACATAGCATTGCTAGTCAACTATGACTCCTCGCCCAAAGATTAAGACATCGTCCATCTCTGTGAGATTATGAATGTTGAGGATGAAAATCACTTTCTCTTAGACAAGGTTTGCACTTGATGTTGTAGAGCGCACTCAAAGCGTGCTTTTGTGTAATCATGAAGGCTTTACAACAAAATTGGTGCAACCATAGTCCACCCAAAGCCCTCTGACAAAACGAGCATAAAGTACTCCAGATAAAATTGTATTCACAGAACAGTACATCGGATAGGACATTGAAGGTTTATTTTATGTCTAAATTTTTGAATTTATGAACGGAAAAGTACATGAGTTGTTGCTCATTCAAACTTAAGCAAAAAAGTACACATGGAGTTAGGGCTCATTCAAACTCCATGTGCGTGAAACCAGGGTTTAAGCCACCATTACGTCATATTAATGCGAGATATGCAGAGCCTCTTCTTCATGCGTATGCGAAGCCTAAGATAGCCTCCGCACATGGAGGGAAAAAACGCCCTCGAGCGCGCTCGAGGGCGCCCTTGAGCTCAATTTTCGTGCATTTCCAGCAGACCCACCTACAGCCTAGGCTTGCCTTCAGGCACCGATGCTTTCTGACGAAATATGACAGCTACAGTACAAAACTGACAGCTGACTGCTTGGTGGCGAGAGCTCACAGGGAATTGCAGGCTCAGCGTGCTCAGTCTAGGTTAAATTTAAATTTACCCGCCCCCCGCCTCCGCCTCCGCTTTCCAATTGCATGTGCGCGAAGGGGAGTTGTTAGCCCAGCTGATGTCACGTAAGGGTGCCCCTCGAGGCGCCCTTTTTACCTCCATGTGCGGAGGCTAAGAGTGTCTTAAATATGTCCACATTAAATCACTCTTATTAAGCAGACCCACTTTAAACTGACTTTAAAAGTGTGCATTCATCCTAAATTCCCCTCCCTTGTGCCATCACATCCAATGCCTATCCCGATTCCCAAGATGCTTAAAATGTGTCATCACATCAGCGCCAATCCCAAGAAGCTTAAAATGTGCCATCACATCAGCGCCAATCCCAAGAAGCTTAAAATGTGCCATCGCATCCA
The DNA here is from genome assembly GCA_027924585.1 of Larix kaempferi. Taxonomy (NCBI): domain Eukaryota; kingdom Viridiplantae; phylum Streptophyta; class Pinopsida; order Pinales; family Pinaceae; genus Larix; species Larix kaempferi. The sequence goes on from BSBM01000494.1 coordinate 7,576,614, forward strand.
GCACCTATCCCAAGATGCTTAAACTATGCCATCACATCCAAGAGTACAAGTTTACAACTAAAGCACGTTGGGATGAGTGCTTAACGTTCGCTTGATGATGATTACACAACCCCCAACGGAATAAAACAAACGATCTCTCACAAGTGCCACCTCGAGAAAAAGCGACCTTTCCTCACTCCGTCTGTAGTAATGATTAAAGACAGAGAAGATTGCCGCCGGATCTTTGCACACACGGCTTCTCTTCCCACCACTGACCACGTACTGGTCACTGACAAGTGATGCCGGATGTTTTTTCTCAAACGACGTGGCAGACGAATCATTTAACAACACAACGTTGATCCGAACATGTAGCGACCTTGTGGATGCAACATTAAGTGATATCTTTAAAAATAATTGCTTTCTTTTGATAATTTTAGAATAATTTTAAAGATCCCCATTATTTTATTCTTTATAATTTCATTATCCCAAAAATTCCATGGCAAGTATTTTTTTTTTATTCCATCGGAGTATAAAAGTTGTGTTTTATTTTTTATTGAAAAAAATTGTGAATTTTTATTCATAAACATTAAAATTATTTTTTTATTTCTTTGTAAGTTTTTATAATAATTATGAATATTTATTTTTTTAATTTACGAATGTTCCTCTTCAAAACTTTGGAACACAAAAATAAAACTCTAATTATAAAGTGTAAATTGTTAGATGTTTGTTAAGATATTTTAATTATAAAATATTTTGTTCAATTATTTTTAAAAATTGATGGTAGCAATTTTCTCTTAATGATGTTTATAAATTATATTGGAAACAAATTTTATTTAAAGACATTTTTTTTTCTAAATATTTAATAAATACAAATTAAAATAAATATATTATAATAGTATAATATTTAAAGTGTTTTTTTTGAATTTTTCTTTTTTTATTAAGTTGTAATTAGTTGGATTTCAAGTAGGTCTGTAATGAAGGAACAAGTTAGTTGTTTATAATTCAAGATCATAAGCTCATGTAAATCATTTTGGCCCTTTTTTTTTATGTTTTTCACATGTTCACACCTTTTTGTGGGAATTGTAATAAATGATGTAGCATGATGACCTCATGTAAAAGGATTGTTTTTCTTAGGACTTAGTCATCAAAGTAATCACCCTAGACTGTTTTTTCCTTATTAATTATGTGACCATTTTTAGCGACACATAATTTTTTATTTTTTCACTCAAATCCTCCAAAGCTGGGTTGGTTCAGTTGATGATTATGCTTTTGAGGGTTATTAAAGCCTAGAGTCTATGTATATTACCATGCTAGTCATAATCCTAGAGTCTTGTGAACATGCATTAAGTCCCCCTTATGAATTTTTTTCTAATAAAATTATTGATAAGGTGTTATTTTAATTGTAAAGTTTCAAATGGTCTAAAATAGGTTCTAGAGGGGAAAATTAGTTATGGGGATGCTCAGTTTTGAACCCAAAGCCCCTACTTAACCCTAAACCCACTTTTGAGAATCAAAATAGTGATTTTTAATTATTAATTTTGATTTTCTCTCCAAAATGAAAAAAAAGTGTAAAAAAATGGGAAATATGGAGAAAATCCAATTCCCAAATCAAAGGAATCTTGTCTCAGACATGTCTATGAGGTGTCAAGGTAGTTGATGATATTTTCTAGGTCATTAAAGATCATGTCTCAGCATCTAATCCAACTCTTAAATGAAGATCCGACTCAGTCAGCAAGAGGGAGGCACATTCTCTCTATGGAGGGTGCATTTCTCCACATGGCAGCATGGTTGGATTTGGTTGGGAGAGGTGGAGGCCTCCCAATATGGGTTGGGACACCTCATGAGAGGTGGAACCCTCCTCTACCTACTTGAAATCCATTTGCTACCACTTCCTCAAACCCCATTCCACTTGTCTCTCTTGGTAATTGCGCCCCCTTGGGGTTTGTTGGCCATTTTTCCTATAAAAGCAAGCTCTTCCTCCTTGTTTAGGATGGAAGGATTGAAGCTCTACCAAAAATTTGTATCAATTTTGTTGAATTTGTTATGAATAAAGAAGGATTTGGAGTTTATATATATATATTTTTATGTTGGAAATTCATTTATGTGGGTTGAAAAGGTCCCACAATTGTTACTCTTAAATATTTTACTTGTGTCCTTTGGCATGAAATTTAAGAATAATCACATTCCATAGGCCTTTCTCATGAGTATAAGGGATAAATTGAGAGATTTCATGAATGAACCCTTAACAACAATAAGCCATAAATTCAAATTTAGAGATTATGTGGAGTCATGAGTTGCAATATCATTAACGTCTTCTCCAAAACAACCTTCACGTCATAGAAAAGTGACTTAACTTTATAGGCTAATTAAAGAAGGCTTTGTGTCACTTCATACGGTTTACACTAGAACCCACTACTAACATTCTCTTTATGGTGAAGATAGTTGTAGAGTGATGAAGTGTGGGTGGTTGTAATGTTCTGGGGTCAATCATAGATAATAGGGATAAGGTCAACATGAAGGTTTATTTTGAATGAGATCACAAAAGAAGTAACGACTTTAGGTAAATTAACAAAGGGTGTAAGGATTTAGTATTGAAAGGTTTTGGGTACCTCCATCACATAATCACCTTGATGGTCATTGGATGACACACAGAGACATTACATAAATTTGATGACTAGATGAGTTGGTTTAAGAGTTCCTTAACCCATCTGCAAGGTACAACAAAGACATTGCAAGCACCCTTGTTCGAATGCAAGGCTTACCACAAACATTGTCGACTTGTATTAGTTAGACAAACCAAGAGAAGCTTGGAGGGAACTTACTAATGTATAGAAGGTTGTTGTGTGAAACCTTGTCCATAGGCATGTACTATGCCATGAAGTGGAAATAATAACTAATTGTCTTATATTATAGGCCTGGACATACTTGGTTAAGCATGCATTGGTTAGGTATACTAGGCACACTTAGTTAGATATACATCGACTAAGAGCACTTGGACACATGTCAGATGGACATATGTAATATTTGTACACTAGTTCAGTGCACCTTCTACGTGTAGTTAGGCACAAGAAAATTGGTCTCACTTGGAGGAACCTTTTCAGTAACACTTCCTAGGTGCACTTGGGCATAGCTTGCAGGATTCACTTCAAGCACACTTGCGATAGGTGCATTCAGGTGCACTTGGAATGCACACTTGTGATACAAATACTTGCGAGGTATAGTTGCAAAGGGTGCACTTGTTGGGAACACTTGCAATGTGTGCACTTTTTGGGCACACTTGTGATGGACATGGATGTGATGGGAACACTTGGGAACATGGGCATTGAACATACTTGTGATCACGTGGCAGAACAAGCATGTCACCATTGGAGATGGACGTCAGTGGACAAGCCAAATGGTCATAATTGATTTGGATGAGGGATTTTGGGTCCACCTTAGGAGTACGGGGCTTGCAAGAGCTTTGCAAGGCTCATATATATAGGAGGATGCCTCATTGTGCTAAGGGATACAATTGTTCAAGCAAGAAGCATTCAAGTGCGAAGTGTTTTGTGATTATTTGAAGTACTAGAGTTGGAACAGTAGGGTGAATTTGCATTGGTTGAGTAAAAATTGAAGACTTGGTAAACAAGACTTGTAGGAGGCAAGTCTATGATAGTTTTAGGGGTTGGTTTGTATAAAATTATATGGAATCTGCAGGATGGTATCTTTCCTTAGATCCACTATACTTGTGTAAAAGAGTGGTACATTGGTGGCCACCCTACCTTGTTGTATATTGTAAACATTCTTCTTAACAATCAAGTTTAAGGAATCCGACTCGGGTGTTTCCTGTACATGTGCATGTGTATTTTGGATTATTTATTGAGATGAATGTTGCTATATTTACTACAATGCTTTATGTTGGTTAACTATTGACATTGACTAAGTGTTGAATCTTGTTGAAGTATAAGTATTAATGGTATTTTTGAAAGGATAATGTTTGATGCAGGCCTAATTATTGAATGAACTTGGTTGAGTAGGACTTAATTACATCACAATTACATTTGATGGTTTGTAGTCTAAGGTGAATTTATGGGTAGATCTTAGGCGAAGAGGCATAGTATTATTGTAGTAGGTGCAAGATGGACAAGCCCATGATGCCTAGGAAAGATAATACGATATGAATTTATGTGAGATATCCTTTTTGGGATCATCTGCATAGAGTAAGTCATTATCAATGAACCATATCCATGAATATAGTTGCAATTGACCTTAGGTGTCGAAGCAATGTTAAAAAAACCCCAAGTTTGAAAAAATTGATAAAAGGGATTTATGAGTGATTATAAAGGTTAATAGTGAGTTATGGAGAAAAAGAGAGTACAAGTCAAGAGAAGATATTCCACAAAGCATTCCATTATGTTTACGAGTATATTATATATATGTAAGCCATCCCAAATTTTCAAGCAAAATAATTTGTGATTATGCGACCAATCTAAGTTTTTATGTTATAATTCGCTCACCACAAATAACCCATATGTGACATGGATGAAAAGTTTCAAAATGCTCCCTAATTGTATGTCTAAATGAAGCAATATAGACAATGTAGAGAAGATTAAAAAAACATACATGAGATTATATATAATAAGAATCTCTACACGATACATAATTATGGAAAATGCTATGGTAATTTTATAAGGTATGGGACAAGGAGCATCCATTCCACCCATCTTCTAGATGTCTTTTCTAGTATGGAAACCACTGATTTTAAAAAAAAAATTATAAATATTATTTAAGTTGAAACAATATATTATTTCGTAAATAGATTATTCCAATTATAATATGCCAATTATACATCAACTATGAATGCCCGTCGCGAATTGGTATTTTTGAAAGAATATTTCGAAAACGACATCAAATTCCGGCGCCGGCAACCTGCCATGTCGGTACTGTTGCCTTCATCTGCACGGCATACGCTACGCATGCATCACGTTTTCATATCAAACAAGCGCTTGGGATTAGCTGTATGCTCAGAGGTGGCGCACGATTCATTTAAGATCAAATACGAATGTTAATTACACGCCTGAATATTTCCCGACTGCCGAGAAATGATGATCGCCACTTTTCGTGAGGTCCCTGCCAGGCGGTACCACGGATCGCACCATAATTAAAACAGCCAGACCATCCGTATAAATGCTAATCATTGGCAAAACCGGCTTTTTTACACGGCTGTTTTAGTTACCTTCCTGCGGTTAATTACCCCCGACACGGACCCTCCCTTTCCCACGCCCCGTTACGTTTGGCCAACAAAACGGCGTGCCGCGTGGGATATGGGGCACGCAAAACGGCCTTTTCCCGATGGCGGGCGTCGGGCCCCTCGAGCCTTCACCGAGCCTGCACAGTCTAAAAAACAGTTTTAGGAGGTTCTACGGGACATTTTTAACAACATTCCGTCGGATGGGCGTCGGAACGGACAGGTTCCGATCACGACGGAACGGTTTTAAAGAAGCGACGTGTTTTAATTAGCCAGTGATGGCGTGAGGCAGCCAATCGACGGCAGTGCTGGCACAGGCAGAGCGACGGATTCCGTTAGTCCATTAAAAAATTCTTACCGCGCCGCCATCCACCTCGACACAGAGAAATAGCGTAGTGGGCTTCCACGCCCGCCACCCTCGACTGTAAATAAATAATATGCATTATAAATTATGAATTTATGATGAGTGATAGGTGCATGCAATTCAAACCCTAAGCATTACCTACGTAAAGCTATCCTATATATCATTAGTTTGATTTCGAATACATAGCCCTAGCTCTCCGCCAATTTAGTTAGCAGGGTTTGATCCATTGCTCAGCTTTCTGCCATTTAGTTAGCCGGGGCTTAATCCAGAGGCCATCCGTCGCTGTCTCCGCGTGATTGCAACCTCACGCCTCTCAAACGCCCGGTAATGCCCATCCGGTGGTTAAAGAATGTACCGGCTTTAGAAAGGTTTCTTGATTTCAGAATTTATGTGGTGTTTTGGATTTGGGCTCTTTTGAGGAGACTGTGGTTCGATCGATCTTTTTACTGTTGAGATTGCTATGGACTTGCCCATGGGAATGGGAATGGGGGTTTTGCAGGATCGAAGGAGGCCGGCACTGAGTAATAACATCGATAACAATGGCTATTATGCTGCTCCCGTCTACTACGCTGCATCTACGGGCGTGAAGCCTGGAAATCTACACGAACCTCCCATGGATACGATTCATTTGCTTCGAGAAAATCTTGTAGCTAATGATAACAATTCATGCTTGGGGTTTTCGTGCTTACCTTGGCATGAGACTGTTGATCATCCTGCTGCTCTCGTGCTCTGCGACTCGCTCTGGCAGCGGCACTTAATGATGCAGCAGCGGCCCGGGTTCGAATCCTCGCCAGACTCTACCAAACTGCAGTTTAAAGGAGCACTGCCTGCTGCATTATCAACCTTTGAAGAGCGTCAAGCCGCCCTGGTTGATGAGGTTCTAGGCAGAGGAACTTCTTGCAATGGTAATGCGACTGTGCAAGAGCAGGAGCAGGAGCAAGAGCCGGTGCATTTGCAGCCTCCTGTTGAAGACCTTCATAAATATTTCTCAACTATCGAGCACGGGATAAGCCTTCATGGAAAAATCATCAAGACGGAGCCGGAGGAAGAAGCAATTGCTTATGGCAATTCTTTACAATTCGACGATTATTTTGGCCCCTCTGTATGTGATTCCTCTCCTGTGATATTCTCGTCGAACTCCGTACTGCTGCAGCAGAGTGGAGAGAAGGGTCGAGGAGCGGTTTCGAACTCGGGTTCAGGCGGGGTGAGCCTTGCAGACTGCGAGGAAGGAGGCGGATGGCAATGCGCCTTTACTAACCAAATCCTCGGTTATGATTCTTTGCCGGACCTCCATACCCTCAATGGCGACCAACTCCCTGAGAGCAGTAACTATCAGCAGGCCGTCATTGCAATGCCGGCGCATGCTATTTTCAATTCCGTTTCCTCTCATCAAACCCCGCTGAACGAGTTTTCACCTTCAGAATCCAAGCATCCAGCAGCAGTATGGCGCAATTTGTCCAATCCTGCAGAATCATATGCTTCCTGCTGCAAGGAGCCGCCCGCTAAGCGTCCAAGAATCTCCGGCTGCTATACTCTCGAAGACATACTGAAGAAACTCCCACGAGGTGCTGCTGCTTTCGGCCTGAACACCATACGAAGCAACGATAGCTCGCCGAGGAATATTTCTCCACCGGAGGCTCCTCAGTTTTCTTCCGATCTGAGTTTATCGTCCCCAAGGTTTTCTTGTTCCGGCGGATCAACTTTGCTTGAAAAAGATTCAGACGAGAAGCAGCAGTATCAACCATATCGCAAACCTGCTTACGTTTCAGTGGAGCCTCAGAGCATTGCAGCACGTCAAAGGAGAACAAAAATCCGCGAGAAAATTCGTTGCCTGGAGAAACTCATTCCCCTAGCCAGTGCCAAGCTCGATACTGCTAGAATGCTGGAGGAAGCCATTAAGTACGTTAAATTTATGCAGGCGCAAGTGCATGTTCTTGAATGCATGCCTACATCTCCACCTCTGTCTGATTCCAATGAAGATTTCAGATCCACCGGAACATCAAACCTTAGCGCCAGCGATAACATGAGATCAAATGCATTCGACAAAGGCAGCGTCAGCGGAATCAGCAGCACCTGGAACGTGAATTCTCTCACAAATGCGTTGGCAGTGCCGAGGTCCTGTAATTTGCAGTCTTCAGAGAGTAAGTTGAAAACCCTATCCGCTCAGCAAATGCTTCACATTCTTGCCATTTCCCCTGCAATTCAGAGAAAGCTTCTCAGTGAAGAGCTATGTGTGGGATCTGTAGAACAGGGCCAAATGCTGGCCGCTACCAGAGGTTCTAATTCTAATCTTTCTTGACCTCTCGAGTTTCCGTTCGATCTCAGATTGTTGACATTGTTAAAGCTTTAGCATATTTTTGCAAATTTTTGTACTCTGTATATAGCAGGTATATTAATCTAGTTGCTTGATTGTTTGACAATTTCGTGTGCAAATTGGAGGTCCATTTGCATTCGTCCTGCTTGTATGTCGTTGTAGATGCAGGCAATTTTGTTATCTTTGATTTTATTGTCTACGCACAATCTTCTTGAAAAAAATTTCGATTGACACGGCATATTTTTTTCATTAACTTGCATTAACCTGTAATCGATTTTAAGTCGATCCATTCTGCGAGTAATATTCAGCTGAAATTTCTTTAAATTTTAAACTCATTTTGTTGGATTGGAGTGATTTCAGTGATTAGAGCTGATGTCACAAGCATTGAAATTCAAATACAAATCGTGTTTGTGTCATTACTTTGTATTCGTGTTCTTGGGGATTTTTTGAGGTTAATACCGCTGTAATTATGGATTTTGAATGTGGAAGGATAAATAGTTACAAGACATATACCGCTGTAATTGTGGATCTTCAATGTGGAACGATAAATAGTCACAAGACAAAGATCTGAGGAGGCAACTCACGTCCTTTGGTGAGGGAAGTCTGCGATTCGTTTTACCCGGTGAAGAATGCTTTGAATTGATTTAATGGCCGCAAAGACATGTGATCGATTCTTTATGAATAGATTTGTTTATTCCTGTATGTATTATTTTGAAATGATTGAATAGGCGGGCAACCATGCAGAGATATGGGGCTCCATATTCAAGAAGCAACTCGACTGAAATACAGTTTTTAACAAAATGGCATTGCATGACGTATGCATGCCATCTTCGACTGATCCGATATAAACCTCTGGGCCGTTATATATAACGCAGTCGGAAAAGGATAGAGGTAAATTCGACTGCACAGTTCTTTCCTTTAAGATACTAAGAATGAAATAAACAACACAGTTTATATTTATAGTACTCGATCATTAAAAGGGCTTAGGCACAGCGCACATAAGTTCTAAAGCAATTAATTGAAAGAAACAAAAACGGCTAAGTATATTTTGAAAAATAATGGAACTATTTGTAATCATCTCGTAAATTGTTTAATCAATTTACATTACTCAAACAGATTGCAAAATATATTTTTATTAAATTTTTTATTTTTAATTTTATTTCCATTTTCGAATAACAAATAGATATATTTTATTTTTTAAACTTATGTCAATTTTCTGACAAAGGTTTTATAGAGACTTTATTTGCAATTACCACACTCGAGGTTTTATTGTTGAAATATAAACTTATAGGATAATCTCTTACCTAATGTTAATCCCCACACATAGTAAACATAAAGTAAAAAGAGCTAACTTAATCTCTTACTAATATTGATCCCCACACATATAATGACATAAGTAAAATGAGCTAGTAGAGCTTAACCCGGTTTTTAAATGTATACCTAAAATATTTCCCAAGAAAACGAACCCAAACATGTATTTTAGTTACAAACATATTGAATAAATTAACTATAAAAACCATAAAGCAACCATATTACCAACTCTTCCCTTTTTCTATAACAATATTGTTAACAATATAACAATGAGGTACAAAGATATCAAATAGCATCTTACCCGAACCTTCATTTGATTACTTGTAAAAGATTCTTTCCTTTATCTTTTTTAACAATTGATTCACTTAAAATAAATTCATTAAATTATTAAGAATTTAAATTAAATTATTATATAAATAATTTTTTACTTCTCAAATGATAATTCATTAATTTTAAAAAATAACCAAAGAAGGGCATATGCATTAAAAAAACACTGCCTTTGAGTGTCTAAATGATGGAATCAACCTACAAAAATTGGATGACATATAGAGAACAAATAGTACTAGTGGCACTATTTTTCCAAACTAAATTTAGTACTTTTTAAAAATAATCTAAGTGAACAAACCTTGAAACAATATGTCAAGTGTGGGTCCCACTTTTTAAGGTATTTTTTTTAACAGATTCGAGAAAGAGAGTTTGTATTATAAAAAAAGAGTGAGAATAATTGTAATACCCCAAATGTTGGAATTTAACCCTTTTATATTTTTGCTAAGTATTATTTATTTTTACTTAGGTGACATTAGAAATTTGAAAAGTAATTTCTGATGACAAGTTGGGACCAACACATTAATGAGATGGGAGTCATAGTCACCCTATGGTTGGAGGGAAAATGCCAATTAATATAATAATGATAAATTATTATTGGAGAAAATGGCAAACCATAAAGAAATGATTTGAGAGAATAATGAAATAAAATAAATAAGAAAATGATAGCACTCACACCTAAGAGAATAAAAAGTGAAACTCATTCAAACACTTCACTCTTAACATTCTCATGATCATTATCACACAAGAGAAAATGGGAGTTGGGCTCGTGCAAGGTAATGATACCCAATTATGACACGTTAGTTGCAATGACATTCTGGAAAAACAAAAATATTATCATTAAAATCAATTATTAGAGGTACTTACAAAACTTTTTCCGATTAGGTGTAAAAGGATGAAACGTAGAAAAACGGATGACCTTCCGGAATATATAACTTTTATTTATGGAAAAGTGGTATAACCACCCCAAAATGTCATTATTCGAAGATTGGTATGTTATTTTTTTTCCAAAACATAATGCACATGTTTTTGTTGACCTACCTATTTTCTATGTAAATTTTCAATTTATGAGAAAAAAAATATGTAGAGGCGTAGGCAATAGACAAATCTTTTGCGGAGCTATTTTTCCAAAATTTTAAAAGTTAATTTTATATTTTTTTTAAATTACTGAAGTCAGTGAAGCCCTAAAAGGACATGGTCAAGTTTTAATCTGCCATATCATGGTCTAAAAATAATCAAAATGCTTCTTTTTTTTAGGTTGTAGGTATTTTCGTGCTCTTATGTGGGTTCTTTTCCGTTTTTGAAATAGGTAAGCCAATCAAAAGTTATAGGCCAAATAAACGACCTATGTTTTTTACGAATTTGACATGAGTGAAGTTTAAAATGAATTAAAAATAGAGAACAACAACAGATCTATTAAAAAATTATATATTTGGAATCTGCACACCGAGCTCGACAAGTGTGTGCAATTTCATCTACAGTGCACTCGTGGAGCTTATGTAGAACTAGTTGTGAATAACAGGAAGTTGCAGCGTTTGATGTGTTCTGCCATAAATCATAGATAAATCAGACCAAGCCTAAAGGTGAAGTCCGAAGCTAATTCCAAGTCTGCAAGGGCACCAAAAACAATTTGAATTCATACACGCATGCGCGCAAATAGGCATGCACGTGTAAGTACGCACACGCGTCCATAGAAGCGTGAACGCGTGGTTAACAACGCACACGCGTAGATGCGCGTACACGTAGGTGCGCGTACGTGTTCATGTAATTTCCTTTGTCACTGGGATACATAAAGTTGATGAAGATGTGATGATGAAGAAGATGACGATGATGGAGATGTTGATGAGGAAGGGGGGGATGACAATGATGATTAAGATGTTGATGATGATGGTGATGATGATGATGAACATCTCGATCATCATCATCTTCTTCATCATCACCATCTTCTTCATCAACATCATCATCATCTTCATCACCATCGTCATCATCATCAACATCTTCATCTCCATCATTATCATCTTCTTCATCCTCATCACCATCACCATCATCATCATCTTCATCATCATCATCATCATCATCATCATCATCATCATCATCGTCATCATCAACACCATCATCATCATCGTCACCACCCTCTTCTTCCTCATCATCATCAACATCTAGGTCATCATCTTGATCGTCAACGTCAGATCAACATCATCATTATCATCCTCATCATCACCATTGATGTTGATGATGATGAAGATGATGATGATGATGTTGATGATGAGTACGATGACCATCAACATCATCATCATCATCCACCACCACCACTATCATCATCATCGTCATATTTGTCATCACCCTCTTCCTCATCAACAACATCTTCGTCATCATCATCATCATCATCATCATCATCACGATAGGAAGATGATGACGAAGATGATGACGAAGGTGGCGATGATGAGTACGATGAGGATGATGAAGATGACGATTATGATGACGAATACAATGATGATCGTGACCATGATCATATGATGAGGATGATGATGATGATGATGATGGTGAGGATGACGAAGATGGCGATGATGATGAATATGATGATTTTGATGGTCATGATGATGATGATGATCATATTCGTCGTACTCGTATTCATCATCATCATACTCGAATTCATCATCATCCACCACCACCATCATCATCGTCATCATCATCATCATATCATCATCATCTTCATCATCCTCATCATCATCCACGTCCTCACAATGACAATGATGAGGAAGTTGATGATGATGATCATGTTGTTGATGATGATGAAGATGATGATGATGTGCTGCATATTCCTCATCATCTCCAAATTAGTCATCATCATCATCGTACTCATATTCATCATCATCTTTGTCGATGACGATGATACGAAGATGTCAATGATGATGATGATTATGATACGAAGATGTCAATGATGATGATGATGATGATATGAAGATGTCAATGATGATGATGATGATAACAAAGATGTCGATGATGATGATGATTATGAGGAAGATGGCGATGACGAGTATGACGACGAAGATGAAGATGACTGAATTATGATGACGAAGACATTGATGATCATGACCACGATCATATGAGGATGATGATGATGATGAGGACGATGATGATGATGATGATGGTGATGATGATGATGACTAATGAAGATGATGATGACGAATATGATGATTTTGATGATGATCATATTCGTCATTATCATCATCATCTCCATCATCGTACTCATATTCATCATCATCCACCATCGTCATCATCATCACCATCACCATCACCATCGTCATCATCATCATCATCATCATCATCATCATCCTTGTCCTCACAATGATGATGATGATGAATTTGATGATCATGATCATGGTGTTGTTGATGATGAAGATGATCATGATGATGAGGATGATGTGCTGCATATTCGTCATCATCTTCATCATCAACATCATCATCATCTCCATTAGTCATCATCACCATCTTCATCATCATTGTCATCATCATCATCATCATCATCATCATCATCATCCCCATCCCCACAATGATGATGATGATGATGATGAAGATGATGATGATGATGACTAATGAAGATGAGTATGATGACGAATATGTTGTTTTTGCTGCTGATGATGATCATCATATTCGTCATCAACATCATCATCTTCATCATCGTACTCGTATTCATCATCATCCATTGTCGTCATCATCATCATCATCATCATCATCATCATCATATCATCATCATCTTCATCATCCTCATCATCATCTGCATCCTCACAATGATGATGATGATGATGATGACGATCATGGTGTTGAAGATGAGGAAGATGATGATGATGTGCTGCATATTCCTCATCATCTTCACCATCATCATCATCGTCATCATCATCATCATCATCTCCAAATTAGTCATCATCATCATTATCATCTCCAAATTAGTCATCATCATCATCATACTCATATTCATCATCATCATCATCATCATCATCTTCATCGATGATGGTGATACGAAGATGTCAATGATGATGATGATGATGATATGAAGATTTCAATGATGATGATGATGATGATACGAAGATGATGACGAATATGTCAATGATGATGATGATTAGGAGGAAGATGGCAATGACGAAGATGAAGATGACTAAAGACAGTGATGACGAAGACAGTGATGATCGTGACCATGATCATATGATGACGATGGTGATGATGGTGATGATGATGACTAATGAAGATGATGATGACGAATATGATGATTTTGATGATGATCATATTCGTCATCATCATCATCTTCTTCATCATCGTACTCATATTCATCATCATCCACCATCGTCGTCATCATCACCATCATCATCCTCGTCCTCACAATGTGTTAGGAACCCATGTCTTTACTTTGTTAGTATGTTGTTGTTGGACGCATATGCTTTGTAAGTCGTCCCGTAGTATTTGTTGATCAATAGTTTGTGTTATTGTTGTTGGCGCATATGCTTTGTAAGTCGCTCGTAGTATTGTTGATCCATAGTTTGTAGTGGCCCATGGTTTTGACCCATGGTATTGGCGCCTAGACTTAGTATATAAGTGTGTGTTGAGACCTATGAAGGACCGTGAAGTTATTTGTATTGAGCTTGCTCATAGGAGGTTGCCCCCTCGAAGTGGCCTGTGATCAATATAAAAGTGATTCTGAGTTCTGTCATTTCTGCTATTTCGCATATTGTTATTAATTACTTGTTGCAGGTGCATCACACAATGATGATGATGGTGATGACTATGAAGATGGTGATGATGACCATGTTGTGGATGATGATGAAGATGATGTAATAGCATTATTCTTGATGTAATACATATGTTTATAATTCAAAATTAAATTAATGTTTTGAAATTAAAATACATATTTGTAAATATACCCCTAACCCCTAAACACCTAGAAGCACTTAAATGCACATAGGGATTATGGGTTAGAAGAGGTCCTAAAGGATTTTATGGGGGAGGGCCTATTTATGGGGAGGGGATCTAGGAATAACCCGACACATTTATATCTCTTGGGTAATAAATGCACTGAACGTTACCCACCAAACAATACAACGTTCAGAATGGATGCGCACGCGCTAGATGTGTGTGCGCGTCCCTGTTGAAGATAAAATTTAGAAAATCACCAGCGTTCTTTCTCCCGTAATTTTTCCTCATTTTCGCGTTCTCTTTGCTGGTTTCACGCACAGCCCGACAAACATTTAAATGGTAGATTGAATTCATACACCATTTGGTGCTTCCTTGACCATTTGGATAGAATACACAACATTTTGGGCTCTATTTTGGCTCCCTGGATTGAATACACACCTCTTGGGCTCTATTTGGATCAATCGAGTGAATACACAACAGTTGGACTCTATTTGACACCTTGGATTGAATTCTCATGCTACTTGGACACACATGAAGTCTTCTTACATATAGTGGACACATCAAAAGAGCATTTGACATTTGAGGCAAAGAGCAATCATAATCCTTGAGGTATGGTGATAATTTTATCTTGTTAAATGTAGTTTAGTCTTCATTCACTTGTTTGAATGGCATCTATTTTGGGTTTTTCCTCATGAATTGTATGATAGATCTATTTTAGTTTTCTTAATCTTCAACATAGACAGTAAAAACATCTTACCAAAAAAAACCTACAAAATGCACCAAGCAATGATTTCAACCTTTCATGAAGATAATAAAAAAAAATTACTTGCATCACCACCAATAACATTTCATAATCACATTCTTCCATCTAGTAGACAAACATTTGTTGAATTCCTCATGGTTTCACTACAGCAAATCACACAAACACCTAGAGAATTGAAAACTATTAGTCTTTTGGGGCTATTTTCCCTCATAGGGAAGTTACTCCTACTAACATCCCATACCACCATTCAATACCATCCAATACCGTCCTACCGAGTTCCTAGAGGTGTCGTTGTAGTTATATGTAGGGAATTCCCAATAGCTTTTAAGATTATATGAAAACATTCTCACTAGATGTTGTTGTACATAATCAATTGCTACATCGGGCTTTAATAATCATGTGCACATCGAGTTTTAATATCTTATTTGTTGTTCATTCTTGCAGGGGTGATATATATATATATATTTTTTAAAACGCATTGAATATGGGAAACAAATGTAATAATAAAAGAAAGTCTAGAAGGAACCCACTGCCCCCTAAAAAGGCCCATGAGATAAGAGAAAAAGCCAGGTTGTACATGCAAAACCGTAGAAAGCAAAATGTTAGTACCTTAGATCCATCAACAAGCAATGACGAAGTGGTTGAACCCAATCAAATCTTGCCTAATGTCGAGTATGAAGGGATGGACGTTGAACAAGCTCTTAATTAGAAACCTCCCCAAGAAGAGCACACACATGCAGAACACACTCCCTTGCAGGATCAAGTTGTGAATGAAGGGCCACAACAAGCCATTGACGGGACTCATACTTCCTTGCCGACTCCCTTGCCTCGACTATCAACTGGACGACGAAGAACTCCCAGACGTATTCATGTGGATGAAAGTTCATTTTTAGGACTTGAAGGTAAGATGCACAAACACACCATTGATTTCCATTGTAGCAAGATAACGAAAGAATTTTTTGAATCCAAAACTGATGCAACAAAATGTCAATTGTTTCTTGCTTTGTTAAAATCACATTGTCTAGCAGATGTTAGGAGAATTTTGAGCATAAAGGTAGTTAGAAGTTAAGATGTCAACAATCATGTTGTTAGAAATCTACAATCTGCATTTAATTTGATTGGAAAAACTTCTCATACAAAATATTTTAATGTGGCCCGTCGTGTACTGTCGGAATCGATTGTAGACAAATCCACAAGGCAATGTCGCCTACTATCACACACATGTAAAATATTTAATGTAGACAGAAAGAATCTTCAAAAGTATTCTTCCATTAGAGAAAAACTTGAGACCCCAGGCCAAAAAGATTGTTGGGCCTTTGTTGGTAGGTTACCTCGTTCAGACATGAAGCTCATTAATGATGTTAAAGAACTAGTGCAGAAGTTTTGGCATGATAACACTAGACCGTCATTGAACCAAAGAGATGTTTTAAAGTTGAGAAAAGGTGTTACGGGGGTGAACCCCATGTCAAGCACTTTCTTGACACGACACAAACAGAACTCTACGAGAGGTTCAAGAGTGAGCACACACAATTGAACTTGGGCCAAAGGTCGTTTGAAAAATGCAAACCCTGGTATGTTAAAATTTGCAATGATCACAATACATGTTGTTGTAGATACCATGTAGAATTTGAGTACTTTTATGATACATATAGACATATATTTTGTGATTTTCATACTTACATTGTACAGGATTGCCCATCGTTACAACCATCGAATGCATCCAGAGAATTTACACATAGCATAATGTGTCCAAGACTTGAAGGACACAAGTATTATAAAAGATCATGTTTATATGGGATGTGTTCCAGTTGTAGTGGATTTGCATTATTGGGCCCCTGCATCCACGTAACCGCGGAGCACGCATTTGGGAGGATGTCAATAGAAATGCAGAAATTCCAGTACATAACATATCAAGTAGATAGTTCGAAGGAAAGAAAAAAAATTGCATTGGTGAAGTCACAGGTAATCTAAGTTTGCATACTTTCATACTGTACATGTTGAATTTGTACATATATACTTGCATTGAAAATGTCACATTGTATTAACGCCCTGGGTTTTGTGGCACTAGGTACAAATTTGCAATTTCATGAAGGAATTCTACCAAAAGACCGAGCAGTATGTACATCATGTCCATGTAGCATGATGGAAGGATGAACAATACAGATAGTGCAGGGACACCATCCCCAATGGCACAATATTGTCGGTTGTGGACTTTGTTGAAAAATACACCCTGGAACCACAGAATGAGATTCAAAGTCAATATTACCATTCAGACCAAGTTAGCATAATGGTCAATATCATGTATAGGCACGCACCAGAGAGCAGCAATGACATGAGGATAATATTGAAAGAGACCAACTTCTACATCAGTGACGACCGGTGCCATGACCTACATTATGTGCAACATTGCTTCAAAATTTTCTATGATCAGCTGAAGGAGAGAGGTATATAGATGGATCAGCATTGGATATGGCCAGATGGTTGTGCAGGCTAGTTAAAAAATGCACGTGTATTCCAGTGGTTGAGTATTTTGCACAAGACTTGTGATGTGCTGCTTGTGTGGAACTATTTTGAGACTGGTCATGGAAAGGGAGAGCACGACGGTGCTGGGGCATGTCTCAAAACTGCCCTACAAAGGGAAGAGATGAGGTGCACGAGAAACCCTCATATTTGGGATGCAAAAACCATAGTTCAGTGGTGATCTGCAAAAATGTTAGATCGAACCACGGAGCAACACATACCAACAGGTAGAGGACATGTTGTCAGAAATTTCTGGCATGTAGTTGATATAGACAGATCACTTTCTTATAGTTGTAGTACTGTGCAAGGAACTCATGGATTTCATTCGGTTCGAAGCTCAAACAACCCCTTATTTGAAATATGGACATGAAAACTTGCTTTCTTTTGTGGGCCTTGCAGTAGTTGTGAATGGGATGAATGCGAATCAATGGATTGGTTGATGAATGGGATCATGTGTCACTTGCAGTGGACCCACGTGCAGTTGTTGAAACAATCCAGTTAGAGGAAGGCCAGTCCTCTATTTCGAATGAATATGATCATATATCTGATCTAGTACAGCCAGGTAAACATTTATGCATGCATATCTCGGTTCCCTCCTTGTTTATATGTAATTATCCAAGTTATCAAACTACTACTTGTTGGAATATGACCGTAAAATGCATCTTTGCATGACACATCTATGCAATTGTCGCCCCGACAGACAGTGCAATTGGGACGAATTATTGGTTGGCATGATGCATCCAGGGGAAGCAAACCCAACCCAACCCAGCGAGCGGACTCAGATTCCGTCGGCTCCCATAGGTCCACATGGCCATAGTGGACCTGTCCACGGTGGCCATGAATGCCCGGGGGCCTCCGGATGAGAAATGGCCCCCTTGAGAGATTTTGGAATGGCCTTCACTGAGCAAAACCCCAGCTCTGGGATGGCCCATTGGCACCGCTTCCGGGTCTTTGAGGCATGTTGTGGGGGGTCCCCTAGCTGAAACCCGGTGTCCCGGACCCACCGGAGTCGACGGGTTCGCGAACCAAGCCACGGTTCGGGCACTACGGGCATTCTAGTCGGGCACCCCGGGGCAATTCAAGGACACTTTGGGCATTTGCTCCGCGGCCACGGAACCCGAACCAGCGAGCGGAATTGGATTCCATCGGCTCCCACAGGTCTACGTGGCCATAGTGGACTTTTCCACAGTGGCCACGCACGCCTAGGGGCCTCCGGACAAGAAATGGCCCCCTTGAGTGAATTTGGAATGGCCTTCACTGAGCAAAACCCTAGCTCTGGGGATGGCCCATTGGCACCACTTTTGGGTCTTCGAGGCACGCTGTGGGGGGTCCCCTAGCTGAAAACCGATGTCTTGGACCCACCAAAGTTGACGGATTCGTGAACCAAGCCACGGTTCGGGTGCTACGGGCATTATAGTCGGGCACCGTAGGGCCGTTCAGGGACACTTGGAGGATTTGACCCAGGGCCACAAAACCCAAACCGATGAGAGGACTTGGATTCCGTTGCCTCCCACAGGTCCACGTGGCCATTGTGGACCTATCCATGGTAGCCATGCATGCCCGTGGGCCTCCGGTCGAGAAATGGCCCTCTTTAGTGAATTTGGCATGGCCTTCATTGAGCAAAACCCTAGCTCCGGAGATGGCCCGTTGGCATTGCTTATGGGTCTTCGGGGGACGCTGTGGGGGGTCCCCTAGCTAAAACCCGCCGTCTCGGACCCACCGAAATCGACGGATTAGCGAACCGAGCCACGGTTTGGGTGCTACGGGAATTATAGTCGGGCGCCCCGGGGCCGTTCAGGGACACTTGGAGGATTTGACCTGGGGCCACACAACCCAAACCAGCGAGAGGACTTGGATTACGACACCTCCCATAGGACCACCTGGCCATTGCAGACCTGTCCACGGTGGATACGCATGCCCGGGGGCCTCCGATCGAGTAATGACCCCCTTTAGCGAATTTGGCATGGCCTTCACACTAGGGTCAACTCTGGAAAATATTCCACCGAGCACTTAGGGCTAGTGTTCCTGGCCAGAAATTTCCTAGACACACCTGCAGGACTCCCCAGAACTCAGTTTTGTTGCACGGTTGGAGTTCGAAGCCCCCGACAAGTATCCAGTAGGTGTCCCTGAAGGCCTTTTGGATGCGAGATGGGACAAGCCATAGAATGAAGACTGTGGCTCGGATCGACGAACCGTCAACTCCATTGGATTCAACACGCCAGGATAGTGCTAGGGGTGCCCCTCCCCTCTAGCCCGGTGGCCTCGCCCTCATCTTGTATGTCCATCTTGGAAACTAGGGTTTTGCTTAGTGAGGGAGTGTGCAATTTCTGCACACAGGGGTCAACTCTAGAAAATCATCCACTGGGCACTTGTGGCTAGAGTTCCCAGTTGGAACCTGCCTAGACACACCTGCATGACTCCACGAACCCCAGTTTTGTTGCACGGTTGGAGTTCTACACCCCTGGCAGGTATCCAGCAGGTGTCCCTGAAGGCCTTTTGGATGCGAGACGGGACGAGCCATAGAATGAATACCGTGGCTCGGATCGATGAACCGTCGACTCCATTGGATTGAGCACACCGGGATAGTGCTAGGGGTGCCCCTCCCCTCCGGACCAGTGGCCCCGCCCTCATCTTGTACGTCCATCTTGGAAACTAGGGTTTTGCTCAGTGCAGGAGTGTGCAATTTTCGCACACGGGGGTCAACTCTGGAAAATCATCCACCGGGCAGTTGTGGCTAGCGTTCCTGGCCGGAACCTACCTAGACACACCTGCAGGACTCCCAGGAAACTGGTTTTGTTACACAGTTGGAGTTCTACGCCCCCGGCAGGTATCCAGTAGGTGTCCCTGAAGGCCTTCTAGATGCGAGATGGGACGAGCCATAGAATGGAGACCGTGGCTCGGATCAATGAACCATCAACTCTGTTGGATTCAGCATGTTAGGATAGTGCCAGGGGTGCCCCTCCTCTCTGGCCTAGTGGCCCCGCCCTCATCTTGTACGTCCATCTTGGAAACTAGGGTTTTGCTCAGTGAGGGAGTGTGCAATTTTTGCACATGGGGGTCAACTTTGGAAAACATTCCACCGGGAACTTGTGGCTAGCGTTCCCGACCGGAACCTACCTAGACACACCTGCAAGACTCCCCGAAACCCGGTTTTGTTGCACGGTTGGAGTTCTATGCCCCCGGCAGGTATCCAGCAAGTGTCCCTGAAGGCCTTCTGGCAGTGAGATGGGATGAGCCATAGAATGAAGATCATGGCTTGGATCGACAACCCATCGACTCTGTTGGATTCAGCATGCCAGGATAGTGCTAGGGGTGCCCCTCCCCTCTGGCCCGGTGGCCCCTCCCTCATCTTGTACGTCCATCTTGGAAATTAGGGTTTTGCTCAATGAGGGAGTGCAATTTTTGCACACGGGGGTCAACTCTAGAAAATCATCCATCGGGCACTTGTGGCTAGCGTTCCCGATAGGAACCTGCCTAGACACATCTGCAGGACTCCCCAGAACCCGGTTTTGTTGCATGGTTGGAGTTCTACGCCCCCGGCAGGTATCCAGCAGGTGTCGTTGAAGGCCTTCTGGTATGGGACGAGCCATAGAATCAAGACCGTGGCTCGGATCGACGAACCATCGACTCTGTTGGATTCAACACGTCGGGATAGTGCTAGGGGTTCCCCTCCCCTCCGGCCCAGTGGACCCACCCTCATCTTGTACGTCCATCTTGGAAACTAGGGTTTTGCTCAGTGAGGGAGTGTGCAATTTTTGCACACGGGGGTCGACTCTGGAAAATATTCCACCAGGAACTTGTGGCTAGCATTCCTGGCCGGAACCTGCCTACACACACCTGTAGGACTCCCTGAAACCTGGTTTTGTTGCACGGTTGGAGTTCTACGTCCCCGGCAGGTATCCAACAGGTGTCCCTGGAGGCCTTTTGGATGCGAGACGGGACGAGCCATACAATGAAGACCGTGGCTCGGATCTACGAACTGTCAACTCCATTGGATTCAGCACACTGGGATAGTGCTAGGGGTGCCCCTCCCCTCCATCCTAGTGGCCCCGCCCTCATCTTGTACGTCCATCTTGGAAACTAGGGTTTTGCTCAGTGAGGGAGTGTGCAATTTTTGCACACGGATGTCAACTATGGAAAATATTCCACCGGGCATTTAGGGCTAGCGTTCCCAACCAGAACCTGCCTAGACACACCTACAGGACTCCTCAGAACCTGGTTTTGTTGCATGGTTGGAGTTCTACGCCCCCGACAGGTATCCAGCAGGTGTCCCTGAAGGCCTTTTGGATGCGAGATGGGACGAGCCATAGAATGAAGACCGTGGCTCGGATCGACGAACCGTCGACTCCGTTGGATTCAGCACGCTGGGATAGTGCTAGGGGTGCCCCTCCCCTTCAGCCCAGTGGCCCTGCCCTCATCTTGTACATCCATCTTGGAAACTAGGGTTTTGCTCAGTGAGGGAGTGTGCAATTTTTGCACACAGGGTCAACTCTAGAAAATCTTCCACCGGGCATGTATGATGATGATGATGGTGATGATGATGAAGAGGTTGACGGTGATGGTGATGGCGATGGTCATGAAGATGATGATGATGGAGGATTTGACGAGGAACCTGGAGTTAGAGTTAGAGTTGGAGTTAGAGTTAGGGTTAGAGGAAGAGTCAATGATGATGATGGAGATGGTGGTGATGATGAAGATGTTGATGGTGATGGTGAGGATGGAGAAGATGGCTTAGTGTTAGGGTTTGGGTGAGGGTTAGGGCTAGAGTTATAGAAGGAAATTGAATTAGGGTTAGAGTTAGAGTCAATGATGATGATGGAGATGGTGGTGATGATGAAGACATTGATGGTGACGGTGATGGTGATGGTGAGGATGGAGAAGATGGCTTAGTGCTAGGGTTTGGGTGAGGGTTAGAGCTAGGGTTATAGAAGGAAATTGAATTAGGGTTAGAGTTAGAGTCAATGATGATGATGATGGAGATGGTGGTGATGATGAAGACGTTGATGGTGACGGTGATGGTGATGGTGAGGATGGAGTAGATGGCTTAGTGCTAGGGTTTGGGTGAGGGTTAGGGATAGGGTTTGGGTGAGGTTGATGGTGATGGTGATGGTGATGGTGATGATGGAGATGGTGATGGTTCCGTCTCGCATCCAAAAGATGGAGATGGTGATGAAGACGAAGATGGTGATGATAATGAAGATGGTGATGGTGGTGATGATGGTGATGGTGGTGAGGTTGATGGTGATGGTGATGGTGATGGTTCCATATCGCATCCAAAAGATGGAGATGGTGATGATGACGAGGATGGTGATGATGATGAAGATGGTGACGTTGATGATGATGGTGATGATGGTGATGGTGGTGAGGTTGATGGTGATGGTGATGGTGATGATGAAGATGGTGATGGTTCCGTTTCACATCCAAAAGATGGAGATGGTGATGGTGATGAATATGGTGATGATGATGAATATGGTGACGTTGATGATGATGGTGATGGTGGTGAGGTTGATGGTGATGGTGATGGTGATGATGAAGATGGTAATGGTTCTGTCTCGCATCCAAAAGATGGAGATGGTGATGGTGATGAAGTTGGTGATGATGATGAAGATGGTGATGTTGATGATGATGGTGATGGTGGTGAGGTTGATGGTGATGGTGATGGTGATGGTTCCATATCGCATCCAAAAGATGGAGATGGTGATGATGATGAAGATGGTGAAGTTGATGATGATGGTGATGGTGGTGAAGTTGATGGTCATGGTGATGGTGATGATGATGAAGATGGTGATGATGATGAAGGCGTTGATTATGATGGTGATGGTGATGAAGATAATGATGAAGATGATGAATGCGTTGGGGAATTTATTTATATACAATGTATTTGACTCTAAGAACCTCTCATGTGTGATTATAAAAAAATAAAGATTCCCTCAACCCCCAAACATGCCCTTTAAAAGAATTTTTTTTAATCTTTGAGTGTGGTATGGGTGCCAACATGAGGTTTTGTCTACTAAGGATGGATCTTGGTGTCTTGACCATGGTTGGGGTGATGACAATGAGGTTCATATGACTCCAATGAATCTTCCATGGATCATGGGGTAAAATGATCTCTCAAGTATTATTGCATGTGAACTTGCACGTACCAAGCTACACCAAATCTTTCACAGGAGTGGATTTGTCTATGTGAATAGATAAGTGAAAAGATTTTAGCAACAAGACCTATCAATTTTAACTTGGAAGTATGGGAAATGTTCAAAGTGGGATTGAGAGGCTTGATGGTGATTGTAGTAGTGGGCATGGTATTGGTGAGAATGATGACATGATAGTGGAATTAAACATTAATATGGTGACCCTGGAGCTTGGATCCTAGCCTAGAAACACGAGAGCCTAGCCTAAAAACCCTAGTTGTTAGCATTAACCCTAGTTTGTATTCTAATCACAATGAAACCCTATTGTGTCTCCTAAGATCTAGCCCTAAATTATAATACATGTAAAGATTAAATCATTTTCATTGTACATATATATTCATCTGCATACATTTGAATCCAAACCACTATACACATATATGCATACATAAAATTAGATCGCTATCACATAATGATAAATTAAGGAAGTCCTAATTGTAAATGGTAGTGGATGTGATGGTCATCAAATCAAAGGTGGCTATATCTGTGAGTGAGAATTAATGAGCTAGCTATACATCGTGCTCAAGGTTGTCCTATTTGTATGGTGACAATTGATTAAGAAATGATTCCATAACTTGGTTATTAATTTGTTGCATGATCTTAAGTGGACAAAATGGTCAAAATAAATACTAGTGACGACATTTCATTATGTAGAGTATGGCTTTTTTGGATCTCATTATGTAGAGCTATTAAAAATCATGTTGGATCTCATTTTAACCTTTTGACGATAATGGACATTTTCTATTTTTAAGTGTTCTTTTCCTAGTACTTAAGTTCCCAATATATATCTTATGTGCCATGAGGTGTGATTTGTCCATCCATTTATTCCGTTTATTTTTAGATTAATTCTCACACATGATTTTGTTTGAGTTAGCCTATGTTTACAATGTTCTATTAACATAGATACCATTAGAAGCTTTTACATGTGGAAAGATAAACCAAGATGAACTACGATATCCAACTTCTCTTCTAAGATCTAGGTAAAACCCAAATTTACACAACATCACATCATGATACACACAACATGAGACAACCACATTAGACAACGAGATATATAAATCACATAATTGAAAAACCATGTACATCGAGGCTACAAAACTCATCCAAACATATACAATTTCTGGCGAATAGTGGAACATGGTTCCCAATGTACGTACAATGGCAAATCGTGCCCTACACAAAATGCGACAACTCATGCCGTAGATACAAAATACATGGCAACTCATGTCGTAGATACAAAGTACATCAAAACTGGTGCACAAAAGTGCCACATCGTGGCTAATGTACATAACACGTGGTGTGTCAAGAATTGTGACCACCGCCATCACTCCCAGGTGCAGATCCAAATTCGATCTTCCTACTCTTCGAGCTACCGGTGCCTCGGGTCTTGGTCCGTCTAGGAGTAGACCGTCTCTCTGGGCTTTGGAACAAATGATATAAGATACCATCATTTTCAAGCATTTGCAACATTTACCACATTTATAAAACAAATGTAGAATTCAAATCTTAAATAAATCACCTCTGACATGAGTGGGAAATGTTGGGCAGGTGTCCTGGATCTGCGAAGCCTCTCAGCAATTCCAGCCTACAACATTTAAAAAAATCATTTCATTGAAAAGTCATAATTGCTTAAATTAATTTTTGTTAATGCATCAAAATATTTTCATAAATTAACTTGATTCTCACCGTGAACACCTCCGACGATGGATATAGCTGGCCTTCTGGGCTAGCAGGTGGAGCAGAAGGCCGGACAACCAACTCCGATGCAGTGATGGGGGGGGGGGAGGCGCAGAAGTAGTGGCAGCCACTACAGGTGCAACCACTGGAGATACTGATGAGGATATTGGAAGAGTAGATGCCACAATAGTGGCGGGAAGTGGGGATGATATGGTGGGAGAAGACACGGTGGTATGGGGTGGAGGAGGACCATGTGGACTATGAACCCCTGTTGGATGTAGGATAGAGGGTATCGAACGGAAAGGGCTAGGGATGGTGTTGAGGGATGGGGCATGGGAGGGAAGTCCTGCATGGAGGGAGGAGGATGGAAAAATGGGAGGTTGTGGACGAAGAGGGGAAGGTGGAAGGAAGGGGGGGTGTGGATGAATGGGGGAGGATGGATAGACATGGGGGTGTGGATAAATTGGGGGGGAATGTATGGACATAGGGGGGTGGGTGAGTGGGGGAGGATGGATGGAGGGGGGGAGTATGGCCGGAGAGGGGGGGTTGGATGGAAGGGAGGGGGTGGACGTAGGGAGGGTTCTAGATGAAAGCGAGGGAGGGGACGCACGGGAGAGGGTGGATACACAAGACTAAAATGTGAAGACACAGCTGCTGGTGGAACCTACATATACATTTGTAATATCATAATTTAGTAAACAAACAATAAATTAAACCATAGTAAGTCGTAACAAATCAAATTAAAAGCATGCTTATAACTACACATTGTACATGTGTATATGGTGATGTGCCAATCCCTGGCGGGGGTGGCTGATCACCGTAGTCACGAAACACCCGTGGAAAACAAAATGCATGCATGTTATGAACATGTTAAACAAGTCATTATCTAGGAAATCAAGATATTCAAAAACATTGTACAAACTATCAACGTGTATGCCATAAATATAAATACTTGAGTAATATAAATGACATAAGTAATAAAAAAATTGTGTCAGGTACTGAAAATACCTCCGTGTGGGGTGCCACAATTTCAGTTGCAGCTGCCATTGATGCATCCAGGTTGGGAGATTCTACGTTCTCCCATCTCGGTGTATCAACTCTGAATAACTGTACATTGAAATAATAGTTTAATTCAAACATAAATACTTTCAAAATACTTTACAAGTTATAAAGTGATGATTGAAAACACATTAAAAAAATTGCTAACCTGATCCATATAACAACCTTCGATTGGCCCAGGGCAAGTGTGTCCGCAATGGGGACAAAGATGTGGCATTGTCCCTATCGAACGGGAATGCCTAGCATGGCCACCATCGGTCATGGGTCTATCCTGGCCCTGTCATGAAGGCCCTGCACCTGGATCTCTATCAAGGTCACCTGACCTCTCCACTGTAGTCGCTGCTACAAAGGAGGTGTGTCCGAGAAGACCACATGCAACATTCCTCATTGCCACCTCCATCTGATCAAGCTTATGGGGAAACTGAGGTGGCTGGGGAGAGGGGTTGGGGTCGCGCCTTGGAGCAGGTGGCCCTCTCAGTGGGTTCCTCCTGGCAGCAGGTCGATCTTGGGAAAAGCCATGCCCAACACCCTGGAACTTGGTTATGTCAAAATAGTTGACATGTAAACCGAGGCAAAACTCAGCCCATAGTTGGTGAAGGAAATACTGTGGAACCTCCCTATTATTGCAGGGAGGTTTATCGTACACCATGAACCACCTCTGCATCCAATTGTCCCTCCACGGTTGGTAATGACACCAATCCATGCAGACACGTGGCTTTGTAATGTTCGGTGGTTGGCCTGTTTTCGGCTCGGTGAACACACTATATAATTGGGCTTTTGAAATGTTCAAATCTTTTATTGCTTCCTTGGAGATGCCCGTGGAGTAGTACTCCCGCATCCTAGCTCTAAATTGAGTCATGTCTGTCAATTGCTAGTGTGCATGTATGAGGGAGTCGATTGAGTTCTCAATTGATGTGGCAAGAGACAATCGAGATGGCTCACCCGAGTTTCTAAGTTCACGAGTGTGCACTTGAATTTCATTTACATAGTGGTTAATGTCATCTTGTTCAAAATTAGGTTGCGGGTTTTGGTTTTGTTCGGCATTTGGATTGTGTTCACGGTTTTCTTCGGCATTGGGTCTAAGGTTTGGGTTTTCTTGTGTTCCACTGGACTCAGGGTTAACATCTTGTTCACTCATTGTCTCAGTTTACAATTTGCAATAGAAAATTGGTTCATTGTTTTCAAAATTTGAGAATTATTTACAATTAAATAAACAAAAAAAATAAAAAAATTGATACAAAGAATGAATAAAATGAAAACAAAACTTGATATTTACCTATCAATCGCCCTATTGATGAGTTAGTGGGTGTTGTGGGGTGGTTTTGAAGTTGATTTGGGCAACTTTGGTGGTTGAATTCACGCGTACACGGAGGTGCAAGTCGCATTCGGCCGGCCTAATGGAACAATGTGGAAATTGGGCACTATTTTTTTTTTTTTTTTTTTTTTAATAGAGGCGCGTGCGTGCCACTGTTGCGTGCACATGCCTCGGCTCAGTACCAAACCTAGCTGCACATGCGCGCTTCCTTAGGTGCGTACGCGCCATTTTTTTTTCCGCTAGCTTGCTCCCATTGCAACAAAAATGGGGACCATATTCATGCGCTCGCCCAGCTGGGAAGAAAAATAACTAGAGCTAAATGAAGACAAGTGAATGGGGATAGTTTTGGAGCACAAAACTGGACCAGAATAAGAGAAATCATAACAGTTGGGTATAGCTTGGACACTTGGTTGTGTGCAGGTAGGAGAACTACCCCAAGCTTGCAGGAGCACTGCATTTACTGTGAATAGGTTGTGTTGGATTGATTCTCTTAATGGCTGAGGCCTAAAAGCCCCTGGAGCATCCTGGAGCTTAGGAGCACTGAGTTGGATGTTGGGTTGCCTGCTGTCACAAAAAATTCCTGAATAACTTGGGGAATAAGTTAAAGGTAAATAAAATCTAAACTTTGAACCAGAGGGGACTGTGAACTCAGCTCCGGGGTGACCTGAAAGCAAAGTGAACTTACTGGTCAAAGGCTGGGAGGTTTGTGCTAGGTTCCACTGGTCATCATAACATAGATAAGTCTATATGTTGTATTTATCTGATAATGTTTATGGAACAATTGCTAGGGTTTTATTATGTATAACTCTGATTTACTATTTGTTTACTAGATTTGATCATGAATGTCTTATTAAACTGAGCTGTATGTATTGATCATTAATAGAATTTTATGCCTCTGTAATATTGGGAAAAATTGTGATCTAATCGATACACTTACAGTTTTCATAATTTATGTTTGATATAAACATGATACATTCCTGATGTAGTAAGCAGACTGAGTAATTTCATTATTGATGAGTTATAAGCTTGATATAGGCTATTTGCAATAACCATTGTGTTATGTTAAACCCTAAGGATGTATTGCAAGTATTTAATAGAATACATATAATTTTCTCAACGGATCCTATTAATGACAGAATGTATGTTTCACATGTTTATGGTAGAAACAAGGAAGACATGTAAACCATAGGGTTTACATGTCAAGCCACTTTTATTTTATAAGCTTCTATTATATTTTTATAGATAAATAAAGGAGATTAATGTAACCAGAATCTGTCCCTATTCTTTTCACAGACAAGTAAAATGACTGTAAATGCAATGATTTAAATCTACATTGAATGGATTTCAAATCATCCGATAGAGTTACATTACTATCGAATGTTTATGTAAATAGTGTTTTACATCCAGTTTGGAGTCATGTTGGTTTACAACACTTTGTAAACATAAATCTATTTAATTAATTCGAGATGAATTACATTTGTGCAAAAGCGTGGTTATCTTTTTATGCATGCCATGGCTCTCAGCATGGGAGAGCGAGCTACTTGAGCAAGATATGACCCTGATCGTGAAACCCTTTCATTATTTTAATGTTTAGAACCAACTTCAACGACGAAGCATTTTCCAGAAGTTAACTGGGTATGCTTCCACACAGGAGAGGGTTTGTACCCTAGTTACACGATGGTCATATACAATAAGACCTTTAAATAATAATGTTGGGTTTTAATATATAAATACGATTTTAGCTATTGCCGAGAACATTGATATATGTATATAAATGTTCAGGCTCGAGGAGCCTTTGAAAACTGTTTACCATTAATAATAACCAAGTCATGTAAATCGTGTTGCCTTACCCTGCTTCACGTTTATAGTCAAGTCGAATTTACAGATTTGATACCCAAACAGTATGGCGTTCCAGTTTATAATGATACTATTGGGTAGTTCGTCGTTATATTTTTTGTGGGTATGCCTTAACCATAGGCATGAAAGTCTGAGGGTTTTGGTCGCTGTTTCGACCTAGGCGTGTAGTGAAGTTAAACTCTACACATTGGATAAACCAACATTGACATGATAATTCATTTATAAGTTAAATGCTTTTCAATTTACTGTACAAGCTTAAATGTGCCAACCATTCGTTCACATTTACGCGGGATCATGACTCTGTACTCATTTCTATCATTTATAAATGAATGCAAATCAAATTATATAATAACTCTGTTCATTCACTTAAAAGAGGAAACAAAGGCCGAAAGTGACCAAGCCATATTCAAATGCTGCATAAAACCAAGCCACGACATAAATGCTTTCATAAATTATGCATTCATTATTTACAAAACAAAAATAATGCAGTCCAAAGCTGCCGCTCTCCTTTCCAAACAACATCCCTTCATGGGTGAAGCCAAATCGAGATAGTGTTTTAATAACCGGCGATGCCCATTGTGGTCAAGCCACTCAAGTTCAAGTTTAATAAAATATTGTTCAATTTACGAGCTCCGCGTTTAATACTATATTCACCTACAGGCTGTGGTAAGCCTTCGAACTTCTAAAGACACTCGCATACAACAGAGAGTAAGGCCAAAGGCCTTTGTTGTAGCGTGGAACCTAGAAGAGTACCAGAGTCTTAAGTAACCCATCCCTAACCGACGAGGTAGTCTAGCCCAAGGGATAAGAGATGACGGGTTACCTGGCCACTTTGCAGATGGTTCTTCATTCCAAGGTCATGGAGACAATGTTGGATGGTCCAGCATGTCCTCGACGTCGTGGCTTCTACATTGAAGAGTTGAAACGAGGAGTTAGTCGTGACAGTAAAAACTCCAGTGTAAAAAGTAAACTTAATAGTGAATGTAGTGGTTGTGTAACCAATTACCATTGGGGTTTAAACCGACACGAGGCCCAAGTTCGGGGTTGCACCATACCTGCACAGGAAACCACAACCAGTTAGTTAGACAAGCATCATTTTACAACCAAACAACTGCGTAAAACATGGTAACATTTGAGCAAATAGTAAACCTTCTTACCTTTGTTAAGTGGTCACGTTGACTACGTTGCTGCTTGATACCTCACGCAGAGTTCTAGAGCAGTTGGGAGCATCTCGTCCCTGGTTCGGGAGTGAACTCTCTACTCAGAGCAGAAGTGCTCTGAGGATCCCGTTGTAACGTCAAATGAGCAATCAGATGCAAGGTAGGGTTTTTGTTTACTGAGGTGATACTAGTTGAGGCAGAGGTAACGTATGAACCCAGTTATACCTTCCACTTAAATGCTGGGTACCTTGTAGAGTTGGCACCAATAACCATTCTGAGATCAACGACGCCCTTGTGTTCACAACACCCAATCTAGATGACCCGGATCACGATCGACAATCATGGATCACTTAGCATTTATTTTAACCAGCAGTAGAACGTTAATGCAGTAGGTGTTGGAGTTGACAGTCTCGTGTGATAGCCAACGTGGGCTGGATGGAACACGAGTGAGAGCTACCTTGTTGCTAAGTAATGAACAGGTCGTCTCCAAGCAGAGCCACCTGCTAGGAGGGCACCCCAAGGGTTTAAAACTTTGGTTCATGCAATCGAAGTCTGCGTGGCAGAAGTGTAAGTGAAACCCAGTCACCACATAAAAATGTTATGTGCATATTAACGTTAATGTTTAACCACAACGTATACTTCGTAAACCCTTACATTATATGTGTTATGCATTGTGGTATAAGTTATCACGACGATTACCAAAGTTATGTTCCGGTCATTTGGGATCGTGGTGTTGTAACATGGTTCCACATAAGCCACGGTCCAACCCTATGTTGACCTGGTAATGTGCTTAACCCATAATTTATAGTATATTACAATGTTTAATACCTTGTTTTACATCCCATTTAAATGGTGTTGTCATATAATGGGTTAGCATATGGTTTTAATTCAAGCGTTTAGTCTCTAGTATGAGCGCATAGGGAATTTACATAAGCCTAGGTTCGACTATAGGTCAAAATTTAAGCGCATAACTTAGATATATATATATATATATATATATTACATTTTAACATGTATGTATTATATTGTATTTTCATTTTAATATGGCCACTTATGTTAATTATCATGGTTATGACATGAGTACCCCTAGTGTAATATTAATACATCTGGTATAGGTTAATAACATAGTTATAGTACATAACTATGTAACTTTTAATTTGTATTAACATTAATAATAGTAACATATTAATAGTACTATAAAAGTTGTATTTCATAATAGTAACATATTAATAGTTTTAATATGGTTATTAATTGAATTATTAATGTTGCCTAATATTCCATATTGTCGCAAATGTTCAACATATAGTGGTATGCATTTGGTTGGTATTTGAATTTGTGTCGAGATACTAATACAATGATGTATAGGCACACCGCCATAGGTGCAGGAGTTTTCAAGTGTTGACACTTGTGTGAAAAAGCAACAAAAGTAATAGTGAAGAATGGTGCACACACATTTTAAATATTACCTAAGTAGGATGTAGTGATAGCTGCTGTTTATGTTTCTGCATTTATTTGAAGTTAGAATCTTTGTTAAAAACAAAAAAATCGTGTAGAAGAGACATGAAAAATTGGTATCATATCTACGGTCACTACACTAGGACCTTAAGGCTCGCTTGCGTGAATGCCGTTGTACTTTAGAAATAAAAAAAAAATTTCTGTAGCATACTATTTATTATTTTTTATGATAGATGCATTGTTGTTTATGACTTCTAACAAACAATTGTTGGCCACACTTAGACAGAAAGGTGACTAAAATGGTAAGTAGCATAAATTAATTTTGCAGAACAAGAAGGAGGACTGGCTGTAGAAACATCCAGTCAGCGAGGAGAAATGGCAAGTAGGAAGGAGAGGAATCAGAACTCTACACAAGGAGTGACAACATCTAGTGATATGATGGAAACAGTCAAAATTTTGAAGGCTGAGTTGCTCAACATTAAAGAAGACAACATTAAAAACTTTGAAGAACAACGAGAAGTAAATGCAATTCTACTGCAAAAGTTGACGGAAAAAGAAAACATGCACATCCCAACACCAGAAGAACAACATGTAGAAAATAAGTGACGAAAAGAAATTCCAAATTTAAGATTACACCTCCAAGAAATTCTGTGAGCTATAATATGGGTGTTAGCGATGAAGAGTCACGTGGAGAGGATTCTGAAGAGTATGTTCCCAATAAGAAGAAGAAAACTGGAAAGGTAAATCAACTACACTCAGAATTGAGAAAGATCAAGCCTCCTACTTTTAATGGAGAAATTAAAACCAAAGAAGAAGCTGAACTGTGGTTGAGGGACATGGAAAAATATTTATGCATGTTCGACTATTCTAGTCTCATAAAGGCTAGGATTGTTGTTTTCAATCTGCAAGGAAAATATTCAGCTTGGTGGGATGATCTCAAGCTGACCCGAGCTATCAATGAGAAAAAGGTAAAGTGGCAAGCTTTTGCGACATTCTTCAAACAGAAATATCTATTCGAAAGATACTATGACAGAAAAGTAAAATAATTTTATGACCTAAAGCTGGGACAACAAACCATGGAGGATTTAATCAACAAATTTCTGGAATTGCTCTAGTATGTTTCTTATATCCAAGATGAAAAATTAAGAATTCAGTGTTTCCTGAATTGTTTACCATTTGGTTTCAAAGATCGGATAGAGTTTGATGATCCGAAGACATTGGAAGATGCTTTCAGAAAGGCCAGATTATGTTTCGAACAAGGCCAAAATAAGGATGAAGTATCTAAAAGGTGGAATGAAAAGAAGAAAATCAAATCTGATAGTAGGCAGAAAGGTCACACGCCCAACCATTTCAGAAACGAAGTTACGCATGCACCTTTCAACAACAAGTTCGATGGCAACAAGTCGTACTAAAACTTTGTTCCACCAAACAAGAAGATGAACACTGAAGGCACAAGAAAACTAGAAGACACACCATCTAAGCCACCACTCAAATGATGGGGTTGTGGAGAAAACCATAGATGGTATGAATGTCCTCATAAGAAGGATAAAAAAAATCAGTGCATAATCTTCAAGAGGCTTCTACAGTTCAAGATATAACAAGGACTCTGAAAATCTATGCTGCAGTAAACAACCATCAAGTAGAATATCAAGCTTCTATAATCGAAGTTGAAGGTATGATTTTCGGAACACCTGTGTCTATCTTGATTGATTCTGGCGCATGTAAAAGTTATGTAGAAACAAAAATTTGTGAGTCATGCAAACTTAGCAAAAATAAATACATGCAATCTTGGCTAGTTCAAATGGCCACAAGAACAAAAAGAAAAGTTTATGAAGTAGTAAATCAGTGTCCGTTGAAGTTAAAGGAATCTTACACTAGTGCAGATTTAAATGTTTTTCCATTTGGATCTTACAATTTGTTTATCGGTATGGATTGGATGGAAAAACATAGGGCTATCATAGACGCTATCAAAAATCTGTTACGTTTGTGAATGATGTTGGACAGTGTGAAAATATACAAGGGATAGTAAGAGCAGTGCAATTAAGGGAAATTTATTCTCTTCAACTGAAAAGAAATGCACAGAAAGGGTGTAAAATGTATGTTGTTCATATGGCAAAAAAACAGAAAGGTAAAATTTCAGATTTCACCAAACACCCTGTTTTGGATGAGTTTGGGGATGTGTTTCCCAAAGAAATTCCTAAGTTACCACCTAAAAGAGAACTGGATTTTACCGATAGACCTATCTCCGGGAACAATTCCTAGTTCTAAGGAACCTTATCGGATGAGTACACCTGAATTGATAGAGTTGAAAGAACAATTGCAGGAGATATTAGAAAAAGGTTATATCCATCCAAGTGTGTCCCCGTGGGGAGCACCAGTAATATTTGTATGGAAGAAAGATGTCACATTCCGTGTGTGCATAGATTATATATAGATGAATAAAGTAACTATAAAAAATCGGTATCCCTTGCCAAGGATTGATGATTTGTTCGATCAGGTTGGGGATGCTACTATCTTCTCGAAAATATATTTGAGGTCAGGTTATCATCAGATCAAAATTAAAGAAGAAGATTTGCATAAGACAACTTTCCGTACTCGTTATGGACATTATGAACTTGTGGTGATGCTATTCGGTTTGACGAATGCACCATCCACGTTTATGTTCCTTATGAATAATGTGTTCACTAAGTACCTGGATAAGTTTGTTGTAGTGTTTATTGATGACATACTCATTTATTCGAAGAATGAAAGTGAGCATGAGGAACACCTAAGGTTGGTGCTGCAAGTCCTAAGGGAAAATCAAATATATGCAAAGATAACTAAATGTGAATTTTACAAAGACCAAATACAATATTTGGGTCACATCATATCAGCCCAAGGCATTGCGGTGGATATTGATAAGATCAAGGCCATAGTGAGCTGGCCTACTCCCCAAAATGTAAGTGATGTCCATTCTTTCATGGGGTTAGCCGGGGTACTATCGGAAATTCATTGAAGGATTTTCCAAAGTGGCTCATCCTATTACCTCTCTTTAGAGAAAGGAAGTCAAGCTTAATTTGACAGCCAAATGTGAAGCAAGTTTTGCGAAGCTGAAACAGTTGCTAACTTCAACTCCTATTCTAAAAGTGGCTGATCCTTATGGTGAATTTGTGGTATGCACGGATGCATGCAAGGAAGGTTTGGGAGGCATGTTAATGTAATATGGTCATGTAATTGGTTATGAATCTATAAATTTAAAGACGCATGAAGTAAACTATGCGACACATGATTTAGAACTGGCTTTCATAATTCATGCCTTAAAGATGTGGCGACATTACCTTCTTGGGAAAAGGTTTTTCCTTAACACTGATCACATTGGGCTGAAATACCTTTTGGAATAGCCAAATCTGAATGGAAGGAAAGCAAGGTGCTAGCTTTCTTAAGCGAGTTTGACTTTGAAATTCAACATATTAAAGGAAAAGAAAACAAAATAGCGGATGCATTTAGTAGACGCATGCACATGTTAACAATAGCTTCCGTTAAAAATTTTCAATCTGATTTAGTGTCACAGATTTGGGTAGCATCTGAAAAAGACCCAAAATATATGAATTTGAGACAAAAGTGTCATGCAGAAAATTCAGAACAAAAAGCAACAAATTACAGTATATCTAAAGATGGGCTGCTTTTATTTAAAAACATATTATACATACTGGATCAGGAAGAATTAAAACATTTGATTCTGGATGAGTTTCACAAAAGGCCATATTCTGGTCATCCAAGTTATCAGAAAATGTTAACAGCTATTAAAAAACAACACTATTGGCCCAGATTGAAATATGAAATTATTGATTAAATAGCAAAGTGCATGGACTGTCAAAGGGTGAAAGTGGAACATCAACACCCGGCTGATTTGTTACAGCCTATACTCGTACCAGAATGGAAATGGGAGACCATTTCGATGGATTTTATCACTGGGTTGCCTAAAAATAATAAGCAACATGATGCCATCATGGTTGTAGTGGATAAATTAACTAAGGCGGGTCATTTCATACCAGTTAAATCCACCTTCAAAGCAATAAACATTGCAGAAATATTCATGAAAGAAGTCTTTCGACTTCATGGAATTCCAAGGGTGATTGTATATGACAGGGATACCAAGTTCACTTCACATTTTTGGAAAGAGTTATTTATAGGTTTGGGGACTAAACTGAGTTTTATTACAGCCTACCATCCTCAAACAGATGGGCAAACTGAAAGGGTGAATCAAATCCTAGAGGACATGCTTCGCTTGTATGTCATGGATAACCCAAAACAGTAGTAGAATTACCTACATTTGGCTGAATTTGCCTACAATAACATATACCAAACTTCTGCAGGAATGAGTCCATTCGAAGTTTTGTATGGAAGAAAATGTAAAACCCCTATGACTTGGGATGATTCAGTGAATCGGATCGTGATGGGTCCCGAAATGTTAGCATAACTAGAAAACATTATGTAGAAAGTTAAAACAAACTTAAAAACTGCTCAAGACAGGCAGAAAAGCTATGCTGATCAGCATAGGGAACATAAATAATTTGAAATTGGGGATCATGTATTCCTAAGAGTGAAAGCAAAGAAAAGTTCTTTGTGTTTGGGAAAGGTTGCCAAACTTGCACCAAGATTTTGTGGTCCTTTCCAAATACTAGAGTAGGATCTGTTGCTTATCGGTTAGCTCTACCAACAAATTTTAAAGTACATGATGTGTTTCATGTTTCATTGCTGAAGAAATATGTTTATGATCCTAAGTATATTGTGAATTGGCATGTGATTTAGGTGGAATCAGAAGGAGACTTCCAGACAGATCTTGTATGCATACTGGATCGGAAAGAGGTAAAAGTGCAATGGGAGCATTATAAGCCTGAGGAGGCTACCTGGGAAATGGAAAAGGAAATGTGAGCAACATACCCTTTCCTGTTCGAAGAAGTACATGACACAAATTGATTTTGGTTAATATGTTATTTGTTGTTTTTCAAAACTATTTAACACCGAGGATGGTGAAAACTTAAGGGGAGGGGAATTGTAATACCCCAAATGCTGGACTTTAACCCTTTTATATTTCTACTAAGTATTATTTCATTTTACTTAGGTGACATTAGAAATTTGAAAAGTAATTTCTGATGACCAGTTGGGACCAACACATTAATGAGATGAGAGTCACAATCACCCTATGATTGGAGGGAAAATGCTAATTAATATAATAATGAGAAATTACTATTGGAGAAAATGGTAAACCCTAAAGAAAATATTTGAGAGAATAATGAAATAAAAGAAATAAGAAAATGAGAGAATTCACACCTAAGAGAATAAAAAGTGAAACTCATTCAAACACTTCATTCTTAACATTCTCATGATCATTATCACACAAGAGAAAATGGGACCTGGGAAGAACAATAACCAGAGCTAAATGAAGACAAGTGAATAGGGACAGTTTTGGAGCACAAAATTGGACCAGATTAAGAGAAATCATAACAGATAGGTATATCTTGGAAAATTGGTTGTGTGCAGGTAGGATAACTACCCCAATCTTGTAGGAGCATTGCATTTACTCTAAATAGGTTGTGTTGGATTGATTCTCTTAATGGAAGAGGCTTAAAATACCTTGGATCATCCTGGATCTCAGGAGCACTAAGTTGGATGTTGGGTTTCCTGTTGCCACAGAAAGTTCCTGAATAACTTGGGGAACAAGTTAAGGGTAAATAAAATATAAACTCTGAACCGTAGGGGACTATGAACTCAACTCGGGGTTGACCTGAAAGCAAGGTGAACTTGCTGGTCAAAGGCTAGGAGGTTTGTGCTAGGTTCCACTGGTCATCAGAATACAAATAAGTCTATATGTTGTATTTATCTGATAATGTTTATGGAATAGTTGCTAGGGTTTTATTATGTATAACTCTGATTTACTATTTGTTTACCAAATATGATCATGAATGCCTTATTAAACTGAACTATATGTATGGATCATTAATAGAATTTTATGTCTCCGTAATTTTGGGAAGAATTGTGATCTAATAGGTACACGTACAGTTTTCATAATTTATGTTAAATATAAACACGATACATTCGTGATGCAGTAAGCAGACTGAGTAATTTCATTATTGATGAGTTATAAGCCTGAGATAGGCTGTTTGCAATAACCATTATGTTATGTTAAACCCTAAGGATATGTTGCAAGTATTTAATAGAATACATATCCTTTTCTCAACAGATCCTATTAATGACAGAATATATGTTTCACATATTTATGGTAGAAACAAGGCAGACATGTAAACTATAGGGTTTACATGTCAAGCCACTTTTATTTTATAAGCTTCTATTATATTTTTATAGATAAATAAAGGAGATTAATGTAACCAGAATATGTCCCTATTCTTTTTACATACAAGCAAAATTACTGTAAATGCAATGATTTAAATCTACATTGAATGGATTTCCAATCATCCGACAAAGTTACATTACTATTGACACTTTATGTAAATAGCATTTTTTTATCCAGTTTGGAGTCGTGTTGTTTTACAAAACTTTGTAAACATAAATCTATTTAATTAATTCGAGATGCATTACATTTGTGCACAAGCGTGATTATATTTTTATACATGCCATGGCTCTCAACATGGGAGAGTGAGCTTCTTGAGCAAGCTACGACCCTGATCGTGAAACCCTTTCGTTATTTTAATGTTTAGAACCAACTTCAACGCTGAAGCATTTTCCAGAAGTTAATTAGGTATGATTCCACACAGGAGAGGGTTTGTACCAGGGTTCGACGATGGTTGTATATAGTAAGACCTTTAAATAATAATGCCGGGTTTTAATATATAAGTACGATTTTAGCCATGGACGAGAACATTGATATATGTATATATATTTTTAGGTTCGGGGAGCCTTTGAAAACTGTTTACCATTAATAATAACGAAGTCATGTAAATCGTGTTGCCTTACCTTGCTTCACGTTTATAGTCAAGTCGAATTTACAGATTTGATACCCAAACAATATGGCATTCCAGTTTATAACGATACCACTGGGTAGTTCGTCGTTATATTTTTTGTGGGTATGCCTTAACCGTAGGCATGAAAGAATGATGGTTTCGGTCGCAGTTTCGACCTAGGCATGTAGTGAAGTTAAACTCTGCACCCTAGATAAACCAACGTTGACATGATAATTCATTTATAAGTTAAATGCTTTTCAATTTACTGTACAAGCTTAAATGTGTTAACCATCCGTTCACATTTACGTTGGATCATGTCTTTGTAATGATTTCTATCATTTATAAATGAATGCAAATCAAATTATATAATAACTCTGTTCATTCACTTAAAATAGGAAACAAAGGCCAAAAGCGACCAAGCCATATTCAAATGCTACATAAAACCAAGCTACAACATAAACGCTTTCATAACTTATGCATTCATTATTTACAAAACAAAAATAATACAGTCTAGAGCTGCTGATATCCTTTCCAACCAACATCCCTTCATGGGTGAAGCCAAATCGAGACAGTATTTTAATAACCGACGATGCCCATTGTGTTCAAGCCACTCAAGTTCAAGTTTAATAAAACATTGTTTAATTTACAAGCTCCGCATTTAATACTACATTCACCTACAGGATGTGGTAAGCCTTCGAACTTCTAAACACAGTCACATACAATAGAGAATAAAGCAAAAGGCCTTCGTTGTAGTGTGGCAGAAAGAAGAGAACCAAAGTCTTAAGTAACCCATCCCTAACCGATGGGGTAGTCTAACCCGAGGGATAAGATATGATGGGTTACCTGGCCACTTTGCAAATGGTTCTTCATTCCAAGGTCGTGGAGACAACATTGGATGGTCCAACATGCCCTCGGTGTTGTGGCTTCAGCATTGAGAAGTTGAAACGAGGAGTTAGTCGTGACAGTAAAAACTGTTACAACGTAATTTTCCACCTTGTGAGCATCAACACTCTTTGGCCTTCAGGATCCATTTCACTGACTCACATCCACTTTATATCCTTCAGATACATATTTTCCTATTTTTCTTCCTGTATGCTAGCTATTCCACTTTAGCCGGCATACCTGCGAGCTACACCACTATAACCCGCGGGTGACAAGTAAAATGGTAGAAATCACTAGAAAATGACTTTTTACTCCCAAAAAGCGGTCTTAGGGTGAGCTTTGGCCCTCCATTTTCCCTGAAACGCCTTGATGTGTCCTTTCACTTACCTTTGGAAGGACTATATATTGAGCACATATGGCATATGGAAGGGAGGAGAAAGAGAGAGTAAGATAAATCTAGTGGATTTTTTCCGCATCTTGAGTCTACACTCATTGATCCTTGTTGTTGTGAACCCTTTATGTTCACCTTCCAAACTCCTATCATAGTTTGAGCTTTCCATTCCATGGAGGATTGAAGTGGTGGAGGAACAAGTGGAGAGACCCAGTTCTTGGTTCAGATTGGTTGCCAGCAAGAGGTCATATCAGATTGTACTTCTTGTTATTTATTAATAGAAATACTCATATTCTCATCCATTAATGTTGTGAATGTTATTTATATTACATTGGGTTGCATTTACTTATAATATCATGGACCATTTCTATTGATGATGTTAATGTCTTTCATATATTATATGCACTTGTTGTATATTGGCTGTCAAGACTAATTTGCAGGTTCAAGTGCACGAATTGGAAGCTTCAATGGGGATCTACATCGAACGTCCAGATCGAGGTTGGTTATATTCTCCAATGTCTTAGCATTGTCATTTATATAGTATAACACTGAGAATTGAGTTAATTTCTGGTAGTCAACTGTCTCTTGTGGTCTACCCCAAGCCATAGGAAGTTTTCTCCGCAACAGAATTGGTGACTCCACTGGGGATAACATCAATTTTTGGGGATTTTTAGGAATTAGTCCTTGTTTAGAGTTGTTGTGTGTCGAGTCTCTGTGTCATTCATTGGCTATTAGGATACACTATAGAAAACAGCCTTTTTCAGAGCCATTGGACTCTTTTTCTACTCATTTGCTTTTCCCTGTACGCAGGTGAGCTTAGTTCTGCCCTCATCTACCCGCCTCTGTTTGCATTATAGCTCGGGGGTACCCATAGGTATTCCTTCGACAGTAGCATACAACTCCGGGGGTGATTGTTTTATGGACTTTGGTTGTTGTTGGGTTGGTTTTGAGTGTTCCTGAGTCTTCTTTGGCCTTGTTCCCTACTATTCCATGCCTTGTTAGTGAACAGAACTCCTCTTTTCTCTTGGTTTTGAGCCTTGTTGGTTTTTACCCATTTTTAATTTTCTAGCTCATTACATTGGCTGAGTCTTACTGTTTGGGATCTGCTGGGTTGTCTGAGTGATCTCCTCTGCATTTCTATAACTAAATAGTGGGATTTTGCTTGCATTTTTCATTTCATTATATTGAAAAATACAAAAACATAGTTTTGCATTTTCCTTTTGCTTATAAGTGAAAATACCATTTTTTTTTATAACTTCCATGTACTGCATTTTGCATCCGAGTGCTTGTGCTTTCATTTAGGTTCTGCTTGTGCATTGAAAATATAAAAGAGTTGCATTTTTATTTTGAAACTGTTGGATTGGTTTTCATTCTAGTGGCATTGTTTTTATTGGATAGATGAGTCTAGAGTTTGACGATTTTGCATACTATTGAGTCATATACATCACTAGTTTCATGATCATATCCTTTGAGTAACCATAGCCATTAAAATTAATGCTTAATCTTAAAATTGATTAGAACGATTTTATTTATAGGATACACCAACTAGCATAGGTTTAGGGTCTTGGAATAGATCATTGTGAGTAAACAATCCAAGACTACTAGATGAAACATTATGTGTCTGACTAGGGAGTGGTGAAATCCATGGTATACATCGATGTTGTCAGGAAGCTCTACTCAGACTAGAGTTAAGCACGAGGTCACAGGAGGTTGGTTGCAGAGATAGCCCTCCAATACTGGCCAAATGTGAGAGATATTTCTAGGATTTGTTCGTATCTGGGGACTCTTGGGGGATTTGACCCTCCTGAGTTTTGGGCTTAGCTACCCTTCCCATACGATGGATCTCACCTGCGACTGTCCCCCTGAGCATTGGTTATACTGTGGTGACCATAGTTTCCTTACCTAGGTATCGCACAGGGTGCTTGCAGTGGTTATACTGTTCGTATCCTGAGTCAGATAGGGGTTAGACAAAACAGTTGTTTGTTGCTGAGGGTTCCGACCCTTTGCATGCAGTAAAGCCTGGGAACCTCTATAACTAATTCTGTTACCTTTGACTACAGTTTGGGAGTCTCAAGCCTCTCCTAGGTGAGACATACTGGCTCTAGTGTCGAGAGCCCATTTAGCCACTCTGTTTGTCTGCTCTTGGCTGTAGTTTCTCTAGGTGTGTGCTCTTGATTTTCTATTTTGATCGATAGTTCGATCGGTAGGGGACGTTTGATTTTATAGTCTCTTCAGAGATATCATGGCGCGGAGTCCTGCTCTCCGTCGATCTCGTCGGTTGGCTGGTTTACCAGCATCCAAGCTTTCACGCCGTGTTGAGAGGGGACGCCGATGGGCTCCCTCCAAGTCTTCGGATTCATACGAAACATATGTCATCGACGTCATGACTGCACATTCTGGCATGGGATAAATCCCTACGAATCCATTGGGTAGAGTCGAACAGACTTCAGACACCTCTACTCCTCGAGAGGCGTGGGGGGGTGATCCACCTGAGACCCAACCTAGTTTTTTTGGTCTGGATCCACCCGAGAACCAACCTAGTTTATTTGGTCTGGATCCACCCGAGGATGACCCGTTCGATCCTTTAGATCCACATGATTTCCATTATGGGATGCCATAGTTACATGATGACACATGTCCTACGACCAACCCTACCCCATTCTCTTTTGGTATGCCTGATTACAACACAATTGATCCTTCTACTGCATTTGGTAGTCATGCTGGCACTAGTCATGGTGTTAGCCACACTGCACCCACTAGGGGCAATACCCTTGTCGAGGGCACCACTTTTTCCACTCACACATATAGTATGGGGACCGGTCACATTCCTCCTAACAATGCAAATGTTGGAAGATGACCACATCCTAGGACCACCCAACCTAATTGGAACACTGTTCACAACATGACTCACCATCCACAACATATTACACATGCCTCTACCCGTCAACCGAGGACCACTTTTGCGAATGTTAACATCCCTCCCAATCACGGGGGTGGACATATACCATATACTTTTACGTCTACTGCCGCTACTAGTAATGCTAATGTAGGAGGTGGGAATATACCTCATACTCATGGTCACAACGCCACCATTCTTGCTACTTGTAATACCAATGTTGGGGTTGGGAATACATCTCATACTTATGGTCACCACACGACTGCTCACGCTACTAATAATGCTTACGTAGGGGGTGGGAACATACCTTATAATCATGGTCATTACAACACGGTTCCTGCTACGAATAGCACGTATATGCCCCATAATTATGGTGGAAACCCTTACTACAATACGGTCGGCGCTAGCCATCAGTACAACCCACCTCAATATGGTGCTCAAAATGTGTATATACCTGCTTACCCTCACACGGGTCAGGTTGGAGGAGGTTATCAACCTTATGGACATGGTCAAATTTATGGTCCGTATAATCAACATTTTAATGGTCATGGTCAAGCTTATGGTCCGTCTTATCCTTCGGGTCCTTACAATCAACCTTTTATGGGAGATTATAATCAAGCTTTCCAGCCGCAGCTCCCATTCCTTGCACGTTTGAATCTTATAGATCTTTCAAAGCTCACGAATGATCCGGTGTGTCACGATCCTAATTGGCATTCGGTCCCTACCAAGATCCCTTCGGACATTCCTAAGTTTGAGGGGAAAGGTAGTGAGGATCCGGGTGACCATGTCACAACTTTTCACCTTTGGTGCTCTTCCAACTCGTTGAATCACAATTCCGTTCGATTACGACTATTTCAACGCACCCTCATGGGGGAAGCCGCAAAGTGGTATGTTG
This sequence comes from Larix kaempferi, assembly GCA_027924585.1. NCBI lineage: Eukaryota > Viridiplantae > Streptophyta > Pinopsida > Pinales > Pinaceae > Larix > Larix kaempferi. The sequence continues at coordinate 7,621,037 of BSBM01000494.1, forward strand.
AGTTTCCTGGGGGCACCTATAGGGGTTTCAATGAGATTGCTTTGGTTTTATTGGACCATTTCCAGTTGCTGGTTCATTACGATACTGGTACTGAACTATTGTCTACCTTCCGTCAGAATAAGGCCACACATATTTCTGACCAAGTTCAAGAGTGGCACCGATGGAAGCGATTAGTGAAAGCCAACATTCCTCCAGAGTTTCTGTTGGAATGGTTTCTCAAGTATTTACTTCCATATATTGCTAAGGATGTTTCGATGTCTGGTATTATGACTGAGGAACAAGCCATCTTAAAAGTCCAACAGTTAGACTTACTATACTCTCAGTCTAGCATTTTGTATGACATTATTCCTGACGCACCGTGAACAAGACATGAGCCCAAGTCAGTTCCTGGACCACATGCTGATGGCATTGTGGGATCCGCAAGTACTCTCCCTGTAGATCTGGTGGCTAATCAAATGCAAAATTTGTCGCTTAACCAATCTACTCCCGGATAGGTTCACACCTTGTCCACTTCCACCCCATCATCCGATGTACACACTGTGCAATCGACGAACCCATCGGGTAAACAATAGCCTGGTGGTAAGAATAAGGGGAGAAACAACCGTAAGGGTGGAAACAATGGGAACAATAATAGTAATTGCAATACCCCTTGTAAGGAGAATGCTAACTCTCCTTGGGAAGGTGGAAATGCTGGTGAGGACCGTAAACCTAGGCGTAAGGTGAAATTCCCTTGCAAGCTTTGTGGGGAGGATCATCTTACTCACTTGTGTCCTTGAATCGAAGAAGCATCAAAGCATCTTGCATAGAGCCTAGCTGTGTTGAAGGATCCCCTTCCTCATCATCAAAACATGGCTTCGCATGCTCCCACTACTGGTTATGTACCTAATGAGACTACAACGTCTTCTTCCAATACTAGTGGTCATGGATGCATGAATATGGTCCAATCGGAGGTTAGTGTTTCTACTTGTCAACGTGATTATGGTGCACCACAACCTAATATGGGGAATGAGCCTCCCCCTCTCCTTGATAATTCCTTGCATATCGAGAAGGCCTCTACTATGCCACGGATACTGAAAGGTGTTCTCAAGTGCTCTATGCATAATCCTAATGCTCGAGCCGCCCAAAACTACTCCATTGTAGAAAATTTGGGCCAAACTCTATGTGCCATGTCGGCTCTTGAAGTTTTACATCCGTGTCCTTATCAAAGGTATGCCCTTTTGAGTGCTTTAGGAGTTTAGGATGGGGGAAGTCTCAACGTTATCAAGTTTGATACTACTGATGTTCAACCTCGCTTACCTTACCACATGGCCTTTCAAATCCATGTGGAGTGCCTTCAGAATTTCGTCAAGAGAACGGTGGTTGACGAAGGTGCTTCCGCGTCAGTGATGTCTTTAGCTTGTTGGAAAGCTCTTGGATCTCCTCCTCTACTCATGTCTAGGACCATGCTCACTGCATTTGATGGTCGGTCATTTAAGCCGCATGGGATCATCCCTTCCCTTGTTGTCCACTTGGGAGGTAAACTTGTGCCTATTGAAGCCGAGGTGGTTGATGCGCCCATCTACTACAACCTTCTACTGGGTAGGAATTGGATGTATGTTATGAAAGATGTCGCATCTATTGTATTCAGAGTTATTTTTTTTCCACATGAAGGCAGGATTGTGACAATCGATCAGCTGGATTTCGTTAATGCTTCTCCCACAGCATCCACGGGATCAGTGGTCCCACAGGTTACAGATTCTCAGCTGGAAACTGGGAACATGGGTGTTGGGTTGTACCCTTCACTGATGGGATCTTATGATTTCCCTTCAACCATTAATTTTATTGGAACCATTTCCAACAATGCGTCTCCTCCATTGCATAATGTACCGTTCCGGACTTCATATTTTGATGATCCATGGACTTTACCGTCCACGATATCCTCGTCTGGAGATATTGCGCACGTCGAGATGTCTATGCCACTGTCTTCCATTGAGCTTGCTTATCAAGATATTCAACAAGCCACGGTAGAGCCGGATCTCTCTTCTTCACGGATAGGAGAGGAAGATCCCGTTATGTTGTTGGTTTGGGTAGTCGACTCATCTTGTTCGAACGATTGCCTTGATGGTACTTTACCTTTGGATGAAGCTATTATCGAGGCCATGTGTGGTAGTGAGAGACCTTGGGAGGATATGCATCATTGCTCTTATTTTCTTCCCAACCTCGATCTCGCCGAGCAAGAAGAGTTTAGGACGACTATTGCTGAGATGGTTGGTCACCCTGTCGCTCTTTTGGGCTCACATGAGATTTACGTGGAGGGGAACATGGCTAATATTTCCCCGACTATACCGATCAACATCTCTTGCACTCCCAGAAAGATTGAGAACGTTTACATCGGTGATGATTTCTCTTCTGAGGAGGTTTCCATTTACACCGAATTGTTTACAAAACTTCAGGAAGCTTTCGCCTGGTCATATGAGGAGATGCCAAGAATAGACCCCAGTATTGTCAAACATGATATTAGAACGTATCCTCATGCTAAACTAGTTCAACAACATCTTCATGCTGTTAACCCTAGAAAGGCAGCCTCTATCAAGGCAGAGGTGGAGAAACTGCTCAAAGCTAGTTTTATATACTCCATTCCCCTTACTGAATGGGTGTCAAACCCCGTTCTTGTGGATAAGAAGCAGGGAATGATCCGTGTATGCACTGATTTTAGGGACTTGAACCGTGCGTGTCCGAAAGACAATTTCCCCACTCCATTCATTGATCAGATCTTGGATGCTTGTGCGGGAAGTGAAATTTTTTCATTCATGGACGTCTTTTTGGGGTATAACCAGATTCAAATCAAACCGGAGGACCAACATAAGACTGCTTTCATTTGTCCTTGGGGTACATTTTCATATCGAAAAATTCCCTTCAGCCTTAAAAACGTTGGAGCTACATTTCAGTGTGCCATGACCTATGCCTTCCATGACCTTAAAAGTATAATGGAGGTTTTCTTGGATGATCTTGCTGACCATTCTCGCAAGAGAGTGGACCACCCCAAGCACCTCCATTGGGTTCTCGAATGATGTATATGCTACAAGATTCGGTTGAATCCCAATAAATGCATCTTTGCGGTGAGGTCAGGACACCTTCTAGGATTCACAGTTTCGAAAGAGGGTATTAGAGTTGATCCTCTCAAAGTTGAGGCAATACTTCTGTTGCCTCGTACGTGCAACTTGTTTCAACTTCAGAGCCTCAAAGGGAGAGCTACTTTTCTACGTAATTTTGCAGTCAATTATGCTAATCTTACCAAAGGTTTCGCGCGCTTGTTGAAGAAAGACACACCATTTATCTGGGATGAGCGAGCCCAACAGTCTTTCGATGCCCTTAAGAAAGATTTGGTATCAGCCCCTGTGCTTAGTCCACCAGACTTCACATGAGATTTTATACTTTATGTGGTTGCGTCTCAAGAGATAATTGGCATGGTCTTAGTTCAGGTTGATGATGTGCTTGTGGAGCATGTGATCTATTATCTTAGTCGAAATCTAGTAGACATTGAACTGATATATACTCACGTGGAAAAGTTGGCACTTGCGATTGTCCATTCAGTCCAACGGTTACGACACTACATCATGCTTAGAACCACCACAATTATAGCGCATATCAATCCATTTCAGTTCATGCTATCACAATGTCTTATCGGGGGGAAGTACAATAAATGGATTGTGATCCTTCAAGAGTTTGATCTCGATTTTGCTTCGGTGAAATCGATAAAATCCTTGGTTTTTGCTGAGCTTATGTCGGACCTTCCATGACTTGATGAGGATGTTGTCCATGAAGATTCCTTTGTGGATGAACACTTATTTTTTATCTTGTCAGAGGACCCTTGGTATGGGGATGTCATTGTATATCTCCAAACTTTGAAGTTTCCTCCGCATTATTCACGAGACGAGCGATGGCGTGTGAAACATCACACTAAAGATTATACTATTGTCGGGGACAATTTGTATCATCAAGGAAAGGATTATATTATCCATCGTTGCTTGACTCATGAATAAGTGGAGTGTGTGCTTAATGATTGCCATGCTGGGGCATGTGGCAGTCACTTATCCGAGCTTGCTACAGCCCAACGTATTATGCGAGCTGGTTACTTTTGGCCTTCAATATTTAAAGATTGTATAAACACTGTGAAGAGATGTCACCCTTTATAGGTGTTTTCTCGGAATATACACTTTCATCCAACACCCCTTATCCGATCGTCACCATCGATCCCTTCACTAAGTGGGGGGTGGATTTCATGGATTGCAAACCAGCTTCAGCTGGGGGGCATCCCCATATCATAGTGGCCGTGGAATACTTTTCCAAATGGGATGAGGCCATGCCTACTGTAAAATCCGATGGTGCTACAGCAGCCCATTTCGTATTTAATCAGATTATTGGTTCGGTATTCCGAAAGATATTGTCATTGACCATGGCAGTCATTTTCAGAACAAAATGATGGAAGATTTGCCACTCAAGCTTGGGTTTCGTCAAGAAAACTCATCTTATTATTATCCCCAAGCGAATGGTCAGGTTGAAGCAGTCAATAAGTCTTTAAAGACGATTCTCCAATCTACCATCCAACAAAGCAAGAACAACTGGCACATTATGTTATATCCTGCTTTGTGGGCATATCGAATCGCAGTCAAGACTGCCATCGGGTTTTCACCATTTCAACTGGTACACGGTGTGGAGTCAATTTTACCGATTGAATGCGAAATCCCTTCGCTAAAAATAGCCATAGAGCTCCTCCCTGAGACGTTTGGTATTGAGCAACGTTTAATCCACATTGAGCACCTTGACGAGTAGCGTCGAGATGTGGCCTTGGCTATAGATGCCAATAAACGTTGTATCAAGGTTCAGTACGATAGGTCTATCCGTCCCCGGCGGTATGCTGAAGGTGACTTGGTCCTCTTATATGACCAAGCTAAAGAATCCCTGGGGCCAGGCAAGTTTAACCCCATGTGGTACTATCCTTACATCGTGAGGCATGAACTGGAAAAAGGAGCCTATGAATTATAGAATTATGAGGGGAATGTCTTGAAGGAGCCTAGAAATGGGCTCTACCTCAAGCGGTATTACGCTTGAACTTCTAGTTCGAGCTAATACTTTTGTATACTATTGTATAGTTGCTTCTGTACATAGTTTAGCTTTCTTTTGGTTTTCCGGTCTGCTAATTAGCTTCCGTTTGATTGACAGATGTCAGTAGAATCTCCTATGTTCTTAGGGTTCGCAGATGGTGCTAGCCGTCATACACAGCAGCTTGCTTCTACTGCCTGGGTTATTTATTCGCCTGAATACCTAGTTGTGTTTTCACGAGGTGCTTGTCTCGGTCCTACATCTAACAACGTGGCTGAGTATAGTGTTGTGATTGAGCTACTTCGGGATGCTATTACATTACATACATTCATGTTCTGAGAAGTTTTAATCATATATCTGATGCATACGCTAACTATTTCCTAGATTGGCATTTGTCACATTCATAATAAAGCACACAAATAAAAGATACATTCATACATTTGTACATACACACATATAGTAGAACCAGAGAGCCATAGTTTTTCATAAATAATATGTCCAAAAAATGGTAGTATCATAATACAAAACTAGAGCCTGTAGCCCTCAAAAATATACATATCGATACAAAAATGGGACTCTGATATGTCTAATCCCTACAAAGAGGCCTAGCTGCCGCCTCGGCAGGGTGAATCTGATAATAATAGTGTACTGCATTAGCTATATGCTGCAGCAGTCGAACCCAGGTACTTGGTACCCCCACTACATGGCGTTGCATATCCTCTGGTAGATGTGCTATCTCTATACCTGGTACCCTATTGGTCATCCGTGAGAGGTTGGCCCGCACAGTCTGTAGTGTACACTCTACGGCAACACCCACCACCTCATCACCCCTGCCTCATTGATGATGTCTCAGGAATCCCCGGGGTCTTACTGGACCCTTGTCTGCGAGAAAACAGTGAAACATTAATATGTGATACTACCCCCAAAAAATATTTTTGCATTCACATTTATAATAAAAAATCCAAAAAAAATTAATACACAAAAAAAACTAAAAAGAGTAACTCACCAATGTCTCCAAACGCTGCTCTTGGTGGAAGCGGCATGTCACGATCCTGAAGGAAGTCTATGCCTACATAGGGGTAGTCCTCTATAGCTATCACCTGTCGGTCCCACCAGTGAAATAACTCCTCAGTGTATGGTGATTCCTGTTGGCCACCACCTTATCGCGTCAAGACCTCTGCCAACCGGGTCAGGGCTGGGTCGCAGAGACTATGAGGAGGGACTTAAACCCTTGGACTGAGCCCCAGAACTCGCTCGAAGAAGAAACTACATAAGATACTGCCGTATCCAAAGTTTTTTTCCTCCCTGTTATAGGTCAAACCTACACCTCTCCATCCGTGATCATCTTGAGCTGTTGATCACACAAAAGGACAACTTGGATGGAGGAGCATGTTGACCCCAGATGAGACTTTGACTTATTCCACCTCCTGGCAAGACTGGAAAAACCCTAAAAATGTCATTTTGAGACATGAGCACTACTCTACTTCAATAGACTAGCGCCTATACCCTACTCCAGTGTGCAATAGTAGCGCTCAAGCCTCATGAGTGCTACTCCTCTTCCACAGAGTAGCGCTCAACATTCAAAAAGTGATGAGCACTGGTTTAAAAACACTATAGTAGCGCCCTGAGCACTACTTCACTGAGCAATAGTAGCGTACACGTCAAAAGATGAATAAAAAATAATTAATTTCACAAAGAGGATTAGTTGCAGTTGGTTTTCCAACTTCCCCAATTTCCTCCATAACCATCTCTCGACCTGAACTGCTTCCCTTGTCCTATAAATACAAGGAAGAATAAAGAGAGGGGTTAGAGACATGAATGTTATTGAGAGACTTTTAAAGAGAAGCTTGCATTGGAGGAGATTATGCTGGAAGATATCCAAGCTAGAGAAGAGCAGGAGCCCGGGATCAGGTTGCAGGAGCATGTCACAAAGTCAGGTATACTTTGTATCATCAATTTGCATTTGATAATAAAAGGTTAAAGCATCTTTCTTGTCCCAAATTAAGTGTTCATTGAAGTGATATACTTGTTTGGATATGCTTTGGTTAATATTGGATGTTTAAATTGCTTTGTCTATTTCATCATTATATATTATCCAATATACGCTGAGAAAGGTACTTGTATTGCAGGTTTATTGAACGGGAGGTTGACTTGAGGATCGAACGTCATTTGAAAGGTATGTTCTCAAGACCTATAACCTATTTCCTTTCATAAACATCTCTGTAACACAGTTAATATGCTTACCTGTCATCCCCTTTCAGTTGATAGTATCTGTTTCCTTACTATAGGGTAGTTTTTCCCGCCAACAGACTGGCGAATCCGCTGGGGAAAATTGTGTTTTTGCTCTAGGAAACCTTTCTTGTTTGTCTTCCCAGAACCATTTTAAATCCTTTAATGTGTTGAGAGACCCTGTAGGTACCCCCTACTTGTTTTTCTCTGCTTCACTCAGTCTTTTTGCATCTTTTTAAAGTTAGTTTTTAACTTTTTAAGACCTGAGCGCTACTCTGTTATACATACAGTAGCGCCCATACGCTACTTTGCTATACAAATAGTAGCGCCCATCTCTTCAGGAGCGCTAGTTTCCCTACTACACAGTAGGGTATATTCCTGTAGCCTTATGTTAGGTGTTTGGTTGAGTTTTCTACCTTTTAGGTGGTCTTCTGACTTTGTTTTTAGATATCCTTGAATGGTATTTGAGGTTTATAACTTTTCTTTAAGTCTTAGAACATTTCTTTGAGTCTTTTTACCATCTTTAGATCGATTTCTTACTTGTGGAATGTTTGGACTATTTATAACTCTTTTGGAAGACTAGGCTTTGTTCTTTAGTGAACACTTTCGTTTATTCTTGCCCTGACTGTGTGTTGCTGACTTACAAACCTGTATGCTTTGCATTCACTATTTGTAGCAACATTTGTTTGCTCTTTACCTATCTTATCCTTTGTTTTAGGGTTTGGTATGTTTTGGAGCCTTTAGGGTGTCTTCTGAACTTGTTGAATTCCAACCTTCTTTGACCTTTTGTCTTTTCTAGTTTCAAGTGTGTTTAAAGTGCTTTAGGTTGATTAATTTCTAAGTCCTTGTGTTAGTAGGGTGGTTGTTAGCTTGCTTTCCTACCGTTTGCTTGGCATAGTGGTCTTGATAGGGTTTGATGCTTTGGGTCAGTCCTCTTGTGTTTGATTCCCAGTTTTGAGTATCTTTCTCCTTTGTTTTCTCCCCACTTTGTTTCTGAGTATGAAAGCTTTTTCTTTTGCAAAAAACTTGTAGGACAAGTCTTTGTTGAGCTAGTTCCTTGACAACTGTAAGCTTAGGAACCATTTTTAGCCATACTTACACATTTCACACAAGTCTTATTTGCTTTCCATGTTTATAGTTCTTTTTCGTTTATAATAACAGAAAAAATAAAAAAATTGGTAGCTTAAGATTAATAAGGCTTATATTTGTTACAAGATAGCATAAATTATTTTGTTTACAATTTCAAAAGAAAACAAAAAAGAAATTTGATTAGATTTGCTCAGTTTTTCAGTTTGGAAAGAACTTTAAATGAAAAAATAAAAAAAAAGTTTTGTTGTCGAAAGTTAGAATTTATGCACTTTTTCTTTTTTGTTGCAACCACGCCACACAAACGCACTACCTTTTGAGTAATAACAGCCCTAAAAATCTTTAATAAAATTAAATAGAAACAATTTTTCTTTTTTAGGGATACACTACACCAACTAGTCTTGGTTAGGATCTTGGGTTTAAATCACCTTAAACCACCCAAGATCACACATTACGCAAAAATCGTAGTTCGACTACCACAGGTAAATCCACTTCACTCAAAGCTTTCCTGGGATATATGCAGTAGGTCTTGTGAGATCAGATTGTTGGGAATACTCCTCCTACTTTCTGTTTCGAGCATATACCAGGATTGGATCACGTTTGGGGACTCTTTTGAGTTTCAGGCTCAGTTACCCTGCCCACGCCTTCTGATTCGACCAGAGACTGTCCCCCCAGGAGTTTTCGGTGTTGTGGTATCCTTAGTATTTGACCATAGGTTCATACACAGGTGACAGTGGAGGGTATATCTGCTGTACCTAGGACAGACGTGGGAGGAAATCCCTTGCAGGTCTTTGGGAGGGCGGTTGGGTGATTCCAGCGCTTGCACCCTTAGTCATTGTATTGTGGACCCCGAGTAACTGTTCTTCATCCTTCGTTGATCTGTTCTGGGCCCTCATCATCCCAGACTCTTCTCCGGAAGGCATCTTGTTTGCTTGGTTTGCATAGGACTTTTTAGTTGGCGTGCTATTTTCCCCCTAGTCTTAGTGGCCACTAGGTGTTCTAGTTTTATTTTTATATATAATCATGGAGAACCAAGAACTTCGTAGATCAAGAAGGTTTCAAAACCTTCCGCCACTTAGAACAGAGCCATTACCGCCAGCTAGACGACAGTGGGTAAACCCCAGTGTTCCTTTAGAAACCATTCCTGAAATAGAACTTCCTGAGGAAATTTTTACAATGAAAAATATTGAAATAGGAATTCCTGAGGAACTACCACTTGAAATTGAGTTTCCTGAAGAACAACAAACTGCAACAGAAAACCCTGAAATAGAGGTTCTTGAGGAACCACAACCGGGTACTCCAGATCAGTGACATTTTAGTTCAGTTGTGATTGAAGATCTTACTTCTGTGGAGTACAACAATCCCTTTAATCCTCCTCTGACTAATCCTAGAAATCCGCTTCTGTTACCCATTGGTTTCCAGTAGCCTGATTACAGTGCATATAATTTCTCACCTGGACATTTTATGTCTAATCCAGGAGGCAAACAGGGAGTTCCACAAACTCCCACCATAGGTATGAACACTAACACTGTAAATCCTCCTTTTTACTGCTACACTGAATTCGGCACAAACAACCTCTGTGTCCACTCCATCCTTCAGTTTTAATACTGGTACGTTAGGTATGCCGAGCTCAACAACTATGGAATCTACCTCTACACCTACTTTTGGACCTAGCAATACAACCAATTTAGTGCCACCTCCTGTGTTTCAATCGTTATATCACATACCCAGTACTTGGATTTCCACACCTGCTGTAGGGCCAAGTGATTCTGCAACTGTGCCTGTCATGAGTACCATGACCGCACTGTCTACGTCAGCTACCACTGGTTTTAATACCTTTGTAGGTCCCAACATGAATCAAGGTAATATGCCTGCAGGTAACGTCCCTTTTTCCTTATTTTCAGGAGGAGGGGGTAATATTTTTAACCAGCAATATGGCGGGGCTAACACCCAACCACAGTGGATGAACCCACAGAGCACTAAGCCACTTTCATATGGGTGGGGAAATTTCAATAATACTTTTGTGCAACGACAGATGGCAGGGGCCAACCCCTACCAGTTGGGGGCAGCCCCTATCAACAGATGGTAGGTGGAAACCCCTATCAGCAGATGGCCGGGGGAAACCCTTACCAAAAGATGGTTGGGGGCAACCCCTACCAGCAGACGGCTGGGGGAAACCCCTACCAGCAGTTCACGGGTCAAGCTATGGGTGGTTCCGCCTTTTCGACCCCAACTTATCAAGTACCGTCTTACCGACCTCGTTTACCATTTCTGGCAACTTTAAATTTTCCAGATCTTTCTAAGCTGACCAACGATCCAGTGTATCATAACACTACATGGCCACCAGTTCCCACCAAGTTACCTTCGGACATTCCAAAGTTCGAAGGAAAAACAGGTGAAGACCCTAGTGACCATGTCACTACTTTCCATTTATGGTGCTCCTCAAACTCATTAAATGAATATTCCATTAGATTGAGACTATTCCAAAGGACTTTAACTGGTGCTATAGCCAAATGGTACATTGAGTTACCTGCAGCTACATTCTTTAATTTTGGGGATCTCGTGACTGTCTTTTTGAATCACTTCCATCTTCCTGTTCGGTATGATGCCGGAACAAACCTTTTGTCTACATTTAGGCAAAATAAAGCCACTCATTTATTTGATTACATTCAGGAGTGGCGAAGACGGAAGAGGCTCATTAAAGCCAACATACCTCCAGAATTCCTTCTTGAGTGGTATTTGAAATCACTCCTTCCTTACATTTCTAAGGAAGTAGCTACTTCTGGAGTGTCTAATGAGGAAGAAGCCATCCTGGGGACCCATCAGTTAGATCTCGTTTATGCACAATATGGGTTACTGTATGAGATCATACATGATGCATCGTGATTGAATACCGATATGAGTAGACCTAAACCTGGACCACATGCTGATGACATAGTGGGTTCAGTTGACTTTGCAGCTTTCAAAGAATTGACCAAACAGGTTCATGCCTTATCTGTCAAACAATTGACTGTAGAGGTTTCTTCCGTCACAACCTCTCCTTCTACTTCTGAATCTGTTAACCAGGTTCAGAACAATCAAAAGGGTCTTCGGCAGCCCAATAACAAAAAGAAGGGAAAGAAAGGAGAGGGGAACCATCAGAAGCCCAAAAAAGAGAATGCCGAGGAGGGTAACAAAGAGAAAAGGAAGGTTAAGTTCCCTTGTAAACTTTGCAAGCAAGACCACCTTACTCACCAATGCCCTCTGCTTGAAGAAGCCCAGAAGCTATTACAAGAAAAGACGCCTGCCGTACTGAAAGATCCATTTCCTAAGGGGCAGAGCTCAGCTTTTGGCACCTCCAACACTGGGGGCACTACACATGCCACGGTTGATCAAACTTTTATTAACATGGTTAATTCAGATGGACTCTTACAAACGAGAGCCAGGAATTATACCCCGGATGCACAGAAAAAGGATAAAGAGATTCCAGAATCCTCCACTCCACTCCACATACCTGTGGACCCAATGCCCAAAATCCTGAAAGGTGTCTTGAAATGGGCATCGCACAATCCCAACACTTGGGCCTCCTCCAACTACAATGTGGTTGAATATTTACCTCAGACCCCTTGTGCAATGTCTACCTTAGAAGTCTTGCAAAGTTGTCCTTTACAATGGAATGCACCTCTGGTAGCTATTGGAAGTATGGAATCCTCTAACATGTCTGCACGATTTGATATGGCTGATATCAAATATTGGTTTCCCTATCACGTTGCTCTTCAGATTGAAGTCATCCATGGCCCAATGACCATCAGACGAGCTGTCGTAGATGAGGGCGCGTCGACCTGTGTAATGTCAATTTCCTGTTGGAAAGATTTGGGTTCCCTCGAGTTAGCCCCTTCTAACACACTATTTACTGCATTTGATGGCAGGAATTTTCGTCCACATGGGGTTTTGCCATAATTTGATGTCACATTGGTCGGTAAGATAGTTGCTGTAGAAGTAGAAGTTCTGGCGCTCTGCTTGATTACAACATGTTATTAGGCAGGAGCTGGACATATGCCATGCGAGTGGTTTTTCGAGTCGTTATGTTCCCGTTTGAAGGTAAGGTCGTTACAGTCAATCAACTTTCTTTCACTCAGAGAAGCAAACCAGACTTCTTCAGAGACCACAATTCCCTTAGTTGATCAAACCACCCCGGTTAATGAGAGTTTAGGAGCAGGGCTTTACGGGTCGTTAATAGGAACTTTCAACCTTCCCTCCCCTGTTCTTTTTATGCGTTCTGATGTGGGTACTGCTACCGAAACATTCATAGTTGGTTTAAGAACTGATCCTTGGATCCTTCCCACTACGTCAGAACCTTCTGTGCCTCCATCCATTGCAGAAGTGGCCTATATGGAAGCACAACATGCTGCAATGGAACATATCATGACTCCGCCAATCTCCGCTGAGTCAGATATGGACTATGCTCCGACATGGTCACTGAATTCCACCCACTCGTTCAATTGTTTAGACACGATTTTTCCATCTGATGAAGCCATCTTAGAAGTCATGATGGGCCTGGACCAACCATGGGAACATATGCATCACAGGTCCTACATGCTTCCAGATCTAGACAGGATTGAGAGAGGGGAATTCCTTGTGAGACCCGGTGGATTTGTTGATTTGTCATCTTTTCCTTCTACTTCGAGAGCTGTTTATGCCGAGGGAAATATGGCTAATATATCGAGAACAATTCCGATTAACATTTCCACCAAACCCGGGGTCGTGGAAAACATTTTTATTGGTGCAAACTGTTCTCCAGAAGAGATCGCTCTGTATACAAAAATTTTCAAAGAATTCTGCGACATTTTTGCCTGGTCATATGAGGAGATGCCAGGTATTGACCTAGCCATCATGGAGCATGTCATCATGACATACCCTAACGCAAAACCTATGAGATGAAAGCTCTATCCTGTGAACCCTAAAAAAGCAGCCGCCATCAAGGTGGAGGTTGAAAAGTTCCTTAAGGCCGGTTTCATCTATCCGATTGACATGACAGAATGGGTTTCAAACCGTATTCCGGTTGATAAGAAGCAAGGTACCATTAGAGTCTGTACTGACTTCCGGGACTTGAACAAAGCTTGTCCAAAAGATAACTATCCTACACCGTTTATCAATCAAATCATAGATGCTTGTGCGGGACATGAGATGTTCTCTTTCATGGACAGATTTTTGGGATACAATCAAATACAAATCAAACCCGAGGATGAGCATAAAACAACTTTCATTTTCCCGTGGGGTACCTTTGCTTACCGGAAGATGCCATTTGGCCTGAAGAATGCTAGAGCTACCTTCCAGCGTGCGATGAATTTCTCTTTTCATGATATCAAACACATAGTAGAACCTTACTTAGATGATATCCCGACGCGATCTCGAAAGAGACGGGATCATCCAGCTCATCTTAGATAGGTGTTTGAAAGATGCAGACAATATAAGATTCGTTTGAATCCTAATAAGTGTGTGTTCTGTGTCGAATCAGGACGTCTACTGGGCTTCATTGTCTCCAGTTTTGGCATAATGGTTGACCCACTGAAAGTAGAGGCGATTGTAAATCTTCCTCCTCCTCGCACCTTGCGACAACTCCAAATTCTGCAAGGCATGTCTAATTTCTTACGGCGATTCATCATAAAATATGCTAAGATTACTAAAGGTTTTATGAGGCTACTCAAACAAGACTGCTACTTTGTGTTGGACGAGGTTTCTCAAGCATCCTTTGAAGCCTTGAAAAAGGCACTTCTTTCAGCACCCTTGTTGAGCCCGCCAGACTATGCAAAAGACTTTCTTTTATATCTGGTAGCGTCTCTTAATAAAAATGGTATAGTATTAGTTTAGGAGGATGATACACTCCAAGAGCATGTTGTCTACTATCTTTCTCGCACATTGATAGCCCCTGAGGTTATATGTTGAGAAGTTAGCACTTGCCACGGTCTATGCGGTACTGAGGCTTCGTCACGATATACTTTTACGAACTACTACTGTGATAGCAGAAGTCAATCCTTTCCAGTACGTTCTCACCCGATTAATCATCGGTGGGAAATATAATAAATGGATTGTAATCCTATAGGAGTTCGATTTGGTCTTTCAATCGGCCAAGTCAAAGAAATCACTAGTGTTCACTGAGTTAATCTCAGAGTTTTCGAGTGACCTAGAGTACGTTGAGGAAGAATCATCATTCCAGATGAACATATCTTCCTCATTGCTTCCTCTGACCCATGGTACGGGGATATATTAGTATATCTCCAGACTTTGAGGTGTCCTACTACTTTTTCTCGAGAAGAGCGATGCAAGCTCAAAAGCCATGCAAAGAACTACTTCATCATCTTAGATACTTTGTATCGACGTGGGGTAGATTCCATTTTAAGACGTTGCTTAACTTGAGAAGAAGCCGAAGCAGTATTAAATGATGCCCACAGTGGAGCTTGTGGGGGACATCTCTTCGGGTTGGTAATAGCTTAGAAGATACTGTGTGCTGGATATTTTTGGCCCACAATCTTTAAAGATTGTGTGGAAGCTATGAAACACTATCGTCCGTGTCAGTGTTTCACTAAGAAAATGAGGGCACACCCAGCTCCTCTTCATCCTGTGATTACAGTAGGTCCCTTCACAAAATGGGGGGTTGATTACATGACTTGCAATCCAGTTTCAGCTGGAGGACATCATTACATCATCGTTGCCGTTGATTACTTTACTAAGTGGGTGGAGGGAATGCCTACTGTCAAGGCAGATGGAGAAACTACCACTTATTTCGTGTTTAATCAGATTATTGCACGGTTTGGCATACCTAAAGAGATAGTGACTGATCATGGCAGTCATTTCCAGAATAGCATGATGACCGAGTTGTATACAATGCTTGGTTTTCGACAAGAACATTCATCTTCATACTATCCATTAGTGAATGGACAAGTCGAAGCAGTGAAAAAAACTTTAAAGGTTATACTGCAAAGAACTGTTAATGCCAATCGAAATAACTGGCACATCATGCTATACCCGGCTCTTTGGGCTTACCGAGATAACGTTAAGAATGCTACCAGATTCTCTCCCTTCCAATTTGTGCATGGGATAGAAGCAATCATACCGATTGAATGCGAGATTCCTTCGCTAAAACTAGCCGTTCAGTTACTACCAGATACTTCAATACTAGAAGAACGTTTGTTAGACTTAGAACATCTAGATGAGCAGTGCCGCGACGTGCTCACAACAAATGAGGTCCACAAAAAATGAGTCAAAGGACAATATGACAAGTCCGTCATACCTAGGGTTTTCCTTGAAGGAGACTTGGTGCTACTTTGGGATCAAGACAAAGTATTGAAGAAAGGTGGCTCGGACCTTATATAATTTCCAAAGTACTGAAGAAAGGTGCCTATGAACTGATAAATTATGAAGGTAATAAGTTGGCCGAGCCCAGAAATGGGCTCTACCTGAAGAAGTACTATGCTTAGGCTAACGTGCTTTTTCTTGTAGCATAGTTGTATATTTTTGTAGATCTAGTTTTCGTTATGCTTGTTAGTTAATCTTATGTGTGTTTTTCGTTTCATGTACCAGATTTCGACCGGACATTTCTTAGGATTTGATGATGGCACCAGTCGCCACACTTGTCAGTTGGCTGCAGCAGCTTGGGTCATTTACTCACCTGTTGGCCAACTTGTCTCTTAGGGGGGGGTTTGTTTAGGTCCCACCATGAATAATGTGGTTGAATGCAGTGCAGTTATAGAACTTCTCTGAGATGCTCTCATTCATGGCATTTCACATTTGGAGGTAAGACTTGACTCACAACTAATTGTATTTCAATTAACAGGTGTCTACCAGATTAGAGATCCTGGATTGCTACATCAGTTTCTACGAGTTAGACTATTGGAAAGACAGTTTGATTCTATTATATATGAACACATTCCAAGAAATTTAAACGCATTAGCTGTTTCATTAGCAAACTATGTGTTAGACTGGCATTTGTATCATACAATTTCATAAACAACATTGCACACATAAAATTCAAACACATACACATGTAAATAACCGATACTGTGTATAGCCGATATTGTATAAAAAATTATATGAGTTTTGTATCACAAGTCTATCAAGTCATGTCATAAAAGTACAAAAATGGGCATAATAGCCTCAAAAATATACATGGAATGTATCCCTCTCTTCTGGATAAGGAGGGACCTCATCATCATCTACTGCATTGCGATAACATATGACTAGTCTAGCTATCTTCCGCATCACCTTAAGCCATGCTGGGTGCACCCCAACTACATCTTCCTGCATATCAATAGGTATCTGATCCATACGGCATGTAGGAACTTCATGATTCAACCGACTCACTTTTCTCTCTATGGCCCCCAACATAGCATCTGATGCAGTAATATCAGCTGGCCTCACAAAGATGGTAGGATGTCCCTCGGTATGGACAGGCCCAATATCTACATATGACACTTGTTTAGCACTTCAAAATTCATTCATAAAAATCAAATACTTGAAAAGTTTGAAAAAATTAAATAATTCTCAAAATTAAACATACCAATATCTCCCCAGGCTCCACCTGGAGGAAGCGCCAGTTCTGGATCATGACGGAAATCCAATCCAGCATATGGAAACTGCTCGAAGGCGGGCACTTGCCTCTCCCACCACCCCCAGAAATCATCAGTATGATAATAGTAGTGACTTTCCCCACCACCCTGGTGGAGGAATATGTCACCCCAACGACCTAGTATGGGCTCACGGGGGTTAACCTGAGGTAGAGGCATCCCCAAACTAATAGCAGGCATCCTCTCAAAGAAGAAAGTACACAAAATGCTACTGTACCCAAAATTCTTCATTTTGCCAGATTTGCAACCTGTCATTGAGCTTTCATCCTCGCCAGTAAACTAGTACACCAATCGTATACATGACCTTGTAAGCATTGTACACCAACATGCATAGAGTTCCTGGAAGCTAGGTGTAGTGAGGCACTACCTGCCACTCGGTTAATCATACTCACTATCACCTTCAAGGGGAGGCCTTCAATGGTAGAAATCAAGATTTGGCTTCCTAATTTCTCAGCTCCAGCCACACAATATGTATTCAAGTACTCTTGCACGGACCTTATGCCCACACGAGAAGACCCTTTCAGATTTATTACATCTCCCCTCCGTGAGAGACCAGTAATGAAATAAATGTCATCAAATGTAAGCTCCAAAGTTTTCCCGCAGATGACAAAAGTATTGGTGTCCACATCCCAGTACTGAATAAGTCTTCGAAATAATTTGTTTAGGGTCCCCATGTTTACGGTTTGGTAAAAATTCAATAAACCGCATCTTCGAAGAGCGTGGAGAGTGGATGGGTCTTGCATGGCCAGCCTATCCATGTCCTTATGTTCTCTCTCCCTCCATTGAAGAACCATCCTGCACAAAAAGTGACAATTTTTCAGTCTCGAAGCTTTTTTTTTAATTTTTAGGCTTGAGCGCTACTGTGTATACTACACAATAACGTGTGGGCACTACTCTGTGTGAGCATAGTAGCGCTCATCTCCTTCACACGCTACTGCTCTTGTTACACAATAGTGCCCATGCACTAAACGTTGTGAGCATTGCCTGGAAAGCAGTTTTAGGCTCAAAAAATAAAAACTAAACCATAAAAATGCAAGTGGGGAAGATTCTAACTTACTTGGTGGAAGAAGAACAGTGTTTGGATGCTTGATTTGATCGCCACGGAGATTTGAAAATGCAAAGTTTGCCCCAATTTTTTTCCCTACAAAAACAAATGGGAAATTGAGTTTTTAAAACGAAATTGTTATACCTCTATATTTCACAGTGTCGCATCTCTATCACAAAACGAGTTGATGACACTTTCCC
Source organism: Larix kaempferi (assembly GCA_027924585.1). Classification (NCBI taxonomy): domain Eukaryota; kingdom Viridiplantae; phylum Streptophyta; class Pinopsida; order Pinales; family Pinaceae; genus Larix; species Larix kaempferi. The sequence goes on from BSBM01000494.1 coordinate 7,639,282, forward strand.
TATTGTCTTAAGCCATCTAGAAGAGGCAGATGATGAGTCAACCTTGAAGGTGTCTACCCTGACAAGTCCTGACCCACCTAAGACTTTATCTACACACACTACCGCGCCTTGCTCATCTATCAAAACACGGTATTAGGCACTACCGCGCTATGCTATTTTCCCAAAACGCGGTAGTACCCGCGTTCTGCAGAGACTGCAGAACGCGGTACTCTTTTAATAGCCTTTTTTCCTTGGTTTGTGGGATTTTGGATTTTCGAAGATAATGGAAGATTGGGGTCCCTGATTCGATCTCAACTCATTTCCTTCTATTAGAAACCTTGATCCACTTATCTCTCCCTAGATCCACCCATCTCTCTTGTTGGTTAACCTCACTATTCACTATAAAAGAGAGGCATTCCATTGGAAAAGAGGAGGACTCTTGAGAGTACCAAACTTATGGTCTCGCAGCATTGTGGAGATAGCTAGAGGAGAAGACACTTGGAGCTGGAGGATTGGCTTGGACATCAAGCACCTTTTGTAAGTATTCTTCAAGTTGTAATGGAATAACTTGTCTTGTTTTCCCAAATCATTTGTGTTAACTTTGTTTTAATGATATGATTTGTATCTTTCATAGATTTAGATTCTAACTCATGTTTCAGGTTGCTAGAGAATAGTGCATTCTTGTGTCTTGGTTCCATTTTGACAGGTTCATTCGCGAGGGCTTGGAGATTGGAGCAACTACAAGAACAAGCGTCTGGATAGAAGGTTAGCTAAATTTCTTCTACTCTTCCTAGCATTTTAATCTTGAGATGTTTGTTAGATCTAGGGATTCAAGGTAGCATTTGTTTTGACTTGTTTCTTGCTTTAAGGTTAGTTTAAAGTCTGCTTTAAAGTTAAGAGAATTTTGGCTTATCCGTAGGACAAAATTCTACATAACAAGAATGGCGACTCCGCTGGTTTTGATTACTGCTTGATTGATTCAATTCACAGTCATTTATCTTTGCATTGTGAGTTTTTGTTGCACTTCAAACCAGTTCGAATCTTGGTCCTTTTTGGCCTTTATTCACCCCTCCTCGCAGTATATATCTCCATGTTTGATCACTGAGTCCCCTGGCTTAGCAACAACCCTGAAAACTTCATTTCATTTTCTCAAGTTGCGCTTTATCCATACCTTGCCACAGTACCGCACCCCCTGAACTGCCTCCAGCGCGGTAGTACCGCGTCCTCTGCCTTAATACCAGAGCGGTACTGTCACAGTGCCGCGCTCCAGCCAGACCATCACCCGCAGTAGTGTCTGCAAGATTTTAAATTTTTTTTATCTTTGCTTGGTTTCCTGACTCTCTCTCTGCCTTAAGTAGTGTTTACTGTTGCCTGGTAGCATCCTGGTCAATTTCCAGTCTGCATGGTGTGCTTATTACCCAGTTTGTGAGCTTGATTGTTGATTGAATTAGTGACATTTTTGACATTTTGGTCATTTTTCCAGTTTGATTGCATCGACTTGACTTTTTCACCACAACCAACTCAACACCACTGTTCTCTGTTACTGAATCCTGTAGCTTTTACAGTCATATTATTATTTTCAGTCAATTAAAAAGATCATTAGTTGAGAGCAATTTTGTTGTTTAAATTGAAAAAGTTCACTACTATCTTGCATAGGGAAATGAACCATTGATTGTGCCACATAAATTCTCACTGTAGAAGCATTGTAGATTGTAGAATCAGTGCATTGAAAAGAGTGTTTACTTCAGTTTGGCTTTGTTTATAAATCAAAAATGAAAAATCTTTTACTTTGGTTTTTTGATTGCTTGTGAAAAATTTCATGCATATTTGATCGAAGAACCTCTATCTTTACCTTAGCTAGATTTCATCGAAGACAAAGGCTTATTTGTGATTCATTCTCATTTGCATGGTTTGAGTCGTCATAACACCATCAAGTTTCACGTCCACTACCTGATTGAGTAAAGACAGCCACTAAAATTAATCACCCTAATTAAACCAACCTTAACCTCACTTGAGGAAATCAAAAAAATTTGGTAGTTAGGTAGGACACCGGGGATAGGCATCAAAATAATTCCCCCTTGTCATTTTCATTTGAGACATAGTCGTTGTCTTTAGGGAACTAAAATCCTCTAGTACTTATTGACACGGTCACAGCCAGTTTGTGGAGGGGCCTCCTGACTGTTTCCAACTTTCAGGGGTTAAACGGCCGCGAGATTGAGAACCGGACGGACTCTGTGGAATACTGCACTCCACTTAGCCCTAAGGCAACATCGATCGCTGTCTTCTTTGGAAGGCTGAAGTGCCCAAAACCTTTTCCGACATGTCATGAACGAGGTGGCTTAGTATCTATTCTACTAGGGCTCTTTTACCCAGGATCCCTTTCGGTAGAGGGATATCCTTCTTATATCAGTCTCTCATGTTGTATTGTTCGACTTGGATTTCATCACCTTGCGAAGGATACAGCCTGTTGAGGTCTCTAGCTCTTAGTTAGGAGTTTGCTTGCTATCTCATCTTTGTAGAGGGTCATTTTTTCTTTGTAGGGACTGCTTGTTGGCATTCTGGCCATTTTTGTTGATCAACTCGCTTATTGAGACACCGGTCTCAGTATAGATTTTAGAGCTTGCTTTTTTGGCCTATGAGCCTCGCTTTTTCTAGCTCCTCTTCTGCACACTCGGTTGCATTAGAGTTTTCGAGTTCTTTGTTTACGATACTGCCCCCGATTTTCATTTTCTTGTCATCATGTCCGATCTACCACGAAGATCACGACGACAACAGGGCCAAAGCCCTCCACCACCACCACCACCACGGACTTCTGGTCTTCCTGCATCACGCATTCCTGCTCCTCCTGGCCGCGGTGCTGGTCGAGGGAACATTCCACCACCGATACGTACAACAGCTTCAGTTCCACCCGAAACTGCCACTCACAGCACACACTCAGAATCTATTATAGCTTCTGCAACCATTAGCATATCTGAGACCTCCACTGTCACTTCACCCACTGTCATTCCAGATTTATCTGTCACAGTGGACACAGTTACCACAACTGAACCTAGTACAACCCAGAGTACTAGACCCGAGGTCATCCTTCTACCGGATGTCAGCACTTCCCATCCATCAGACACTTTTCACCATGATACAGATGGATCTGTTGGCACCACAGAAGGGTCCGACCAGGACATACCTGGCTTGATTTCAGTCCCAGGCGGGTACGTTGAAATCGTTGAAGATACTCGACTTCCTGACACACCCTTTGAACCTGATTATGGTTTCATCACTTCCCAGGCAGATCTTCCGCTTGTTATCACTACGTCACCCAGTGTTCACCCGCAGGAAACGAGTTCTTCTAGCAACGTACCTCGTACTATTACTTTACCCAACCTCCCTCCGGGACATGAAATCATGGCTTCCATCCAGTCTAGTATGGTCAGCCTAGCGAACTCTCCGTTAGCATCGGCATGGTTTAGACGCAGCACAGAGCAAGTGCTCTCGTCAGTCTCTCGATATCCCCTTGACACTCGTCCTTCTGACTACAGGGATCCCAACATCCCGTCTAGCACGGAGTTTCGACACTCCTTTGCAGACGGCACAGGACCTTCAGATGTCACCATACCTAGGTTCCTGCCGGATCCCCAAAACCTTTTCCAGGACATGAACTCGGACCCAGTTTTCGAGGGTCCTCCTACCATTGAACATGTCATGGACGACGCTAATACCCCTGGGCTAAATTTGCCGCATTTGCTGTCATCACCTATATTTGATGCACATTCTATGAGGGATAACCTAGTTTTTTCCCCATCCTCACCTGTTCGATATGGACGACCCCCTCCACAAATCGGTACTTTTGGTGCCGTTGGCCAATCCACATTATCATCTTTGACCAGCGGTGGAAGAACGCTTAGTCACACTGTTGGATTTTCCGGTGGGACCGGAGGATCACCCTCAGCCACCATTTACACTATCTCAGGAGGTGGACAACCGACTACAGTGGTCCCCAACTCTAACTACCAAATTCCCCCTGGTGGGCCATCAACCCAACCAGTAGGTGGACAACCTCTTGTTGGGAACCCTGTTCCGAGTCAACAACCTCCAACTGGTGGGCCATCAACCCAACCAGTCAGAGGACAACCTTTTGCTGGGAACCCACTTCCCAGTCAACAGCCTCCTCATATAGGGCCATCCAACCTAACTGCTGGCGGACAACCTATTGGCTCGTTCCAACAAACTTCCCAACCAGCAGCGTCTACTCAGTTCGGTATGTACAATCTACCTGGCAATGGGAAACCTTATTCCGGTGTTCCAACCGGGCCTTACTCTCAACAACCCCTGTCAGGCATGCTTCCTTCTTGGGATACTCAAATCCCACAGAGTGGGGGGTACTCACTTTTTGGAAACTGGAACCAAGCTGGGGGGAAATCTCAGATTCCCCCCAACTTGAATTCTGGCTCCCCTTACCCTTCAACTACTACAACTCCATGGAACCCATCACTCCAATTCCCACTCGCTCCTCAAGCAGGAACGAGCCTTCCATGGACACCACCGTCGCAGCCACCCCCCAACCCTGCTATGGGAAACCCTCCACTTACACAGTATAGTGGTAACACCCTTGGAACACAACAATTCCAAGGAACTTTGCCCCAACAAGGAACAACAACCATTTCTGTGTTCCAGGAACCCCAAGGTACTATACCCACTCAGCAGAACATTCACCAACCGGTTGCCTACAATCAACCGGTTAACCAGATGGCTTACCATCCACAGAATTTCCAGCAGTATCCCCCGGGAAACACATATGGGTATAACACACAGCAGTATGCTATGCAGGGCCCTCCAGGTTTCTCTGCACCACATGGTTATTACTCATTCCCGCAGACCAACCGTCAACTTCCCTTTTTGGCCACACTTGATCTACCTGATTTGTCGAGGCTTATCAACGATCCTATATGGCATGAACCTCACTGGCCACCTATTCCAGCCAAACTACCATCGGACATTCCAAAGTTCGATGCCAAGCCCGGGAAAGACCCCAAGAACCACGTGATGACCTTCCATCTTTGGTGTTCATCCAACTCCTTGATGGATGATTCCATCCGACTTCGGCTCTTCCAACGCACGCTCACCGGAACGGCAGCAAAATGGTATATCGAGCTGCCACAACACTCTTTTCGTGATTTCAACACTTTGGCTATGCAGTTTCTGACACATATCCAGCTCCCCATCCGGTATGAGACTGGAACAGAACTGCTAACTTCACTGCGTCAAACCACCTCTACACATATTTCGGATCACATCCACGAGTGGCGAAGACGCCGTAGGCTAATAAAGGCACCTATTCCGGATCAGCTACTTGCTGATTGGTTTACAAAATCCTTTTTGCCTCCCATAGCCAGAGATATCGCTATGCGCGGACCGGTTACAGAAGAACAAGCCATCTCGACAGCACAATACATGGATTTGGTATATACTCAATCCGGTACTTTACATGAACTTCTTCCACATGCCTCCTGCGTTCACACTGATCCAACAAAGCCTACTACTGAACCACCCATTGATGGTATTGTTGGTTCAGTTAAGGCTCAGCCTGCTACCAACTCGACGGGACAAAAAGCTTCTGCTTCCCCCGCTTTTACCCAGGCCGCTTCAAAAGCTTCCACCTCTCCTGCTGTCTCCTCCGAAGTGAACGCAGTTCAATCTACGTCACAACCATCCGGAGGAAAGAAGAAAAACAATCGTGGCAAAACCAAAAAGAACCAACAGGAGAACCCCAAGCCACAACCTACCCAGAATGACCAGAAACCACGTCGGAAAGCTAAGTTTCCTTGCTTGATTTGTCAAGATGATCATTATACGCGTGACTGTCCCTACAAGGACGAGGTCAACAAGTTCGTTAAAGGATCCTCTCGCCCAGCAGTGCTGACTGACCCTTTCCCACAACAGCAACAGCAAATGGTTGCCCAGGAATCCCCACAAGGGGGAAACCCGACCAATCCCACCCGCGGAGAGACGTCCATAAATCGTGAAATCCTAATGACAAGTAATGAGGAGATTAATATCACCACTCGTTCAAAGACTTATGACAACCCTTCAAGTTCAAACAAACAATCGGAGATAGCCAAAGGAAAATCTCCTGTTGAAGATCCGATTCCTATTCCCCCCCCTAACGGTCATCTCCATATCGAGAGACCACTCACGAACACAGTGCTACGCCCACCCAAGGGCACCATACGAAAGGCGACATTTAATCCGAATGTGCGAGCTGCCCAAAACTACAACATTGTTGAGGATTTGGCTCAAGCCCCTTGCGCTATGTCGATTCTCGAGGTTCTCCAACATTGCCCCACACAGCGTAGAACCCTACTTTCAGCACTGCGGGCAATGGACCCAGATACTTCAAACTCCATCATGTTTAACTTGGAGCATGCTAAACCTAGGCTTTCTCACCAGTTAGCCTTCCAGGTGCATACAAAAATCCGTGGAAATGTCATCCACCGCACTGTGTTAGATGAGGGTGCTTCCACGTCGATTATGTCTTTGAACTGCTGGAGAGCCTTAGGCTCACCCGAGGTCACAACTTCTCCCACTACTCTTAGGGCGTTTGATGGACATGGTTTTCAACCATATGGACTCATTCCCTCAATCGGTGTTGAACTGGGGGGCAAAACAGTATCCGTACACATTGAAGTCGTAGATGCACCTTTGGATTACAATCTCCTACTTGGTCGGAACTGGTTCTATGCCATGACCGCCATAGCATCTACAGTCTTCCGGATTGTACAATTTCCTCATGAAGGGAAAATTGTCACTATTGATCAACTGGATTACTGTATCCCAGACCCCCATCCGAACTCCACCAATACCGTCCCGTTATTGGATCAACCTCGGTACCGGTTCCAAGACATAGGTGTTGGTCTCATGAAGGATTCTTCCCTCATTGGAGTTTTTCCAGAGCTGGGAACCCATCTTCAACCAGTCAACATGATTTCATCGCATGTCACCCCTTCCGATGACTCATGGGTGATTCCGAGTCCTACTCAGATTCAAGGCTATGGCAATTCCATGCCTTTGAACAGAAACCTTGCAGCATATGACGCGATCCAATCAGCCACATATTGGGTCGATTGTTCTTCTGATCACACAATGGCACAGCTCTCGGCTGAAACTCATCCACACCCACCACTTTTTGATCCTCTCAACTTGATTTTTCCTACTGACGAATCAATCATGGAGGTTATGTGCGGTGATGAGCCACCATGGGGAGATTTTCATCATCGATCTTCATTCCCCACTATTCAGCCACTTGAGCCTGATACAAAATCCAGTGCTTCACTTGGGATGGTTCAAACCAAGTTTCCCACGTCCCTCGACGAGGTATTTTTCGAAGGAAACTTGGCCAATCTTATGGCAACCACTCCCATTGATATTTCAGTAAAGCCTGGTATCGTGGAAAATGTACACATTGGCAAAACATGTACTCCCCTCGAAACGGAGTTCTATAGTGCCTACTTTAAAACTTTCCGCGATGTTTTTGCTTGGAGTTATGAAGAGATGCCAGGAATTGACCCCTCGATCGTGGTCCACGAAATTCCAATTTTCCCTGGCGCCCGACCTGTTCGGAAAAAGCTTCGACCCGTTCATCCTCGTAAGGTAGCCGCCATTAAAGCAGAAGTTGAAAAACTTTTGCGTGCTGGTTTTATCTATCCTGTCCCATTGACAAAATGGGTATCCAACATCGTTCCCGTAGCCAAGAAACAGGGAACAATTAGAGTCTGTGTTGATTACCGTGATTTGAACAAGGCTTGTCCCAAGGACAACTACCCAACTCCGTTTATCGACCAGATCATCGATAACTGTGCCGGAAGTGTTATCTTTTCATTTATGGATGGCTTCTCTGGCTATAATCAGATCGATATCCTCCCAGCCGACCAACACAAAACGGCCTTTATCTGCCCTTGGGGGATCTTTGCATATCGAAAGTTACCTTTTGGCCTGAAAAATGCCGGGGCAACTTTCCAACGGGCAATGTCCTACGCATTCCATGACATCAAACATATTGTAGAGCCATATCTTGATGATCTTCCCGCCCATTCTCGGACTCGGGAAGACCATCCAGACCACTTGAGTGCCATTTTCGAAAGGTGCCGGCGCTACAATATACATTTGAACCCGCATAAGTGCGTCTTCTGTGTAGAAGCCAGCAGACTGTTGGGCTTCATAGTCTCCAAAGACGGGATATGTCTAGATCCCGCAAAGGTAGCAGCTATCTTAGCTCTTCCTTCACCTACCAATATTCCAGAACTTCAAAGTTTGCAAGGGCATGCAAACTTTCTACGCCATTTTATCTGCAATCTGTCCGAGATAACAAAAGGCTACATGCGGCTTCTCAAGAAGAATGTTCCCTTCATATGGGATGATGAAGCCCAACACTCCTTTGACAATTTAAAGGCAGCCTTAACCAAAGATCCTGTGATTCAACCCCCCAATTACACACAGGACTACATCCTTTATCTCGCAGCCTCGATTTCCACCATTGGTATGGTGTTAGTCCAGGAAGACCACAACGACATAGAACATGTGGTGTACTATCTCAGCAAGAGTCTTCTTGACTCTGAGACTCGCTACTCACATGTTGAAAAGCTGGCTCTGGCAACAGTATTTGCTGTCCAGAGATTCCGTCACTACATCTTACTCCGCCGGACCACCGTCATCGCCGATTTCAATCCAATGTACTATATCCTCACACGACAAGTGCTTGGGGGCAAGTACTCCCGTTGGATTGTCATCCTTCAAGAGTTTGACTTGGAATTTGTTAAAGCCAAGTCTAAGAAATCTCTGGTCTTTGCTGAGTTAATTTGTAACCTGCCCCGTGCTACTGAGCAATCCGAGCCCATTGATTCTCTTCCCGACGAATCATTGTTCCTCATTAGCACATCTAATCCGTGGTATGGGGATATTCTCTTATATCTCCAAACCCAACGCTTCCGTCCCGATCTCACCCACGATGAACGGTGACGTATCAGACATCACGCAAAATACTACCTTATAGTGAACGATACTCTATATCGCCGTGGTGTCGACACTGTCCTTCGACGTTGTTTGACCTTAGATGAGGCGGAACGCGTTCTCAACGACTGGCACGCTGGAGCATGTGGTGGTCATCTCTCTGGGATGGCTACGGACCAGAAAATATTGCGAGCAGGATACTTCTGGCCCTCAATTTTCAAAGACTGCATTGAAACAGTCAAGAAGTGTCCGCCATGCCAATTCTTTCATAGCAAAGCACGCTCGCATCCTGCTCCACTCCATCCTGTCATTGCCGTCGGCCCCTTTTCCAAATGGGGCATTGATTTTATGCACTGTAAGCCCACTTCAGCCGGGGGGCATAGCTATGTCATAGTAGCTGTCGACTATTTTACAAAATGGGCTGAAGCGATGCCTACGTATGCTGAAGACGGCAAAACAGCAGCGCAGTTCATATTTAATCATATTATAGCTAGATTCGGTGTCCCACAGTCTATTGTGACCGATCATGGTTCCCATTTTAGGAACCATATGATCGAAGAACTAAGTGCCAAACTGGGTTTTCGCCACGAAAACTCAACCCCATATTACCCACAAGCTAATGGCCAAGTTGAAGCCATTAATAAAGTCATGAAACGAATGATTCAGCGCATTGTGGGTACCCAGAAATCCAATTGGCACTCAGCTCTGTTCTCAGCACTGTGGGCATATCGGACCTCAGTGAAAAATGCTACCGGGTTTACACCATTCCAACTGGTGTATGGCCTAGAAGCAATTCCGCCGATTGAATGTGAAATTCCATCACTCAAGATAGCCATAGAGCTACTCCCACACACTACTTCCGAAGAGGAACGGTTTCTATACCTAGCTAAGCTAGATGAAACCCGTCACGACGCTGCTTTGGCTAATGAAGCTCACAAAAAACGCGTCAAAGCTCAATACGACAAATCCGTTCAACCTCGGATATTCAATGAGGGTGACCTCGTACTTACATATGATCAGATGCATGATAAGCTTGGAAAAGGTAAACTTGAATCTATGTGGTATGGCCCCTTCATTGTAAAACGTGTCCTAGAAAAAGGAGCCTATGAACTAATCGATTGTGATTGTACGCCATTGGCACGGCCCCGCAACGGGCTATACCTCAAACGTTTTTACGCATGAGGTTACCCTACGTGGGTTACTTGTTGTACATAATGTACTTAGTTTGCTTTTTGCTTTCTTTTTGGTGTGCACATGGACCTTGTGTATCCACTCTTACTTTGACTCGTGACTTTATGCACAGATGTCTGCCTACTTTGGATTCACCGACAGTGCAAGCCGACATACTCGGAATCTTGCTTCCGCAGCATGGGTAATCTATTCCCCCACTGGCGAGTTGATTTCTTCAGGAGCCAATTGTTTAGGTCCTGCAACCAACAATATCGCGGAGTACCATGCAGTCATTGGTCTCTTGACAGAGGTTGCTCCACTCGGGATTGACTCCTTATCAGTCTTTTTAGACTCCCAACTCATGGTTTCTCATCTAAACCGTGTTTACACAGTTCGCGATCCTACACTACTTCGTTTATTTCGAAGAGTACACCTCTTGGAACGGTCATTTAATTTTATCACATATCAACACATACCGAGAGAATTCAATTGTATTGCTGATTCATTGGCTAATTACATTTTGGATTGGCATCTTGCCCATACATAAAAACATCATAAAAAATAAAATGCACAAGTCATTGTAAATATTTAGATCATAAATAGGTCCATATCACTGTATATAAGGTCGTTTTTTCAAAAATACATAAAGTTTGTGTCAAAGACAAAATTGGGGATCAAATCCCATATACAAAAATTGGCCCTCAAAGCCTACATATCGTGTACATGCCGCAAATAGATCAAAAGACCATCTATGGAGATCTAGGAGACCTATCATGTCCCTCATCGGGCTCCTCCCGCTGCCGGTGGTAACACACTACGGCTCGAACCACCCTGCGAAGAAGTCGACTGATACGACCAGGCACACCTACAGTATGCCGCTGGAGGTGGTAAGGGACGTCATCCATCCGCATAGCAGGGATGCCATGAGTCAATCCCTGCAGGTTCCTCTCAATATCCCGAACACCTCCTGCCTCGTCTTCATCTTCCTCTTCGTCAGGAACAGCCTGACGATCGACACCACCACGACTGAGTGGAGAGTATCCAGCTGGCCTCTGTGGTCCACGGTCTGCAACATGCATGCGAATATACATTAGGCATCTTTTACACATTCTAAAAAAGCAATAAAAATTAAATATTCAAAAAAGAAAAAATACATATCCATGAAGGTCATACCAGAGTCGTCCCAGTCATCATCCTCTGGCAATGCCAAGTCGATGTCCTCACGAAAATCTACCCCTGAGTAGGGATAGTCATCAATCATGATTATCTGCTCCTCTAGCCAGGAGAAGAAGTCCTCACCAAAGGCTAACCGCTGAGGTCCCCCGAGGCGTCCAGCATAGTCACTCCATCGAGCCATCCATGGCTCAGTAGGTGGACGAGGGCGCATAGATATCTGTGGACGCAGTAGTGGCACCCTCGCCAGAAAGAAAGTGACCAGGATGCTCCCATAGCCAAACTGGGTATTTTTCCCAGTCCTACACTTGTGCACTTGTTCCTTCAGATTGGACAACACTGCATCACACCAGTTGAAAACTGTTCCTCCCATGCACTCTGCTGCGAGATTCACCTGTGTGCGGGATGCCTGATGTGGACTCACGCTTCCCGCTGCATGCGTGATAGTGAATAGCACGGTCTTTAAAGGAAGATTTATGACCTCCTTTATGGCCACCTTCCCACTTTTCTTACTCGAACCTGCCTGGCAATACCAAGCAATCAAGTCATCTGTGCTTGATTCTGAAGCTGTGTATCCGGTAAAGTTCACCCGGGCCCCTCTTTTCGAGAGGCCCGTGAGGAAATAAATATCCTCAAGTTGTATTTCAAGCACATGCTCTCCCACTCGGAAAGCTCGAATGTCAGGGTCCCACAATTGGATAAGATGAGTAAGGAGCTTAGGTTGCTGGCGAATTCCTTTGGTTTTGAAGAACTTTAGCAAACCACATTCTCGCAATGCGGTCACGGTTGGTAAGTCATTTTTGTTGATGTATATGTAACTTCGAAATGTATTTCACATATATGTATATTGTATTCCTATAGATATGGTATTATTCCTCTATAAGGAAGTGTCGTCATTTATATTGTAAGTGTCGTAACTTATACTTGATGGGTTATTAGACCACCTTATTTGGGGTCGGCCCTGTATAAGTCATGTGGGTCAAAGGGTTATTAGACCACCCTATTGGGGGTCGGCCATGTGGGTCAAAGGGTTATTAGACCACCCTATTGGGGGTCGGCCCACTCAGCATTATGTTATGTGGTTAAGTTCGAGCCGACATGAGTTAGGTAAAAAGGCAAGTCAAGTCAAGTATAAATAGAGTGCGGGAGGCACTCTATTTACTCACTCACTTCTCACACATGCTCTCAAGGAGGAGAGGCGCACTTATGGAGGAGGAGGATTGCTGCTAGGTTATGGCTATCTCTATTGGTTGGTTGTATCATTGCTCTATCTATCTCTGAGGAAGTTATTGGGGTTTTTCACCTTTATGGTTTTCCCCAAGTATATCTTTGTGTCTCTTGTGTGCTTGCATTATTGTCTCCATGATTGATATGCTGTAGATATGCTGTACATGTTGTTCTCTCAGTTAAGATCCTAGATCATATTGAAGTAAATTCTGAAAATTTAACATGGTATCAGAGCTAGCCTGAAAGAAGGCATGATATGGCATGTATGACACTTGTTGCACTTACGATGCTAGGGCTTGATATAGCAAAAACCAGTCATTGTAGCACTTTCGCTATAAATCCGTTTTGGCGAAGTTTTCGGATCTGAAATTGTTACAGGCCGAAGCTAAGATCTCCAGGTATCTTGTGTCCAAAGGACAACCTCTAATTCGTTGTACTTTGTGATTTATGATCTGTACAATATAGGGTTTCTGCCTCTTCCAGATCTGAGTCAAAATCAGGTGACCTTGGGAAAAAGGTCATATCTTGGGCTAGGAAGCTCCAAATGAAATTTCGTAAAAAGTGACAGGTAGTACACAGTCTGTACTATCTCAGAAAACTTTTTTAGAGGCCGAAGTTGAACTAGTGACACGTGGCACGCCGTACAAGTTAGCTCTCCTGTATTATCCCATAAACAGGTCACGTTGCGACATTTGGTATAACTCTCTCTCAGAGAATCCAATTGAGGTCAGACCTGTCAGGATGGAAAGGTAACAGGCCGAGCTATCTCAGAAAACGTTTTCAGAGGCCGAAATTAAAACAGTGACACGTGGCACGCCGTACAAGTTCGCTCTCCTGTTTTATCCCAAAACAGGTCACATTGCGACATTTGGCATAACTCTCTCTCAGAGATTCCAATTGAGGTCAGACCTGTCAGGATGGAAAGATAACAGGTCAGGCTATCTCAGGAAACGTTTTCAGACCCTGTGGATCAAAATTTTCAGAGTTACACCAGAAACAATCAGGTACATATTTATGTCAAAACAGAATTATTTTTTGGTACCTTCATTCATGGCTTCCGGAATTTAGGGCTTTGGAGAAAGTTGGAATTTTTGTAATCGGAGACCACAGCTGGATGCTACTCATCAAAATAGAAATTTAGAGACCAAGATCATAATTTTTGGTTGGGCAAAAGGCCGGGCTTGATCAAACCCTAGTTCGAGACTTTGATCAGAAAAGTGAAAAATTAGGGCTTCTGTAAAAATGGGAATTTTTGAAATTTGTGACCACGGCTGGAAGCTCCTCAGAAAAATAGAAGCTTCTAGCTTTGGATCAAACATTTTGATTGGGCAGAAGAGTGGGCTTCATCAAACCCCAGTTCGGGATCACGTCCAGTGAATCCAGAAGTTTCAAAGGCAAAATTGAGGAGTGAAACTTTGCAGTTTTCAAATTCTGAATATACCAGTTTGATCAGCTCATCAAGGCGCATATTTCTATCCTTTCGAAAGTTTGAAATTCAAAGCTTGAATTTTTGGGGTTTCTCTGACAAACCCATATCCAGCTCCAGGTCCAGTTCTTGCAAATCAAGTGAATTGGGTTAATCCTAGAAGAAGATGGATTGATCATATGCATGAGTAAAGAAGTTCCTGTTTCAGAGGGAGATGAGGCCAAGGCCTTACATAAGAAGATTACAAGCGACCTTAACAGGTATGACTCATCGAGGTATGTTTCGATATTTATGGTATGTTTGTCTTCATGTTATTATGGTTAGTACAATTTTGATTTTAGATTTGTCGTATCACCTTAACAAAATTATGAATGCATGATAGAAGATATTCATTGGTTAGGGTGTTGACACTTATGATTGTACTAATGCATTATGGTGTTGTATGAGATTTATGTTGTCTACTAACATGAAAGGTACACCAAGAAAGACAAATCATGTTCTGGTCCAAGAACATATGATCATGATAACATGAGGACAAAGATTCATCCATTATCATGGATCTAATAGAAGATCCATTTACGAGGTATGTATAACTTGGTTTTATAATGGCTAACCTATGAGATATACAGGTTACTAGCACAAGTCATTGAAGAAGAACAAGAAGACATCATGTGAGTATGTTAAGACATAACTAGCTAGCATGCTAATCCAGGTATGTTTTTCCTATATCAAGTTACAATCTCATCTTGTGATAAGATCCTTTATATAAGTATACTTGGCATGATTGATTATGATTATTCATTGAAGTTAGTAATCATGGGTTTAGGCATATTATGCTTTTTACTTTGTTTAATGATATGACTAACCAGAAAAGTCCTATGGTCAAATAGGAATATAAGTAAAATAATATGTCTCTTATATTGATTGATTTGACTAACCAGAAGAATCATGAAACCATAGGTTTGAATAGTCATAGGTCTTATGCATATTATATCTCTTCTCTTGATTGATGATTCAACTAACTTGAAGAGTCATAGGCTTGAGTAATTACAGGTTTAGACATGTTATGTTTCTTATGATTTGACTAACCATAAGAATCCTTGAATGCTCATGCTTATTATTTCTGTTTGAAATGATCATGACTATACATGCTTGAGATTATTGTGTTTTAATAGTATACTAATGAATGTATGATTTTATATGAGATCACAAGGATAACACATTCATGATACTAATAAGCATGCATAGGGACCAAGGATGAATATGAGTTCAAGAACAGGTAATTCAGGAAGCAAAGATCAAGAGGGAGCACACTCCAGTTGCTCCTGCCAGAAAGCAAAGGAGCACACTCTAGTTGTTCCTGCAAGAAAGCAAAGGAGCACACTTCAGTAGTTTCTGCAAGGATGCAGATATTCAGAGGGAGTTGATCATCTCTCTACATTTCACAACAGAAAGGTGTAGAAGAAGCTACCTCAGATTAGGACTCCAGCAGCTCCTGCAAGGAAGCAAAGACTCAGAGGGAGTCCACCCAACGAACAAACAAAGATAAGTATTTGAATTGTCATTTCTTAAATAATACTGTTCAATAATGTATATACTGATGTTCCTAGAATTAGGTTGTGTATTATGCATATTAGAATAATTGCATTGATGAACAGTATACTACTAATATGCATGGGTAAGTAGCCTATGGCACTGTACAACATTCCATTGCTACTTATCTAGAATGAAACCTCTTTGCTGACATGTTGGGAGTTGTGCACACTCTTAACAATGTTCTGGTAGAGATTGGAAGGCATCTAGAAAGTTACGGGATATGGATAAATGTTGTATTGAAGCATTGGCTAAGATAATTGCATGACTGTATGGCATATTTCTTTATGTGTAAGAATTTGTTCTAAAAACTATAAGATGTTTTCTAATCATGCAATTTAACTTGTTGTGTAGGAAAGATCATATGCCATCTCCTACAAAAGGACTACAACATTTGTTCCAGCAAGAAAAGATATCTATTGAAGATATTGAAGTTCCCAGGATCTGGGATGAAGAAATGGAATGCCATGATCCGTAGATCATGAAGAAGATGTTTGGGATGCAGTCCCAAGACCTGACAGGGAGTCATATGTATGCAGATTGAAGAAAGCCTTGTATGGCTTGAAGCAAGCTCCCAGAACTTGGTATGGTGAAGATAGATTGATTGCCGACACGCAGCGGAAGCTTACTACCGAGTTCGAGATGAAGAACTTGGGGATGATGCACTATTTGTTTTTGGAATGGAGGTGTGGCAAAGTGCAGATAGAATCTTCCTTGGACAAGGGAAGTATGCAGTAGAGATCCCAAAGAGGTTCGGGATGATGGATTGCAAGGCCATGGCCACACCTATGGCATCGAATTTGAAGCTTCTATGTGATGCTTCATCTGAGTCAGTTGATGTCTCTATGTATCGTCAGATGATTGGGTCCTTGATGTACCTGACGAACACGAGACCAGACATTTGCTTTGCTGTGAACACATTGAGCCAGTTCCTGACGGATCCGAGAAGTGTTCACCTGGTTACTGTAAAGCATGTTCTGAGGTACCTGAAGGGTACAGTGGATTATGGGCTCAGGTATGAGGCGAATCAAAAGTTTAACCTGGAAGGTTATGTTGATTCAGATTGGGATGGCAGTGCTGCAGACAGGAAGAGCACATCTGGGTGCTGCTTCAGTATGGGATCAGGTGTGATCTCTTGGTTTAGCAGGAAGCAGTCCTGCGTAGCACTGAGTGCAGCTGAGGCAGAGTATGTTGCAGCCTGTTCAGCTAGTTGTGAGGCAGTATGGCTACGGAAGCTACTGTCTGAGTTATTTGATCTCCCGTTGGAGGCTACTGGTATCTTCTGTGATAACCAGAGTTGTGTGAAGCTGTCCGAGAACCCAGTGTTTCATGACAGGTCGAAACACATAGAGATCAAATATCACTATATCAGGGATATGGTGCAGAGAGGAGCTGTGAAGCTCCTGTATGTTGCGACGGACGAGCAGATTGCAGATGTGCTGATGAAGCCACTAGCCAGGGTGAAGTTCGAGTACTTCAGAGAGAGGCTTGGCGTGCTTCAGATCAAGGATACTTCGAGGAAGAAGTGATGGACACATTTGCTGAAGCCATTCCAAGCATGTTGGAAGGAGGATCCTTCACATGGCTGTGGATGTAAGCGCTGGATGATGAGCATCAGGATGATGTTCTGGTTTCTACTTGGATATGATCAGTTGGATCATTTTATGTATGTATGTATGCATCATGTTGGATGCTTGGACAATGTATCTGTATATGTATCAGGTGGATACATTGTATGATCAGGTGGATCATGTATGGTGATATGTATCATGTATTTGTATTTGTATCAGGTGGATACATTGATGATCAGGAGGATCATGTATGATGATATGTATCAGGTAGATACTTGGTATGCATCAGGTAGATGCATTGATGATCAGGAGGATCATGTATGATGATATGTATCATGTATTTGTATCAGGTGGATACATTGATGATCAGGAGGATCATGTATGATACTTGGTATGCATCAGGTAGATGCATTGATGATCAGGAGGATCATGTATGATGATATGTATCATGTATTTGTATCAGGTGGATACATTGATGATCAGGAGGATCATGTATGATACTTGGTATGCATCAGGTAGATGCATTGATGATCAGGTGGATCATGCAGCAGGATGTTGCAGTGATGATCAGGATGATCATAGATGACGAGCTTCAGGATGTTGCTCCAGATGACATGCAGCAGGACGTTGCAGTGATGATGATCAGGATGATCATGGATACATCAGGATGATGTATGGTGAGTATCAGGTTGATACTCTATGGCCGTGGATCAGGTTGTGCAGATGAGCATGTAATTCGTTGCCCTGGGAGATTTGCAAATGGTCTTTCGAGGTTTTGCCTATGGCATGTAATTCGGTGCCCTGGGACATCTGGCAAATGCTCTTTCGAGGTTTTGCTCTGGGAGGACATGTAATTCGTTGCCCTGGGAGATCTGCAGATAGTCTTTCGAGGTTTTTCCTATGGCATATAATAGCGCCCTGGGATATCTGGTAGATGCTCTTGCGAGGTTTTGTCCTATGGCATGTAATTCGTTTCCCTGGGAGATCCGATAGGTTGGGCTGTGTGCCCGTAATCAGTCCTGGGATGCTCTTGCGAGGTTTTGCCATGACCACATGTAATTCGTTGCCCTGGGAGATTTCAGGTCGGAGTTGTGTACCCGTAACATCCTGAGATGCTCTTGCGAGGTTTTGTGGTGGACCACATGTAATTTGTGCCCTGGGAGATTTCAGGTCGGAGTTGTGTACCCGTAACATCCTGAGATGCTCTTGCGAGGTTTTGTGGTGGGGTCACATGTAATAGCGCCCTGGGAGATCCTACAGGTCGGAGTTGTGTACCCGTAACATCCTGGGATGCTCTTTCGAGGTTTTGTGACGCACGTAATAAGTCCTGAGGATTCCACAGTATGGCCAGTGATGACGAAGACCTGCAGGTGGTGGGCCTACATCCAGTATGAAAAAGGACTGGCTCTGTAGAACTTCCTATGACGAGTAGATTTAGAGATTGATTGAGATAGCAGCAGCAGTGACGATGATGATGACTCGATGACGATTATCCAGTGACGATGATCCAGAGAAGATGACTTGTGCTAGAAGAACTGTGCTGAGAAATACCTTCCTAGTTAAGAGGGAGTGTTGATGTATATGTAACTTCGAAATGTATTTCACATATATGTATATTGTATTCCTATAGATATGGTATTATTCCTCTATAAGGAAGTGTCGTCATTTATATTGTAAGTGTCGTAACTTATACTTGATGGGTTATTAGACCACCTTATTTGGGGTCGGCCCTGTATAAGTCATGTGGGTCAAAGGGTTATTAGACCACCCTATTGGGGGTCGGCCATGTGGGTCAAAGGGTTATTAGACCACCCTATTGGGGGTCGTCCCACTCAGCATTATGTTATGTGGTTAAGTTCGAGCCGACATGAGTTAGGTAAAAAGGCAAGTCAAGTCAAGTATAAATAGAGTGCGGGAGGCACTCTATTTACTCACTCACTTCTCACACATGCTCTCAAGGAGGAGAGGCACACTTATGGAGGAGGAGGATTGCTGCTAGGTTATGGCTATCTCTATTGGTTGGTTGTATCATTGCTCTATCTATCTCTGAGGAAGTTATTGGGGTTTTTCACCTTTATGGTTTTCCCCAAGTATATCTTTGTGTCTCTTGTGTGCTTGCATTATTGTCTCCATGATTGATATGCTGTAGATATGCTGTACATGTTGTTCTCTCAGTTAAGATCCTAGATCATATTGAAGTAAATTCTGAAAATTTAACAATTTTCGGCCGCAAAATCATCCGCTTCATGCTCTCTCTCTTTCCAGCTTACCATTTTTCTCTGAATAAATTGCAAATCCCTGCAAAAGGGCAAACAAAACAATTAGTAACTATTTAGCAACTTAGTTCCAGCAAAAAATTGGAGGAAATTTGATTTTTTAAACTCAAAATTCGCCTGTGCCGCGTCTGAGGGATATCCTACCGCGCGACAGTCCACACTACCGCGCCTCGGTTTGAGGATGCAGCGCGGTACTGTCACACAGTACCGCGTTTTTCGATAGGGCCCCCACGCGGCAGTGTGAAGGGCGATTCTTGCCCAAAAGGGCTCGCTAAAAAATCAATTTTTTCCTGGTGAAAGTAAAAATTTCTTACATAAAATGAAAGAGGGGCTCAAGCACTCTTACCCGGCGCAGACGGCGGTCGAAAGGGTGTCCCAGAACTCCCGGTATGGATCCTTGAAATCTTGCTCCTAAATGGGTGAAAATGTCTCCTTTGGGTAAAAAACACAAATGAATAGTAATTTCTATTTTTACCATTCCTTATATAGCATTTTTCACATTTTTTTTTTTAATTAATTAATTAATTACTATTTTAAATAATTGAAATAAACCCTTGTTCACATTGCTAATGCCCAGGTTTTGAGCATTTATTGACAGGATCCTCGGCAGAAAATGCGATACATTCACACTGGTGTTTATTCGTGATTTGACCTTCATTTTGAGCCCACTTTATCTTTTTCGTGCTTTGGATTTAAAACTTGAAAAATATTCCAAGCGCTTTTACACCCGTGTCGTGCTTGTCAAACTCAAGTAAACGATGTCGAGTACGGTCAGCTTTACTCATGCTCGTTAAACGATGAGGAAAGTATTATCCTGGTTGTATTTTATTCTTTTTTCGGACCAGAATAATTCAAAATTACGAAAAAGACCATAGGAGTCCATAGTTAAGCTCTTTTTAGACTCCTTAAAATTGAAAAGATTGCCAAGTGATCTTGACTCTTTCACACTTGTAAAAGTATTTGAAAGGTCATCTATTCGGTGATAGGTTACCCCTTTTTTGGCCCGTCTAGACTATTTACGAGAAAGGTATACCTCAGTCAACCTCGGCTGGGAGAGTTCTCTCGGGAATTGTTTTACACTTTTTCGGGATCGAGGGACTAAATTTACGAAAAAGTACATTACGGAGCTTCCTTTCAAGTTTTTCAGGCTCTCTAAATATGAAAAACTACCGAGTTTTCCTTCCTTGGACTCGTTAAAATGTTAACATAGAAGGACCCACTTTGGGACGAACCCCTCCTTTCTCAGGTTCGTAAAACATGTGAGATTGGACTCATCCATGAGATGAGCTACATCGAGCATCTGTTATCCTCTTCGAGCTCGCAAAACAAGAAAGAGGTACTCGTCTATCATGTCGGGGAAATATGGGGGGATAAGTCAAGTTTATCTATGGCAGCTTGTCAGTCGTTACCTTTGAACATGGCATGTGTTCATCTCTTGTCTATATTGGGTATTCATTTTTTTTACTAAGTTATGGTCATCATCATGAGTCGTCTCCCTGGCCATGAGTCCGCTCATCCGGTGTCTGTCTTCCATTTATCAATAATCCCTGCTGCCAAAGTCCTGTTACATGCCGTTACATGTTCAAAGGGTTGCATTGTCTCAAGTCATTCATTATGTCAGGCCTCCGCTGTGTCAGTACATACTCCATTACTTCATCATCTTATCATCTATGCCGATTTCATGTCGATGATGTGGGAATCATCATGGCCCACCTTCGACGAGTCTATTCCTGTCGACACCAAATCACTATCCGGGAATTAGACTTAGAAATCAACCACTAGTACCTTGGTACTTGCATGCCTCAATGGCAGGTTTCCTCGTGTTTGACAGTAGGTTCACATCATTGACCTCTGATCAAGCGATCTCTCGGATGCTCGACATCAACTCATTCATTCGCATTTCGTTGAGATGTACTATTGATACCTTGGGAATCATCGTCATCATTGGTGATCTCCCTCGCATTTGTTAACGGTCCACATCATTGACCGGTAATCAAATGGTTTCTACCATGTTCGACTTCAACACCTTGTAATCACATGGTTAGATTCGTATCTTTTGCAATCGGGTAGAAGACCCTGGGCGCATCGCTGTATCTCGACTGCGTCCAGGCTGCGATGGAGATGTCCCTTGTATTGTCACACAGATCCACTTATTGTATTGGTCGTGGCTGTGTCATTATTGTCTCATGGATCTACGATTGTTCATAGTAGCCATGATCTGTCCACAGTCTACATCATCCCAGTACTCATGGATCTGCAATGTATTGGTCGGCGGCCATGCTTTGAGTCATCTGTTTCCGAGCATGGGAATGCCCGCCTCGGTGGTATATCTAACACTTTGTTTCTGTTTCAGCTCAGTGTCGCTCTCCTCGATTCTATCTTTGCACACTATATTTTGTAAAGTCTTTCGGCCATCAGTCCTTTCTGACCTCATACTTTAGGGGGCATCTGTTATACCTCTATATTTCACAGTGTCGCATCTCTATCACAAAACGAGTTGATGACACTTTCCCTATTGTCTTAAGCCATCCAGAAGAGGCAGATGATGAGTCAACCTTGAAGGTGTCTACCCTGACAAGTCCTGACCCACCTAAGACTTTATCTACACACACTACCGCGCCTTGCTCATATATCAAAATGCGGTACTAGGCACTACCGTGCTATGCTATTTTCCCAAAACGTGGTAGTACCCGCGTTCTGCAGAGACTGCAGAACGCGGTACTCTTTTAATAGCCTTTTTTCCTTGGTTTGTGGGATTTTGGATTTTCGAAGATAATGGAAGATTGGGGTCCCTGATTCGATCTCAACTCATTTCCTTCGATTAGAAACCCTGATCCACTTATCTCTCCCTAGATCCACCCATCTCTCTTGTTGGTTAACCTCACCATTCACTATAAAAGAGAGGCATTCCATTGGAAAAGAGGAGGACTCTTGAGAGTACCAAACTTATGGTCTCGCAGCATTGTGGAGATAGCTAGAGGAGAAGACACTTGGAGCTGGAGGATTGGCTTGGACATCAAGCACCTTTTGTAAGTATTCTTCAAGTTGTAATGGAATAACTTGTCTTGTTTTCCCAAATCATTTGTGTTAACTTTGTTTTAATGATATGATTTGTATCTTTCATAGATTTAGATTCTAACTCATGTTTCAGGTTGCTAGAGAATAGTGCATTCTTGTGTCTTGGTTCCATTTTGACAGGTTCATTCGCGAGGGCTTGGAGATTGGAGCAACTACAAGAACAAGCGTCTGGATAGAAGGTTAGCTAAATTTCTTCTACTCTTCCTAGCATTTTAATCTTGAGATGTTTGTTAGATCTAGGGATTCAAGGTAGCATTTGTTTTGACTTGTTTCTTGCTTTAAGGTTAGTTTAAAGTCTGCTTTAAAGTTAAGAGAATTTTGGCTTATCCGTAGGACAAAATTCTACATAACAGAAATTATATATATGAATTGGATTTTAATTTTTACCCACCATTGTTTAGTTCTCTATAGTTTCAAATTTTATCAAAATGACCTAATTAATCAATTGAAACATACACATGGTGCAATACTAATGTTCACTTATCCAACTCTCATTTTTCCTTAAATTTTTGTAGGAACGATCTCCTAAGATTAAAATTCTCGATGTTAGACCTTGTCAACTAGTTAATAGTTCAAATTCATATATCATTCGAGATTTTTGTCGCGTTTACTAATATTTTGTTGAAGACCTAGTTTTGGCAGATTATGAAGCTATGATCCCAGAAGATGACCTTTAAGTCATTTTAAGCTCTTGTTTGGACTATTTAAACCTAAACGAGATTGCCGAGCAAGCTTGTCCTCTTCGAGCTCGTTAAAGTAATCGAAGGCTGATCCACTCAGGTATAGAATTAACCCTTTTATGGGCCTGGGTGGATTAACTACGGAAAAGGTATACTCTAGGTATACTTCTGTATGCGCTAGAAGAGTTCTTCTCCCTTTTTTTTATACTTTTTCTGGGGAGAGGACTAACTACACGAAAAAGGACCTTTTGGAGCCTTTCTTTAGGGTTTTCAGGCTCTCTAAACATGAAAATACCAAGCGAGCATTCAACTACTCAGGCTCGATGTGAAATCCACGAGAGGGTAAGTAGAGGACTGTTTAAGTTTTTCAACTCTATAAACAAGAAAACACCGCCGAGCACAGACCAATCCGGGCTCGATATAAAATCGATGGATAGGTGAAAAGAGGATTGTTTAAGTTTTTTAGACTCTATAAACAGGAAAACACCGGTGAGCATTAATCTGCTTGGGCTCGATACTAAAATCCACGAGCAGATATATGGAGTTATTGTCTAAGTTTTTCAGACTCCTTAAAATTGAAAACACCGGCGAGTAAGAACAGATCTCGGCTCGATATTAAAATCTAGAGATCAGTAATATAGAGTAATCTTCTATCTCTTCTTCGAACTCTGTAAACAATGAAGAAGGTCCTGAGTTTTCCTCCCATGGGCTCGTTAAACTTTTTATATGGTTGGATCTATTGAGTTTTCATTCTTTCTTGGACTCATTAAAACAACAAGAAAGGTATCCTTTTATCTAAAAAGAATAAGGGATGGGAAAGATGTGTCATATCTTCAATGTCAAAGGCAGTTTAGTCAGTTCTATCCTTGAACACAGCACCTACTTGAGTCTATTTTGTCGGTTGGGTTTAGTTTTTTACCTCAGGGTGAACCTGATCTCCGAGTTATTTACTCCCCCGGTTGGTTATTCTTCTAACCATATGGAGGGTCTGATGATGTCTCTTACATTTTAGGCTTATCATTTACCCTATTATGTCAGAAACTACCTGAGTCACTTTGTGTCGTGCTCACTGTTCAAGGATATACCCTGTGTCGGCCATTCTGTAGTTTACCTTGACCTCATGTGTTGGCCATCCTAGTGTCAGTCTTGTTACATATTATTCCATATCAACTCATACCAGTTGAGTGTTCCTCGAGTTGGATGATGGAGGATGCCTTACGGCCTCCCTTCCAACGAACTTCTTCCCATCGACATCAACTCATTTTACTCTGGGAATGAAGTTTAGAGTTTCGGTTAGTACCTTGGAGATTGCAGTCACCAGTGGCAATTTTCCTCGCTGTTGAATGTTGAGAATACATTAATGTCTCTTCTTCGACATGATCCCCAAGTGTTCGACTCCAAGTCCATCTATTCACACATGGTGGATCGTACTTGGTAACTTGGGCCCCATCATCATTATCGGTGGAAGTCCTTGCATTTGTTAACGGTATACATCAATGACCAGTAATCAAATGATACCCCCCATGTTCGACTATCAACTCATCTATTCACATGGTTAGGGTTTGTACCTAGATTTGTTTTGGATGAAGACCTTTGGATTTTGGATGACATTACCTCATTTTGTTATCACCCAAGTTGCGCAAGACTGAGCCTTACTTATATTCGGCTCTCCATGAGACATAGATCTAGTTTGTTGTTATGGCTATGATCTCTCAGTTTGACATAATCCATGCTTGTATTCCAAGTGGCCATGCTATGTATACATCTCCTTGTTATGTATCAGAGATCATGTTGTATCACACTACACATCTATATGATGTCAAAAAATGTAATTGCTCACTGACCTCGATCTTTGTTTCAGGTGTTCTTGTGACTTGTTTATGCGGTTCCTTGCTCCTCCTCTGGCTTTGGATTATAATGTATTTCGTCCATCGTTCCCCTCTGACCTCACACATTAGGGGGCATCTGTTATAGGTCAAACCTGCACCTCTCCATCCGTGATCATCTTGAGCTATTGATCACACAAAAGGACAACTTGGATGGAGGAGCATGTTGACCCCAGATGAAACTTTGACTTACTCAACCTCCTGGAAAGACTGGAAAACCCCTAAAAATGTCATTTTGAGACATGCACGCTACTCTACTTCAATAGATTAGCGCCTATACCCTACTCCAATGTGCAATAGTAGCGCTCAAGCCTCATGAGCGCTACTCCTCTTCAACAGAGTAGCGCTCAACACCCAAAAAGTGATGAGCGCTAGTTTAAAAACACTATAGTAGCGCCCTGAGCGCTACTTCACTGAGCAATAGTAGCATATAGCTCAAAAGATGATTAAAAAATAATTAATTTCACGAAGAGGATTAGTTGCAGTTGGTTTTCCAACTTCCCCAACTTCCTCCATAACCATCTCTCGACCTGAACTGCTTCCCTTGTCCTATAAATACAAGGAAGAATAAAGAGAGGGGTTAGAGACATGAATGTTATTGAGAGACTTTTAAAGAGAAGCTTGCATTGGAGGCGATTATGCTGGAAGATATCCAAGCCAGAGAAGAGCAGGAGCCCAGGATAAGGTTGTAGGAGCATGTCACAAAGTCAGGTCTACTTTGTATCATCAATTTGCATTTGATAATAAAAGGTTGAAGCATCTTTCTTGTCCCAAATTAAGTGTTCATTGAAGTGATATACTTGTTTGGATATGCTTTGGTTAATATTGGATGTTTAAATTGCTTTGTCTATTTCATCATTATATATTATCCAAGATACGCTGAGAAAGGTACTTGTATTGCAGGTTTATTGAACGGGAGGTTGACTTGAGGATCGAGTGCAAGATCGAATAAGAGCTAGGATCGAACGTCATTCAAAAGGTATGTTCTCAAGACCTATAACCTATTTACTTTCATAAACATCTCTGTAACACAGTTAATATTCTTACCTGTCATCCCCTTTCAGTTGATAGTATCCATTTCCTTACTATAGGGTAGTTTTTCCCTCCAACACTCCCCTTGCTTGCACTCCGTTAACTGGGTCTTCATGGACCTCAGTAATGTTGTGCACCAGTCATACATCATGGGCTGCATGCACTGTGACACATAGAACATCATCGGTCTTGAAGCCTGGTGAAGCGCTGGCGAACCTATAATCCGCACTAAGGTAGCCACTATAACCTTTGACAAGCCTGAGTAATAGGTATCCTAATAGGCTTTTTCCTACAGTAAAGCACAAGAAAGGGTGAAAAAATACACTTGTTTTGTGGGAGAAATGATTTACCTTGATTATTTAATGAAGTTGTTTTAAAGATTATTCTTTTATGTTTGAAAGCGTGTTCAAAAAACTAATTATATGAAAATCGAGTATGATTGAGCAGGTACAGGTATACTAAGGGACAAACATGGAAATCAAGCAAAGGACTGAAAGATCATACAAAGCCCAACGCCTTTTTTCCCTGATTTATATAGAGAACTCCTGCTCAGCAGGATCGACAATTAGACATATAGTTAGGTTAAGAATTAGAGGCATATATATGGACCTCTCGGCTAGTGAGAGGGCCCTGCTGCCATTTTTGAGAACCATTGTTTTATGTTTTTATACTGCTGAAACAATTCGAGTTACAGACTTTTATGGAACTATGAAATTATTATTTTGACTAAAGATATTGATGTTTCTTTCAATTCGGCGTCTATAAGTTTTCACCACTCCTGAGTATGGGTTGGAGAGGGCCCCTACAACACGTAAGTCAGGAGACCTTACTATTAAGGTATTTTTCATTATGTGCTCTGTATTGACTTAAATCTATATCGCATGTGAAAGTATTTTTGATCGCATGCAAATAGCATGTTTTAATTTCTGTAGTAAAGCGACCATTCTAATTCCATAGTAAGTTATAGCGCATTCTATAGTTCGGTAGCGCTGTTTCTGTAGTACTGTAGCAGCATTCTGCGAAGACATATTTCGACACTTATTTTCCTGTGTGCTTGCATTAATTATGAAACAGTGATCCAGATCTTGAAGCTCATGCACTTTTCCATTATTATAGTTTCTCATGAAGATTGATTACTTTCAACACTTTGGTTAATTGATGATTAATTCATAGCATTGGATAATTGCATTATGAATTTAGCTTTTGGCATTTGAATATTTTAGATCAGATTTCCAGTTTATGTATTGGAATTACAGTATTTACTTCTTAAATTGAATATCCAGCTTTCGGTATTTTAGAATAGATCTGCCAAGTTTTCAGCAATTAAATTCGTAGTATAGATTTACTGTTCTTTGCAAGTTAATTCTTTAAGTATATTTAATGTTTTCAGCATTCAAGCTTCTTAGCATAGGTATTTCTCATCCATAGATTAGGTAATCTTTTCACAACTTATTCAATTCCTTTCTAGGCAACCTTTAAACATTGATACCGACACCCAACCATGACAAAGACTATCCTATAAGAGCACATATAGTGCTAGCATCTCTGAAGTTTGTACGTCCCCCAGGTTGATAATTAAAGTAGGATCCTAGTCTAGCTGCCCTCATTAGGCATCCATTCTAAGAGCTCACCAACCTTCATGCTTAGACTGACTATGGCTCTGATGGGAAACTGACTCCCTACTGTCCGAGTATTGGGAACACAATACCGCTCTATGTAGTCAGGGATGGTGATCCCACCACCCATAGAACAAGATCGAAGGCTTGCCACTTCACGTCGACGAGACAAACCAGTAATGAAATAGATATCATCGACCTCCAAGGAAAGTATTTTCCCGTCCAGGTTGAATTTTTGTGCATCTATGTCCCAGTAATCTATCAAACGGCGGAGCAATAGGTTTTGGGCCCTCAAACCCCCTATGTTCCAAAATTTGTATATCCCACATGCTTGTAAATATTACTGTGCAGGCAAATCATTGCGGATGGACTCATCCACAAGGTCATGTTCCCTCTCTCTCCACTCTAGAACCATCCTGGAGGAAGAGAAAGCAAAGATTTTAGTCAATTTCATTTAAAAAACCAACTCCACGGCCATACCTGTGAGCTAATTAGCTCACAGAGGCGGTACCCATGGTCAACGCATGCGTTGACTGCACGTACCTTGCCCTACTCGCTACTCGTATGCTAGTAGCCCACAGGTACCACCGTGACCATTTATGGCCTGGCCATTTAAAATTTTCAACCAATGAAAATTCAAATAAAAACATTCAAATGAAAGCTATGGATGAGACAACCAACCTGATCCAGACGGCTCGATGAACGGATGCCCGTAGCTCCCAAAATCAACGATTGAACTCCGAGGTGAAAATTAACCAAAAACTTCCAATTGGGTGAATAGTGAAAATGAATTGTAAATTGTAAATTTTTATTACTATTTATAAATTTGAAAACCCACTTGTCTAGAGTTTTCACTGTTATAAGCTGTTTTGGACTAATATAATGTCTTGGAGTAGCATTTTTTGACTAGATTTCTTCGGCAAGAGTTGTTTTTGATCATTTCGCCCCTACGGTAGGTATATTTCACACCTGGCATATAGGTTAGATGTCATTTTCACATGCATTATGCATTTGACCTTTTGACCATTTTCATAAACCCTAGGTGCGACCCCGCTTCTTAACCAACACAGAACCTTCACATTGTTATAGAAGTGTCGTTATGTGGCGGTACGGCCTTTCCGAACATGGGTACCCTAGTTAGACCCCCTTTTGCAGTATGGTGCCCATACCGTTGTTTGTCCTTAAGATCGGGAGTCCTTCGTAGTTACGACATGACTTTGCGATAAAGACTCATACTCTACTTTGTCTTATGCTAGCCATCTTCCTTAAGGACTCCCCCATGTATATCAAGTTGTGATTGCATTGCATCATCCTGCTTGCTTCTTGAGCCTTGTGTCAGCTCCCGCTTACTCAACTGTTAGCCTGGTGCCCGAGCACTTTCCCTATTGAGCCCTGCAAAGCTTCCATTGGCCCTTCACAATTTGATGACCTTATGACCCCAAGGGAACACCCCCCCGAGTGTCCAGATCCTGCAAATGCTTCCTTGCATTGATCATAGGTATGTTCCACTTCTTGGGACTAGTCTGCTCACTATTTGACACTCGTTCCCTCACTTGTTATACTATAAGCAATTTTATTCTTTTCAAGATTTTTCAAATATGAAAAAGACCAAAAAAATGAAATATTCCAAAAAGTCGGACGGGATTATGGTTACTACTTCTAGTTGGCAGCTGTTGTATCGCCTTTGAAAAGAGCATTCATGTCACGTCCCCTCCCATAATACTAGTGCAATGGAGAGGATCGTGATCCCAAACCGGGCATCCAGCCCCATAAACTCATTTCATGAGCAATCACATACTAAATGGAGATATGAAGATGCATAAATCTTTTAAAAACACAGTGGAAGTAAGTCATGTGCAGAATTAACACACATCCAACGTTTTCATGATAGCCATTAAGTGTAGACATTGCAGAAATAGAAAATGAAAATACTTATCTTTAAACCAAGTAATCCCAAGCAACCAGCTACGCTTCTGCAACGTTCCACCCAACCGTAGGCCAGTGTGGTCCTTAATCTCTCGGCACCACTGCCACCCTCGAGCTGGGCACGATCTCCACAAGGTAAAGGGGAAACAGGCTCTCACATAGCCAAAGGTATGCCAGAATCAGCCAAGCCAACTAGCAGTTGGGTTTCTCAGGCTGCTAAGAGGTGGGCAGAGGTGAGTTACTAGGCTAGTGGCTCAACCATGGAGCTATAAATACACCATTGGGCTCATCAAGCCAAATATGTCCTCTTCCACTCTTGAAGCTCCTGCTCACAGGTTCAAATCTAAAACGGGATGCACTGAACAACAAAACCACAATTACTGGGCATGAGGAAAACGATTTCCACAGTGGGATGCATGAGATGGGGTTTCAACTCACTCAGAAAAATGTGGGAACACACAAAAACGAAATGGGAAGATGGGGAACAACCCTGGGAAGCCAATCCGTTTTTAGAAAAACGTCCTTGGACATTCGGGGGCAAAAACGACCTCCATACAGTCCCCAAATCGTGGCTCTCCTCTCCCAGGCTACTGCATATGCAAAAACGAACTCCCAGGCATGGAGAAATGCAGGATTTGGATGAAAAACATGTAGGGAAAGACCCAGCTAGCTCCAACTGCATGAAATTCGTGAAGACTTCCCATTCAGAATGGATTTTGGGCACCATTTCGTTGGTGTTTCCTTGCCTAACAAGCAAAAACACGAATTTCTAGGTTGATGGCTTGCCCATGCACGAAATTGGCTGCCATACTTCTTCATTTCCAAGGCAATAACTGCCCCAACCAATCTTTGGAAGAATTAAATGATTGGGTGCCTGAGACAAAATGGGTAGTTGGTGGTTTATGGTTTTTCTCAATGACACATGGATTAAAACCATTGGCTCAAGGGTTCGGTTACTTTCCCTCCCTCTGCCTTGTAAAGATCGTGCCCTCATCTCTTTTGTTGCATTGCGTAGCTAGTTGTGGGTTTTTCATTAAAATTGCATATTTACATGATGTCCGATTTTACATTGTGCACTGCTAGCACAAGAACCATATGCATCTATTCTAATTGCCGATACATAAAACGATAAGTCAGTGGCGGGGCCTTGGCCTTGAGCTCCTCACCATGACTAAATGACAATATTTACATCATTTACAATATTAATGCAATTGGGTTAAGCTGGGGACGTTACATTCCCCTCCCCTTGGAATAACACCATCCTCGGTGTTCCAACACTTTGGAAAATAGATACCCACTTTACATATGTCCAAAATTCACAAAAGGTAGTAGGTTTGTCCTGCATTTCACCCTTTACTTGGGTATTTCAGGACTAAGTCCTTTGGTCTTTACAAACTGCTCTTGCTGGCTAGGACCCTCTAGCTTCTCATGAGGACATCGTTCCAAAACAATTCCTTCTTTTTCTTTTCCTTCCAATTGGTCCACGAACTTGGAGAATTTGCGGTTGCTTCCCTCTTGATATTCTTTTGTTGGGAAGTCACGGAGGCAATGATTTCCTCCACATCCCCAACATTTTGTTGGTGGCTTTACCTTTTCCCGATCCATTTCCTTTGAGTCTTCCCACCTGGAACGTTTCTTACTCGGACAGTTGGATGAATGCTTCTCCATTGATCCACTTTCTTTTCCCTTGCTGATTGCTCCCAGAATGCTTTTTACCTCTTTTTGTAGACGAATAGAATCCCGCAAAGCCTCATGGTTTATCTCATTCTGTTGCCTCTGTAGCTTGAGCATCTCCCTAAGATTTTCTTGGGTCCTGGCAATTGTTTGAAGAAGACTTTCAACCAACTTTAATAGCCCTCGGTCTGCTGCCATGGTCAGTGGGCACAACTGAACACACTTTGCTTATTAGCAATACTTTCTTGTGCCGGCCGCAACCAATTGTTTCACTTTCTTACCTGTGAAATTCATCATGGGAATTCTTTGTTAGGGCAAGCATAACATAAGCATTAAGATTAGTCAATTATTTTCCTAATTGACATGGAATGTCCATGCTTTCTTCATGGGACTTCCACACTTTTCATGCTTTCCCAACATACACATGAACTCATTCATGTTCATCCTTTCATAGGGAACTTACTATTTCAGCATTCACAATTCATCTCAAGCAATTAAACACAATCTATTTTCAGCCATGATATGCACTCAACAATCTTTTGTTTTATCAATGCATCAATCAAAAGGAAAGAGAAGAGTAGGGGTTTCTCCCTCTTAGTCCTGTTCTATAATGGAGCTACACCACCGCTGTGGTTTCATGCTCCTTAGTCTCTTTCACTTCAATGTGAATGCTTTGAATTTCCTTTCTTGGCTATGACACTTAGTGTCTAAGGTCTGCATATGGATTTTCGGCTAGGGAACCCTTCCCATTATTGCCTACAAAACCTTGGGTTGCCAGGATCCACTTGTATCCACTAGCACCATTTTTCATTACTGCTCATACGGGGCTCCTTAGGACGGTCACATGTCCACATGCATCTCTAGGATGCCTTCATAATCCTGGCTTCCAGCAATACCTACACTCAAACATTGAATTAATTCACATGTTTAGTTCATTTTCATAGGGTTTTTCTCTAAACAAGAATTTTAGGAAATCATAACCAAATCATATACACACGTATATTCATGAGCAAGAAGCTGCAACGTAACTGAATACTTATCTGTATTGGATGTCGGCACTTTACTCCACAGGATCCTTCTTCACTTTCCAAGCATTGGATTTCCCGTGGATACAACAACGAATGTTGGGCCAGCACGCAGGCTACTCCACAACCATTCGAATAGGCAATGCCATGCCAATACGCTGACTGGTTTTATCAATTGTTTTAAGAGGTGCTGGGCCAGCATACACGCTGCTTTACCATATCAAGTGGTTAATTCCCAACTAGTCACTCTCTGGACTTATCAAGAACTTTATAGCGTTCAAACAACTACTCCCTGGATTTCTTAATAATTTATATCTCCCACTCATTTACTCTCTGGATTCACCAGCAATTTATATCGCCCACTCATTTACTCTCTGGATTTACCAGCAATTCATAATCTTTTAGGGTCTTGCCTTCCTGCAATGACCAGGGTTTCCAACAAAGAAACAATAGTGTATCAGCTTAGCTGTTAGAATACTTATACCTGTAATCTTCATTATTTCAAACAAGACATAAATGAAAACGAATACTTATCTATATTGTGCGTTTCCCCTCTGGTCCACAGGATCCTGCTTAGCTTCTGCAAGCCTTGGGATCGCCTATGGACTTGGATATAGTTAATGCTTAACTAGTACGCCTCCCCATCGGCTGGATTTACCAAGCATTTGGTGGTGCCCAACCAGTCCCATACCTGGTTGGCCCTCTCCAGTGTCGAGCCCGCACATTCGTCTAGGTCATCGACCAATGGAAGGATACTGCGCTACTGACCATCATAGGTCAAGGCTCTACTAAGGAGCCATAGGTATCTCAGGGTTTCCAGTCAGTCATGGCGCCCGCCCTCCCACTGCTGTCCCAATAGAGATTTCAGGGTTTTTAGTCAGTCATCGACGCCCGCCCTCCCACTGCTGACCCAATAGGCATGTCAGGGTTTTCAGTCAGTCATCGGTGCCCACCCTCCCACTGCTGACCCAATAGAGATTTCAGGGTTTTCAGTCAGTCATCGGCGCCCGCCCTCCCACTGCTGACCCAATAGGAATCTCAGGGTTTTCAGTCAGTCATCGGCGCCCGCCCTCCCACTGCTGACCCAATAGAGATTTCATGCCTTTACCAATGCCACCACACCTTCTTGCACCATAACCTTTCACACACATCAGCTCTTCATTTATACAAGGACGCCACTCCTTCTTTTGTGCAAATCAGTGGTTCCTTTTAGGAACTTTATAGGTGACTTTCTTGACTGTGGGTTGACATGACCCCTACTCACAAAAGGATGATACCTTCTCTTATTACACAGCTCTTCGGGACTATCCATCCCTTCTGGTAATATTTCACGTGAGCATAGAAAGGTTGCCAATTCACATACAGTCTCCTTGTGTACCCTTCTTTACTTTGCCCTTTAATGTGCAGTATCAATCTGCATCTGTGTAGGCTGACAACACAAGAAGGATAAGCAAGCTCATCAGTATTGCTATTCAATTCTTAACCACATTCCATATCATTCACTACCAAGTATTGAAACACCAGGAATGCGTCCATTCCCTTAGGGTGTAGTCAATATTGAAAACCCTATCATGACCCAGCACCAGAAAAGGTGTGCACCCCCTTTCCGATGTGCGTCATGTAGGCCCTAATCATACTCAAGCAATCTGCAATGATATAAATAAGATAGAGCATGCTCTGCGTATTAACCCTAATAATTTAGACGTGCATGTTCTTGTCTAGGGTCACGGAATACTCATTCAGTTTGCAGATTTGTCTCACATGCCTTCTGGGCATAGCGTTACCATCTCACTTTCATGGTTTACTGTCATGCGGTTTGGCTAAGACATTATCAATGGCGTTTCATCCGAAACCCATTTCCAAAGCATGGGGTCTTTCCATCTGGTTTGGCTTTTGCAGGCCATCACACATGATCTCCCTGCAATGTGTCATCCTGGCACACTTATCAAATAGCCAAACCGTCAGCAACATTTAGCAATAAGCTTCAAACACGATTGTTCCATAACCAATCAATAACATTCATAAATAAATTCAATATGAATTTACAATTATGTCTCCTACAGAAATTAGTTTTCTTATCCATGAGGCTATCCTCATATTGTTTGGCTCCTGTAAGGGACACCACTCTGCCCGTTATGGTCTTATGCCTGCTGCCATACATGAGAATCCACTTACAGCATGTCCTCCTGACACATTTTCATATAAGCCAAACAATCATTAGCAATTATTAGAAAAATTTCAAATCCGAAATATTTACCAATCTGAGATTTACAACTGTTCTTACTAACAGAACTTAGAGCTCTCAACCATGAGATTCCTTCTCATAAACTCTAGATCAAATTTCACAGTCATATCATTCATACAACTCTGTCCTTCCACAGAGCATTCTAGCAGCCCATCGATCATGATTGGGATCTTCATGCACTTACTATTCTGCATTCATAACATCCCATGAAATGGTCCTAGAATTATCATCAATTCATCATTTCATTCATTATTTATTTTGCAATGACATATGTATCATCCCTATGCATTCATACAATGCATCACAAGATTTATAAAATCTCTTAATGCACATCTACTCGATGCTACCTTGCATTGTTTCATGAGTACTATGCATTCAAGCATATTATGATCGAAACATGACTATCTCATATAACCTGCATTACCATAATTAGGACCACCAGTCCTCACTTGCTTGGGTTATTAAGCACATAACCAATCATACGCATGGCATGATATAAATTCACATGAATGCATTGAGATTTCTAAACAGTCATAGGGTGTAAGGGTCATCCTCTTCACTTACCCACACCTCACCAAGCTTGGTAGGTTAACAGCCCCAGTCGATATTCAATATTACATGCAAATTAGCTCAACATAGCTCAAACATAGTTGAAGAGATCTTACCAAATCCCCTCTCAACATTCATGCAATTTATGCACCAATAACCATTACCTGTATGGCTGTCGTTTACATCACTTGATGTTACCTGACCAGTTGGCCTCTTACCAATGCTACACAATCCTTTTGCCAACCTCGTGATCATAGGTTTGTTGCACCATCATTTCCGCATAAGGTTGTTTGGCTTCATACAACAACATCCTCGGCACATTTAGCCATGCTCTCTGTTATCTTTGGTCCTACAACCAATACCAACATCAATAGCGATTATCAATCACAATATTCTCCATTAATGGTTCATTGCATAAGCAGACTCCATTATTCTACCAATATGCAATATCCCATTTATGCACAATCATTTCTCATATGCACTATGCAATATTTGTTAAGATGCCATCTAGTGCATATACCTCTATGTAATCCCTTACATTTCTAACATTTTTATGCCATATGACAATTTCGTAATTATAAGTATAATAACAGAATAGGGGTTTAAGGAATTCTTCCCTTTTCGGTCCCTCTTCGTAACATGGAATTCCTCTTCCATATCATGCAATTGTAGAAATTTACCCATATCGACAACAATATTTGTTTGTCAAAACAGCCGCTGGCACTCTTCTGCACGAAATATCTACGATATATGTAGACCTCATTCAAACTCTGGTCATGCATCATTGTTCCCTGCTGGACAAGCTTTCCAATGCCTGTCTTCATGCTCCATTCTGACATCAGGTGCGGGAACTGCATCCTTTCAAAAATGACAACTTTCACTCCCATTCTGCACATTTTACACAGTTGCCCGCAATTGCGGGGTGGTTTGGCGACGGCTTCTGCAATTGCGGAGCAGTTCGCTGAATGCTTCCTCAATTGCAAAGCAGTTCACCGAACGCTTCCGCAAATGCGGAGCAGTTCGCTGAACGCATCCGCAATAGCGGGGCGATTGGCCGAACGCTCCCGCAACTGCGGAGCCATTCAGCGAAGGCTTCCGCAGTTGTGGAGCCATTCGGCGAATGCTCCCGCAATTGTGGAGCCATTCGGTGAAGGCTTCCGCAGTTACGGAGCCATTCGGCGAATGCTCCCGCAATTGCGGAGCCATTCGACGAAGGCTTCCGCAAATTTCGGAGCCGTTCGCGGAATGCTTCCGGGTTTCGGGCAATTTTTGCGAAATGCTTTTGCGGAAAGACTTGCGGAATGCTTCCGCAGTTGCGGAACGATTCGGAGAAGTCTTCCGCAGTTGCGGAACGATTCGGCGAAGTCTTCCACAGTTGCGGAATGATTCGCCAAAGTCTTCCGCAACTTCGGAATGGCTCGCCGAACTCTTCCGCGTTGCGGAACGACTCGCGGAATCCTTCCGCAATTTCGGAAGAGAATTCCTTCCGTAAATTTCGGAAGAGAAATCCTTCCGCAAATTTCGGAAGAGAATTCCTTCCGAAAAACTTCCCTTCGCAAATTTTTGGAAAAATTCTCGGAACGCTTCCGAAATTTCGGAACGATTCGCCGAATGCTTCCGCAGTTGCGGAAGGCATTCGGGAATTCTTTCCGAAACAGTCTTAAACCAAAAATTTTCAAAAACGGACTTAAACCAAAATTTTTCAAAAACAGACTTAGGAAAATTCAAAATCTTCCCTTGTAATTTCTATCAGATTTGGCCCATAGAGGCCCAATGCTGCAACGCAGCTATGATACCATTCTATCACGTCCCCTCCCATAATACTAGTGCAATGGAGAGGATCGTGATCCCAAACCGGGCATCCAGCCCCATAAACTCATTTCATGAGCAATCACATACTAAATGGAGATATGAAGATGCATAAATCTTTTAAAAACACAGCAGAAGTAAGTCATGTGCATAATTAACACACATCCAATGTTTTCATGATAGCCATTAAATGTAGACATTGCAGAAATAGCAAATGAAAATACTTATCTTTAAACCAAGTAATCCCAAGCAACCAGCTACGCTTCTGCAATGTTCCACCCAACCATAGGCCAGTGTGCTCCTTAATCTCTCGGCACCACTGCCACCCCCCGAGCTGGGCACGATCTCCACAAGGTAAAGGGGAAACAGGCTCTCACATAGCCAAAGGTATGCCAGAATCAGCCAAGCCAACTAGCAGTTGGGTTTCTCAGGCTGCTAAGAGGTGGGCAGAGGTGAGTTACTAGGCTAGTGGCTCGACCATGGAGCTATGGATACACCATTGGGCTCATCAAGCCAAATATATCCTCTTCCACTCTTGAAGCTCCTGCTCACAGGTTCAAATCTAAAACAGGATGCACTGAACAACAAAACCACAATTACTGGGCATGAGGAAAATGATTTCCACAGTGGGATGCATGAGATGGGGTTTCAACTCACTCAGAAAAACGTGGGAACACACAAAAACGAAATGGGAAGATGGGGAACAACCCTGGGAAGCCAATCCATTTTTAGAAAAACGTCCTTGGACATTCGGGGGCAAAAACGACCTCCATACAGTCCCCAAATCGTGGCTCTCCTCTCCCAGGCTACTGCATATGCAAAAACGAACTCCCAGGCATGGAGAAATGCAGGATTTGGATGAAAAACGTGTAGGGAAAGACCCAGCTAGCTCCAACTGCATGAAATCCGTGAAGACTGCCCATTCAGAATGGCTTTTGGGCACCATTTCGTGGGTGTTTCCTTGCCTAACAAGCAAAAACACGAATTTCCAGGTTGATGGCTTGCCCATGCACGAAATTGGCTGCCATACTTCTTCATTTCCAAGGCAATAACTGCCCCTACCAATCTTTGGAAGAATTAAATGATTGGGTGCCTGAGACAAAATGGGTAGTTGGTGGTTTATGGGTTTTCTCAATGACACATTGTTGGCTCGGTTTTGCAACCAAGCTTAGTGCTATGGGCACCTACTAACTAGTAGTAGCAGTTTCAATAGAAATAAAAACAATAAACTAAATAAACAATACTTTTCATGGATCTAAGCAAGAATCTAAGCAAATAATTTAAATATTTCAAAAATCAAGAACAAGAAACATAAGAAATAATTTTTTGTATTGAAAAGTGGGGGGCAAGCAAGTGCTTGCGATATTACCTTCAATGGTGAAGGTTGATGTTGAGCAACTCCCAAGATGAGTAGCTCCAAACTCCAATAGGTCTCTTTCTCCAAGGTTGCTTCAATGGCTAAAAGTGCTCAGGGGAGATTTCAGCAGCATAAGGATGAGATAATGGAAGGATCTGAAATGAGGAGCCCCTACCACCTTTTTATAGGTTTTGGTGGTGAGGAATACCATTTGTGGTTTTGTGGAAACCAATGGTATTGACCAACATGGTTTAGGTAATTTTCCCTCCTTTTTCCTTTTTTGAATAAAAATAATATTTTAATTCCCTTTTTAATATTTTTGGGAATTTGGACCCTTTTTGAGGGTTTTTTATGATTTTCTTGGAAAAATAATCTTTTTTAATGGAAAAAGGGGTGTACTAAGGTCTTTTGGTGACCTTTTGTTGGTTTCAGAGGCTCAGATGGTGGAAAAGTGGACAAATGGGTCATGTGAGTAAGGGAATGAGCTAGTGAGCACTTTTTAGGTGTTAACAGATTGCCCCCTGATGTGTGAGGGCAGGAGCTCATCGTATGGCCGATAGACATCATAGTTCTTTTGTCCTTTTTCTGGGTTTTAGGGGAGAGAAGAGACCGGTTGGAGACTGGAGCCACGGCCCTTGGAAGCTGCAAAAACAAAAAATATTACATTGCCTCAATATGAATGAGGTATAATCTCTGATAAAGGACGAGGCGGGCATTCCCATGCTCGTATCAAGACATATACAAAACAATTAGTCCCAAGAAGGGGGATCTAATACGTAAAGAAATATACTGGTACATCATAATGGTCCAGAGGGGACATGATTGTGGGATATACTCATGATCATGGCTGATCTCAATAACTGATACACTGGAATAACTGTTGAACTGCTGAAACTGAAGGTGTCCAACATCTGTATGGACTCAATGACTGTGAGCCATCTCTAGGCAGTATTGTAACTGTATACTCGAGGGAGTATGGAACCTGGGTAAATCTGAATACTGTCGCCATGCGCAGCCCGGATATCTATAGAAAAAGTGTAACTGGTGTTATCCATAGGAAGACTCTCAAATGTGGAGGAGTCAGGAGGTATCCGGGGTCTTCGACTAATAACTGAACGGACTAATACCCTGTGCGAGTCTCAACGATGCGATCAAGGTGTTGAAGTCGAGCATGTGAGAAACAACCATTGGGAGAGGCACTGAGGATTCCTCTCGAAATGATTCGTAGGCACTCATCATAAATGGTAATGAGTCCAAGACACAGGGGCCTCTAGGTCTATCCTCTGGAATCAATGTGGTTGTCGTCGACAGAGGGAGACCAGCAACTAACAAGGCAATGATGTTTCCTTGCTGGGAGCGCGAGGTGTAAACTGAAGTGATGTAGTACTGCTGGTAGGACTGACATACTTGTGGGGATGGGAAATAACTGGGTCAAAAATGGGTAGACTCAAACTTCCTTTGTTCAGAGCAAGATGACGTGGTTGACCTGGCAGCGTAGGGAACTGACTTGTAGGTGTGGGGATGGGAAATAACTGGGTCAAAAAATGGGTAGACTCAAACTTCCTTTGTTCAGAGCATGATGACATGGTTGACCTGGCAGCGTAGGGGACTGACTTGTAGGTGTGGGGATCATCTTTTAGGGACTGAAGGGTATGTACTTACTCTGGGGGGGGAGGACGAGCTGATAGGTGCCGTCGAGGAATTGTCAAGGTGACATACTGCAGAATACTCTGAACAAAGGCGACCAAAATGGGGAAGCTGCTATGTGAGTAGACGTGATGTGTTGTAGCGCCAAGAGGCACCATTGATTCCTTCTTCGTGGTTTTAATGAGCTCCAAGAAGGGATAAAAGTATGCTCTGAAATGGTACGGTCCTGTGGATTTTGTGAGCCCAGGACGGCGCATGCTCATGGTTGCTTTCATGTTTAGAGAGTCTGAAAACGGTAAGTGGACTCTATTGGTGTTTCTTTTTCGTAAGTTTAGTCTCCAAGGCCCGAAAAAGCATAAAATGATGCGGATGGAGAACTCTTCTAGCCGATGTGACTAGAGTATACCTTTTTCGTAATTAGTCTACAAGGTCCGGAAAAGGGGTAAACTTATACCAGGTAGACGCCCTTTCAGATACGTTTATCGAGCATGAAAGGAAGCAAGATTGCTCGGCGATCTTTTCATTGTTTTAGGAGTCAGAAAAGAGCTTAACAGAAACTCCCTAAGTGCCTTTTTCGTAAAAGGGGTTGCTCGACCCGAAAAAGGGATAAAATTATACCGAACAAAAAATGGATTGATGAGGGCGAGAAAAGGTTTCAAGCACCGTCATCTGTGCGGAAAACTGGATCCGGTGACATAAGGATTGTCGAAAACGGAGAACGGCCGATGTGGCACGCTAACCGAGGTGACGAGGGGGGCGTGGAAAAGATGCCCGAAAAATATAAAGGTGAGAGCGAGAAATGATCTCTAGCATCATCACGAGCGCGGAAAACTGAATCCGGCGATATAAGGCAAGTCGAAAACGGAGAACGGCCGATGTGGCACGCTAATCGAGGTGACGAGGGGGGCGTGGAAAAGATGCCCGAAAAATATAAAGGTGAGAGCGAGAAATGATCTCTAGCATCATCATGAGCGCGGGAAACTGAATCCGGCGATATAAGGCACATCGAAAATGGAGAACGGTCGATGTGGCACGCAAACCGAGGTGACGAGGGGGCGTGGAAAAGATGCCCGGAAAATCTAAAGGTGAGAGCGAGAAATGATCTCAAGCATCATCACGGACACGGAAATATGAATCCGGCAGTGCAAATGGTTCAAAAAACGGAGGTCATAAGGACTCCGGAATGGTTAAAGGAAAGAACTAGGTTAAAAAATGGCTACAAATAAAGGTGATCCCACCAAGCGAAGGATGCAGTGGTGGGGAGAAATGATGACCCGTGGGGGAAAAATACTAGGTGTATCAAATCAACTGAAATATACAAGTGACACATGACCTCAAAAATGGTTGAGATCACGAATATGAAAAAGTGAGCAGGGTTAATGACCTGCCCCCATGCTATGTGCATGGGGTTTGTGATTGTGGATCACATATGTGTTGGTTTGAACGATGGGCTCATTGAGGTGTTGAGATAGAGATGATGGGGAAGGTTCAAAATGATTGATCATGCCCCCTATCCCGGGGTCGAGGTAATCTATTATGCCCCCTAACTCAGAGGTGTCAATGTGGTGCAGATGTTGTCTCATAGAGAGATCAATAGGGCATTGAGCAACTGCTGGCGGGGTGTTATACCATGAGGCTGTGGGTCGTGGTGGCATACTGAAGTGATGATATGATGATGGGGGATTCCCTTTGTGGGGTGGATGCCCCCAGTATCTCCGACGAGGATCACGGTGATGATGAGTAGGCAAGGTTTTGGGCATGCCCCCATGTTGTGGACATGTGGTTTCCTGGTTGATTTGAAAGGGTTCAACCTGTGTGTCAAAGGGATCAATGGAAGGGGCCGACCGGACAGAGGGGTATCCAGTGGAGATCATATAAATGGCGGGGTCAAGGCCAGGCATTTCGGTATCTGACCAAGTAAAGACATCAGTGAATTCTTGGAACAGTTGTTGGTATTCTCCGATCTCATGCTCACTGTGGGAGGTTCCTAATGTGATGGTATGAAGGGCACCAAGTGGGTCAGAGATGTCAATGTGGATGACGGGAGAAATATCGGCCATGGGATCCGTTAACCAGTCGATTTTAGTAGGAAGGAAATCCTTGGACTCAATCGCGGATTGGGTAGCGGTGGTGGATGAAGTCTCTTCCAGGAGGAAGTATGGACGATGGTGCATGTCTTCCCCGGGATAATCAAAGGTAGTAGGAGTCTCGAGAACCTCTTCATCATTGCGGGACCTTTGAGTGGTCAAATCGAGTGATGAGGTAGTGGTAGTCGAAGAGATCATATAGATGGTGTTAATATCTCCGGATGAGGATGATGCGGGAGGGTAGATCTCCTCGATAGTAGAGGGTGCCGTCTCTAGGTCCAAATTGTTCATCTCGTAGAGAGCTGCTCTATAGTCTGGGATGTCAGGACAGTTATGCGAGTAGTGGCCATAAATACCGCATATCGCACATGGGTGGTTGGTACGCAGTGATTTATCACGAGGCATAGGGTTTGGATCTAGTTTGACCACCGGGATGTTGGGGTCGTCGTCCAACATTTGCATGTGTTCCTGCAATGCAGGTAACTGTGGGCACTGATGGGTTGGATGGCCTAACTCATCACACAGCGAGCATTTTGGAGGAGCACGAAATATGGGGGGAGGTTTAACTGCCTTGGGTGGGGGAACCGTAGTGTATGGTTGTGGGCCTCTGCCCCTAGTGGGCCTGACGAATGGAGGGGGATTCGTCGACGACGAAGGAGTCGTGATACCGGGAGGTGGTTGGGTAGAAGTAACAATGGGTTGCACCGGTTGTAGGATGACATTTGGTGTCGGTGGAGGAACGGGAGGCGTAATATACCACACGGGTAATCCTAATGTTAACCCGGGGAGACTAAGGGTAGCCATAAACGGGGCGCTTACTACACCCGAAGGAGGAAATAGAAAGGGGATTGTGTGGATAGGTGTAACACCGATGTGACTAGGGACCAATGGTGGTTTGGGTAACAAGGAGGGTTGATTACCGGGTGTTTGTGAAAGAGTGCAGAGGTTAGCGACCTGGGTCTCCGGTGACGGTGGTGGAATGGCCTGGAATGTAGAGGTTATCGACGCCTCGGAGTAAAGTCTGGGTCCTACTGAGGAAATGAATGAGGTAGTTGCACCACAAACAGGTTGTTCAACCATGGTGAGACCATTTTCGGGTGTGGTAGGGGCCTTGGGATCGTAATAGGTGAGCTGGTCGACCTTGACCACGCGTCCCTCATGGGGGAACATCATGGTACGAAAAATGGATGAGGCAACCGCTTTCATGGCGTACATGTAGTTGCGACCAAGTAAAAGGTTATAGTCTAGTGGGGCATTGATGACCTCAATGTCAATGAGCACGGTTTTACCCGCCAGCTGGACAGGGACATTGGCTAACAGACCTAGGGGTTGAGCCGAACGACCGTCATAAGCTCGTAATGCAGTGGTGGACTGCTGGAGAGTAGGGGATCCCAACTTCTGCCAAACAAATGTGGACATGACGCATGTGGAGGCCCCTTCATCGATAATGCACCGATGGATGACAAGATTCCGAACAGAAACGGAAACTTGGAATGCTAAAGAGGAAGGCAGGCGGGGTTCAGACTGGTCTGAATCGAATGCGATCAACTGTGAATCATTGGGGTCAATGGTGCCAATGGCAGAGAGCAAAGTTTTGCGCTGCGAAGGACAGTTTTGCAAAACTTCTAAAGCAGACATGGCTGCAGGAGACTGGGCTAAGTCGTCTAGGATGTTGTAATTCGACGCAGCGCGAGCATTGGGATTACTGTTGATGCGACAAAGTGGGAAGCGAGGTGCTTTGGAAGCGCCATCAAGTGAAGCCGGAGGTATACGTAACGTTTGATCTGTGGGATTAACGTTAGTGTTCTTGTCGGCGGGAGGGGCTTCAGAGGTGGAGCCATATTGGTTCCAACGAGTTTGGAGGTTAGCATCGGCAGTCGACATCATCAACAAATGGTGAGTACCTGAATCAAACATGGGTTGATCAGGGG
Organism: Larix kaempferi; assembly: GCA_027924585.1. Classification (NCBI taxonomy): domain Eukaryota; kingdom Viridiplantae; phylum Streptophyta; class Pinopsida; order Pinales; family Pinaceae; genus Larix; species Larix kaempferi. The sequence goes on from BSBM01000494.1 coordinate 7,683,236, forward strand.
CTGCATAAGTGATCTGCTGTGGTGGCACGTTTCCCTGAGGGGGGGCTAACGGCTGAGTGTTCACTACACCCTGGTTTGGAAAGGGGTTTTGCAGCACCAAAGGTTGATGTTGAGGTGGTGGAGGGTTGGGTGGTGGCTGAGGAACCGCTTGCCCTTGACGATGGGCATCGTTGGTCCAGAGTTGCCGAGCTCGCTCCAAATGTGGGCAAGAATGCGTGTAATGACCATAGACCCCGCAAATAGAACAAGGGTGGTTTGTTCTGAGGTTATTATTTCTAGGCTGCTTAGGATTCCGATCCGGATTGCGGTTGGGAGGAGCAGCATTGTTATTTTGCGGAGGATTGGGAGGTGGAGGACCTTGCTGATGTTGTTGGTTATTACCATGGTTATGACCTCTACCACGGTTCTGTTGCGCACCTTGGTTGCACTGGTTGTTTTGGTATTGGGGCTGATGTTGTTGTGCGTACACGTGCCCTTGAGCATTGGGGGGATTTTGGGGAGCCGCAGGTGCGGGAGCAGGTTGCGGTAGATAGTATGCAGGTGGAGGTGGAGGTGGTCCAGTTGCCTGTTGGGGTTGTTGGTACCCCTGAGCTGGTGGAGGTGTGAGGTTAGCTGGTGCAACCGGTTGTGGGTAATGCATGGGCTGTTGTGGGAACTGCATGGGGGTCTGTACCGTAGGTTGAGCATAGTATGTAGGAGGTACATATGCTGATGGCGCTTGGCCATAACAATGTTGTGGACAAGAGGGTCCATGAACGTGATGGGTCTGGTTTGTTGGAGCATAGGAAGTCGTCGCTCCGGAACTAGATGTAGCCCTAGAAAGGTCTGGGGCTGGCATGGTGCTCACCATACTGAAAGGTTTTGCTTGCGGTGTAATTTGGCCAATAATGCCATCAGCGGCATGTGATTCCCCCGGTGTGTCACCGCGTGCAGAGTCACCTCGTGGGGCGTCCGGTATGATCGTGTATAAGTAACCCGATTGGGCGTAGATGAGATCAAACTGTTGGGCCTTGAGGATGGCCTCTTCCTCAGACTGGGGTCTTTCAGATGCTACATCCTTTGCAATGAGAGGAAGGAGGGATTTAAGGAACCAGTCTAAAAAGATTCGGTCGTCTAATTTGATCTTGCATAGGCTTCGGCGCCGACGCCAATCATGGATATGGTCAGTGATATGCGTGGCCGTGTTCTGTTTGCAAGACAGTAGGATCTCGACGCCCGCATCGTAACGGACAGGTAACTGGAAGAATTGTAGGAAAGTCGAGGCAAGGGAGGTAAATGTGGCATGCGTCCCATGGGGCTGCTCGATATACCATTTGGCTGCGGAGCCAGTGAAGGTGCGTTGTAAAAGCCGTAGGCGGATTGAGTCATCCACTATGGAGTTGGAGGAACACCATAAATGGAAGGACATGATGTGATTTTGGGGGTCTTCTCCAGCCTTTCCCTCAAACTTAGGGATGTCAGAGGGAAGCTTAGTGGGCATATGGGGCCAAGCAGGATCATGTCTGATGGGGTCATTTATGAGCCTAGCTAAATCTGGCAGGTTCAGACTTGCCATGTATGGTAGACTAGCAGATGTGGTGACTGGAACCGGGACCTGCCTAGCCATTGTGGTATGGTGTAGGGGTCCAGTAGCGCCTATAGGTATGCTAGGTATGGAGGGTATGTGCCCTCCAATAGGTGTGGCCTGATATGGGTTAGCGCTCCCAAGTGCAACATGGGTTATACTTGGGTTAGGAATCGCACTAGGGATTCCTGGTATAGCACTCCCAAGTGCAACATGGGTTACACTTGGGTTAGGAATCGCACTAGGGATTCCTGGGATAGGGTTTGTGGAAACCGAAGGGGGTATGACCCCGATGTTGGGCATGCCCATGACAGGTGGTGGCCCTGTGCTAGGCATTCCTGAATGTGGAGTGTTACCCATATTGGGCATACCCAAGGGGGTGGTTGTTGCCGTGGATGGTACTACCGCAGAAGGGTCTGCGGATGTCTGACCTATGGTAGATGTAAATAGTGGATCAAATGGTGTTCCAGACATAATTGTGGTTGGTGGTAACTCGGTGGGGTTTTCGGATTCTACCTCCAAATCAAAGGTGAAGTGGGGTATGTCAGAATCGGATGACCGTCTAATTGATTGACGATGTGTCGAATCAAGGGATGATGCTCTGCGTCCGTGACGTGGAGAGCCAAGTGGACTAAACTCTGGGAGTTCACCCTGTAGACGACGAGAACGTCTAGAATTCTCAATGGTGAGAATAAATGTAATATATATATAAAAAAAAATTTGTTTAAGTATCAGGTGGTGATATATGTAAAAAGACTCAAAAACCCTAATGCAACCAAGGGTGCAAGTAGGGGAGTGAAAAAAGGAGGCTCATAGGCCAAAAAATCAATCCTAAAAAAGGGCACTTATTCTAGCAGCTGTGCTACAATAAGTGGAGGAATGCAACAACTGGTCAAAATACCAACATGCAAGCGGCTCCTAGAAAAAATAGGTGTAACTAGACTCAAAAGGTGGTAAAGATCATGCAAACACCTAATCTAAAAGTATTGTGACTCAAACAGACGATATCCTCTGCAAGGTGATGAAATCCAAGTCAGACAATATGAATGTTGAGACAACGGCTAGATATCCCCCTACCGGGAGGGACACCGGGTAATCAATCCTAAAAGACAGGCTACTAGGATACTCCGTTCATGACGCGTCGAGAAAAGGTAAATCTGCCGTTTGGTCCTTTGATCGCAATATCCCAATACAGGGATATCCCGAGAACTGCGAATGGTAGCCCTTCGGTTACTGAATGGGTTTCGGTATCCCACTCAGGCTTCCGGAACCATCCTCGCGACTTCAACCCTCCTAAGGGAGAGGCCTTCCCACAAACCGGTTGTGACCGCGCCAAAAAGTACTAAGAGATTTTAGCTCCCTAATTGGACAACTTCTATGTCTCAGATGTAAGAACTGAGGGGTGTTATTAGAACACCTATCCCCCCAATACTACCTAGCTACAAGAATTCTTTTAGTGTTCCCCAAGTGGGGTTAAAAGTGTGTTCAAATTAAGGTACGTTTTAAGGCTTAGTTCAATTAAGTGATCGTGTGAGTGCACGTGAGGTGTTGTAAACTGAACTTGAAAAAATTAAATGCTTTTACAAGAAATTTTCAAAAAATAAAGGATTTTTCGAAAATAAAAAGCAAATATTTATGACTTTTTCACTAAAAAGGAATTTAAATGCTTTTCAAAAAATAACTCAAAAAAAAGGATTTCTTGGATTTATGAAAGCAAATAATAGACTTCTTTTTAAAAGAAATAATGGATTTCTTTGTTTTGAGAAAAATTGCTAAGGGCAAGATTTTAAAGAAGTAAACAGGAAAAAATTTGAATCTAGATGAAAATGCAATAATGAGTCTTTCTTTCACTTTCTTGAAAATTTTTAAAAAGATTTCTAGATATGCACTTTAAATAGTAAAATTTTTTTCTATGGCTGTAAAATATGAAGAATCAATACTGTAAAAAATGAGCCAAAATGGGTGAACTGAAGTGATAAATAACACTAAAATACAATATTAGATAAATTTCTATGGAAAATTTATTAAATCTAATAGCATATTTGGATTCCTTGATCGAAAACACCCAATTTGAAAAAAAAAAACCGTTTCAAACGGAGTTCGGGAGAGGGAGATATGGTCGTTTGAAAATTGAGCTGCGCGGCCAAAAAATGACATGGACCGCGCGGGTTTTGGACCAAAAGTCGCGATGGACCGCGCGGGTTTTGGGCCAAAAGTCACGATGGACCGCGCGGGTTTCTGTCGCACAGTCGCGATGGACCGCGCGGGTTTTGGCCGCACAGTCGCGATGAGCCGCGCAGGTTTTGGCCGCACAGCCGCGATGAGCCGCGCAGGTTTTGGTCGCACAGCCGCGATGAGCAGCGCGGAAAAATGCAGAAAAGTCGCGATGGACCGCGCGACTGTCTGTAAAAAATCCGCGATGGACAGCGCGGAAAAAGGCAGAAAAGTCGCGATGGACCGCGCGACTGTCTGTAAAAAATCCGCGAGGCGGAAGCCGTGCACGGAAACCGAGAAACGAACCCGGAAATTGAAAATTTCGGGCTGTTTATGGGGCCAAATCTCAGAACAGCAATGGATCTGCTGTCTAAGATGGTAGATCTATGGATCTAAAGGTTAAAAATTCATAAAAACTAAGATTTAATGGCAAAGCTAGAGATCTAAAGTTCAAACCAAAGCGGAGTCGCCAAAACTGTTGGCTCGGTTTTGCAACCAAGCTTAGTGCTATGGGCACCTACTAACTAGTAGTAGCAGTTTCAATAGAAATAAAAACAATAAACTAAATAAACAATACTTTTCATGGATCTAAGCAAGAATCTAAGCAAATAATTTAAATATTTCAAAAATCAAGAACAAGAAACATAAGAAATAATTTTTTGTATTGAAAAGTGGGGGGCAAGCAAGTGCTTGCGATATTACCTTCAATGGTGAAGGTTGATGTTGAGCAACTCCCAAGATGAGTAGCTCCAAACTCCAATAGGTCTCTTTCTCCAAGGTTGCTTCAATGGCTAAAAGTGCTCAGGGGAGATTTCAGCAGCATAAGGATGAGATAATGGAAGGATCTGAAATGAGGAGCCCCTACCACCTTTTTATAGGTTTTGGTGGTGAGGAATACCATTTGTGGTTTTGTGGAAACCAATGGTATTGACCAACATGGTTTAGGTAATTTTCCCTCCTTTTTCCTTTTTTGAATAAAAATAATATTTTAATTCCCTTTTTAATATTTTTGGGAATTTGGACCCTTTTTGAGGGTTTTTTATGATTTTCTTGGAAAAATAATCTTTTTTAATGGAAAAAGGGGTGTACTAAGGTCTTTTGGTGACCTTTTGTTGGTTTCAGAGGCTCAGATGGTGGAAAAGTGGACAAATGGGTCATGTGAGTAAGGGAATGAGCTAGTGAGCACTTTTTAGGTGTTAACACACATGGATTAAAACCATTGGCTCAAGGGTTCGGTTATTTTCCCTCCCTCTTCCTTGTAAAGATCGTGCCCCCGTCTCTTTTGTTGCATTGCGTAGCTGGTTGTGGGTTTTTCATTAAAATTGCATATTTACATGATGTCCGATTTTACATTGTGCACTGCTAGCACAAGAACCATATGCATCTATTCTAATTGCCGATACATAAAACGATAAGTCAGTGGCGGGGCCTTGGCCTTGAGCTCCTCACCATGACTAAATGCCAATATTTACATCATTTACAATATTAATGCAATAGGGTTAAGCTGGGGACGTTACAATTCATTCCACTCCATACATTATGAGTCAGGACTATAGTTGGACCTTAGGAGCTATACTTGTTTCTCAGTTTACTCCACCGATTGGTTAAGCTTCTAGTCACTATGGAGCCCTTTGTGATGCCTCCTGCATCGCATAGTGTTATATTGAGTCTATACTGCCTGAGTCTATCCATCCGCTCATGCTCTTGTTCAAAGGAAGTCCTGAAACCAGAGTTGGCCACTCCTCAGATCTCTTGACTATTGCATGTCGGCCATCCTTATTGAGTCAGTCCGTTTCACCTGAGTTCTTCCAAATATTTCAACGTAGCTAGTACCTCGTGCTGGTTGATGGGGGATGCCTTAATGCCCTCCTTCCAGTGAGTTTAGTTCCATCAACTTCAAACCATTTATTCCAGAATTTGAGACTTAGAGTTTGGTTGAGTACCTTGAGGCTTGCAGTCATTAGTGGTAGGTTCTCTCGCCATCGACAGTTTTGGGAATACATCAATGTCCCCTGATCGATGGATTCATCTTAGTGTTGTGCTATACCGACATGTATTCAGAGATACTATTGTATTATGACGAGTGAGCTGCTCCTTGCACTTGTGTCTCCATCACTCCACTTCTGAGATTTATAATGTATTTCGGCCATCGTAGCACCATTCTCTAACCTCACACATTAGGGGGCATATGTTACAACATAATTTTCCACCTTGTGAGCATCAGCACTCTTTGGCCTTCAGGATCCATTTCACTGACTCAGATCCACTTTATATCATTTAGATACACTATTTCCCTATTTTTCTTCCTGTATGCTGGCTGTTCCACTTTAGCCGGCGTATCTGTGAGCTGCACCACTATAGCCCGCGGGTGACAAGTAAAATGGTAGAAATCACTAGAAAATGACTTTTCACTCCCAAAAAATGGTCTTAGGGTGACCTTTGGCCGGCCCTCCATTTTCCCCGAAATGCCTCGATGTGTCCTTTCACTTACCTTTGGAAGGACTATATATTGAGAACATATGGCATATGGAAGGGAGGAGAAAGAGAGAGCAAGATAACTCTAGTGGATTTTTTCCGCATCTTGGGTCTACACTCATTTATCCTTGTTGTTGTGAACTCTTTATGTTCACCTTCCAAACTCCTATCATAGTTTGAGTTTTTCGTTCCATGGAGGATTGAAGTGGTGGAGGCACAAGTGGAGAGACCAAGTTCTTGGTTCAGATTGGTTGCCGACAAGAGGTCGTATCACATTGTACTTCCTGTTATTTATTAATAGAAATACTCATACTCTCTTCCATTAATGTTGTGAATGTTATTTATATTACATTGGGTTTCATTTACTTATAATATCATGGACCATTGCTATTAATGATATTAATGTCTTTCATATATTATTTGCATTTGTTGTATATTGGCTGTCAAGATTAATTTGTAGGTTCAAGTGCATGAATTGGAAGCTTCAACAGGGATCTACATCGAACGTCTGGATCGAGGTTTATATTCTCCATTGTCTTAGCATTTTCATTTATATAGCATAGCATTGAGAATTGAGTTAATTTCTGGTAGTCAGCTGCCTGTTGTGGTCTACCCCAAGCCATAGGAAGTTTTCTCCGTAACAAACTCTAGAGTAAAAAGTAAACTTAACAGTGAATGTAGTGGTTGTGTAACCACTTACCATTGGGGTTTAAACTAACGCAAGGCCCAAGTTCGTGGTTGCACCATACCTTCACAGGAAACCACGACCAGTTAGTTAGACAAGCATCTTTTTACAACCAAACAACTACGTAAAATGTGGCAACATTTTTGCAAAGAGTAAACCTTCTTACCTGTGCTAAGTGGTCACGTTGACTATGCTGCTTCTTGATACCTCATGCAGAGTTCTGGAGTAGTTGGGGGCATCTCCTACCTGGTTCGGGAGGGAACTATCTGCTTAGAGTAGAGGTGCTCTGAGGATCCCGTTGTAACGTCAAATGAGCAACTGGATGCAGGATAGGGTTTTTGTTTACCGAGGTGATACTGGTTGAGGTAGAGGTAACCTATGAACCCGGTTATACCTTCCAATTAAATGCTGGGTGCCTTGTAGAGTTGGCGCCAACAATCATTCTGAGATCAATGACGCCCTTGTGTTCACAACTCCCAATATGGACAACCCGGATCATGATCGATGGTCATGGATCACTTAGCATTTATTTTAACCAGCAATAGAATGTTAATGCAGCAGGTGTTGGAGTTGACAGTCTCGTGTGATAGCCAGCGTGGGATGGATGGAACATGAGCGAGACTTACCTTGCTGCTGAGTAATGAACACATCATCTCCAAGTGGAGCCACCTTCCAGGAGGGCACCCCGAGGGTTTAAAAATTTGGTTCATGCAATCGAAGTCTACGTGGAAAAAGTGTAAGTCAAACCTAGTCACCACGTAAAAATGTTATGCGCATATTAGCGTTGATGTTTAACCACATTGTATAATTCAGAAACCATTACCTTATATGTGTTATGCATTGTGGTCTAAGTTATCATGACGATTACCAAAGTTATGTGCCGGTCACTTGGGATCATGGTGTTGTAACATGGTTTCGCATAAGCCAAGGTCCAACCCTGTGTTGACCTGGTAATGCGCTTAACCCATAATTTATAGTATATTACAATGTTTAATACCTTGTGTTACATCCCATTTAAATGGTGTTGTCATATGCTGGGTTAGCATAGGGTTTTAATACAAGCATTTAGTCTCTAGTATGAGCGCATCGGGTATTTACATAAGCCTAGGTTTGACTGTAGGTCAACCTTTAAGCGCATAACTTAGATATATATATTATGTTGTAATATATATATATATATATATATATATATATATATATATATATATATATATATATATATTATGTTGTAATATATATATATATATATATTACATTTTAACATGTATGTATTATATTGTATTTTCATTTTAATATGGTCACTTGTGTTAATTATCATGGTTATGACATGAGTGCCCCTAGTGTAATATTAATACATAGGGTTAGGTTAATAACATAGTTATAGTATGTAACTATGTAACTTTTAATTTGTATTAACATTAATACTATAAAAGTTGTATTTCATAATAGTAACATATTAATAGTTTTAATATGGTTATTAATTGAATTATTAATGTTGCCTATAATTCCATATTGTCGCAAATGTTCAACATATAGCTGTATGCATTTGGTTGGTATTTGAATTTGTGCTAAGATACTAATACAGTGATGTATAGGCACACCGCCATAGGTGCAGGAGTTTTCAAGTGTCGACACTTGTGTAAAAAAGCAACAAAAGTAATAGTGAAGAATGGTGCACACACATTTAGAATATTACCTAAGTAGGCTGTAGTGATAGCTGGTGTTTATGTTTCCGCATTTATTTGAAGTTAGAATCTTTGTTTAAAAAAAATAAAAATCCTGTGGAAGAGACATGACAATAATAGCGATAGTCTTAAAAAAGTTCAAAACTAGAGAATCAATACAAAACATTGCCACAAAAGCCTCCATCTGTTCGTGAATTTTAGATTTTTCAACTAAGCTAGATTTGCTGCTTTGAATAGTATAAACTCTGATAAACTGTTTTCCTATCAAAAGGAAAAAAAATCTATAATTTAATAAAAAAGAACAGAGCTTCATTCCTGGATTATATTATCTTCAAGTTCGGGTTATGAGGCTGAAGCAGCATCCATTGGACTATTCGAAGCTTGCTCCCGTGCCGATTCACAATTGAACGGGTATAGGCCATTGACGTCTGCATGGATTTTGTCAATGATTTTCTTCAACTGCACAAATCAACTCTCGTCTCGTTCTGCCTTATTCGGACTCTTCTCCTTTATCAGATGCCGCAAATCCAGGACACTTTGACGAACACCATCAATTTTGGAACTCAGTTCCTTCTCCATGTCAGCCACACTTTTCCTCAAATCCTCAACCTCACCTATGTGAAACCGGTATCCCGTTTCAGCGTCTTCAAGGAGGGTTTCAAAGCAAGCCAAATCCAAACTAGTCTATCTGTATTCTTCTAGACTAGCTTTAGAAACCTTGTAAATGGACCGGGTCATCTTCTTCAGATCAATTAAATCCCCTCTTATACCACCAATATTTCTCTCCTTCCATGGATTAGAGGTTTCTTCCTCTGTCCAATTGTCTCACTGATGTGGAAAATTCACTTTAGACACAAAGTTTCCAAAGCAATGCAGGTTGGAGAATGTCACTTGCATCTTTCTTAAAAAATCCATCTCCGTAGTAGGCAGAATGTTTTCCATAAATTTCCAGGGAAATTCTTACTTCTTACCAACTGGCTCAACATGCTCGGAGAGAGAGCGAGTAAATGAAGGAGCAAATGGAAAAGACACTCCAATGCTGGCGAAGATAATGCAAAAACCATATGTCATCCTTCTTCTTCCTTGACGACACGCGACCTTGATCCTTGTTAACCTCATTAAATGGGAAATTGGGAGGCCCAACACCATTTAATAGTAGGGGGATATTCATTGAGGGAGAGATCACCCTCCTTTATCCAAGTTCCAATGTTGTCCAATCGGTCGGCTGCCCCGTTTAGGCATCTTTTGACATGAAAGAACTGAATCTTGGAGTAGTTAGGGAACATTTTAGAGATTCTAAATTGGAAGCCATTTTTTATTGTTTGATTTCTTTGCCATACTATCATGGCATGAATAACAATCCTAGAGTCTCCAAGCACCATAAATTATTCAATCCGAAGATTAGACATACATTCCATACCTTGCATCATTGCGGTCCATTCAGCAAAGTTGTTGGTGCGACTTCCCAGAAACCAAGTGAAAGTTCTGATAATATTTCTTCCAGGATCATATATGATCCCACCCGCTCTTGCCACCCTTGGATTTCCTTTCGAGGCATCATCAAAGAAGATAGTATATCTGTTCTGAGACCTAAACCATCTTTTAAAAGGTGCAATTGGGAGATCAATTTCCTAGCGATGAGGATGAGGGGCTTGTTTGGACTGAAGGGAGATATCCCCAGTAAAACTTAAGGCCCAATTGAGTTCAGTTGGGGACAAAGATTGATTTGAAGAAATAGACTTGGCATGGGAAATGAATAATTCTTTCATTTGGATTTGAGCTTTCTTGGTGACCCTGCAGGGGTTAGATTTTTTCCCCTCAAAATTTCTTTGTTCCTAGCTATATAGATCTGTAAGTTAAGGTACTTTGGAACCGCACACCAGATATTAGTCAGAGAACTTTTACGCCTTAGAGAACCCAGGAAGAGGTTAATCCACCCTATATAGAATCCATCGACGTATTTGGGAAGGGAGTGCCCGAGGTCTTTCATCAAATATTGCCAAAAATTATTAGTGAAGATACATTCAAGAAAGAGACGATTGATTGATTCTTCTTACATTTTGCATAAAAAACACCTATTAAGTCCAACAATTCCACAATTTTTTAGGTTCTCATCTATTAATATTTTTTCGTGAACTAGAAGCCAAGAGAAAGCATTCAATTTTGAAGGGCAACCTGGATTCCAAATGTTAGTCCAAATTTTATCTGGAGGGGGGGCAGGGATTTCCTGTAGCAAAAGTCTATATCCATATTTAACTTTGTAATTACTTTTGGGCCCCCATACTCTAGTATTTCTGATTCTCCTGTGCATTGGCGCTTTCCCATTTAACTCTAGAAGAAACTTGTTGAAATCGACAGCTAGATTGTCGGGGACTTCTAGTCTTTTCCAATTCTTCCAATTCCCGTTGCTATGCCAGGATGAGAGGTTGTAAAGCCTGATAATCCCTTTCCCTTCAAGCCAATTTCTGATTGCGTCCATATCTTCCATTTCACCAAGATGGGGGTTATTTAAAATCATGTCTTCCTAGATGTGGATATTTTTACCATTTTCAGGGATCTAATGGAGGCCATCCCTAATGAGCTTGGCCAAAGACTTACAAAGCTCCCATATCCTGGAGCCATTCCCACTGAGCCATCGTCCATACACCGAAGTTGAGGGTGTTTTAGATATTTCTTGTGAATTACTTGTTTCCACCATTGATTTTTCGCTGTGACAATTCGCCAGAGTAATTTAGCTCCCATGGCAATGCTAACCAATCTTGGTTCTCTGATGGCCACTCCTCCTCTACTTTTTTCATTTCTGACAGTTTCCCATTTTATCAGGTGAAATTTTTGATGACCATCTTTCCCCCCTTGCCAGAGGAAGCTTCTTAGTTCTTTGCTCATGTTGTTAATAAATCCCGCTGGAGCGAGAAGAGAAGAACAAAGGAAAATTTCCATAGAGGATAGAGTTGCTTTTAATAGAGTAATATTTCTTGTCAAATTTAGCCATTTTATTCCCCAGGAATGGATCCAATTCTTTATCTTTTACAGAGCCGCATCCCATCCCTCCAAAGAGGCTTTCTTTAGGGATATGGGAACACTAGGGTATTTAAACGATTTCCATGTGCTTGTCCCCCTAAAACTGAGAAATCTAGATATATCGACCAAGATGGAAGGATAGAAATTCCAACCATAACTTTTTGATTTGTCAGCATTAACCTTTCCTCCCGAGGCATTTAGAAAATAGGACAACGCAGAATGAAAGGATCAGGAAATGGATTTGGAAGCACTTCCTAGAAGGATAGTTTCGTTAGTGAATTGAGCATGACTAACTGGTTTGACCACCGTCGAGATGAGAATACCCAGGATAATCCCATTCTAAAAAAGAGAGATTAAATTCCTGCTCAGTGCATCCACCAAAATAATATAAAAGAGAGGAGATAGGGGGAAACCTTGCCTCAATCCCCTTGAAGCTTTGAAGAATTTTGTGTGTCTTCTATTTACCAGAGGGGATATCCATGGTTGACTGATGCAAGCTTGGACCCATTTGATGAAGTTTTGAGAGAAGCCAAAGTGTTCGATGATCTAAAAAATGGAAACTATGCTTGACTCTATCAAAAGCATTAGCAAGGTTCAGTTTAATGGCCATACCGATTTCTTTTCTACTATGGATGGAATGTATAGCTTCCTGAACCAAAACAATGTTGTTAGTGATTTCCTTCCCTTCTATAAACCCCCCCTTGGTTTTTTGAAATGATGAAAGGAATGAGCCTTTTCAATCTACTTGCTATGATCTTGGTAAGGATATTGTATGAAGCATTGTAGAGTGAGATAGGTCAAAATATCTTGATCAAGGAGGGATTCTTTTCTTTTGGGATGAGCGCTAGGAAGGTTGAGTTGGTGGCTCCCCCCAGATTGTTTCTACCTTTTGAGTAATTGAGCATCCAGTATAAATCAGATTTAATAATACTCCAATAGCTTCTATTGAAAATGATTGGGAACCCGTCCAAACCTGGGGCCTTCTTAGGATGTAAGGGCCATATAGATGATTTCACTTCATCCTTCGGGATTTTCCTGCAGAGATGGGAGTTGTATTCCTCTATAACAAGGGCTGGGACATTTTCAAGGAGAATGTTTCCATCTTCTAAAATCTCCTCCGAGTCCTCTTGATAAAGATCTTGAAAATGTCTAAAGGCCACTTCTTTAATCAATTGAGGGGAGGATATTTTTTCTCCGTTCTCATCTTCTAGCTCTAAAATATTACTTTTTCTCATTCTCTCCTTATACAAGTTATGGAAAAATTTGGTGTTTTTGTCCCTTGCCTTGATGCATAAACTTATCGATCATATTATCCATTCTTCCTCTTTCCTTTTCTCTAGATTTTGAATTTCATCTCCCAACATTCTTTCCTTCCTTAAAATTTCTTCTGTGATCTCACAAATTTCCATTTCCTTTTGAAGCTTCTCCAACTCTAGAGTCCCATTTATCCACTCTTTGACCGCGTATTTTCTTTTGAGAGAGACGATTTTCAAGGGAGTTTTTGTTGCTCTAAGTTTGGATTCCCAAATGTAACCAGGAGATCCTACTACCCAGGGGCACCAAGCGTTTTTAACTATATCAAAGACCTCTTGATCCTTACTCCAGGCCAGGTTAAATTTGAAGGGAAGGGGGCCTTCAAATTGAGGAGGGGTAAAAACCAAAAGCAAAGGCTTATGATCCGAAATAGAGGAAGGAAGAGTTTTAGAAGTGGGAATAGAGTTTTTAAGTAGAAAGTGTTCACTTACCAGGATTCTGTCCAGTCGGGCCACTATATGTCCTGGGCCGATCCGCCTGTTGCTCCAAGTGTAAATACCTTTTCTAGGCTTGACATCCGTGAGGTTACAAGATGCTTGTAAATATTCCAGAAATTCCCCAAAGGGGTCCTTGATTCTGGAGCCGCCTCTCCTTTCAGAGGAAGAGATGGTGACATTGAAGTCACCCGCAACTATACTGCAAAGATTAAGATCAAGACTTCTTATCTCTTCAAAAGAGATCTAGAAGTATTTTTTCCTATGATGGAGAACTGGTCCATATACATTACATATTCTATAAAGTTATTTCTCTTCTAAGTCTTTGAGCCCAACCATTAACCAACTTGAGTTTTTCCATTCTGTCTTCAGGGTGAGCCTTCGGCTGTCCCACCAAGACGAGAGACCACCAGAATTTCTTGAGGTGGCTACTGAGCTACCTTTGCTATTCTTCCACACTTTTTTCATGATCAACCTGCATTCTTGCTCGTTCATTTTTGTCTCTTGGATGAGGACAATGGAGAGTTTTTCACTACTAATCATATTCTTAATTGATTCAACTTTTGACTTACCTCCTAATCCTCTACAGTTCCAGGAGACTATATTCATTATTTATGAGGGGTATTGGGGGTTTCTGGATTTCTTATATTTCAAGGTAACTGCTAGCTTCTTTCTTGGTGTAGAGATTATCTTGATATGTTGGTCTAAAATGGATTATTTCCCTTCCGCCTTTTCCTTCTCTGCTTGTTCTTCTATGTGGGTCCTGTTTGATTTTCTTCCTTTTTCCCTAGGCACATATTTATCTTCCTCACTTATTTCTGAGGATTCTTCTTGGGAGGATTTCGACTTAGATCTAGTCACTGATCCTGAGATTTCAGAATGTACCTCATTAAGTTGTTTCTCTGTGGGGAAGGGTATACCCGATTTCTCTATTCTCGCTGAAACTAGTTCTATATGACCTTCTTTATCTGCATCTAGTCTTTTCTCCTTGATTTCACCTTCTTCTTCTTCTTCTTGGTTTGCTAATGCATGAAAAATACTTCCTGAAGGAGCTCCATTAGCCTAGGGGGCAGGAATGTTACTTTTCTGGACACCTTTTCTCACCTTTTTTGTGACTACATTCCATTCCTTGTCCCTTTTTAGTTCATATTCCTGATCTTTCTTTTTTCCACACTTCCTAGTGAAATTCTCATATTCATGGTAGAACTTGCACTTGAAAGGAATCTGCTTGTAGTCTAATTTTTGTAAATGGCTCCATCCGTCCATGGTGAGCTTGATCTCTTCAGGAAGCCCTTTATCTAGACCGACATCCATGCAAATGCTGGTGCATGAAAATAGAGGGGGCTTAGGTTCATATCAATGAATGTACTTGCCAAGAGTGTTCCCTATCACTCTGAGGTCGTCATCCTCCCAGCAATGATGGAGTAAATGAGGAAGTTTAACCCAAACTGGAACCGTGTTGGGTATGTCTCTCTCCGGGTCGAAAGAAGCATTCCATTGGTTCAAATACATACCCCTAGGTACCATGAAATAAGGACCATTCCGAGATATCATATCTTTGTCCTCCTTTTTCTCGAATAAGAAAACAACGAAACCCTTTGATCTAGATATTAGGGGCTGAGACTCAGAAGAATTGAATGGCAAGAGAGGAGGAGAAGAGATAGCCTCAAACCTGAAGTGGGTTATGGATCAATTGTGAGAAAGACACTACAATGAGATATGGGATGTGGAAATACTAGACAAAGAAACACAGAGTAAATATACCACATGGAGGGGTGAGGCTCAAAGAGGGTTCTTTGAGCCTCACCTCACAAACTCTACTGAGAAAGGCACTCAGAACCAATAAACCAATAATAACTCAATAAAATAAGAAAAAGTTAGGAAGACAAAAATAATAGCTTGCTTTATTGAGAAGGCATAAATCCCTTTATATAATATTATTACAATGTGCCTTGAAGCCATACCATGGAACAAAACCATGGGCTACCAAATACCATAGATGGGTGTATTCTAAACTATGGGATGCATAGAAGATTCCAAAACCATAGATGGGAGAGGGTGGCCTCTTCATTTAATGCTTTTATGATGAATGGGAGAGGGTGTCCTCTGCATTTAATTCTTTTATGACTTATACATCAGAATTTAGACCGTATGTCCCCTAAAATTCAAATCACCCTTACTGTAAAAGTTTTGAATAACCTCTCCTTTGATTCAAGGCCTCCAATTCTTATTAAGCGATATCTCAATGGCCTTTGGAGATGGCCATAATCATGTGAAATGTCCAATCGGGATTTTTTTAGATAGCACAATTACTTTGTTCCTAGAAGATGCCGAAGAAAGGGGAACTTCTGGGGCAACGACAAGTTTGACAAACCTCGTATTTGAGGACAAATCGGGTCGAAGGCCAGCGACGATGGTGGAGGAGATAGATCACCTATAGAAAACATCAAAATAGGTGACCCCCTACAGAGAGGAGGCCAAGGTGACAACCATAAGAGCTCAGAATCAAACCCTAGCAGCGAGCGCAGAGCGGGGAGGAACTAATCCATGGTGCATATGTCTATCCCTCTCACCACTATGTTACAACACACTCCCCACTTTTTAAGGTCTTAATTCTCATGAAATGTTTTTTTTATAGCATGTAGAGATTGCTATCTCGTAGTGCAACATACAATCTTTTTTCAAAATGTTTGAGAAACGAAAAAGTTATGGAAGAAACACTAACAACGTGTTTTTTGAGTTAATGAGTAACAACACAATAAAATAGAAAAAATATAAACACAAAATATTTTAAAAATTACATATTTGGAATTTGCAAAAGAAATTCTATATGGGTCTAAAATTTCATAAAATATGAGTGTGTGTAGCATACTGTAACGAGTGGTAAAACACATGCATATGGAGAAAATAGATGAAATTCCCAATTAGCTATGGTTTACCATATTCCATAGCACACATTTGGATAATCCAAAGTTAACTATGAAGAAGATACATAGGAACTGGGATGACATAAAAACACGTGATAAAGATAGGTTTAGGTGGTAAGGAATGCGAGCGATTTCCTTTTAAATTCAAATTTTCCTTTTTCTCCTATCTGGGTGACATGAAAACCAAAGAGCGTGCATGTTTTAGCTCTACAAAATGTGCACATGTTTTGTAGAGATAATTTAATGTGCATGTGATTTGTAGATCTAAAATGCATGTGTGATGTTATAGACATCAAATTTACCTTAGGGGTAAAGGGGAGGAGGCGGGTTGGAGAGAGAAAGAGACAAAAATCAGGGTTGAGGGGTAGGGGTCTAGGGAGGATTAGGATAGTTCGAAGGAAGATGGGGTATAGGGTAGGGGAATAGAGAGATATGGAGAGGGAGATTAGGAGTTATAGAGAGAGAGAGAGGTAGGAGTAGGGGGTTGTAGGAGAGACAGAGAGAGAAGGGTAGGGGTAGAGAGAGAGAGAGAGAGAAAGAGAGGTGGAGGGGGGTTAGGGGTAGTGAGAGTGTGTGCGAGGGAGAGAGGAAGATGTGTTAGGGTGTTGAGGTAAATACAGAGGGGTGGGGATAATGTGTAGGAGGAGGAGTATGGGAGAGAAAGAGTGAGATATAGGGTTAGCAAGGGTTAGGTGGAAGAGGGGGGGGAGAGACAAAGATGAGGAGGGGGGGGGGGTTAAAGGTAGGGGGAGGAGTAGGAGGTTGAGGGAGTGATATATATATACATATATATATATATATATATGTATATATATATATACATATATATATGTATATATATATATATATATATACATATATATATGTATATATATATAGATAGATAGATAGATAGATAGAGAGAGAGAGAGAGAGAGAATCGAATTAGGGGTGTTAGGGTGTTGGAGGAGAGAGAGAGGAGTGGGGGCTAGGGGTGGGTGGAGGAGAGAGAAAGAGATAGAGATCAAGGTGGGGGGAGGGGTAGGGGTTTAGGGAGTATTAGGGAAGTTAAAGATAAGCATATGTATAGGGTGGGGGAAGAGAGAAAGAGGGAGAGAGAGAGAGAGAGAGAGAGAGAGAGAGAGAGGTATTAGGGGGTTAGGGGAAAGACAGAGGTGTGGGGGTAAGGTGTAGGTGGAGGAGTAGGGGAGAGAAATAATGATATATATAGGGTTAGTCAGGTGTAATATTCCCTACTAGGTTTTATGGTTTTTATGCTTGACTGCTGATGTGTGAGTAACTTAGATCTTGTTAAACACTTGTTTCACACTACTCTTCATAGAATGTAACATGATGACTAAGATTTGTGTTGACTCAGTGGAAGTATTAATTCTGGAGTTGTGTCATACACTTAGTTTTCACTGTTGTTTAATCTCTGTGGATTTCTTTGAGCAAGATCTAAATTGTTTGGTTTGTTTGTGTTAAATTTTCAAAATTTACTTCAATCTAATCTAGGATCTTAACTGAGAGAACAACATGTACATCAAATCTATAGCATATCATTCATGGAGACAATAATGCAAGCACACATGAGACACAAAGATTTACTTGGGGAAAACCATAAAGGTGAAAAACCCCAATAACTTCCTCAGAGATAGATAGAGCAATGATACAACCCAAACATGAGAGATAGACATAACCTAGTAGCAGATCCTCCTCCTCCATAAGTGCGCGACTCCTCCTTGAGTGCATGAGTGAGAAGTGAGTGATCAAATAGAGTGCCTCCTGCACTCTATTTATACTTGAATTGACTTGCCTTTTACATAACTCATGTAGGCTCGAACTTAACCACATAACATAATGCTGACTGGGCTGACCCCCAATAGGGTGGTCTAATAACCCTTTGACCCACATGGCCGACCCCCAATAGGGTGGTCTAATAACCCTTTGACCCACATGACTTATACAGGGCCGACCCCAACAAGGTGGTCTAATAACCCATCAAGTATAAGTTACGACATTTACAATATAAATGACGACACTTTCGTATAGAGGAATAATAACATCTCTATAGGAATACAATATACATATATGAAATACATTCCGAAGTTACATATACATCAACAGTTTGAGAGTATTGAATGACATTTAACCAAAAATCAGATGAGATATATTTCATATGGAATGATAGCTCCCAAGACATATTGAATTGTTTTTATTATTAACCATCCATGAATAAAAAGTAACAATACTTATGAGTGAATTCTACATCCACTAACCACATACAAATAACTCAGAAATCTCAACAGTAAATTTCAGACTTGTTATATAAATCAAATATATAGTATATCTTGCATACGTTTTGGAGGAGAAAGAGGTATATAGAAAGCTGTCAATGGGAGGCCCTTCCTAGCACTGGAGTCTTCTTCCCTTGGACACAAATTTGTGTATAGAATCACTGCTTTTAATTTCTAATGAAATCCTAAGTATATATACTCTATTTTCAACTGATATAGGTGAGTTATCACTATTACAAAATGAGAGATAAATGACCCAAAAAACGACCAAAATCCGCATACAAATGACCACTTTTGAGTTGGTGACCACTGGTAGCAAATTAGCGGTCATATATCACGCGACCAAAAATGTGGTCATATTTAGCTTGGTCATTTATATCTTATCTTGTGGTCATATATTTGGTCGTATATTTAGTCATTAATTTGGTAATATATTTGGTCATTAATTGTCACAATTAATTACCAAATTTATGACCACATTTTTTGTCACATGACAAATGACCGCTAATTTGCTACCAGCGATTGCCAACTCAAAAGTGGTCATTTATATGCATATTTTGGTGACTTATCTCTCATGTTGTACTGGTGGTCGTTTATATGCAAATTTTGGTCATTTATATCTTTTTATTGGTTTCAAGATATAAATAGGGCACAGTGGAATCGAACCACCAACCTCCTGCCTATAAGGCAGGTGCTTTACCATTGAGCTAGCACCCTTAAATAGAATTCCTTATGGGTCATTCACCTTGCACTTATTAAGAATGCTCTATATTAGAATTAAGAGTGGATTTGCAGTGAATAATTGGGAAAATTTCTTTGTTTGTTTAAATCAAAAGCACACAGATTGTGATGAAATTTCTAATTTGGGTAAGAAACAAATATTCAAATTGGTACTTATGTAACATATATAGATTAGTAATTCTAACTAGTCCTTGCTCCAGGCATATATGCAGATGATCATGACCCATGTGATCATGATAGAAACCATTATTTGCAATTGTGGCCAATATTTATCATCTGCACATAGTAGATAGTTGCAACCCACTCCAGAACTACAAATCGTCAAATGGGAAAAAGTCTGTAATGAAAAATTATGGTTTTGCAGGCATTTTGAATATATGTTATTTCAAATATTATTTTAATATCGCTAACAAATTACATTTGTGTAAGACATTGGATATATAGCTATTAATGTGAAAGTATATATAGTTGTGTAAGACATTGGACATATAGTTGTGAAATACTGAATAAAAAGTTAGACATGATTAAGCATGCATAATAAGATTCATTGTAAATGAATTGATAAGACAAATTTAATTATTTATATTAAGTTACTTTGTTGAATTTTAAAAAACATATTATGATATGGCTAGAACTGTTCAAGAAGAACAGGTGTACTACCATGCATGCACAAGCTTGATGGAAAGAACTATGCATCTGGGAATTCGAAGTTTAAAAGGATATCAGTAATAAGAAAAGTATTGAATATTTTTGATGGAAAGTAACAGAGACCCAAAAGTGAAGGTGAACAAGAAACCTATGGTGACAAAGATAGAGAATTTTTCGTGAGCATGATCAACATGTCAATCTAGAATGACATAATTCCTCATTTGCAAGAAGCATCCATCTCAAGAATCTTACATGCACAAGAGGCCTTGTACAAAACTTCAAATGTTTCAGAAATCAGTTGTATATTCTGGGGATGGAAAAAGGTAACTCTCCATAGATTTCCTCAGTCTTTATGAGTGTGCTTCAAGTCTTATTCCATCCACAAGAACTGAACTATTAAATTATGATGAACTAGGATGGTTAATTTTGCAGAAGGATCAAGAAATAAACTCTAAGATGAAGCTACATATTCTAAACATACTTTTGCAGTAAAGCAAATAGGAAAAGAATGATAGAGATTCGACCAACAAGGAGACAAAATAAAAAATCAAAGATGAGACAACACCAAGCATCAATATTCAAATAATGGCAACTCAAGCCGAAGTAACAAAGTCCAACATTTTTATTGTGGAGACTTGGCCATTTGGAGAACGATTGTATGGAAATGAAGTTTGATGTTTTACAATTGAGGAAAAAAGGCATTCTAGTAATTATATTCAAGAAAAACAAGAGATAAACGGTGAATAAGTTAGCAAATATAAAATCTTAGACATTTCGTAAGAGAACAAGTGCATATAAAGATATAGTATATAGACTAATGTGGCACATGGCACATAAAAATATGTACTCTGCCACATTAGATGACAATAAAAGTAAAGGAGAGAAAATTGAATTATTAAATGACAGGATAGACATGGTCAAATCAATGAAATGTCCTTACGAAGATACCTGATGGAAGAAGCAAATAAGTACATAACATGATGTACTGAGATTAAAGAAGCACCTGCTTTTGGTAAGTCAGATTGAGAAAAAACACTTTGAGGTTGAATTCTATAAAGACAAGTGCCTCATAAATACAAATGGAAACATTAAGTGGTTGTAACAATTTTGATGAAGGTGGTCTCCATAGAATTACAACTATAGCAGTAGGATAACAAGTATTTGTAGTTGAGGACAACTCCACAAATAAAATATGCCACCAAAGGTTTGGACATCTTAACTACCAAAGGCCTTGTAATTTTAAAGAAACTAAATATGGTTTAGAGTATGTCACTTGTACATAAGGATACAAATGTTTTTGAAGCTTATATTTTAGGTAAGCAACATAAAGAAAAATTTGCCAGGGAGGTGACATCAGAAGCAAGCAATTAGAGTTGGTGCATGGTGATCTCTGTGGTCCAATCAGAGCATCATCAATGGCAGGGTCAAGTTAATCCATGGTGTTTGTTGAAACTTTGTCAAGAAAACTTTGGGTAGAAGATTAGGATTCTTAGAAAAAATGATTGGGGATAATACAAGCCCAGAGACTTCTACAAATATGGCAAAGATCATGACACTTGCAAGTAACGTGTTGGTGTACTTCTTAACGAAAATGATGTTACAAAGGGAAAGAATGTAACCATTTTGGAGATGGAAAGGACAATGCTTAAGAGCAATAAGATTTCAAACAATTTCTAGGATGAAGTAATCCATATCAATGTTATCATACTCAGACTTGGAATGGATTCTCAAGAAAAATGATGGGGGAAAATACAAGTCCAGAGACTTCTACAAATATGGCAAAGATCATGACAATTGCAAGCAACGTGTTGGTATACTTCCTAGTAAAAATAAAAAAATGATGTTACAAAGAGAAATAAAATAACTATTTTGGAGATATCAAGGAGAATGCTCAAGGGAAATCAGCTCTCGAATAATTTCTGGAATGAAGCAATCCATATCAATGTCATCATAATCAGACTCAGATAAAATTCTATTTGTCCTAAAATTACAACTAAGCTTTGACTTGGATCAGAACCAGTCATTGACTCAATAAACAACTCAAGCAAATAAAATTCAAAATATTCAAATTTTATTTATATATGTGTATACATCAATGTAAATCAAATCGATTAGACACCATGTATGCATGGTTTTCTTATTGATATTGCATTAAGGATGCAAATACGCAAAAGTTCAAAACTTCATCGAGATACATAAAATATAAGTTGGAAGATACATAAAATTAAATTAATGAGACAAAACACATAAAGAATGCGGCTCTAAATGGCCTCTAGAGTCCAAAAAGCATAAATACACAAAATATATGAGTCAAAAAATAGGTAAGTGGTCAACTCAAAAACAAACATTGACATCCTTCATAAAAGAATAGCAATTGTTGATTGTTCCTTCAGCACAAAACCACTTGAATTAGTCAAGCAACAACCAATAGAATGTGCTTTACAGACACCTTGGAAGATCGACCAAGGAAGTGGCAGATTGATTTTCCATTGCAGCAATGGATAAAATACAAGACTTAGAATTGTTGGAGGTTGGGGAGGAACTTAACGAAGTTAAGTAGGAAAGATAAGATGATTTTATTAATGTCAAACAAAGGACCACAAAAGCAGAAAGATATACCACTCCACCTAATTATCTCCTAGCTAACCTAATGTCCCCTAAGATTTTGACCCCTCCTCTCTCCCTTTCTTTATCAGAAGAATGAAGGAAGGTATTGCCGAACTTAATGGGAGGCTTTATGGAAAATCTACAAGATTGATCTAGACAAGCCTGGAAACCCAATCCCACCGGCCACCCTATACACACATCTCATATTTCATTATTTCTGAAAGGTTGCATTAGAGAAAGAGCAGGTCATATCCCCTTGACCAAACTTTCTCTGGTATTATTCCTTCCTTGTATGAATTGTTGGTAAGTATGAGAAGAGCGACGGAGTAAGGATCCAAGCCCCATAAGCATGGTTGAAAGTAGAACATACTGGACCAGCTAAAAGAAGAGAGATGAATCATATGGGGCAATATAGGACCCATAATGGAATCCGTTGAGAGGTTATCGGAAAGAATGAAGATTCTATTAATTATGGCATGGAGTTGATGCAGGATAAGATTCAACAGGTGCTTCTCCTCTAAAATATAGATTTAAAATTTGAACTCCAAGGGAAGATGTTGAGGACAACTCCGAGGATTCTAATAAGTAGATTCGAGAGTTCAAAAACAATGTTAAGAATGAAACCTTGCTCATAAACAGCAGGTTGCAGAAAATTTCCATTGAGAAAGTGTTAACACCCAAAAAATGCTCATTACCTCATCTACTCCATTACATGACTCATTTGTCCACATTTCCTACCATATTTGCCTCCAAAACCTTAAAAAACCCATTAAAAAGCCTCCAAAAGGCCAAAAAACCATTAAAAAAGCCTCCAAAAGGCCAAAAAACCCCTTTCCCCCCCAAAATAATCCAAAATTCCTCCAAAATAGAAAAAACCCTCTAAAAAGGGAATCAAAAATACAAAAAGAGGAAAAAGAGGGGAAAATGAAGCAAAAACCCTATACAGCTGACCTAAACCATATGGTGCCCAAAACCATGGGCCAGCACTCCACCACTAAAAAACCTATAAATAGGTGATGGAGGCCCCTCATTTGATATCTACAGTCAACCACACCTTTACTCTCCCAAAATCACTCTTGAAACCCTAGCTCACCCTTGAGCTACTTTCACATTTGAGTGCCCCTTTGGCCCATTTCCAAAACCCTTTGGAGAAAGAGAAAGGAACAAAGCTGGAGCTTGGAAGCAACCCTCTTGGACTGCTGCAAAGGCTTCACCAACCTTCACATTGGAGGTATAATCAATACAAAAACCATTTTTATTATCTTGTCTTTTCTGTTTTATGCACATGCTTAGAGTAGTTACTATTTTACTGTATTGTCTTTCATTTACTGTTTTTCTGAACTGCTACTAAGGAGTCCCTTCTCCTTAGTAGGTGCTCATTTGAACAAGCTAGGGTGAAAACCCTAGCTACAGAAAGGGATATGTTATCGAAAGAGAATGAAGATTCTATTAATTATGGCATGGAGTTGGTGCAGGATAAGATTCAATAGGTGCTTCTTCTCCTCTAAAATCTAGATTTAAAATTTGAACTCCAGGGGAAGACATTGAGGACAACTCTGAGGCTTCTAATAAGTAGATTTGAGAGTTCAACAACAATGTTAAGAATGAAACCCTGCTCATAAACAACAGGTTGCAGAAAATTTCCACTAAGAAAGGGATAGAGTAGTATATTAGGTGAGTCCATGGGAGCTTAGCATCTCTAAAATCCATTCTCCAATGATGGCTGGCTCACTCACTCCAGGGAACTCCCCTTGCCTCTAACACTCAGCATTTCAATCACAGAAAAGCTTAGTGAACATACTGCAACAGGTCAATTTCATTTTCTTGATGTTATTAGTCTTATTTCCTTTGGCCCTATATTGTTCATTCCATTAAGGTTGGAACTAGTATCAACAAGTTGTTCGTGTTTTTTAAATAAGTTAGACAGACTGATAGTTAAGTTAGTAGGAGTGAAAAACTGATTGGATGAGGCATGCTAGCCTCCTAGATATTTTTTGACAAAGTATTCAAATATGGGATATACATTAAATTCCCATTTTTGCTCTGTAATGATCACCTGCATAGGTGAAGACTTTTAATATAAATACTTCTTTTAAATGGGTGTACATATAAGTGCAATTCCCTATTTTTTCTCAAAAGTTATAGGGTTAAAATTTTATACTTACAAGTCTGCTCTAAAATAGATATTCAGTTGTTTCTACACACCTGAATTCCCCGATTTTCACTGCCGAAAAATGCAATAGCGTTTTCTCCAAATTCTTTAGTCTTGTGTGTCAACTTGTCAAATTCCTTTCCACCAAAAATTGATCTTATGAGCCTTGTTGCTACAGAAATCCAATAGCATTTTCTCCAAATCCTTTAGTCTTGTGTGTCAACTTGTCAAATTACTTTCCACCAAAACTTGATCTTATGAGCCTTGTTGCTACAGAAATCACCTTTTTTCCTGTTCTGCTATTTGGTTATTCTTCCTTGGTAACTTTGATATTTGAATATTTATAATTATTATTATTTTTATAAAAGGATTAGCTTCAAAGTAAAACATATTACTCTATATAGCTATTTATTTGGAATGTAACCAACTCAATATTGTTCATCAAATCAATCTGAGTGAAATACCATTTGAAATAAAAAATTTCCTAGATATCTTAGTATGGTCTTGATAAATTATCAATGTCGTTAAACTCAAAATCACATTCCATTGTTCTTAATCCCCTGCTTCCCCTCTTCAAACTGAGCAAAAAACTCAAAATCTCCTGACTCAGCCAATATTTCCAATTTATCAGGATATTCTGCCAATATATAACAATAATTTCAAAATATCGCAATATTTTCAAAATTTGAAAAAACACAGAATTTTTATTGCAATATTATCACCAAGCCGAAAGAATAACAAGATATCATGACATTGGTGATATTTGAAACATTGATCTTGATAGAGTAGCTCAAGGAGATATGGCGAATTACATCTAGGTTTCTAATCAGGGACTTGAAAGTGCCCGTAGATTATTCACAGATAAGTTCTTTACAAAAAATCACAAACATTAACAATGCTTGCAGAAGTAAACCAGTCCTCAGTTCTTCAGAAATTATTTATCTCCATGTAAAGCATTCCCAATATCAAGCAATTCCACAAATCAGTTATGCAACCATTTCCTATAAACCAAGAAAGTTGATTCTATAAGAGTCGGATACAATGTTTGACTCACAGCCATAAAGACCAATCAGAAAATTTTCTCCAAACTAATTTTTTCCTCAAGAATTGAGTTGACAAAAATAATGGTCTATTTCCATGACCACCCTTTTCTTTGGGAGATGAGTTTTCCTCTGTCAAACCGGGACAACATTAAAATGTACTTTCTGAATTTTCCCTCCATTACACAGAAAACTTCTTATAATCTGCTTCATAGAATTTACAACTTCTGAGGTCACCATGTACTTAAAAAAAGAAATAAGGACAAGCTCCCATAACATACAAGGTTAAGCCATCTCAAAGCCTACCTATACACCTTGATTTTAACATATAAGCTTATTCAGAATTCACTCCAGTACCAGTTAGACCTGAACCTTTAAGAAGACTGATGGAGACAGATATTAAGATGATGCCAATTGACTCTAGGAAATCCTATCAGCTGACATATATTATGTTACATCAAACTACAACTACCTTGGTCAACCATGCACTTTAAGTTAGCTTGAACTGAGAGAAATCCAAGTCTACAGACTTAATTTTCCTGGCCATTTGCAGGGAGTCTACAGTCTACAACAAAACATGGTTTGGATTTTCCTTCAAAAAAGCTCCACTGCAATAAAATGTCCTACGACATCATTTAGGGCTCTTCCCAGGGGACTGGCTAATAGAACGTAAAAAGATGGGAGGAAGTGCACATGGAACATAATACCCTCAAAAGTCTCCACAATTTTTTTTACCATTTAAAAGGGCTGAAAATCAAGACACTTCCATTTGCATTATCATTCCAGTCGCCCCAAAAAATTGGCATGTTACAATGTGTCTCCAATGTGCTTTGCAAACCTTTCAGCCATAATATTTGCAATTTAGTTTGACATACATGCTTATTTTATACAACCATTTCATGGCAACTGTGGTATCAAGAAGGCTATAGCTAATTTATCTAAATTAGATATGGATGGGTATAATTCTATCTCTTACATTGAGAGCAAACTAAAGGGAGAGTAATATGAACCTTAGAACGTCCACTTTTATCATAATGGATTGAACACCGTTTAAGCTCGCCAACCTCTAAAAAAAGTTGCTGCAAACATACTGAAATTAGACAAACTATTTGAGAGATGTTGCTAGCATGTTTGCATATAACTAAGAAAAATATATTTTAACTATGAATTAGAATAGGATCTATAGAGAAAAGGAACCGAGCTTGAAGAACTTCTAAAATCAATGATTAAAGAATAAATCAAACTTGAGAGTAAAGCAAGTTGAGTTAAGATCCAAAATTGATTAAATCAAAACTCGTGAGTAAAGCAAGATGAGTTAGGATCCAAAATACGCTGCATAAAAGAGAATCAAAACGTACTATACAGAAACTTCAATACTTTATGCAAATGCATATTGCTATATTAGATTATCATAGCAACACCTCTGCCAAGCTTGCAAGTTTTGAATAGCTTTATTTATATAAAAACTAAACTGTATATAGGACATGAGCAACTGAAAAATCAATAAGTAGAATATAATTGGGCAAAATTATTAGCAAGAAAAAAAGAAAAAAATAGAAATATATTTCAAATGTACACAAAATAAAGATCCAACAAGTGGGTATGGTTTGGGAATTAAGAGTAACCAAGGATCAAGTGGCTGAAGATCTGAGAAAAATGAGATGTTGATGTTTATCTTTATGATGCCCTTTGAGACCTAGCTTGGTTTTGGGTAGAATGCCGGATCTATTTGTGAAGAAGATTTTGTTATTATACATTAAGTTTTTTTGCATGATCAAGCAAGCAACACATTTTAATGAGTTGTGGCATTAATAATGGCTATTCTTATAGTTTGAAGGAGCCTTCCATGCTATAGACGTTAAAGTAGCAGTCTTGTTGTCCCTAATATTAAGGGATATTACTATGAGCTAATTAAAGCCGAGGGAAACAAGGGAAACAAATATCTTAATGCTCAA
Source organism: Larix kaempferi (assembly GCA_027924585.1). Classification (NCBI taxonomy): domain Eukaryota; kingdom Viridiplantae; phylum Streptophyta; class Pinopsida; order Pinales; family Pinaceae; genus Larix; species Larix kaempferi. The sequence continues at coordinate 7,710,974 of BSBM01000494.1, forward strand.
CAACAATCAGGCTGCCATGATGTTGTTGATGACTATGGCGGTGGTTATTGTTGTTGAGTAAAGAAAAGACCACCAAAAATATAAACAGAAGATCAGTTTGATGCTGGTTATCCTTGAGGCAATTGGTTTATGAATGTAAAATTGAGGACATTGGATGCCAATGGATTTGAGTCAAAATGGCTACATGACAATGGTTATAAGTTGATCGAGCTCTAGTTGTGGTGAGGAGTATATGGCAGCCATGGTTATGGATTTTCATGGGAGTGGTTGTTTGATCAATATATGATGGTCTCTGCTTATTGGATGAATATTTCACAAAGGCTTTTTCGAGGAGTCATATGATTTACATTCAATAAAGGTAGAAGAAAAACATCTCTGTAGCTCTCTTGTTTGGGATCAAAATGTCGAAGATCATGAAATTGGTTCTATCCCAGAGAAGTGTATTGGTGAAGGTCTGTTTTCGAATAAAATGGGTAGTGTCATGAAAATTCCCATGGAAGATGCTGAGAGCATCTTCAAATATGGTATTCTTTCTGCTTATCAGAAATAAAACATCTTAGAAGTTCCAGCAAGGGATTCTGAAAGAAACAACGGGCTTGATTTAAACATCTCTAGTTCTACTAATTGTTTGGATGTAAGGTTACGAAATTCATGTACAAGGATGGATGATTTTGTGGAAATCTTTATAGAAACAACCATGCCAATTCTATTTTCCATGGAAAACTGCACTAGTGTGGAATCTTTAGAATCTAAGGCTAGATGTGATAAATGTGTTGCTTCTTATGTTAATTGTGTAGGTGAAATATTGAAATACCTTCTCATGAAAATGATGCAGTTTGAACCTCTTCTCTGAAAGGTCAAAATAGAAAAGAGAAGGCTGAGTTTCCTGATGGTTGGACGTCAGAGACAAAAGAAAATAGCACCTTTCTATGTATAGTAAATAACTCTCCACTGCAAGCAAGTCCTGTTTTAGCTTCAGAAAAGGCCAATATTCAACTTGTTGCAGAGTCAAATTGTGCATCAAAATAATTAAATAACACATCTATAATCAGTTGTTTATGATCAAGTATGGGCATTGCTGTAGATGATCTTCTTTTCCAAGGTCACTTCGAAATTAGTGGATTGAAGCTTGAGAAAATGGAGATGATGCTAGGCAATGTCTTAGGAAACCCTGGATGAATGCCTAAGTGTTGCTTTTCCTTTGTTACAAACTTTTAAAATAGAATATCAAACGCCTTCGACTGTAATTCTCAAGAATTCCATTAAACTCCAAGATCTATCCTGACCATCTAAAGTGACTTAGGTGACCTCCACAGATATGGGTTAGCTTGCTGCTTTTGAGTTGGAAACAACTTCTGGATATTACATGATGCTTGTGTTGATAGGGTTATTACCATGACTTATAACCATCCGCATAGAATTTTCTTTCAGCTTTATAACTGTACTAAAGAGGGAAATTAGAGCATCATATGCTTGTTCAGGCAGAGGGAAATTAGATCTTTATAACTGTACTAAAGAGACAAATTAGAGAATCATATTAGTCACGGCATTCACATGGTTCCCAAAGTGGAAGAGTATGCAGAGGTCTCTGTCACACGTAAAATATTAAGGCAAGTGTAGTGCACTGTTTCCCCCAAATGCTTCCACGAGCTCTCTATCACATGCATAATCTTGAGGCAAGACTAGTGCACTAGTTCCCCCAAAATATTCCAAGGAGAGCTCATAATTAATGATGAGTTTCATGTAGACAATGCAATTGGCCTGGAAATAATTCAAATAAACCTTTATAGATAATTTTGGCATACGAGTAAGGAAGAGTTTCCGGAAGTCGTAAAATACGTATGGAAAGTCAACTCAAATATTGTTCTGGGTGCTCTGTGATCGCTCTGGTACTGGAAACTCTGTTCTTCTTTCTAGCTCGGCGACCTGCTAGAAATAAAAGAACCCTGAGAGACCTCGGTAGGCTACTGAGATAATTGTAAAATCTATGTCATAGTAGGATCTAGCTACCATGTATTCCTCACAACCGAAAGATTAAAATCATTAAGCAAGAGACCAGTGCAAAACTATTTCAAAATGAGCAAATGATAAAAAATAAGCACAAATGATCAAAATTCCAGAAATGCACAAATGATAAAATATGAGATATTATTAACTGTCCAATATTACAATGAGTTTGGATCATCCTTATATAGAAATATTAAGGAAAAATATCCACTTGGAGTGTCCACACTTAGCTAGCTTAGATTTAGCCTCAATCCCCCCTAGGTTTGACCAAATGGATCCAAAATATCCCAAATAGGTTCAAAATGTGTATGTGAACACTGGATGAGCATGGGAGACCAAAACTGGGGTTCACACATGTGGAGAAGGTGGTTGGTAGAAGTTGGTTACACTTAGGCATGCCAAAAATGGCCTAGGGAGTGGAAAATGTACAAATACAATGCATGAGCGCACTTGGTCAAGGCAGATCCTTAAAACAGGGAAAGAGGGCGCCTTAGGCATGATGGGACAATAAATGCTTGGATAAGCATTCCTAAAAGCTATTTTGACCACTTCTTGGCCCATACTTTGGCTCATACACTATGAACTTGTTCACACTTATCTAGATAAGTCCAAACCACTTCATAATAACCAGTTTCACACCTAGGGATGTATTATTAACCAGTTTAGAACCTAATAACCATTAATTAATTAATGATTAAGGTAATAAGGGATAATATTGCTCTAACACACCCCCATAAGCTAGACTTAGTGGAATATAAAATATAAGGCTTTGGCAACTAAGGCTCAAGTCACCTTTTACAATAGAAATTTATTTGTCTAGGTAAAACGAGGAAAGACGAAAAACCACATGGGGAAAATCCTCCCTCAGGAATGGACATGACACACAGATGAAAAAAATGTCTTCAACAGGTCTTGTTCTTCAGTTGAATGAGTTGAATGAACAACTTCTTGGTGAAGATGTTGTGGATGCCATGATCATGCACTAATGCATCAATGTTGTGTAGACAAAAAACATGTTGGGAGGCTCCTTGAAACTCATCATTTGATGATGGAGGAGCATCATAAGAATGCTTATTGCTGCATACACACTCTGATATGAATACATAATCAATAATGGAAAATACATCTCTGCAAAATCCTTCCCAAAGAACATCAAAAGACTCAACAAAATCATCTTCTTGAGCAGCTGCCATATGGCAAATCAAACCATGTATCTTTCTTCCAAACTGATGTAGCACCTTCCCAAGTCTGCAATAGAGCTCATGAGGCTCTGAAATATCAGAATAGAAGTCATATGGAGCAGCAAAACAATAGAGGTATAGTGTCTCCATGATCGAATGGCTTTACAACAAGAGGAGAGTGTGCAACTGGATCACACTGACAGTTGAGCGAACTTGAAGAGTCTGGAGACTTGAGTTTTGAACCATAGGTGGTAAGACCAGGTCCATACATGTGGAAAAGCAGTCCCATGATAGCCAATGACATGGCTATCCAACCAAGGAATGATATGCAAGACATAAAGACACCATAGATAAGTGACACAGTTTTGGAAACAATAAAATTGTGAGATTTTCCAACTGGAGAACTTGGGGGTTGTATGGTCTTTTGGGCATCCAATGGTTTGGAAAATGGTTTGATGGATGTCATAACCTATATATCAGCCTGCATATTACCTTCCATATCAGAATATGAAGGATCTGATTTGAGTGGGAAAGAGCTTTTAGAAAGCATGTCAAAAACTAGTGAAAAATGACTAGTATTGGGAAAAGCTTTGGTGAACTGGATGGAGATTCTTTCAAGGAAGGGATAGAAATTTATGAATCTGATATATCAGAATGTGAATCAGAAATAGAGACATCAGAAACATTTTTAACTCTAGCATTCAAAGTTTACAACTTATTAGTTTTGCAGGTAGCATAGAGGCAATGATCTTGTTCCAAAGAGAGCTTGGCTTCTTCTTTTCTTACAAAATCTGGAACATCAATGTTATGTTCTTCAAGTAGCTTGGTTAGAATGTCTATATTCTTTCTAAAACAATATTTTTCATTGTGAGAACCTCTACAATAACCACACTTGGGCCTCTCTTTCTTGCTCTTCATCTTCTTGACTTTTGAATCTTCATCACTTGACTGCTTCTTCTCCTTCATCTTCTTCTCTTGTGGTTTCGATTTGGGATTTTGTTTGCCTCTAGTTTGCTTCAAATCTCCAGCTACAAGTACTTGATCTTTTTTCTTAGTGGAACCCATCAAGACCAACTTGTCTTTCTCTTGAGTTAGCATCTCCATGAAATCAGCCAAAGATGGCATCTTCCAATTTCTAACTGTAAGCTTTGTGGAGTGAAATGTAGAAACAAACACTGAGTACTCAGGACCCAATTTCGAAAGAATGGACAAGATAAACTGTTCTTCCTTCTTGTCGATGCCACACTATTTGATTTGCAAGACCAATATCTTGAACTTGGTGAAGAAATCTTGGATGGATTCAAAATTGCTTGGACTCAGTGAGATCAACTCATTCTCAAGTTGATGCCCTCTCATTTCATCAGTATTCCCAAATAGAGACTCATGCTTGAGACAAAATTCATTGGGTGTAGCTAAAATTTCCACATGAAATAGAAGGTCTCTCGAAATAATGAGACAAAGGAGGCCAAATACCTCATCCATTCTGTTAAAAAACTTGGATTTCTCCACAGTAGAGTTTGGCTCAACCTCTGTGCCCATTGTGATCCCAAAAAGACCCTTGGATCTCAAAAAAATCACCATTTCATCCTTCCCATCGAAGTAGTTTAAAGGAGTAAGCATATTTGGGTGAGATGGATCCATATTCTTCTGCTGCTTGTGCACTGCATGACAATTGTGCTCTTGAAAACCTGTAAATGAAAACTCTCAACACTCAGGAGGGATCTACACTAACAATAGCTCCAAGAGCTCTGATACCATGTAAAATCTATGTCACAGTAGGATCTGCTACCATGGATTCCTCACAGCTGAAAGATTAAATTCATTAAGCAAGAGACAAGTGAAAAACTATTTCAGAATGAATAAATGATAAAAAAATCAGCACATCAAAATTCCAGAAATGCACAAATGATCAAATATGAGATATTATTAACTGTCCAATATTACAATGAGTTTGGATCATCCTTATATAGAAATAGTAAGGAAAAATATTCACTTGGAGTGTCCACACTTAGCTAGCTTAGATTTAGCCTCAATCCCCCCTAGGTTTGACCAAATGGATCCAAAATATCCCAAATAGGTTCAAAATGTGTATGTGAACACTGGATGAGCATGGGAGACCAAAACTGGGGTTCACACATGTGGAGAAGGTGGTTGGTAGAAGTTGGTTAGGCTTATGCATGCCAAAAATGGCCTAGGGAGTGGCAAATGTCCAGATACAATGCATGAGCGCACTTGGTCAAGGAAGATCCTTAAAACAGGGAAAGAGGGTGCCTTAGGCATGCTGGGGCAATAAATGCTTCGATAAGCGTGCCTAAGAGCTAGTTTGACCACCTCTTGGCCCATACTTTGGCTCATACACTGTGAACTTGTTCACACTTATCCAGATAAGTCCAAACCAGTTCATAATAACCTGTTTCACACCTAGGGATGTATTTTTTTTCCAAGAAAAAAAAGCGTAATTTTATTTCAGCAGAGGTGAAAAAATTACATTCTGTATATGCATATAGCATGCGGTTATCCATTGAAGGACAAAAAACTAGTACAAAAAGACTTCAGTACATCAGACCAGTATGTTCAACATCGCCAAGATATGGCCAAATCAGTAAAAAACACAACTATAATGAAAAAAACATATATATGACAGGTGGCTCCCCGAGCCTCCTGATTTCTCCAAAAAAGGTCTAAAAAGTTTGTAAAAGGTCCTCAACCTATCGTCACAAGCAAAAAGTAATAACAGTTCCATAGTTTAAAGTATCATCACTACAGTTTCCAGCTACTGTTCTTGTATAGCCAGTACGTCCATAAAATGTCTATGATAGTATTCATAGACAGTCCCATTTCGGTGTTCCTTTATTTTCCACAACCCCATTGCCAAGTCCCTACCAATCTTAGAAGCCTGGTCCACCTCCTTGTTGTTCTCCCTAAATATATGTCTGCAAGAAAAATGTAAAAATGACAGTTTCAGTTCCAGGATGTCCTGTAGAATATTTGCAAGTCTGATGTCCCTGCAATGTTGTGTGCCAATTGTCCAGTTTGTGACATTCATAGAGTCTCCATACACATTTATCTGTTGACAGTCAATCTCCCTAGCAAACATGAGAAGCAGCTTTAGGCTCATTAATTCAGCATAATTGTTCCCACCCTCCCCCAGTCCCCCAAAAAGGTGATATGAGTGGGTTCGAGATAGATGTAGAACAACCCCACCCCCACAGTTGTATTCCGATGCAGAACCATCGTAGAAGCCCCAAGGTATAGAATCGTCGATTTCAAGAGCAAGGACATCTCGTTGTTTTGCATCTTTGATGTGATGAGGGTAGGCCTTTAAGAATCCATAGATCTGTATAGCTGTGACCAACGGTGTACATGGTTTTTCATTGAAGATCATGCCATTCCGTGCCAACCAGATGCCCCATGCCACCAATAAAGGGAGATTTCTGTAGGACATGCCAATAGGGTCCCTAAACCACTGTGACCAAGCCAATAGTATCGTCTCCCCATCCCAATTAAACATGGTATTTGATAAACGGGAGCATTCCGCCCATACCTTCACCACATATGGACAATGGAGGAATAAGTGAAGACAAGTTTCCTCGTTTGCTTTGCACAAAATGCACCACCCCGGCCCCGCCCTGTTCTTGCGCTGTAAAAAATCCCAGGTAGGGATGGTATTTTCGAGGACATTCCACATGAAGATACGATGTTTCAATGGGCAGTTTATCCTCCATATGGATTTCCACCACCACACCAACTCACGTGGATTAATGAAGTGACTTAAGTTGATGTAGCCATTCCTTGGTGTGTACATTCCATTTGGAGCCCCTTCCCATACCAAACAGTCCTCCCTGTCACGTATGTGGATATGTGAGAAAATGAGTGCTCGGAAATACGTTCTCAATTCCCCCTGTTCCTCCACAGATAGTGCCAAATTATCTGCACCAATCCACGACTGATTCCATGGATTGGTCCGATCATGAATTGCAAGATGGGATAAGTAAGTTATGCCAAATTCCCGAAGAGATGTAATCAAGTCATCTGATAAGATGTGTCTACCAGCACTCCCATACCAAGGATCTTCCCCAACACGAAGAGCCTATCCATTCCCAATATTCCAAGTTAGAAGATCTCCAATCACAGAGAAATATTTGATAACCGCTTTCCAGATAACAGAGCAACCAATATGAGACTTATTCATAGCCCGAACCCAGTCCATTACAGATACAGGGGCAATGTATTTTTGAAAGACAACTCTTGTCCAAAGCCTTTCATATTTTAGCAGTCTCCAAACCCCTTTCGCCGTTAGTGCTTTTGAGAAGAGATGAATGTTCTTAAGACCCCATCCCCCTAGGGATTTAGGGATAGCGATTTTCTGCCAACGGACCCATGGGGAAACAAAATCTCCTTTACCACTCCAAAGAAAACGAAAGCACAGTTTCCTAGCTTTTTCCAGCATCCCTTTGGGGATCCAAGAGAGGGACATCCAGTACACCGGGATGGCCTCTAAAACAGATTTCACCAGGACCAGCCTACCAGCTCTAGATAGCCACCTGTGACTCCAAACCTTCAACCGCTTGTGAATTTTTTCAATAAGCCAGTGCCAATCCTGTTTGATATATGCATTAGGTTTTAAGTGATACCCAAGGTAGCAAAAACCATCTTCAAGACGTAAAAACGTATAGGGGAATATCCTTCAAATAGCCGAAATCTCACATTCCCTAAGTAGGTGAGTCGTTATAGTAGATTTCCTGTCATTGATCTCCATACCCGTAGCTCGAGAGAAAAGTTGAAAGATGTCCTGGAGAGTTTCCATATCCCTAGCCGACCCAGAACAGAAGATGAGTATATCATCCACGAAAAGTAGATGTGTGATATATAAATCTGGAGCCACTTGTATCCCCTAGAGGGTGCCATCCCTACAGGCCTTCTTCAGTGCTTTACTTAGCCCTTCAGCAACCAACAGGAACAGTAAAGGTGATAGTGGGAAACCCTGACGTAGACCTCTTTCAGACCGAAAGAAGGAAGAGGCTGCACCATTGATGAGTTTCGCAAAAGATACCGTATATATACAGCTCATAATCCACCTAATAAAATCCACAACAAAACCCAGATGTGTAAGGAGTAAGTGAATATACATCCAACTCACCTTGTCATATGATTTTGACAGATCAATCTTGATTATAGCTCCTTTGATTTTCCTTGATTTCATACTATGGGTGCCCTCTTGTGCTACTCCAATCGCCTCATGGATTTGTCGTCCTTCCAGGAATCCAAATTGTTCCTCAGAAATATGCTTGGATAGAATAATTTTTAGCCGCCTAGCAATAATTTTTGACACCACCTTATATACACAATTACACAAAGATATGGGTCTGAAATCACTTAAAGAGGAAGAATTGTCAGTTTTAGGTATTAGGGCTAGAAAGGTGGAGTTTAAGGCAGCTGGGATCCGCCCAGATATTCCAGTGTCTTCCACCATCTGCAGTAGATCATTCCCAATAAGTTCAAATAGTGCTAAGAGGAATTCAATAGTCCATCCATCAGGCCCCATACTTTTGTCTTTTTGGAAGCTTTGTAACACTCCCTTCAGCTCCTCTTCTGTGACAATAGCCATCAATGAGTGATTGTCATCCTCGTCCACAAACCGAGGAAAAAATTGTGCCATTCTGACTATTTCCAATATATTAGCCTGTGCAGGGGCTTTAAAGAGTGTTTGGAAGTGATTTACCCCAACCCCAGCCATACTATCAAAAGAAGTCTGGGTATCCCCCAAAGAGTCTTCCAGGCTCCAAATGGTATTAGACGCCTTTCTACCTTTTGCTTATGCATGGAAAAATTTTGTGTTCTCATCCCCAGCCGATAGCCATAATGCCCTGCTCTTAATGCGCCATGTTTCCTCTTTTTCCAATAATAGAAAATTTCTGCTACCTTCCAGTGAAATCAAATGTGCTTTTTCTTTCGCAGTTCCCAGTCCCCCAGAGCCAAAATCATAAATGGACTGCAACTCCAATTCAATCGACTTCAGATCTCTATCAGCTCTACAATTATTTTCATAGGCCCAAACCTTCACTGGTCTTTTAATTATTTTGATATTAACAGAGAACTGATATGAGGCAGAGAGGCCCCCCCCTGGGTTGTAGGGTACCCAGAGGGATCCCACAAGGTAAAAAAAGGTCTCATCTTTTAACCAGATCTTATTAAACTTTAACGGTCCATCTGGTTTAGAAGGTCCGTCACGAATCTCCAGAAAAATAGGGAAGTGTTCAGACGAGCCCCCCGATCCTACTCACTGCCTCAATAGATAATTTCTATCCACAAAAAGTTCTGACACTAGAAACCGATCCAACCGTTTCTCAACTCTGTTGTCACCTGTCCTATTATTCCTCCAACTAGGTTTTAGAAGAGTTGGTTCAATATCCAACAAATTATTTGTGACCAGCTTGTGAGTGAAAAAGTCTGCCAATGGATCTGGCCGAGCTCTGCTACCCCAAACTTCTGCCGGACCAAGAGAAAAATTCAAATCCCCTCCGAGGATCAGGTTTCCTTCCTGTAACAAAGGATGCGAGAGAAGCGAATCCCAGAAAGCAGCCCGGTTCAAATACAGTCCATAAACATTTACCACCGTAAAGAGTTCACCAAAATCAAGAGACGAGCAGGTCATGCCCAAATCCGCTTCCACTCCCCAGAGGTTATGGCACTGCACCGTACGAGAATTCCAACCAATAGCTTGGCCACTAGACCGACCACGAGCATCCAAGGTAGCAAAAGTCCATCCTCCAAACCACCTTTCAAGTAATGTTTTAATACCCTCACCAACACCCAAAGTCTCCTGGAGTAGAATGATATCGGGGTGTTCAAGAGATACCACTCTACGAAGTGCTGATCTTTTATGGGGACCATCAAGATCCCGACAGTTAAAGGACATAAATTTCATTAACGACCCCGCTTCTGGGAACGCACCGCTCTAAGCACCCGATCAATAGTCACCTGTTTTCCTTCTATCAGATCCATCTTGGCCTTGGATTGTGCTTTAGAAAGATGTGATTTCCTGCCACGGCCTTTTCCAATTTTATTCACCCCAGCACCCAACCCTCCCGGGGAAAATTTTGTAAGAGATCAAAGAAAATAACCAGAGTCCGATGAGGTAGTAGGGGAGGAGGAAGAAAGACCTTCAATAGGGCCAGGATCAGTATCAGGAGGTAGGTCAAGCAGTCTCACCCCAAGGTACGGCAGAGTATGAGAAGTGGAGGGGAGGGTATGTGAAGAGGAAGGGAGGACAGGAGCTATACAAGTAGGTTCCACTAAATCCATTACCGAGGAGATATTCAAATTTTTTAAAGCCTCTAACCAGTCCGGATTTTCGAAAGTAAAGTTTTTTAAAACAAAATGAAAGGAGAGGGGGTTAATGGAATGAGTAATACCTGCAGACGATGTCCCAGGTTCCGAGACAAGATCATGTTGAGAAGTCACAATATCTGATGATCCAGGTACCGACTGTCCAATAAGTGGCACATCCAAAACCAGTTCCTGATGTATGCTGTCAGCCCCTTCTGCAGTAGCCCCAGGTTCTGAAAGAGCAAGGCCATGTGGGTCTTCCTTATCCCGGGGGATTCCATGTCCCTCATCTGCATCCAAAGCCACATCATGAGAAGGTCCAGAAAATGGAACATTAATCGGCGGGGTAGACTCCACAACAATTGTAGATTTATGAGGCCCTCCATTTTTCCTCCGTAAAGGAAGTTTACACTCAGCCACCGGATGACCATAAGAATGACAGCGACGACATCTGAAGGGAACATTTTCATAGTCCAGTTTCTACACATATACATAGGGTCCCCAGCTGAGGGTAACATCCGGTGCTAACCCATCTCTGATGTTCAAATTAACTAAAATACGGGTAATCTTCCTTTGACGAGTTTGTAGAAAACTATAGTCTCCATCTAAATAGGTACCAATCAAGTTACCAATCCCTCTGAAATACCTCTCCGACCAGTATTGGAGAGGTAAACCAGGGAGCCAAACCCACAGTGGGACTAGATCCAGTCGTTCCCAGCTCGCGTCAAACATCGGATGCCAAGGATTAATCATGACCGGGAAATGATCCCAACTCCAGTTGGAATTAAGGACCCATTTAGTATGTGCCTCATTGTGGAAATTGAAAGCAAACCAGTTGCGGGTTAATTCCACGACTTCCGGGGAATAACCTAATTCTGCAGCCCAATTTGCTCCCACCCAGGCCTCAATTGTACGCAGAGACAAGGATCTTCCCAATGCCTTACCAACCAAGGTGATACTGGTCATCGTGACCAATTGATTCCACTCAATGTCTTCCCCCAGTGCATAGTTATACATGGTCCTGCTTAGCTTCAGCCATCATTTTCTGCCTCTTTTCACCTGATGTGAAGTATCATCCAATGAAGGACCTCCCCATTCTTCGGAACTGGTACCAGAGCCCACACATGGGCTAGAAAACCCACGATGTTCATGTAATTCCAGTAACCCCTGCCTCGAACCTTCCCTCGCCCCAGCAGTGTTCAACACAGGATATGAGTCCGTTGATGGTAAGTCCACCCTTCCAGTTCCCTGAAATCCATCTTTTACCGAAATAGGCCCTTTCTTTCCTCCCGCCGAGCCCTCAATGGCTTTAATAACCTGTTCCAAAGACCAGAGGGAAATCCCAGTTTCTGTCAAAGGTGAAGACAATGGGATACGACCAGATGCAACATTTAACAGCCCGGAACCTAGAGAAATGGCAAGAAAATCGGAAGGTGAAAACCCTAACTCCGAGTTGTTCTCAAGAGCAGGTAAACTGTCCACCCCACATGCAGCTGAATGAGCCCCATCCTGCCACCCGACACCCAATGGCTAAGTCCAGATGGGCATTTCATCCGATGAATCGAAGGTATAGTCCACCTTGTCATCATAGGTAGCCATGATGGTAGCAAGACCACAGTAAGAAGTAAACAGTAAACATGAGTAGTAACAATACCACGAGGGTTTAAACAAAACACAAGATTAGCACAACAAAACCCCTCATGAGTGCACAATGATCGATATAGAGTTGGACTCCACCTCGCAAGTTCGAGTGTCAGGCTAATTCACCCCAACCTAATAGAAAACAGGCCGCCGATGGCCTTCCTAGGGTTCGACCATTAATAAAAACCCCTGCGAGCTCATTTTTCGTTCAGCTCCAATTTGTAATACCTGTTATAAGCATTATAGAAAAGGTTTTTTTTTTGTTTGTTTAAAAAAATGCACCTAGGGATGTATTATTAACCACTTTAGCACCTAATAACCATTAATTAATTAATTTTTAAGGTACTAAGGTATAATATTGCTCTAAGAATAATCACTTCAAAAAGTGCTTCAGGATGCCTTCAAATACAACCCAGAATCTCAAAAGAATAATATGTCCTCACCCTGTTTACCTACTATAAAAAAGAATTAACAAGAATCTATCTTAGTATTTGGTAGAGATAGAATTTTAGTTACTGTAGGAAAAGGAAAGGAGGGTACAAAAAGCCAAGGGAGAATGACAACGAGAAATTTATTCTCCTTGCCTTGAAGGCATGGTTTCAAGAAGGACCAACTGGTGACAATCAATACAATTAGGGTAAGAAAGCATAATTCCTTTCAGAAAATGGAAAAAATAAAACAAAACATCCCATCTAGGAGCCATTCTAGTTCGCTTAATGAAAAAATTGTCCTCTGCCTCGCAAAGGAGATTTAGGGATTTCAAGCAGACAAGGGAACCCATGAATAAATGGATCGGGTAGGCCGTAAGACTATTTGTTACCACATAGATCCAAACCCCAGCCAACATGTATATCAAACACAGTGAAAAATAGAGCTTCGACAGAAGGGTTTCACTAGCCAAAAGATAATCCTTGGTGCCATCACTTCCGTCCTGAAGATTATAAATAGCGGCAAGGGAAGCTATTTCTCAAAATCATTAAATGTAAAGAGAAGTTTAATGATCTCACTCTAAGGTACACAAACGAAGACTTGAACCCAGGCATATCTGGTGCTCAGGAATAACCCCATGGACACAAGCTAAATATTCTTCTTTTCGATGGCGCATTCTTCATGTAGATTTCCAGGCGGACTATGTGAACCCAAATTTGTCAGATCGAATCTCTTAATGTCAAATTTCAACTAAACAAAAGGACAAAAAACTCATAAAAAAGGTCATCGGATTGCCATTGCAGAAACCCTTGGACTCCAACATGAAGATCTGAGATTTGAGATTAATATTTCATTACATTTCCCTAGCAGAAGGGGAGTTGCCAAAATATCCAGTGATGGTTAGATACATGGAGCTAGTTCCCAGCCTGAAATTTATGTATTCATTTTGCATGCCCTAGCTACCATGCAATGCTGTGATCGACTTTTCCACTAGCACCTAGGTTATTTTCATATGCATAATGTGAGTGAGGCAAGGAAGTAGTAGGCGGGACAGACATAGGACTTGTCTCGGCCACCATCTCGAGGAATTTTAAATCATTAATATGGGTGTTCATTTTATTTTGTCTTTTTATTTTTATTATTTCTACAGTTTTTTCTATATTCCAAATCTTAATTTCCATATTAAATTCTAAACATTTTTGTACAAAATATTCAACCCATTCCATTTTATTCATATGCCTTCAACATAAGTGTATGATATTCAATTTGTTCAACATTGGTAATACTTTCTAATGGGTAATGATATTATCACACATTTTAATTATAAACTTGTGTACATTTATAAATTTTGCACATTCATTTTAATTATAAACTTTACATGTTTGGTACGTTATTGATATGTGCAAAATACCTTTATTGACATTATGGGTTCACCTTGAGAAAGGGCTCATAATTAGATATTCCTCCATTGAAATGATTTTGATTATGGCCAGATTATCATAATCGGGGTATAAATTATGAAATGAAATTATTATGTAGATATGTAACTAACTAAACCTAACTAAAATGAGTAAAAAAGGCCAAAGATTCAATCAATAGCAATGGAGATAGTGTATGGTAAACTAGAAATGAACCTAAGTTAAAGCCTCCAAACTCCTACCTGAAGTGGGATGATCCAATTGTTGGGTACACTTCCATGTTATACAACTAGTGAGCTGAAATGATATCTAATCAATGATATAATATTTGGGAGCATAGTGTACTAGCTAAAGCATATCCAAAATTAGAGGCTAGGTTTAAGCAAGACTAGTCCAAGAGTATTGAGAGACTCCTTCCTTCATGTCAAATGTTAGGCATTTATATGATAAGAAAATTTGAAAAACAATTCATCACTTCACCATATCAATCCGATCTTCCGCAAAAATTCCAATATTGAATTCATAACCAAGTGCCCAGTAATGGCCCTGGGATCGTCAAACTATTGTGTGAGGAGGGAGGAGAACATGGCATATATATATAATCAATTTTATTTTTTTATTAATTTTTAAAATATAAAATGTGTTATAGAATTAAAATAAAAAGATAGTGTGAAAGTAATTAATTTTTATAGAATTAAATAATCTTTTAAGATGTAATTTGCATTATAGAATGAAAATAATATAAGAAATCTTTTAAAATGTAATATGTATTGTACAATTAGTTTTATATAAAAATAAAATTTATTGTGCATTGTAAAATTAGTTATAAAAGTTAAAAGTAAAATGTTATATATATATTTCTCCTTTAATATATATTCGGGTCAAAACCCTTTCATGGAATGAAGTTTATTCATCATCTTAGATGCTTTTGGGGATAATGATATCACCTAAAAAGGATTTTGAAAGAAATGACAATACTAAGATATCCTATAACATTTAAATGAAGATTTCATAATATGGTATTAGAGGTGAAGTTGAAGTGTATATGTGGCTTCAATGAAAAATGAAACTAGGCTTTAGGTGTTTGAGGCACATAATAAAAAAGATAAGTTAAAAATAGCCCTTCAACACTTAGAAGGGTGAACACATACATGGTGGGTAAGGTGGATCACCACACAATTCAAAGGAACTTTTAGTAAGTTCATACTTGCAATATCCCAAAGAGTTGACCAACATTTCAGAACACCCCCTATAAGCCCAAATGTCATAAAGGCTCTTATCGTTGGTCTAAAATCTCCAAATGTCACAAATGCTCATAGCCTTGGTATAAAATCCATGTATGTACCCTCAGGAAACTTTATATCGATGGCCTCAAAGAAATGATCCCTTGGAAGACATGTATTGAAAAATAATCCAACTTGTATACTATTAATGTTGCAATTTACTAAATTTTAACACTGCAGATGGATTTGGAGACCCCCTAGAAAGGGGTCTTCGAATACATCTGCAGCGTTAAAATTTAGTAAATTGTACAAATTCATTATCAAAATTATAATTTTCCACTATTGGAATGACACAACTAAAAATGACCACATAAATGACCAATTGTTATGTGGTCATTTTTAGTTTAGTTCTTATCTCGTGACCAAATTGGTCATTTATCTTGGTCATTTTTAGTTTAGTTCTTATCCCATGACAAAATTGGTCATTTATCTTGGTCATTTTTAGTCACTTCACTTAAAATTTCTCAATTTTGGTCATTTATCCCTTGAAAAAGCTGTGGTGACCAAATTGTTTGGTCACCTGGTCACTTATCTCTCATTTTGTACTAGTGTATGGATCCCAATCTTGAGTTCTCATATTCCCAAAAAGAGTGCATCCTTCCCTCTGATCACTGGTGCGACCTCCTATTTCTTTAAGAAAGGAATATATAGTCCCTTTCTACTAGTGTGTAGTTTCCCTTTTTATAAATTTGGAAAAATTGCAATTTTTGGCTAATTTGACCCTTAGACTAGTTATGACTCCAACGCTCCCAAATGTCTCCAAATGCTTCCAAATTGGGTCTGAAGGTATTTGAAATGTATTAAGACATAGAAATGAGGCTAATGGATTTTGGTACACTCTCAAAAAACTTCTGAAACATTCATTTAACTTCAGGAGAAATTGGGGAATTTTACTAGCAAATTCGAGGTTCAAACCCCCAAGGGTAGAGGTCACTAATGGCTTCCCAAATGCAGTACAGACCTCCAAACTTTCAGAACAGAGACATGTATTAGTTAAATTAATTCAACGGGCACCCAAATACATTATTAATCAGTTTCTAAATGCTGCTGCAACATTCATTTATCATAGGTTTGTGGACATGTCTTCACATAGGGGGAAATGATAGGAAACTTCACGACTTGCTATGAAATTCGAAATTTATGTTCCAAAGGATTATGTAATGTATATGAAACTTATTCAAAACATTTATGACTCTCCATACATCATAAAAATCACATATATGAACTGATACAAATTGAAATAAAGCAACTTCAAGCTCTCATAACAATATATGAGGAAAATGGCACCATTTATACATTGTTTGGTATTTTTACATAGTTTCACTTGGTATTTAGACCTAAGGATATTCTGAGCATAAAATACAGAGTAAATATATGATATTAAAAATAAATTGTGTATCTTGGACTCTCCCAAATAGATCAACATCTCATCATGTGCACCCTTCCTCCAAGAGCCAAAATATGCAGAGAAATGTGAGATAGAGATGGGAACAAGTTGAAGAAGAAAGAATCACGAGCTTCCTTGTAGCTTGAAACTGCAACAACTAACTCCATTGTATCTCCAAATGAAATTTCTGAATGGACTCTCCAATTTCCAATTAGGATGAGAATCTTTCACCCTTGAAATTGGTACTAAGGCAAGTAGAGTAAACACTCCACTAGCATGGACAAGCTATGCTCTCTAATTTGCAAAATGAGAAATGATCAAAAGCCACTCTCCTTCTTGGTTCTTTTCTTTTATTATATTTCCAATCCTTCCATGGTTCGAATTCCCTCCATGAGCTTCATGCCAACTCGAATTGGGAAGAGCTTCCAATGTGTGCCACTTGTCCATCAATTCCTAGCCTCCTCCTTCACTCAATTCGAATGGATGACTCTTTAGATTCCCTAAATCCCTTGTGCACCCTCTTGGAGGATATTTTATCCCTGACATGTCATATATGTCATTTTCAGCAGTCGGGTCTTATTTTTGTCATAAGTGTCATAGCATCTTCATTATTATTGTCATAGAAGCTAGGAAATCTAGCCTAAGAGTCCCAATAGCTCCAAGATGCCTTTTCCTCTTCCATGGGAGTTACTCATCCTCTCAATTTCGACCCTCACTGATTCATTCCAAGTATTATTCCCTTCCAACTCCCCCAAGAACGTTGGACTCCACCTTTGATTCTAATGGGTGAGAGTGGGATGCCATGTAGCATGGGGAATCTTGCTTGAGTGGGCCCCACAACTCCAATGTTCCCTCATGACCAAGTGCCACATTATTTTCCTATTTTAAATATTTATTTATTCCCCATTTAATATATTTTGTCAATATAATGTCCATTTGGGGGTTTTATAGTTCCCTTATTCCAGATCTAATGTTTCTACCCCAACCTAGGAAACTAGTAGATTGGTGGAATTTTATCTTCTTGAAATTTATTTGAATGGGGACATTACAGTCCTCCCCACCCAATATTTCTTTCCCTCAAGCAATTTCAAATTAGGATGCTGCAAAATTTGTTCCTCTTCCCATGTGGAATATTCACATGGAAAATCTTTCCATTGTACCAAATACTCCCTTATGGTTTTGCTCCTCAATTTCCTTTCTCCTAGCTTCAATTTTTTTTTTTTTTTTTTTTGGAATAAGTATGAGTTGTCCTTCATCATCTAATGGAGGGAGGGTTTCTGAAAGAAATATTTGTTGACAAATATCCTTCTTAAGGCATCAAACATGAGATACATTGTGAATTTTGCTTCCTTATGGAAGTTTCAACTCATAAGCCACCTCCCCAAATTTTTGAACTACCTTATATGGACCATAATATCTTGGTTTGAGCTTTTTTTATCCTTTCACTTTTATGGATTTTTGTTTATATGGATGTAGCCTCAAATAGACCAAATCATTCACTTAAAAATTTCTTTCCTCTCTATGTTGATCTACATATTGTTTTTGTTGATTTTGGGCAACCTGCAAATTGCCTTTTAGAAGCTTCAAAATCTCTTGACTTTCCTCAATCCAATCCTTATCTTTTGGAGCTCTACTATCACAAAAAATGTGCTCAACAAAGGTGAGTGCCTCATAACCATAAATTTATTTGAAAGGATACATTCCAATGGACATATGAAAGGTAGTGTTGTAGCAAAACTCACCCAAATGTAGCCATTTTACCTATGCTTTCTGCTGCTCACCAACATAGTTCCTCAAGTACACCTCCAAGCATTGGTTCAATCTTTCTTTTTGGACATCAATTTGAGGGTGATATCTTGTTCTTGGATTCAATTGAGTTCCCACCATCTTGAAGAGGTCTTTCCGAAAAACACTCATAAATTTGCTATCCCTGTCACTCACAATGTTCTTGGGAAGTCCATGCAATCTGAAAAATTCTCTAAAGAATAGATCAACCACTTTTACAGCAGTACAATATGATGTAATAGAAGATAAATGAGCAAATTTTGTGAGTCTATCCACCACAACATAAATACAATCCTTACCCAAAGCCTTGGGAAGACCTGTGATAAAATCCATTGATCGATGCTTTCCCATTTTTGTTCTAGAATGGGCAATGGTTGCAATAGACCAGCAAGATGTGTATGTTCATATTTTTTTTGCTGACATATCTTGCATTCATTCACATATTTTAGAACATATTCTTTCATCCCTTTCCAAAAGAACCTTTCCCTTAATTTCCTATATGTTTTGAAAAAACTAGGATGGCCTGCTAAAGGAGAATCATGCGCTTCCTTCAAAATATTGTGCTTGAAATTTGAACCATGAAACAAGTATATTATGTCCTTATAGTAGATTAGAACATTTAGAATCTTGTACCTATCACCACCTTTGACCCCATCTAACACATCACAAGAAAAACTATCTTTGGCATATTCAACTATTAGCATATTTTTCCAATCTTTCAAAATGTCCATAAGGGAAAATGACGGTCTTCTAGATAATGCATATGCTACAATATTATTATTTCCCTTTACATATGCAATGTCAAAATAAAAATCTTGGACTTTGCTTACCCACATTTGTTTCCTTTCATTGAGTTCCTTTTGTGTGAGAAAATGCTTCAAACTGTTATGATCAGTTTTGACCACAAACTTGTTTCCCACCAAGTATTGTCTAAAGTTGGCCAAGGCATGCATGATGGCTAACATTTATTTGTCATAAATGGAGTATATATTCTCATATGGCTGCAATTTTATTCTCTCAAAAGCTATGGGGTGTTGATTTTTCTTTAGGACTGCCCTTGTTCTTTCCCCTGATGGATCACATTCCAAAACAAATGGTTTAGAAAAATCAGGTAATGCAAGTATTGGAAAACTACTCATTACCTATTTCATTCTTTGGAAATAATTTTCATCCTCTTCATCACATTTGAAAGAATCCTTCTTGGTCAAATCAATAAGTGGAGCAGTCAATTTGGAGAACCCCTTCACAAACTTTCTATAGTAAGTGCATATTCCAATGAATCCTCTCAATTCTGTGATGTTTTTGGGTGATGGCGATTCAAGAATAGCCCTTATTTTTTCCAAGTGCACCTTCACTCCATATTTCTCAATGATTTTCCCAATATATACAATTTCTTTCAACCCAAATTCACACTTGGACAACTTAGCAAACAAATATTGTTCATGCAAAATTTTCAAGACGACTTCTAGATGGTGCAAGTGTTCCTCCCATGTTTTACTGCAAATCAAAATATCATCAAAGAAAACCAAAACAAACTTACAGATCTTCTAGCAATTTTTTTTTCATGCATGATTGAAATGTGGCTGGAGCATTGGTTAAACCAAAAGGTATGACAAGAAACTCAAAATGGTCATAGTGACATCTGAAAGTTGTTTTCTGCACATCCACCTCCTTCATTCGAATTTGATGGTAACCAGATCTAAGATCAATTTTGGAGAAGAATATTGCTCCATATAGATCATCCATTCTAGGGATGGGATATATATTCTTAATTGTATTTGTGTTTAGAGCTCTAAAATCAATGCACATCCTCAAGGTCCCATCCTTTTTCTTCACCAAAACAATTGAAGAACCATAGGGTCTAGAGCTTGGTCTAATGAGCTCCAATTCCAAGAGATCTTGAATATCCTTATCAATCTCATCTATGAACTTTTTGGGGTTCCTATATGGTGGTATTTGTATAGGTGAAGTACCCACCTTCAAAACAATAATGTGCTCAACTCCTCTATCAGGTAGCCTTGAAGGAGGAAGGTCTTCAAAAACCTTTTCATATTTGTCTAGTAGCTTCCTTATCTCCCTTGGATGTTCTGAAATATTTATTTTATCTTGGGGGAAGTGATTATTTTTTCTTGGGGGAAGTGATGCAACATTCAATATCCCATTCAATATCCCCATGCCTCAATATGAACCTCATACTGTGGGAGGACACTACTTGATTCAGATAGGTATGCATTCCTCTCACTACCCTTTGTTTTCATTCCGAATCTTTGAATCTCATTTCGGGGATTTGATACTTCACTGTATGTACCCCTATAGAATATAGCCATTTCACTCCCAAGACCACATTAGTATCAGCAACATCAGCCACATAAAAGCTATCAAAAAATGTGTAATTACCTATGGTGAGTTGTGGCTTTGGAATCCATGTTTTGCACTCCATAGGATTGTGACTTGGAATGATGGCTGTGAAGCCATCAAATGGTTCAATAGGTAGCTTTATACTCTCCACCATGGATTCATCAATGAAGTTATGTGTGTCTCCTCCATCTACCAATACCAAAACCTTTTGTCCTTGTACCACTCCCTTGCATCGAATGGTGTGAAAACGAGGCACTCCTGAAAGCACTACCATTCTCCCTTTTTCAGGTAAGGGATGATCTTCTTCTGTTGTGTCATATCCTTCCTCTTGGGATGAAATATGTTCTTCTTCCTCCATTTCCCCTTCACCTTCATCTTCATCATAAAATACTTCAATGCATTGTGCTTTCCCCTTAGCACATTTATGCCCTGGTACCCATGGTTGAAAGCATGTGTAACATAGTCACTTTCTTCTGAGTTCTTCCTTGCTTAGTAACTCTTTATTTTCCTTTCCAAATGCATTTTTTTTTCCATGGCTTCTTATCAAACATGAACTTGGAAGGAAAGTTGGGCTTGGGAGGATACCTTGTCTTGGGTAGCACATTTTGCAGATCTCTTGCCAAGTTCATGGCATCTTTCAATGAAGTAGGTTTGTGGGCCTTAGCTAATCCCTTTAAAGGTTTACCCA
Organism: Larix kaempferi; assembly: GCA_027924585.1. Classification (NCBI taxonomy): domain Eukaryota; kingdom Viridiplantae; phylum Streptophyta; class Pinopsida; order Pinales; family Pinaceae; genus Larix; species Larix kaempferi. The sequence continues at coordinate 7,732,480 of BSBM01000494.1, forward strand.
AACCTTTAGTAAAGATAAATAATAATCTAACCATAGATGTATCAGCCACCTTAACTGATAATTTTTGAAATTCTAACATGTAATCATCCGATGTTCCACTTTGCTTCAACTATGCCAGTTCTTTGAAAGGCATTTCAGGGTCTTTTTGCTCAAATATTTCCAATACCCTGCTAACAAAATCTTCATATGTTGTAACTTGATCATGTTCCAAGCTTTTAATCCCATGGAACAACCAATCATTGGCTTTTCCTTCAAGATGAAAAATAGCCATTTTTAGAGCATCCTCTTCAATCATTGGATTCAGCTGAAAATACACATCTAGTTTTTGTATCCAAGTATTTACAGAACTTTGAGATGAGCCATCAAAGGTAGGAAGGGGAATTTTACCTATATCATAATTCAATTCTTTATTTTGAAAATGAGTTATATTACCTCCTCTCATTTTGATCTTGTTTGAGACAATAAAGAATTGATCAAATGGTAATGTCCTTCTACAATCTTCACTCAACTCTTGCCATTCTGCTAGAACTTCCTTCATGCCAAATTTTAACTTTTAATCAATACTAATATAGGATCTTATTGAGAGAATAAAAAGCACAACATAAAAAAAAGAGACACAAATATTTTCACCAAGGAAACCATAAAGGAGAAAACCCCGCAACTTCCTCAGAGATAGAATGATCACCCAATTCAATGTCACAAGATAAAACCCTAAAAATAGAGATGGTCTTCAGCAACTTCTCTCTTCTCCACTTGTGTGCACTTGTCCTCTTTCTTCTCTAATGTGAACTTAAGAGTGAGTGTCTAAATGAGAGAGCCTAGCTCTCTATTTATACACTCACTTCCACTTTACATTGTCCACTTGACAAGTTGGCCTCAACTAAACTTTACTGGGCCGATTCCTCTAGGGGAATTAAAAACCCCTTTACAAAATTATGCTAGGGGAACTAATGCCCCGAATTACAAGGGAGGTTTTACCTCAATGAATTTACATGACCAAATGTAATAATTACATGCCTGAACGGAGGAATAAACATCTTCGTCAGAGGTACAAATAAAATAATAATAATAATTACAATATAAAATACAAGTGAATATCTTCCACAGTTACAATAACATTAACACTCCCTCTTAATTAGAAAGGTATTCTCTTGACATAGTCATCAACACACAAGTCTTCGTCCCTGGATCAACAATGCTGGAACATCATCATGAACACTGGATCATCGTCTTCACTGCTATTGCAATCCTTGTCATGCCGACCATCGATTGGTGCTATCTCTCAATTTTACTCTTCATAGGAAGTTCTACAGAGCCATCCCTTTTTCATGCTAGATGGAGGACTATCCCTCATGTAAGTGTTCATCATCTCTGTGAGAAATCCATCAAGTAGGTACAGACAAGGAACAGTCGTTACATTGCCTCTATAAATACCTACATCTCCTACTGTTGCCTCATTGTCTCCAGATCATCGCATTGTTATACAGAGCACAACCTAGATGCACATCACACAACACTTACATCAACTGACATGGGAGGACCTACCTACCACCATTCAGGAAAGTCTCAACACTTACATCAATGACCATGGGAGGACCAACCTACTACCATATCAGAAAGGCTTTGCACTTACATCAATGACCATGGGAGGACCAGCCTACCACCATGTCAGAAAGGCACTGCAATTACATCAACGATCATGGGAGGACCAACCTACCACCATGCATGAAAGGCACATCAATTACATCAACAATCATGGGAGGACAAAACTACCACCATGATGGAAAGGCTCAACACTTATGTCAATGACCATGGGAAGACCAACCTACCACCATGCCTGACTAGCTCTGACACTTATGTCAACGACCATGGGAGGACCAACCTACCACCATGCTAGACTGGCCCATGTGCATCTGCGTCTTTCGTACTCATCACTTCCCCTTGGAAGGATCCTCGATATGAAGAACACCAAGCTTCTCTATGAAGTACTCAAACTTCACTCGGGCTAGTGGCTTGGTCAACACATCGTCTATCTACTCGTCCATCACAACATACTGGATATTCACTGCTCCTCTCCTCACCATATCCCTGATATAGTTATACTTGATCTCAATATGCTTCGACTTCTCATGGAACACTGGGTTCTCATACAACTTCACACAACTCTAGTTGTCACATAAGATACAAGTCGCCTCTAACTGGAGATCAAATAAATCAGATAGTATCTTTCTAAGCAATACTGCCTCACAACTAGCCGAAAAAGCTGCAACATACTATGCTTCGGCTGTACTAAGTGCCACACAAGATTACTTCTTGCTAAACCAGGAGCACCTGATTCCATACTGAAGAAGAACCCCAAAGTTCTATTCCTATTTGCAGCACTGCGAGCCCAATCCGAATCAACATAAACCTGTAGGTTAATCTTTTTATTCACATCATATTTGAGCCCATAATCCACTATACCCTTCAGGTACCTCAATATATGCTTTGTAGCAACTGGGTGAACTTGTCTCGGATCCATCGAGAACTAGCTCAAAGTGTTCAAAGCAAAGCATATGTCTGGTCTCATGTTCATGAGGTATATCAATGACCCAATCATCTCATGATACATCGTGGCATCAACTGACTCTGATAAAGCATCACAAATTAGCTTCAAGCTCGATTCCATGGGTGTCGCCATAGCCTTGCAGTCCATCATTCTGAATCTCTTCAGAATATCTACTTCATACTTCCCTTGTCCAAGGAAGACCCCATTTGAATTCTGCCACACCTCCATGCCTAGGAAATAATGCATCATACCCAGGTCCTTCATCTCGAATTCTGTGGCAAGTTTCCTCTTCGTATCTGCAATGACCCCATCCTCTCCTATTACAAACAAGTCATCTACATAGAGTAGAAGTATCACTGGATTTCCCACTTCAACCTTGTAGTAAGGTTGGAATCTTCTTTACTCTTGGTAAATACCAAGCTCATAAGGAAACTATCCATCTTGCCATACCACATACTAGGTGCATGTTTTAATCCATACAAGGCCTTCTTCAATTTGCACGCATGAGTCTTCCTGTCATGTGTCTCAAATCCGAGTGGCTGCTCCATATACACTTCCTCCTCAATTACACCATTCAAGAACGCTGTCTTGAAATCCATTTGGTGTACCTTCCACTTCATCATTGCAGGCAATGCAAGTACTGTTATGATGTAAATGTATCTGGATACAGGTGCAAATGTCTCCTCATAATCTATGCCTTCCTTATGGGAGAATCCACGTGCCACAAATATTTCCTTGTGTTTCTCTATGCTTCCATTTGCAGCATACTTGATCTTGTAGATCCACTTGGAAGTCACAACATACATCCCCTCTGGTCTCAGAACTACATCCCAGACATCATTCTTCATGATCGACTGATACTCCTCGATCATGGCATCCTTCCATTCTTTATTCTATGTTGCTTCCTCATTACTGGAAGGTTCTTTGTCAATGATGTCACACAGTAGGGCTACATAACTAGAGTATGTCCTAGGTCTCTTGCTTTCTTTGTGCATCCCCTCTAGAGTGCCATACTTCTCTGCATCTTGAATTTCCTCTCGTACCCATGCTAGTTTTTTCTTGTGAGAATTATTCTCACATGATGGATCTACTGGTTCTTGTGGTTCTTCAATCTTGTGGTCTTCGTTATCTTCTGGAATTGCATCTTCCATTACTGTATCTCTGGTCTTGGGAGCTTTAGTTTCTTCGGTGTATTAAATAGGTAAATTTATGGATTTGTTGTAGGATGAATCTTTGTCAAATGTTACATCTCTACTGATGTCAATATTCTTGCATCCTGGGAAGTATATTCGATAGGCCTTCAAACTTTCACTATTTCCTACAAATATACCCTTCTTTCCTGAAGGATCTAGCTTCATCATCTTCTCCTTCGGAATGTGTATGTACACTGGAAAGCCAAATATCCTGAGATGGATGACTTCTAGTTTCTCGCCAGAGAACACTTCTTCTATAGTCTTGTTTTCTAGTACTCTATGAGGAGTACGGTTCTGTACATACATAGTTGTCCTCATAGCTTCTTCCCATAGGTGCATCGGAAGATCCTGGTCATGAAGCATTGAACGTGATGCTTCCACGATTGTTCTATTCTTCCTTTCTACAACGCCATTCTGTTGTGGATTGTATGGAGTGCTCAACTCCCTCTTAATCCCATATTATTTGCATAAGTTCTTGAAGTCTTCCGATGTGAAATCTCCACCATTATATGATCAGAAAGTCTTTATTCTTTTCTCCGTGTGGTTCTCTATCAAGGCTTTGAATTACTTGAATTTTTTGAACACTTCATCTTTGCTCTTCAAGAAGTATATCAAATTCTTGAGAGAAATCATCAATAAATGAAACATAATATACATACCCACTCAATGAATTGTATGACATAACGCTGCATACATCGGAGTGGATGATTTCCAATATTCCTTTTGCTTTTCTCTCGCTACTTGGGAATTCCTTCTTCACGTTCTTTCCTTTTGCACATCCTTTGCAGATGCCTTCATGCTTCGACTGGATTTCTAGAAGTACTTCAACCGCTTTGCTTGCAATGGGTGGTGACCTATAGTGCACATGTGCAAGCCTCCTATGCCATTGTTCACTTGGCTCCATGGAGTCATGGACCAAGGCTTGTTCAGGTTGAACTTTCAATTTGTACAAACCTCCCTCTTTCTCTCCTATCACAGTTGTATCATCAATAGTTTTTCCCTTTGGCCACATTAGGACTTGGACATCAACAAATTAAACCCTCATACCTTTTGCATCTAATGCCGATATGGAGAGAAGGTTCTTCTTGAGTCCTGGAACATATAAGACATCCTTCATCTTCAAAGACTTGTTATATTCTAGCTTGTAAGAAGCTTCTCCACTCCTTTTTATGGGATATTGGTAGTCAACCCCAAGTTTCACCTTGTGAGGTGACTCATGTTCATATAGGTTCATGAAGGATGTTGGCTACTTTCTGGACAGACCCGGGTTTTCAGGAGGCGCAGCAACAAACACCCATTGGCGCACTGGCCCTTTCGGCAATGGGCTGCGCAGCAACCCGAGGTCTCACCCGAAGTGGCTATGGGGGGGATAAGGAATCAGGTTTTCTTAACCAGGGCGGTGTAGAATCCACAGTCTTCTCTCTTCCCTCCTTCCGTAGTAACTTCTGAACGGAGCATCTGATTCTTTCACAGGTCATACAGCGCAATAGCACTGGAGCTTACTCGCCTTAGCCTAGCTGCGCGGCACCTCCGCACCTGCGCACGAGGCGTTTACCCGCTACGTCCAATACACGTTGTATCGCTTCTGCGCTCACGCCACAGTGCAACAACAAACTCCTTACGCGCCGCGACAATAGTGTTCTTACAGGCTCCTCCAACAGTGCACAAGTATAACTTCTAAGGGAGCTTCGAGAACTTACTTTACATATTCATTCATAAAGATAGCGAAACATTCGTGAAAACATCGATAGCAACACATAGACATGCATTCATGTAAACATCACCATAACAACTAGAATTATGTAGTTCGCCTCCATGGGGAAATCACATTCACGGGAACTGTATTCTATATTAACTCAAAATGGGAATTACACAGTACGCTGCGCACATAGCTGCAGCCTTAGATCTTTCTAGGAAACTCCACGCACACAGCTGGGAGCCCTTCTCTTAGATCTATTCTCTTCTTCTATAGAGATTACAACGACTCAGACATCAACTTAGACTGTCTGCAAACTCAGTGACTAGCTCTACAGCTATCTCACTCTCTAACTCCTTGGCCTTCTAACCAATCTATCTCTGACCCATCTAACATCTAACCTTCTTCCCTTTACAATTACACATATATATAGGTGGCCCTGAAGGTCGTACCTTTACAAAACTGTGGGCCTTTCCCAACAGTGATTCCCAAAAACCCTAACCGCGGACATGGCTAGGTGTACTGTAGGCGCCGCTTGCAGTCATGTCGCCGCTTCCTGTAGACTCCGTGATTTCTGGTGCAGATTGCGGGTATGGGCGCTGCTTCATCGTTCTCTGCTCCTTGTCCTTCGCCTTCAATGCTTTGGTCCATTGCTCTTCCTTGGTCAGAGAAACCATAACTTATGTACTTAGCCTTAATGAGGGTAGCTGAGCCCTCTATTCAGTCGCTTCATTTATTGTGGTAGCTGAGCTTTCTACTCGGCCACATTCACTCTCCTTTGACGTGTGGGCGCAAGCTCCGCGATTTCCGACCTGTAATCTGCGCCAAGCTCGTCCATCTGGCGTCGTACTGCACACTGTTCACTTCTGCCCAAAATTGGTGTGTTTACTCAAAATTAGCATTTCTTCCCTTCAACACTTTTGCTTTTTCCTCAAAATTCACAGCTTTACTATAGCTGCGGCCTATGCTCCAACAGGCCCCTAACACTTACTTGTGGCTCGTCTCCGAGCCACTTGCACTAGCATGTGGTCGCTTTACTTGCGCGTCTGCCTTTGCTTGGGTTGCAACAAATGCTTGCTTCCACTACGCAATAGCGGAGTCCATTTCATCCATGCACTCCGCAGCTGTCTGCACCATGTCTGAACTGGATTCTTCTTCAGTTATGCCATCAACCAATTGTTGAGATTCAACAAATTCTTTGATCTTTGCCTCAGCTTGGGCAACAAGTTAAGCATACTCATCCATAAATGGCTGAATGTTGTTGGTGAGATTAGCATCTTCATTTCTGAGCTTGTGCAGTTGTTGTTGTACTTTGCGCACTTCGTTCATTTTCCTCATTTTGGCTAAGCCTTCTAAGGCCTTAGCTTCTTCACTCAGAATAGTTAGGGACTGTTCTGCTGCTTGTACCTGTTCCAAAAGGCCGACTTTGAAAGGGAGCTTCTCAAGCTCAACCCAAGCCTCCATAGCTTGCGTCATTAAGTTCTGGGCTTCATCTGCTCTGCACTTCATCTGTGTGGAAGCTATGCGCAGTGCTTCAAATTGTTCCTGCCTATCATCTGTAGGAGGTGCTGCGACACGAGCTTCCAACTCGGCGATCTGTGCTCTATGGTCCTCAGCCATAGCAACTATTTCCTTCTCTAGGGATTTCACCCTTCCGCCAATAATTTGCACTTTCTCAACCAGAGGAAGGTCTGGTTGACTCTGGCAGGCTGGCATCTCCTGGGTGATTTCATCAACTACGTTTCTTATCCCGGTGTCTTGTGCCTCGTAAAGTGCAAGCTGCTCAGAGATGTTCTTATAGTCTGCCTTCAGCTCTATTTCCTGCGATTGCAGTCTTTGGTTTGCATGGAATGTGGAGAGCTCTCTAGCTCTCAGCTCAATAGAGACCTGCTCTTGTACTAACTGCAAAGTTTCTATCAGAATCAATGACAAATTTATCTCAATAGGGCCAACCGTGTTTACCTGGGTTGCAGCCAAAGGATCCAGGAATGTCATACTTGTAGGCGGGATGTGAACGACAGTATGCCTCTCTGCAAGTACTTCAACCCGCTCGGTGCTTATAGATGCCTGCGGCGCCTGCGAACCGGATGCTGGCGCATGGGTCTGCGCAACTCTTCCTGCGAGACCTTTCAACTCCATGAGCTGCAGGTCCAGAGCACTTCTGATGTGAGACTGTGAGGTCCGGAGCTCACGAAATTGCTCCTTCAAGTATTGGTCGAACCCCGAGGTAAGGGTCTCAGAGGGGTGCGATAGCTTCTTGTTAGAAAAACAGGATCGCAGAGCAATAACAATAAACAGAAATGCAAATATAATCACACATACACATTACAAGAGAGACACAGATATATCGTGGTTCACCCAACTTGGGCTACGTCCACACTGAATTTGCCAGTCCTTATTATTATTACCATCCAGCAAGTCGAAGGGATACAACCTGCAGCACAACCGCTGCACTTCCTTTTCTCTGTTTTACAGTCTCTCTCCAGATCTCAAAGATCTTTACAATGCATAAAACCTAATACATCAACCCTAGCCGTATTACAATGTCTTTCTTTTATAAGGGAAATACAATGGGAAAATACCATGGGATACCCAAAACCATGGGCCCGCAAAACAGCTGGCGAAAACACCCCACGCCCCCCCACACGCCCCCGCTGGGGTGAGTGTACAGTCCACCTACACATCATATAGAACTGGGGTACAAACACGGCTAATACAATATCATCTATGAGACTAGAAGATCTGGCTCCACAACCAACACTTCTGCTTCTTGGAAGTTGGTTCTGGCGAACCTTCATCATTTCTTCGCTCAGTCGTTTCCTTGCCCTTATCTTTCTCTTGCACATCAGGGGGTGGCGTTGCGGCAGCGATTTCAGTGGCTCGCCTCCATTCGTTTGGCCAAGACTTCACAGTTTCTTCGACATCCTAAGTAGTCATCCGGTAGAGGCCTACGGCCCATTCTTCCTGAATTCCGCAAGGGCGGAAGTAAATTTCATGTAAGTTGGCAGAAAAGACCAACTTCATTCCATAGATTTGTGCTATCTCCTCAGTCATCCTTGGCATCTCCTGGATGGTGTCCTTGAGGAGATGGTAATATTCATAGAACACGATGCGGTTCATCTTGCGCTTCGCGGGATTACTAGAATCCCAGAGGTTGACATAGCGCATCCCTGCAACCTCTCCTGCGCGACGCGGAAGGAACTGAGTGTTGGGGAGCTCCTTCCAGCTGACAAAGGCGCATAAAATAAAAAGCCAAGAAAAATGGAACAACTGACCGGCGGTGTCCTGAACGTTCCGACAGTCGTCCAAGAAATAATTCAGGAGGAAGAGAGACTAGTTATACTGCTCTCCCTCCGCAGCTGCGATTGCGAGCTCTACAACAGCTCCAGTGACTTCTTTAGGTCTGCACTTCGTTAGAAGTCTGCCTGCAAGCAAACTGCCTGTGAATCTAAGTGCTTCATCTTCAACTATAGTGAGGTCATAAGCCTGACCTCCTCTCAGCAATTTGTATTTCTGCACCAGTTGTGCAGCCAACTTTCTATCCTTGTCTTTACCAACAAAATGAACATTGGGGTCCTTACCAACCTTAGATAGGCCGGTAATACGATGAATTAAGTCCACATTCAAATCGATTGGCCTCCCCAGCCAAAGATAACCACCATGAACATGGAATAGCAGGGCCTTAACAACTGCATTTACTTCATTGCTACGCCCGAAGTGTGGTAGCTTCAACAGGTTCAACAGTCCAGGCCTCTCTAGATTTGCTGCAAATTCCTTCGGGACGAGTTCATCAACCTTTCTAACGGGATTATGGACTACCGTCAGATAGCGATCCGGCACGAACTGAGGATACATTATGTAGTCTCCCAAGTTGAATTCAGAAAACCTAACCAGTGGAAGGTGTTCAAGCAGGGACCCTTCTTCTCGCACGATTTCTGCCATTGGTGGCACCGGAATCGGATACTTGGCATTCTTGGGAATATGCGCCTCAAGTGCATCATCTGGACACGGAGAAATGTAGTTAACCAGAGTGGCCAAGGGCTCTGAAATGGGTTCGTCCAGCTGCTGCTGCTAAGATGCCCTTGTGCCCGGGGATTGTCTGGGATCAGACCAACCAGGATGCGTGTAAGCCGAGGTCGTCACCGGGGTAGCCATGCCAAAATCTAAGCCTCTGCACTTGAATTGACGAACAACTTCTTCAGTTGACAGGTTCTCCGTCATGAACTGGTATACACATTAAGCACCTGAACAGACAAATGGCGGAACAACGTAGGATACGAACACTGAAAACAAAGGGAGCAGTCTGCACGACACGACTCTGAAAACAATGACTTAGGTTCTCAAACAAGACATGACACAACTCGAGGAAAGTAACCCGAACATATACAAGTGCGGGCTATTTATAGCTAAAGGCGGTAGTAGATGCAGACAAGTGGGGCTAATAGCCGTAGGTGCCTATGCATGAGTTGACAACCCCCTACCCCCGTGCCTCTGCGGTGCATTAATTGCGATGGATGGGCTCTGACAGCCTTTCCGGGGATGAGCTAAGGCCTTTGGCTCATTACTTAAATGCGAATCTTAGGGAGATCAAGCTGAATCTATCAGAGAAAATACAATTAATTGGCGATCTTATCCTTCATTAATATTTAGATGCGGCTATAGGACTACCATAATTCAAATTTTCGGCATGTCACTTCAGCATAGGTGACTGTGCACATGGAGGGCTCCACGACGAGGAGAACTCCTCGAGCGGCAAATTGACAACATGGAACTCCACAAGAGCGACGGTTTGACAACCCGGGGAAAAACTTCGCAAGAGTGCAAAATAGGCTCCCTCCAAACAAGCTTTATTGACATGCGCGGATGTTTCAAGGAACTGCACGGGAAGCCGGAGACTAAAAGTGTCTCGCGATTTCCGTGTAGACTGTGATAAGTGCGATGCATATTTCAACTACATTGGGCATCTGCACTACTTTAGCAATTAATTAAGTCGACAGGGCGGAGTGGCCGTTGCGATAAAGCTTGAGCCGACTCTCGTTAATCATTGTGGGCAGCAATTCTCCATTAAGCTTCTCAAGCTGAACTGCTCCTCCTTCTGTTATCTTCGTCACCTGAAAAGGGCCTAACCAATGTACACGAAACTTGTCTGGAAACTTGATGAATTTACTATCATAGAGGAGTACCAAGTCTCCTTCTTGAAAGACTTTATTCTTAATATGCCTATCATGCCAAGCCTTCTGTCTCGCCTTCTGCACTTGTTGATGGAATCCAGCTAAAAGTCTGTCTTCTTCTAAGGCAAGCAATTGTGAGAGTCTTTCACTCATAGTATCAGTATCTGCCATTTCTGTAATTTGAGCAATTCTGAGACTAGGAACAATGTATTCCATTGGCATAACTGCTTCTTGTCCATACACCAAACTGAAAGGTGTGTGACCTATTAATTTCTTGCATGTGGTTCTGTAATCCCATAACACAGTTGTGACTCTAAGGTCCCAATCATCTCTTTGTTGATTACAGATCTTTGTCAGGGCATTCTCAAGAATCTTATTGAATGCCTCCACCGTACCATTAGCTTGAGGGTGGTAGGGTGTACTCTTATGGTGACTAATGTGGAATTCTTCAGTAAGGGCCTCTATAGTCTCATTCAGGAAATGTATGCCCTGATCACTCATTAGAATCAGTGGACATCCAAACCTAGTGACAATATTCTCAAAAATGAACTGCGCGGTAGTAGCAACGTCGCAATTCTTAACTGGCTTGGCCTCAGCCCATCTGGTGAGGTATTCAGTAGCTGTGATGATGTATCTTATGCCGGTTCTCTTTCCTAGTGGGTTGATAGGTCCCACGAAATCAATGGCCCACTTATCAAAAGCACGCACTGTTATCTGGGGTCTTAGTGGCATTTCATCCCTTCTTGAAGGTTTTCCTGTTGGTTGGCACACATGGCAACATTTGCAGAATTCCTTAGTATCCTTGTGCAATGTTGGCCACCAAAGACCTGCGGCTAAGATCTTCTGCGCAGTTGGCTTTCCTACGAAATGGCCTCCTATGGTCCCTGAGTGCGCTTCTGCGATTATGGAGTTCTTCCCATGCAGTAAGATACATCTGTGCAAGACTTCATCGGGGCCCAACTTATAGAGCTAGCCTGCTATCAAAGTGAAGTCTGCGGCTTTGACAACAAGTTGCTTCTTCTGCTAGATTGTAAACTCAACTGGCGCTTGCCCGGTAGTGAGAAACTCAAGAATATCGAAATAATACTCATCGGCTACTTGAACACAAAACAGCTGCGCATCAGGAAGATTGTCCTCTAGATTTGTAGGTTCCTCCCCTAACTCTATCCTAGATAAATGGTCGGGTCTTGCATTCAATCTACCTGGCTTCACAATAACCTCAAAATCATACTCCTAGAAGAGCAGTAGCCATCTGCAAATTCTTCCCCCTAACACTGGCTTATTAACCAAGTATTTCAAAGCAGAATGGTCAGTATACATTTTAAAATGAGCACCCAATAGATAGTGTTTGAACTTCTGTAAGGCATACACCATAGCTAGTCCTTCTCTTTCTGTAGTGGTGTAGTTCTTCTCAGCTGTGGACATCTTTATGCTAGAGTAAGCAATGGGGTGGTCGATACCTCCTTCTCTAGGTTGTGTAAGTACAACCCCTAATGCTATGGAAGAAGCATCTACATGAACATGAAAGGGTTTTGTCCAGTCTGGGAAAACTAGAATAGGCACTGTAATCATCTTTTCTTTAAGTGTGTCCAAGCTCTGTTGGCATTCTTCTGTCCATTGGAATTTCGAATCCTTTTTCAGCAATCTTTCCATAGGCGCAGTTATTTTTGCATAACCCTTGATAAATTTCCTGTAGTACCCTGTATGTCCCAATGTAGTGCACAATTGTTTGACTGAGTTGGGCACAGGTAAGTTAGCAATGATGGCAACCTTCGCAGGATCCATCAGGAGTCCTTGTCTGCATACAATATGACCCAACAGAAAACCAAAAGGAGCACATAAAATACATTTTTTCAAGTTAAGGGAAATCTGATACTGTCTACATTTTTCTAACATCATCCGCAGATTCCCTATATGGTTCTTTAGTAAACCAAACACAGTCCAGTCATCAAAATAGACTTCTAGAAACTTATGAATGAATTCTTTAAAAACAACAACAACGACTCTAGAGAAGATAGCAGGAGCATTTTTAAGACCAAAGGGCATTACCGTATATTGGAATGAGCCCCATTCAGTTGCAAAAGTGGTCTTATGGCGGTCCTCTAGATGGATTCTGATCTGATGGTATCCCGAAAAGCCATCAATGAACGAGTAAGCCTCTTGTCCCCCAAAATTATCAACCACTTCGTCTGTAAAGGGCGTAGGAAATGGATCATGCGCTGATGCGTCGTTCAGCTTGCGGAGGTCCACGCAGATTCTTATTTCATTTTTTGCCTTTTTGTCTTGTACCACCATAGGACTAATCCAATCACTTTCCTCTACTGGCTCAATGATACCTACTGCGAGCATCTTATCAATTTCTTCTCTAACCTTTTCTTTATATCGCGGGTTCAACCTGTACGGGCGTTGTTTTACTGGCTTGGTGTCTGCTTTCAAAGGTATGCGCATAAATCCTAAATCTCCTAGGATGCCTTTCATTTCTGTAAACTTGGTAGGAAATATATCCTGGTAGTCACGTAGTAAATCTACAATATGGCCAACAGTTTCATCATCCCAATAATCTCCTATAGAAGCAAACTTGGGTTCGGCTTCTGTACCAATGTTAATCTTCTTGAGCTTGATGTGTTCTGTAATGGCAGGGATATCAAGCTGAGGGCCTTCGAATTTGCGCATCCCTTCTGATTATGGAATATTGATGTTGCGAGGATCATCTTCCTCTTCACCAGTGGTGAAATTATAGCATTCCAGGGCATGTTCCATCTGGACAGCCTAGTCTAGTTGAGAATATTCTGGTAAAGGACATTGTTCAAATACCTTCTTTCTAATACACTTTAAAGCGTGGTTGATGGTTGGATGTTCTGAATCAAAGCTGAAGGTAAGTTGAAAACTTTCCATCATAAGAGGCCAAGTGATAGTGCCTCTGTGCAATTCTGTTTCAGTGTACCAGTTCCTTGGAACTGTATCCAACATGTGGATGAATAGGTGAACCCACTCATCCTCTGGAATATCTGACCATTGCTGAATACATGCTTCAACGTGTGAACTGGGGTCACTCTGTCCATCATATTTGCGCAACACTTCTGCTGTAGTTTCCTGAAATCTGCGCAATATCAATCTGCGACAGTCTTTCCATGTGTCAATATTTTTTTTATGCGCACCCCACCATCTTGCGGGTGTAGCGCGCAGTGCTACATCCAATGCTTGTATGCGCTGCTCATCTGGGATTTGTTGTTCATATGTATGTATGAATTCACTTACTTCAGTTAAACCATCAAAGATTGGAGTGTTATTCAATTCTGTTCCAATCCATCGAATGGATTTAGTCATCATGGCACAATGCCTTGCAGAAACCTCATGTAAGCGATTCTGCCAGTTTTCCAGTCCTACTTCTGAATTTGATGTGCACGAGCTATCGCATCGCCAGCTGATATGGCCGTCCGCTATGGGATTGACATAATCATTATGACTAGCAGTCATCTGGTACAAACTTTCCATGTGGCACGCTTCTTCTTCTGCTCGAATGGGTTCAATATATCAAGGTCCTTGAAGGGGATCAAGCAGTGCAATGACCCTAATCTGCTCATCCTCAAAGGTCATCTGTCTTTTCTTCAAATTAATGACATCCAAATTATCAAATGCCCAGTCTATGCCTAAAAGTGCTGGGTACGGTCTACTGTCATTCAAAATTTTGATTACTTCGAAGTCTGCAAAACTTCTTACTCCCTCAATATCAATAGATACATTGGGTAATCTGCCCAATGGAGAAACTCGTTGCTGATTTGCAATTCGTAGATGGATAGGAGATCTGGTAAGCTGAGGACTACCCATCTGTTCCCATGTCTGCATGGTGAGAACATTAACTTCTGAGCCTAAATCCAAAATGACTTCATCCATCTCAAATGCTCTAATCTGCGCTGTGAGTCTCATCTCTCTTCCAGTTCTAGTATGACTCCCAATCTGATGAACAGCACGCTGCAGTGTATTCATCAAAGCAGATTGTTGACACTGATCCAACAGGTGTTGAAGTTCCATAGTTGCTTTTTCATTGTGCAACAACTTTAAGCAGTTTCTCAAGAAAGCATGAACACTGCCTAGTGCATCCTCCTCATCAGGCCTTCCAGATGTAGTGGCCTGGTCTTGTACCCAATTCTCTTGATGCGGCATATGCGGTCTGATATCGTTATGTGGAATTGCGACAGAACTTGAAGATCGCGGATCTAAGAAATACTCTTGAGCTTGCTTGAATGCTTCTTTTTGCTTCTGTAGGTCAAGTGGGGATGGTTTAATATTAGCGTGGTGCACCCATTGCGTCGTTGGTTTTCCAGTTCCCGACTCTGGCGCACCAATGGTTGTTCCACTGCGCATCACTATATTAACTGTAGGATCTGGTTCTCTTTTTTCTGCTCCAATCAACTGGATATTCTGGTTAACCTGTGGCATCTTTTCTTACATCTGGGCCATCAACTGAGGGCATTCTTCAATGACATGATCATAATATTTACAGTATCTGCAGATGGTTGTAGGATTTTGGCAATCCCTTGCATAATGACCTTGAGCTCCACAGTTATAGCAAGTGATCTGTCCTCGTCCACGACCAAAACCTGCTGCGCGTCCACGGCCCCTGTAAATTCCTCCTCTACCTTCGCGAGCTTAGTCATATTGCGGACCTGCTGTGGGTCCATGTGCCTCTGACTGTACTCTATAAACATCATGTTTTCTTTCCATGATAAGTTCATATGCTCTGCGATTGTTCTCATCATGGCCTACTGATTTACAGAAATTTCAATATAGATTCTTTGGAGTTTGTACGTATTTCTGTAACAAGTGACACTCTTGTGTTCTGTGACCTCTAGTTCTACAGATTTCACACCAAGGCCCATGTGCCTGTGGTAAAGGGTTAGGTGCTCCAGTCGCAATATACTTTATGAAAACGGGACAATGGTCCTTTGAATGACCTTGTGCTCTACATTTTGTACACCAAATTTCTTCTTTAACATCCTTTCCTTTCTTAATATCATGCACTTGCAAGGTTAGGTTTGCTAACTGGTTCTGCAACTGCGCAACATCGTTGCTTGTTCCAGCAATTGGTGAAGCTTCTAGTTTCATAGCCATCTTTAGAGCTTGTTCCTGAGTAGTGAGATTCTATTGCATAAGAGGAAGTCTAATATGAGGAAGCAGCGCAGTAATGAACCATTCCTTATGCTGCTGCGGTGCAAACTCAAAGGTTACTTGATCTATCAAGGCTTTGAACTTCTGGTCAAAGTCCCATACTGACTCTGTAGGCAACTGTTTTATGTCTTTGAGCTCGGTTATGCACTGTGATTTTGATTTAGGTTTCTTGAATTCTCTAATGATAACATTTCTGACATCAGCAAGCGTCCTATTCTGTGCTGCTGAGTATTTCATGAACATGGTTAAGGCTCTTTCTCTTAGTGTTGTTACTAACTGAACCAACTTAGCATCATCATCATTAATTTGCTTAATCGTCCAAATGGTTTCACATAGGAACCAGTGCTGCTCAGGGTCTTCTAGCCTTGTTCACCTAAAGGTTGGTAGCTTCATCTCATCACCCATCCTCCTTGCGCTAGGTTGATGTGGAGGTGCTGTAGCACTTCCTCCGGGATGGTTAAACAAAGGTGGGGCTGAGGTACTAGAAGTACCGTGCGGGCTACTAGAGGGAGTTACTGCGGGGTTATGCTGAGCCCCATCTGGCTTTTGCGGTGTAAAAAAGTGATAAGGGATATGAGCACTCCCTTGTCTCTCTATATGGCTCGCTCTAGGAGCTCGACTATCTTCTGGGCTAGACTCAAAAGAATGTTAGTAAAGGCCTACTTTATACCATTTTCCACTACAAGTGCAACCAATAACTTCAAGATCACTATCAAAATCTGCGGACATTACTTGTCTATGCTATTCATTGGAAGCTATGCATAGTTTTCCTTTTTCATACAGGAGCATTTTAATCCATAAGTTCAGAGAATTTAAGAACTTACCCCTGTATGCTTGGAAGAAGCTCCTCTCAGCTTCGCTGAAGCTCTTTCTCGTATCTACTGCAAACTCGGTGATGAAGCCTTCCAGCAGATTGTTCAACCAAAAGTCTACTGCGCGGGACACAGGATTATCTACCCGCTTCAAAATGTTAACTAGCTCAGGCGTCCAAATGACGGGTTGATCAACATGCACAGTGGGTCCAGTATCTGCTAGCTTGGCTACCCACACATGCAACTCAAGTGAAAATGTTACGAAGAAAATTTTGTGAAGGTCAGTATAAATATGCTTCTGCAACCAGTCTTCTATCTGAAGCCTAGAGCTTCTATTTTCTCGTTCAGCGAACTCTCTCGCCTTTGAATCAAACCACTCTTGAATTTCTTTAGCTGTAGGATTCCAGCACCACATTGCCTTCAAAATAATAGGGTTAAAGCCGAGGACGAAACCATTTGTTGGTTGAGCAAGTCTCAAGGCAACAAGTCGCAAGGCAATCGAACCATTTGTTGGCTGAGAAAGTCTCAAGGCAACAAGTCACAAGGCAACGGAACCATTTGTTGGATGAGCAAGTCTCAAGGCAATAATTCGCAAGGCAACGGAACCATTTGTTGGCTGAGCAAGTCTCAAGGCAACAAGTCGCAAGGCAATGAAACCATTTGTTGGCTGAGCAAGTCTCAAGGCAACAAGTCGCAAGGCAATGGAACCATTTGTTGGCTGCTTTCTGGACAGACCCGGGTTTTCAGGAGGCGCAGCAACACACACCCATTGGCGCACTGGCCCTTTCGGCAACAGGCTACGCAGCAGCCCGAGGTCTCACCCAAAGTGGCTACGGGGGGGCTAAGGAATCAGGTTTCCTTAACCAGGGTGGTGTGAAATCCACAGTCTTCTCTCTTCCCTGCTTCCGCAGTAACTTTTGAATGGAGCATCTAATTCTTTCACAGGTTATACAGCACAACAGTGCTGGAGCTTACTCACCTTAGCCTAGTTGCGCAGCACCTCCGCACCTGCGCACAAGGCGTTTACCCGCTACGTTTGCTACATGATGTATCGCTTCTGTGCTCACGCCACAGCGCAACAACAAAATCCTTACGCGCCGCGGCAATAGTGTTCTTACGGGCTCCTCCAACAGTGCACAAGTATAACTTCTAAGGGAGCTTCGAGAACTTACTTTACATATTCATTCATAAATATAGAGAAACATTCGTGAAAACATAGATAGCAACACATAGACATGCATTCACATAAACATCACCATAACAACTAGAATTATGTGGTTCGCCTCCATGGGGAAATCACATTCACGGGAACTGTATTCTATATTAACTCAAAATGGGAATTACACAGTACGTTGCGCACACAGCTGCAGCCTTAGATCTTTCTCAGAAACTCCATGCACACAGCTGGGAGCCCTTCTCTTAGATCTATTCTCTCCTTCTATAGAGATTACAACGACTCAGACATCAACTTAGACTGTCTGCAAACTCAGTGACTAGCTCTACAGCTATCTGACTCTCTAACTCCTTGGCCTTCTAACCAATCTATCTCTGACCCATCTAACATCTAACCTTCTTCCCTTTACAATTACACATATATATAGGTGGCCCTGAAGGTCACACCTTTACAAAACTGTGGGCCTTTCCCAACAGTGATCCCCAAAAACCCTAACCGCGGATATGGCTAGGTGTACTGTAGGTGCCACTTGCAGTCATGTCGCCGCTTCCTGCAGACTCCATGATTTCCGGCACAGATTGCGGGTATGGGCACCGCTTCATCGTTCTCTGCTCCTTGTCCTTTGCCTTCAATTCTTTGGTCCGTTGCTCTTCCTTGGTCAGAGCAACCATAACTTCTATACTTAGCCTTAATGAGGGTAGCTGAGCCCTCTATTCTGTCGCTTCATTTATTGTGGTAGCTAAGCTTTCTACTGGGCCACATTCACTCTCCTTTTACATGTGCGTGCGAGCTCTGCAATTTCTGGCCCGTAATCTGCGCCGAGCTCATCCATCTGGTGCTGTACTGTGCATTGTTCACTTCTGCCCAACATTGGTGCTTTTACTCAAAATTAGCATTTCTTCCCTTCAACACTTGTGCTTTTTCCTCAAAATTCGCAGCTTTACTATAGCTGCGGCCTATGCTCCAACAAAGGACTCTTTATATGTGTGACAGTGCCCGTGAGTCTTGATATCAGGACATATTCTTCGTCACTTGAAGATTCATCACTTTCTTCTCTGGCTCTCTTCCTTGGAGGTTCATCATCTTCTGCAGTGCGAGCATGGTGCCTTTTCTTGTTGGTCTTCTTCTTGTTGGATACACTTTTGTTTTTGGGACAATCTCTAGAATAGTGTCCCTTCTCATCACATCTATAGCATCTAATGTTGGATATATATTTCTTAAGCTTTCTAGAGTGGTTCCTTTGATTATGGTGGTGGCTCTCCCTCCTATTGTGGTGGTGCTCCTTCTTGTTTTTATTCCTTCTGGAGTGTGTTGTGAGAGCTTGATCGTCGTTTGTTCCCATTTTCTCTTCTCGATATACAAGTCGAGCTTCTTCTTGTGAGAATTCCTCCCGCAACCTACTGATTGTGATTAACTTCTTTCTAGCACAAATCCCTTGAATGAAGGAATCCCAAGATATAGGGAGACCATTCAAGGTGGTCATCATAATTTCTCAATTCTCTATGTTTTCTAGCGCAACTTCAAGTTCCTCCTTGATTTGGGAGACCCTTGTAAAGTAGGACTGCATGGTCTCTACATTCTGGATCTTCACATTGTTATATTTTCACTATTTAATTCAATATGATCTAGGATCTTATATGAGAGAATAACATGT
Source organism: Larix kaempferi (assembly GCA_027924585.1). Classification (NCBI taxonomy): domain Eukaryota; kingdom Viridiplantae; phylum Streptophyta; class Pinopsida; order Pinales; family Pinaceae; genus Larix; species Larix kaempferi. The sequence continues at coordinate 7,751,897 of BSBM01000494.1, forward strand.
ACAGCAAATCAAACACAAGAGACAAGAGACACAAAGAGTTTCATCGGGGAATCTATAAAGGAGAAAACCCCACAACTTCCTCAGAGATAGAATGAGCAACAATACAAAACCCCAAAAGATAGAAATGGTCTCCAACAACTTCTCTCTTCTTCACTTGTGCAAACTCCTCCTCTCTCTCACTATGTGACTTGAGTGAGTGAGTGAATGAATAAATAGAGAGGAGCACCGTCTCTATTTATACTTTACTTTCACTTGAATTTTAACCCTAACTGGGACAACTTCTCCTAGGAGATTCTTATAACCCGTTACCACTTAACTCATGGCCGAATCCTTTAGGGGAGTCTAATAACCCTTTCAAATACAATAATAGCTTTCCCGATCGGAGGAATAAAACCTCTCTGTCAGAAGTACAATAACATATTATTGCAATATAAAATATACAATTGAATACATTCTAAAGTTACAAATACATTAACACTCCCTCTTAACTAGGAAGGTATTCTCTTGACACAGTTCATCAGCATAAGTCTTCATCACTAGATCATCATCAAAGCTGGATCATCATTGTCACTGTTGCTACTATCTCGAACATCAGTCTCCAATTTACTCTTCATAGGAAGTTCTACAAAGCCAACCCTTTTTCATGTTGGATGTAGGCCTAGCCTCCATGTAGGTCTTCATCATCTCTGCGAGCAAGCCATCAAATAGGTACATCTTAGGAATTATTATATGCCTCTTGCAAAAACTTACAAGATCTCCTAGGACTGATTATATGCCTCTACAAAACCTGAAGGAGCATCCCAGGACTGATTATATGCCATTGAAAAACCTGCAAGATCTCCCAGGACTGATTATATGCCACTGCAAAACCTGAAGGAGCATCCCAGGACTGATTATATGCCTCTGCAAAACCTGTGTACCCTACTGTCACCTCATCATCTTCAAATCATCTCATCGTCATATGGAGCACATCCAAGATGCACATCACAATGTCTCCAGTATGGGAGGACTTTCCTACCACCATACAAGACCCAGTATACCAACATGCAAGGAATTGCCTACCATCATGTGGGACATAGCACTTACATCAACCGACATGGGAGGAATTTCCTACCACCAATCGAGAAAGGCTCAGCAATTACATCAACGAACATGGGAGGACCACCCTACCACCATGTCGAAAAATCTCAGCAATTACATCAACGACCATGGGAGGACCAACCTACCATCATGTCAGAAAATACCATGTGCATCTGCGTCTTCTTGACTCATCACTTCCCCTTGGAAGGAACCTCGATATGAAGTACACCAAGCTTCTGTTGATGCCTCGGATATCGTAGCATCAATCAGAAAGGGATTCTCCCCGAGAGACAGTCCCAATTAGACTATCTCCCGTTTGGTGTAGGGAATCCGTCCGGTTAGCGGTTCCGGCAACCGTGTTTTTTGGACTTTAAATCCGATTTTACCGGTTATGGCCCGATCCACCTTTCTTTTGGGTTTTATGTGTTTTAAATGAGATGCACATGCCTAAATTATACTTAATCTAAATGCAATTGAAACAGATCTAAATCTAGAAACAGGAACACATCTATCTATCCCTGCAGGGGAACACGCTTAAGGGGAGCAATCAGCTGTAACAGTTATCGTAATCAAAGAACAGATAGCTATTATTTCTCACGATGAAAGCTACAGCGATATGAAGATCTTGAGAAGGTAGCTTCTCAATCAGCATGGGACGCACCTATTGCTCATACAACAGAGGGAAACGAAAGGATAAAGAATGCATCTATTGCTCATAAACAGAAGAAAGCAAAATTATCTAATCTATGTAACAAAATAAAGAAACAGATCTAAACGTAAGAAAACTGAAATTAAACTCAAAGATCCCTGCAAGGAGCAATTTAAAGTCATGAACAATGAGCCACATGGATTACCCGGAAGAAAGAACAGTTAGCTATTCGATCTAGACAGAGAAATTCACTGCAATACATTTCATTGTTCACAAAATAGAGAGAACGCATGCATAGATGAGAGCAAAAATCATTAATGCAAAGAAATAATTCAGAAGTCAAGAATGATCTCACATTGCAGAATTGCAGTCATTAGAATAGTCCAACACAAAGCAACTCAACATTCCAAGCAAAACGTCCATCTCCCATGGCTTCTATTAGAAAATTTCAATTTACAGAGCCGATACAAGATAGCTCATATCATTTGCCCAAAATTTTCATTCCCTGCCAAAAGTCCTTTCTAATCTTTCCTAGCTCCTATTTATAGTTACAAATCTGCTCTCTGGGCTGACACCTAGCATTCCCCACCTGTCATTTACAGGAATTTCCACTATATTCGACCCCCAAAAATGGCCGCTTCATTTACAAAAAATGTTTTTTTTTTTTTTTTTTTTGACAAAATCAGGGACAACTGTCCCACGGCTTACGCCTTACATATTCCAATATACATAACAGAAAAATTGCTAAAATCAAAACGTTCCCTGCTGGGCACGTGTCGGGCTGAAGAGAGTGGCTCACTGAATTCATCTCCTTCATTGCTGTGCGTGAGCTTCTGCTGGCAAAGGGTCGCCCAAGTTGATTGTCATTGGTGCTGCCTGGGCAGAGGCCCTTGAATCCCCTATTGATGCTGCTCCTGTTTGGGAAGGGGGAATTGAACTGGCCGGCTTTTCTGTCATTGCTGGGGAAGAGGCTGCCGGGAGAGAGGCTGCCGGATCCACTGACGTTCCTGCTGCTGCTGCAGCTTTCCTGACCTCCTCTTCTATGTAGCTGTGCCACACACCTGTGTCCCTTATGATTATGTTTGCTGCAGCAGGAAACAGGATTTTCTGAGAAGTTACATTCTTCCCGAGTTCTATTTTAATGCTTTGTACTTCTGCTTCAGCAACTTGATATGTTTCCTTCAACAGATGATTGTGAAGTGTTGATGAACCGATGTAATGTTGGAGATCATCCATGGCCAGGACATCAATGCTTTTCACATAATCCATCTGGACGCCTAGCTCTTCTTTTAGTTGAGACAACCGCTGCTCCTTTTCCGGGAAGCCTTCTAGGGTCTGAGGGAAACTCAATGTGCAGTTGTCATGAACTCCTTTGAGCTTTTGGTATAGGTTGTTGATTCTATCTGTTGTCCTCTGCACACTGGCCATTAGCTTATTGGCACAGTTCCTACCAAACTCCAACAAGGCTATATCTTCATTAAAATCTTCCACGGCCTTAAAAGGAAGATGCGGGGGGAAACCTCCTTTCCCTTCCCTCCATGCCATCTGACTTATGACATTTGCTTTGACACAGGTATTCTTAGCTTTGAGCCTGTGGGCTTCCGCATTAACCTCCTTTAGCCTAACCGTCATGGCCTTGAGTTTGCATACCTCATCAGTGATTAGCTCTTGAGAGCCATACACTTGCTGTAGGATATTGCATGACAGCTCGTGGAAGGGGGACATGTCCAAGGTTCTGCTTTCCGCTTGCTCTAAACGCTCAGCTAATGCCTTCTTGTCTGCTTCTAGTTGGGAAGCCTTTTCTTCTGCTCCACTCTTCTCCGCTTCTGCAATCATTATTTGGAGTGCTAGCTGGTCCTTTTCCTCCTCCAGGTAGCTGTACTTATTTGCCAACTCCTTATGCTCAGCGTACAAGCAATTGTATTTGTTCACTGCCAGGTCTCTTTGGGCTTGCTCATTAGCCACATTTTGTTGCAGGGTACGTGCTCTCTTCTTTGTCAATATATTTTCTTTGACTATAACCCCTACATTGGCAAATGATGCCTGTGCTGTTGCTATAGCTGCGGATGCCATGGCGATGGGATCTGCGTCTGTGTTTTGCATGACAGCGACCTCTCGGCGAGTAACTATGTCATCATGGAAGGGACTTTTAATCCTCTCTTCTGATTGGAGGACCATTGTTTTCCTTTTCTTGTCATAGACAAACTCATTCCATTTGGACACCGTACGTTTCCCAGATGGAGTGTACGGTACAATTGGTCGGTTTATGATGTCTATGTCTTCTTCCATAGGTGGGGTTCGGACTTCCTGAGCAGGGTCTGTTCCTTCCTTTTGGGTACCAGAGCCACCTGCTTGAGAGGTGTCTATCTCCATGTCTTGCACACCGGACCCACCTGCCTCGGTATTTTCCCTTGTCTTTAATTCTTCCTCCGCCTTCTTCCTTGCTTCAGCTCGCTCAGTCTCTGCTTCCTTCTGCTTTTGGGCTTCTTCAGCCTCCTTCCGCAGTCTTTCACTTTCAGCGTCTTGTTGCTTTCTCGCTTCCTCGGCTTCCTTTTGTAACCTTGCCTCTTCTCTTAATCTGAGCTCTTCCTGAGCTCGGGCATCCTTGGCTTCTCTCTCCTTTTGCTGGATGGTCTTCTGGGCTTTGGTTGAGCTAGAGCTCGCTCCAGCACTTTGGCGACAGATCCGTAGCTCAGTCATGTTGCTGATGCCTCTGAATGCCTCCTCCTCGGCATCGGGGTAGTGGGAGTATTCGAAGTTAGCATAGTTCCCCTTGCAATGCTCGGCCACTTTACCCTTTCTGTCGTTCCTGTGGAAGATGACCTCACCGAAATGGAAGGCCTTCAACTCTTGAACAAATTCGTCGGCAGAGGCCACTCCAGAAAACTTGTAAGCACCTATGCAGAAAGGTAGGGGGGGAAAGGAAGCCTTGTGTAGCTTGTGGAGGAATGCTCCGATCCCATCCAAGAAGAGTTGTCTTACTGCTTCCTTGAGCACCACATAGTCTGTGGCATACTGCGGCAATATGTATGGGGGCTTAGTCCCTCCGAACATTCTCAAGTAGGTACCTTGTTCTGAAAAGTAGAAGTCCCCATAATCCTCAAGGACTTCCAAAGCGTTTTGTGACAGGCAACTTGGTTCTTCCTTGAACATTTTCTCGTATAGGGGCATGATGAACCCCTCACAGATGAGTTTGTAGCTGGGCTTGTAATTCTGAGCCCACAACATCTTGAATGCGATGTAGACCGGGGCTGTGGCCCTATCCCATGTACACCCCAATCCGGGGAACTCTATCTTGGCCAAGATACAATCTATTAGGTATGAAGACATGAAGAATTCAGCCTTCTTCATGGCCAGCCCGGGTTTAGCAGCACTTATCATTGAGGCCAGACTATCTGACAAGATAGTGGCCCAGTCAAACACGGTTCCCTGAAATGCCACATAGTGAATAATAGGGACCCACTGAATCTTATATACTGTGCCATCGGGCATGCCGAATATTCTGCATAGCATTAAAGCGATCAATCTGAAAGGGGCCCTCAGGTTCTGCACGTCATATTCATCATCTCCCCTTAATAGCTTCTTGGCCATCTCGACGTTATCCATTTGGCCCAACCACTCGTCAGTCAGAGCTTGTTGGACACGGGGAAATCTGTAGGCCACCGCAACATACGCGGGTTGAAACGAAGCAATAGCCACTTTCTTGCTGTCATTTATCACTCTCCCATCAGCATCTGCATGTTGGAGTATCCACCCGATCACTTCAGCACAGGGGAACAGCTCAGGGCGGGTAGCGGCTCTAGTTATGCCTGAGGCTCTGATATTTTGATAGATCGGTGCCTCCTCCAGCAACATATCTGGGATCTCTTGGTCCCTGATCATTCTGTATATGTCATCCCATCTGATTTCTGGATGGACACCAGTGGTGCACTTGGTGTCCTGGAGCGAGGTTTCCATCTTGGGAGGGGCAGGCTTCTTTTCTGTCATCCTCGCCTTCTTCTTACCGGTTTTCGGCATCTTGATTTATTCCTGATAACATCCACATCAAAGTCATCATTTGAGCAACAGGCTGTAAGGTTTTAGCAGAGAGCAACATCGTTTTAATATCAATGAGATAAGTCAATGAAGCAAAATATTTAGGAAGCAAAACATTATTTCAACACAAGACTCAAATTGGACATTTGCAGCTCTGAAAGACGAGTATGGGATAAGCTATGTTGCGGAAGCTATTTGTTTTCGGACCGATAGGCGATTCACGGAAGCAATTGGCTTCCGGTTCCGCCTCGCGGAAGGAGATGTCTTTCATTATAACTGCGGTTGGAGAGGTTGATGGCGGGGAGACGCGGGTTGACTCAGTGAGGGCTATGGATGCTATCGTCACGCGCGGCCACTCGCCGAGTCACTACGGGGTACTTTTAGTCTGAGCGAAGGTGACGGCGCCGGGGAAATGCTGACGGGGAGTGCTAGGGCGGCCATGGCTTCAGGTTTCGGCTCTCGTGGCTTAAACGCTTACGGGTTTCGGCTCGCGTGTAGGGGCTGGGGCTTATGGAAAGGGCCCAGGGTTTTAAGTCCGAGTTAACGGCCCGGGACATGGAAAGCCCATAGAGTTTTGATAACTTAACCCACGACGAGGGGCGCAGCCTGGGGTTTAAAAACAAAACAGGGCATGGTTAACCGCCCGCACCCACCACTATTGAAATAAAATATAACGTTTTCACGAAGGCCTATGACGATTTTGTAAAATGAAAACTCCGTTCACTGTACCTGACGGGCAAAACATAGCCCTTAACGGGTGTTTTGACTGTCACAATCCCGCTAAAACCCAATGTTTTCCCCAAAAGGACAACTCAGTAGTGAAAATCAAGGTTAAGATCCTACCTGGCACCGTGGGGATTGCTTGAGTAGGGTGGCTGCGAGCACGGATGCGCGAGGTGAGCTGGAGCGATTTGCACGGTATCGCACGTCGCTGGCCGGTTCAAAACAATGGTGTATTGGTCGAGCCCCCCACCGTATTTTATAAAGAATGGGCACGTGTGAGCCTTTAATTCGGTAGGTGGCGTGGTTAAAACGGGGTTTAAAATCGCCGCGCGTAGCGGTCATGTCAAAGCACCTCGGTTTCCGTGCGACCGCCATTCGCGGGGCTAGTTCGCGAAATGTATCCGCCATTGCGGAAGGATTCAATGAAAGCTTCCGACGTTTCGGGGCTTACTGCGGAAAGGAAGCTCGAAGCCTCCCGCGAGAGACCGCCGCGTAGCGGACGGGTAACGCCAAAGCTTCCGCCCTTTCGGAACGATATAGCGAATGCTCCCGGTATTTTCGGAAGACTTTTGCGGAAGCTTCCGCGAACCAAAATTTCAAAGTCTCGTTGATTTTTTCGGGAAGGTTTGGCGAAGGCTCCCGCTAGTTTCGGAAGGCTTCCGTGAATGGCTTCCGCCGTTTCGGAAGCAAAACTTAAACTTTTCCGCATATTCACCCGGGGTCGTTTCGGAATCCTTTTGCCGAGCGGGTTAAGCGATTGGCTTCCGCTGTTTCGGAAAGGTTTCATGAAGGCTCCCGCGGTTTCGGGAGCAAAAGGCTGAAGGCTTTTGCCGAAGCTCTCCGAAAAATTCTAAGTTCTTTCATACTTTGGGAGGAAAACGTGAATTCCTGCGCGGGACTTATCCGAATGGTTTCCGCCGTTTCGGGACGCTTTATTGAATTCCCCCGCCAGACTTATCCGAATGGCTTCCACCGTTTCGGAACGTTTTAGTGAATTCCCCCGCCGTTTCGGGAAGGGAACTCCAATTTCTCCGCGGACGGTTGTAATATGTTCTAAGTGTTTTCCGGGAGACTAAGGCGAATGTGTCCCGCCATTTCGGAAGGAAATCCGGAACCTTTCCGCGGTCGCGGAAGGTTTGAGTGAAAGGCTTCACCGTTTCGGGGGCTAAGCCGTTCCGCAGAAGCAATGATCGAAAAAAATTTCCAAGTCTTTTACTTCGGAAGAAGTTGATGAATCCCTTTGTGTTATTTCGGCAAGTTTAACCGAATGGCTTCCGCCGTTTCGGGAGACAGAGCTGAATCGTTCCGCCGTTTTGGCAAGGTTTCACCAACGGTTTCCGCAGCTTATGGTCATAATCAGAGTCCTTTTCCGGAGAGGTAAAACACGTTGGCTTCCGCCGTTTCGGGTGGCTTTGTTGAATTCCTCGCCGTTTCGGGAGAACAACTCGGATTTCTCCGCGGTTGCGGAAGGCTTGAGCGAAAGCTTCCACCGTTTCGGGTGGTCTTGCCCAATGTCTTCCGCTGATTTTGGCAAAGAGAATCTAAGTCCTCCTTTCGGAAGGTTGGACGCTTGACTTCCGCCGCTTCGGGACAATGTCCGAATTATTCCAAAACGTTTGGGAAAAAACTAAGTTATCTTTTGGCTTATTGGGGAAATCATGGAAGGATTGACGGCAAGCTGTTCAGCAGGGAAGCAGAAATTTATGTTGAAAACAGAGCTGACGGCTGGGATGGCTTCTCAAGAAAAATTTCTACAAAAAATAAAGGAGGGGCCCCAACATGTACAAAATTTTGGGGAGGGGTGTTGCTGCAACAACAATGGCGAGTCGCTGGCGAACACAGATCTCTGAAAAAATACCCTACATGGTCCGGAACCTCATTAAAACATCCGTCTCGGGTGCACTACTCAGCTGAGCATTTTAGACTCATGCGGGGAAAGGAGCACTTTTCCTGCTAGCCATTGGGGAAAGGGGAGCTTCGACCGAGACATCTTCACCACTCTCAGAGGGCCAGCATATGAGATTCATTTTAAGAGGGTCATCCCTCAAATGGTCACTACTGCCGGACTCCACAGGATTTGCAACACTTTCTCATGGACACTATTGTTCTTGTTCCTCATTCCCATGCGGCTGGCATCCTTTGGGATGCTTGTACTTTGGACAGCTTAGCTGTTTGAGCCTTCCAGGGATATTTTCTTTTGGACAGATCTTTGATTTGGGCTCCTCAATCCATAATGTCCTTTTGTGTGAGTTAGAGGTTTTATTGATTTGTTCAAACTTCACGGACGGAGAGGAGCCCATTTTGAGCTGGGCCTTTTTGGACATCCTTCTTGATTTTACATGTCCCTTTTGCTTTTGTCTCAGCCATGCTTTAATTGAGGCGAGAATCCCTAGAAAACAGACTCTTGAATGTAGGCCATTTTGGCTTTTAAATCAGCAGCATGGAGTCATTTCAATACCCCGTGTCCTCGAGAGGTGCCACTTTCCATGGGTCCAGCTTAGGTAACCTTTCTTGAGATGCCTTTGAAGTGTGAGAGTGGGTGGAGCCCAACGATAGTAGTGAAGATGGCCATGGGTCTCTGCTATTGAACAGGATTAGTGTGACTAGCAGGGTAGGCTTCCCCCCTTTTGAATATTTCAGCGAGAGCACAGCAGACCGGGTTTACTGAGCAGGGTTCCGGACTCATGGGTTGCAAGTTTTCTTTGAGAGAGATATCTTCAACGGGAAACTCAACAAAAAAGGGGCTTCAGAAAACAAAACCTATCGAAAAGTTCAAATAACAAAGAAGGAAACAAAGTGGCCGAAAAATAAAACAGCTAAAGGCGAAAGCGAAAAGACAATTTTATTTATGTACAGGAAGTCTCGATGAGACTATGCAAAATATCGTTTCAGGGCGAGGCCATTGAGCGGAAGGGCTACTTCCTCTCCCTCGAGATTTGTCAATTTATAAGTGGATGGGCCTAATTTTGCAGAAATTTGGTACGGGCCTACCCATAGATGTTGAAATTTCGTATGCATTCCTTTGCCTTCGTGATTATGGTCCCATTTCAGGACTAAATCCCCAACTTCAAAGTCCCTCTTGCCAGATTTCCTCTTATCGAACCATCTCTTAACTATGTCCTGATGCTGATGAAATCGGTCTTTAGCTTTGTGTCGGGCTTCTTCCAGTCGAAGCAGGGTATCTATCCTGGATTGTAAGGCTTGGCTACCAGAACCCCGAGAGGCTTGGGACAATTGTAAGGATGGCAGTAAGATGTTTGGGGGAAGTATGGCTTCCTTGCCATAGACGAGAGTGAAAGGGGAGACACCTACAGCATTCTTCAGGGTTACTCTATCTGCCCATAAGGCGTTTGGGAGAGCCACATGCCAACTTCTCTGGTTTTCTATCACAGTTTTCTTGAGGATTGGAATCAGATTCTTGTTTGAGGATTCACCTAATCCGTTTCCCTGAGGGTAGTAATTGGCTGAATAATGCAACTTAATTCCCCATTCATAAACAAATTCATTTATCTTGCAAGATGAAAAATAAGTAGCATTATCAAAAACAAGGGAAATTGGAACCCCAAACCTAGTTATGATGTTCTCTTTCAAGAAGCTGATAACTGCGTCTTCATTGATCTTGCGCAACGGGATGGCCTCCGTCCACCTGGTGAAGTAATCGGTAGCCGTCAGAATGTATCGGTGTTGCAAGGAAGAATTTGGATTTATTTCTCCGATAACATCTATGCCCCATTGCTCAAAAGGCTCAGAGATGATGACCGGCTGTAATGGGCCTGCGGCCTTAGGTAACTTCCCAGCGCTTCTTTGACATACATCACAGTTTCGTGCGTATGTGTGGGCATCTCAAAACAGAGTGGGCCAGTAATAACCAGCTCTCAGTATCTTGTGTGCTGTCGTCTCTCCTGAATAATGGCCACCTGCGGGGCCATCATGCAATTCTTTGACAACTTTGTTTGCATCCTCCTTTTCCAAACACCTCAGAAGGACTCCATCATAATTCTTTCTAAAAAGAATCCCATCAATGATCTGATAGGGTGCCGATTTCAAGCGGAGTGCCCTTCTTTGTTTAGAATTCCAGTGTTCGGGTAGATATCCTTGCTGCAAATAGTGCACTAGATCCCTATACCATGACTGGGGAGCTGTAAAGATATGGCATACTTCAACCGAATTGAGCTCAGCTTCATTTCTCCAATGGTGCTCTTCATCAGTCGAGTTTCCCGCCAGTAACTTGCATAGACCTTGTCCTTTGATGATTGTAGCCGGTTTAAATTCCAGATCATACTCCTGCAGAGCTGTGACCCAGTTTCCTCTCCTCTCTCCCAATTCCTTTTGAACGAAAAGGGATCTAACAGCTGGATGGGGAACTATGACTTTAGTTCTGTTCTTCAAAATGTATGGCCTAAACTGCTTGACTGCTTTGAAGACTGCGTAGGCATGCTTGTCAACTACGGGGTAATTCAGCTCAGCCCCTTGCAGACCAGTGCTCATAAACGAAATTGGGTACTCGTCCCCCAACTCCACCTTTTGCGTGAGTACAGCTGCGAGAGAATCATCCGAAGCGAAGGTATACAAGATGAAATCTTTATCAAAATCTGGGCTTCTTAAGGAAGGAGCTTTAGCTACAGCTGCCTTGATATCTCTAAATGCGTCCTTCTCCAAATCCGTCCACTTGAATTGTGCGCTTTGTTTAACCATCTGCTGCAATGGCTTAACGATTTGTGCAAAATCCGGAACAAATCTGCGGACAAAATTGATGGTGCCCATAAAAGACTGCATAGATTTTTTGTTGTGAGGCATTGGGATCTTATTAATAGCTTGGACTCTTTCTTGGTCGATTGACACTCCCCCTTTGGAGATGACATGACCCAAGAGCTTACCTTCGGGTACAGCAAACACGCTCTTCTTGGGATTCAAGGAAATACCATACTTCCGGCAACGGTCAAAGATGTGCCTCAGATGAACAACATGATCTTCCCTTTTCTTCGAAAAGACTGTCACATCATCTAAGTAAACAACAACACATTGCCCACCCAATCCTCGGAAGGCAATATCCATCGCCCTTTGGAATATAGCTCCAGCATTTATCAGACCAAATGGCATTCTCCTGTAAGCGAAAGTTCCCCACTTAGTCCTGAAGGTAGTCTTGAGACGATCTTCCTCGGCTACTAACACTTGATTATAGCCAGAGAAACCATCGAGGAGAGAAAACAATTCAGATCCAGACACCATTTGTAGGATATGCTCCATTGAAGGCACGGGGTAGTTGTCTTTATCTGAGGCTTTGTTTAAATTTCTGAAGTCTACACATAGCCTAATCTCTCCTGATTTCTTCCTCACGGGAACCAAGTTTGCAACCCATTCGGAATGCCAAACTTTGAAGATTATCTTAGCGTCCAGGAGCTTCTTTAATTCCTTTTGGATCAGTGGTTCAAGAGTGGGATGCATCCTCCTCAACTGCTGCTGAAATGGCTTGACACCCGCTTTCATTGGTATAACATGCTGAATGATGCGGACGTCATATGTTTTCAGATCTTCATAGGTCCATGCAAAAACATCCTTGTACTGTTTAAACAACTTAATGAACCTTTCTCTTTCTCCTGGTGAACAACATCTGCCAAGGTTGACAAATTTTGGTTCTGCCTCAGTACCCAAATTAACCAACTCATGTTGCATTGATGAGCTGTTAGTTTTGGTATTAGCTGGTCTTTTGAATTTATTTTGAAGATCGAAAAGCATTTCGAGGGACCTTACCCCTTTTGGCATGAAATTTCCCTTCTCCTCTTCCTTCTTCATCAAATCAGCATCATGTTCTTCCTCGTCTATTGCAGCTCCTTGAAAACTGTCTTCATTTGTCAGGAAGCTGATAATCTGCTCATCATCATCGAAGATTCTGAAGTTTGTGATGTTATCGGGAATGGAAGGCCTGAAAATCAATTCAATTGAGCATTTATTATTTGACGGCACCAATCTAGAAGCAGATGTTGCTAACAAATCGGCAGCAGAATTTCGCAACCTAGGAATTGATTTTATATTGAAAGCGTCAAAATACATGATTAAATCCCATACCTCAGCCTGGTAACCTTTCAAGTGTGGTGAGAGACAATGAATGGTGTCCCTTACCTGTCTGACAACTATCTCGGAGTCACCAAAAACCTTCAGGTACTTAACATTTAAGCCAATGGCCTTCTTTAAACCATGTACCAAAGCTTCATATTCAGCGGTATTATTAGTACAATCGAATTCTAATCTACAAGACAAAAAATACTTGTTCTTCTTTGGATCCATTAGAACACAACCGGCTCCGGATCCTTCCAGAGTTTTAGAACCATCAAAGTATAATGTCCAAAAGGTATCTTTAGATTCAACTAAGTTAGTTTCTTTGTGGTCTATGTTAGCAACTAAATTGACTATGTTACAATCAATCTCATCAGTCCGAGAAAAATGAAGGAGATCGGACTGTTTGTCTGATTCATGGCAAAAGGTTTCAGATTGATAGTTACCCGGATCCATTTCTAAGAAGTAATTTCCCAGGACCGAGGAAGAGAAAGCTACAGCCTCATTCTTTTCTTCTAGCTGGGTTACGTTTTGTTTCATATGAGGTTCCCTAAGAATTTTAATCTGATTCTGCCTGTTCTGATAAGGCAGCCATAGATGAGACCAATCGGTAGCAAAGTAGCCACTCAACTTGGTAGACCAATCCCTACTCAAAATCAGCCCATAAGCTTCAGGGATATCGACCACCATTATGTCAATAAATTGACAGACTCTAGGGTCGGCTGACAGTCTAATTAAAACATCTTTCATCTCCCCTATAACCTTGACAGCAGTCCTGTCTAATTGTATGATTTGAGCTGGAGATGGTATGGGCTGCCCATTAATTCTCTTACAAATTGAAAGTGGCATGACGTTTGAAGAAGCTCCAGAGTCTACCAGACAGTTATGAACATTGTGATTAAAAATTTCGAATGTCAGCAGAAATGGCAATGTTTGGGACTTGGACTTCCCTCCGATGCTAGCCTCGTTAATTTCAGGGTTGTCTTGAGAATCTGTTAATGTAGCGCTGGGTTTTGGTTGTAAAACATGCAGTAGTTTGTCTCGTTGATGGGGAAAGCTACACATGTCAAATATTGATACGTTCGCTTTAACTTTCTTGATATCTTCAATAATATCATACCCTATATCGGATTCATTCCCAATTCGAATGGACTGATCTGTTTTGTTCATGGTTTCTTTAGGCGGCTGAACTGTGTTGTCAGCGCTTGGCTGTTTGGCAGCTGTTTGGTTTACTTTGGGCTGTGGTGGGATGATTGGTATATGCCTCCTAGGCGGATCTTTCGAAATTTTAGGCTTATGGGGACTGGTGACTGGTACAGGATCCGCAATTGGGCCCTTGCTGCGAGTGGCAACATTTATGGTAGAGGGAGAGCTATCTACATGATCTTCTTCTACTAATTCAGTCATAGGTACCCAATCCCACAACACCATAGTAGTGTCCGGGGTTGGTTCCTGTAACTCAGGGCTTGACTCTTCTGGAGGATCATCCTGGTCCGGGATCTGAGAATCTAACATTTGGTTCATGACCAAGCTCATGGAATTGATCCATTGAGGGCAGCTCTTCTCCGAGTGTGGTTCTTGGTGAAAGGTGCAGAAATTCTCCATCCCAATCTCATTCAAATTTAGAACAGGGGCAGTGTTCATTGGTGGGTGAGACTGTTCCCCGTCTTCCCTTCTTTTATAGAATGGCTTGAAAGGTTTCCTAGATGTACTAGCAGCCTTGTCTTTCTCAAGATCTATGATTTTGTTAGATAACTTCTGCATCATCTTAACTACATTTTCCATATCCGTAGATGGCTCTTCTTTGCCTCTCGTGAGGAGCAAAGGTTTCTTGCTAGCTGCTGGTTTTGTTTCCATATCTAAGGCATGTTTAGCTATGCTATCAGCCTCTTCCTCTACCTTTCGAGCTTCCTCAAAATTCTCTATTAGGGTCGTTTTCTTGGATCGTTTTACAAACATTGCGATTGGACCTTCAAGAGCTGTTGTGTAGTATTCAATCAAAGACTCTTCTGTGGGTTTGTTAGTTTCACTAAATTTATTTAACAGCGTTGTGAATCTTTGATTAAAGTCTTGAACCTTTTCCTTCTTCTCCATTCTCATAGATAGGAGTTCTTTCATAAGCGTGGCGACAGTCTTTTGGTTCCCATACTTCTTAAGGAAACACTTTTCGAAATCGTCCCAACTAGAGATTGAGCTGGGTTGAAGGCTAAAGTACCAAGATGATACCTTAGGCTCGAATGTGTACGGAAACAACCTGCAGACTACGTCTTCATGTTGTACATTCAAAAGGTTCAGAGCTAAGTAAAAACTCTTGAGGTGATCCTCCGCCGAAATGGCTTTCCCTGGATCGTACTTAGGCAAGACCTTTTCTGGGTTTTTAGGGAGATTATGGAATGGTCCAGTTAGGTTCAGCGCTCCCCTTGCTCTCCAAGCAGGTACAGCCATGTTTCGGTTTGGACGTGGAGACCCTGGTGGAGAATTGCAGGGTGAATCTTGTGGAGTATTTTTGGGAGTGGTAACTTCTTCGGGATTTTCTTGGTCTGTCTTGTTAAGAGTGCCGGAGACTTCTTCCAACGTCAGATTTACCAGTTCTTCAAAACTTTGAACGAGGATTGAATCATGGGTGTATTGCGGCTCCTTTCTGGGTGTAGTTTTCTTAAGGAGGAAGTTGACAGCGTTTAAACCACCTATCTGTCTAACGTAAGATCTAGTATGTCTTCTCAAGTCCTCTATTTCTGCAAAAGGAACAGCGTACAAAGCTTCCTGAGGCTCAGGGTCAGAAATGAGGCGTTCTTGGTCTGTTAATCCAAGATCTGGGCTGTTTGAAAAGTTTTCTTCAAGCGGGTTTTCAGTGTTATTTATGACCGTGGAAGATTTTCCTCTATCAGCCATGCACTTCAGGCCCTCCTTCTAGCGCCAAAAACTTTTGATGCCTTGGATATCGTAGCATCAATCAGAAAGGGATTCTCCCTGAGAGACGGTCCCAATTAGACTATCTCCCGTTTGGTGTAGGGAATCCGTCCGGTTAGCGGTTCCGGCAACCGTGTTTTTTGGACTTTAAATCCAATTTTACCGGTTATGGCCCGATCCACCTTTCTTTTGGGTTTTATGTGTTTTAAATGAGATGCACATGCCTAAATTATACTTAATCTAAATGCAACTGAAACAGATCTAAATCTAGAAACAGGAACACATCTATCTATCCCTGCAGGGGAACACGCTTAAGGGGAGCAATCAGCTGTAACAGTTATCGTAATCAAAGAACAGATAGCTATTATTTCTCACGATGAAAGCTACAGCGATATGAAGATCTTGAGAAGGTAGCTTCTCAATCAGCATGGGACGCACCTATTGCTCATACAACAGAGGGAAACGAAAGGATAAAGAACGCATCTATTGCTCATAAACAGAAGAAAGCAAAATTATCTAATCTATGTAACAAAATAAAGAAACAGATCTAAACGTAAGAAAACTGAAATTAAACTCAAAGATCCCTGCAAGGAGCAATTTAAAGTCATGAACAATGAGCCACATGGATTACCCGGAAGAAAGAACAGTTAGCTATTCGATCTAGACAGAGAAATTCACTGCAATACATTTCATTGTTCACAAAATAGAGAGAACGCATGCATAGATGAGAGCAAAAATCATTAATGCAAAGAAATAATTCAGAAGTCAAGAATGATCTCACATTGCAGAATTGCAGTCATTAGAATAGTCCAACACAAAGCAACTCAACATTCCAAGCAAAACGTCCATCTCCCATGGCTTCTATTAGAAAATTTCAATTTACAGAGCCGATACAAGATAGCTCATATCATTTGCCCAAAATTTTCATTCCCTGCCAAAAGTCCTTTCTAATCTTTCCTAGCTCCTATTTATAGTTACAAATTTGCTCTCTGGGCTGACACCTAGCATTCCCCACCTGTCATTTACAGGAATTTCCACTATATTCGACCCCCAAAAATGGCCGCTTCATTTACAAAAAATGTTTTTTTTTTTTGACAAAATCAGGGACAGCTGTCCCACGGCTTACGCCTTACATATTCCAATATACATAACAGAAAAATTGCTAAAATCAAAACGTTCCCTGCTGGGCACGTGTCGGGCTGAAGAGAGTGGCTCACTGAATTCATCTCCTTCATTGCTGTGCGTGAGCTTCTGCTGGCAAAGGGTCACCCAAGTTGATTGTCACTGGTGCTGCCTGGGCAGAGGCCCTTGAATCCCCTGTTGATGCTGCTCCTGATTGGGAAGGGGGAATTGAACTGGCCGGCTTTTCTGTCATTGCTGGGGAAGAGGCTGCCGGGAGAGAGGCTGCCGGATCCACTGATGTTCCTGCTGCTGCTGCAGCTTTCCTGAACTCCTCTTCTATGTAGCTGTGCCACACACCTGTGTCCCTTATGATTATGTTTGCTGCAGCAGGAAACAGGATTTTCTGAGAAGTTACATTCTTCCCGAGTTCTATTTTAATGCTTTGTACTTCTGCTTCAGCAACTTGATATGTTTCCTTCAACAGATGATTGTGAAGTGTTGATGAACCGATGTAATGTTGGAGATCATCCATGGCCAGGACATCAATGCTTTTCACATAATCCATCTGGACGCCTAGCTCTTCTTTTAGTTGAGACAACCGCTGCTCCTTTTCCGGGAAGCCTTCTAGGGTCTGAGGGAAACTCAATGTGCAGTTGTCATGAACTCCTTTGAGCTTTTGGTATAGGTTGTTGATTCTATCTGTTGTCCTCTGCACACTGGCCATTAGCTTATTGGCACAGTTCCTACCAAACTCCAACAAGGCTATATCTTCATTAAAATCTTCCACGGCCTTAAAAGGAAGATGCGGGGGGAAACCTCCTTTCCCTTCCCTCCATGCCATCTGACTTATGACATTTGCTTTGACACGGGTATTCTTAGCTTTGAGCCTGTGGGCTTCCGCATTAACCTCCTTTAGCCTAACCGTCATGGCCTTGAGTTTGCATACCTCATCAGTGATTAGCTCTTGAGAGCCATACACTTGCTGTAGGATATTGCATGACAGCTCGTGGAAGGGGGACATGTCCAAGGTTCTGCTTTCCGCTTGCTCTAAACGCTCAGCTAATGCCTGCTTGTCTGCTTCTAGCTGGGAAGCCTTTTCTTCTGCTCCACTCTTCTCCGCTTCTGCAATCATTATTTGGAGTGCTAGCTGGTCCTTTTCCTCCTCCAGGTAGCTGTACTTATTTGCCAACTCCTTATGCTCAGCGTACAAGCAATTGTATTTGTTCACTGCCAGGTCTCTTTGGGCTTGCTCATTAGCCACATTTTGTTGCAGGGTACGTGCTCTCTTCTTTGTCAATATATTTTCTTTGACTATAACCCCTACATTGGCAAATGATGCCTGTGCTGTTGCTATAGCTGCGGATGCCATGGCGATGGGATCTGCGTCTGTGTTTTGCATGACAGCGACCTCTCGGCGAGTAACTATGTCATCATGGAAGGGACTTTTAATCCTCTCTTCTGATTGGAGGACCATTGTTTTCCTTTTCTTGTCATAGACAAACTCATTCCATTTGGACACCGTACGTTTCCCAGATGGAGTGTACGGTACAATTGGTCGGTTTATGATGTCTATGTCTTCTTCCATAGGTGGGGTTCGGACTTCCTGAGCAGGGTCTGTTCCTTCCTTTTGGGTACCAGAGCCACCTGCTTGAGAGGTGTCTATCTCCATGTCTTGCACACCGGACCCACCTGCCTCGGTATTTTCCCTTGTCTTTAATTCTTCCTCCGCCTTCTTCCTTGCTTCAGCTCGCTCAGTCTCTGCTTCCTTCTGCTTTTGGGCTTCTTCAGCCTCCTTCCACAGTCTTTCACTTTCAGCGTCTTGTTGCTTTCTCGCTTCCTCGGCTTCCTTTTGTAACCTTGCCTCTTCTCTTAATCTGAGCTCTTCCTGAGCTCGGGCATCCTTGGCTTCTCTCTCC
The DNA here is from genome assembly GCA_027924585.1 of Larix kaempferi. Classification (NCBI taxonomy): domain Eukaryota; kingdom Viridiplantae; phylum Streptophyta; class Pinopsida; order Pinales; family Pinaceae; genus Larix; species Larix kaempferi. Next base: position 7,770,386 of record BSBM01000494.1, read on the forward strand.
TTTTGCTGGATGGTCTTCTGGGCTTTGGTTGAGCTAGAGCTCGCTCCAGCACTTTGGCGACAGATCCGTAGCTCAGTCATGTTGCTGATGCCTCTGAATGCCTCCTCCTCGGCATCGGGGTATTGGGAGTATTCGAAGTTAGCATAGTTCCCCTTGCAATGCTCGGCCACTTTACCCTTTCTGTCGTTCCTGTGGAAGATGACCTCACCGAAATGGAAGGCCTTCAACTCTTGAACAAATTCGTCGGCAGAGGCCACTCCAGAAAACTTGTAAGCACCTATGCAGAAAGGTAGGGGGGGAAAGGAAGCCTTCTGTAGCTTGTGGAGGAATGCTCCGATCCCATCCAAGAAGAGTTGTCTTACTGCTTCCTTGAGCGCCACATAGTCTGTGGCATACTACGGCAATATGTATGGGGGCTTAGTCCCTCTGAACATTCTCAAGTAGGTACCTTGTTCTGAAAAGTAGAAGTCCCCATAATCCTCAAGGACTTCCAAAGCGTTTTGTGACAGGCAACTTGGTTCTTCCTTGAACATTTTCTCGTATAGGGGCATGATGAACCCCTCACAGATGAGTTTGTAGCTGGGCTTGTAATTCTGAGCCCACAACATCTTGAATGCGATGTAGACCGGGGCTGTGGCCCTATCCCATGTACACCCCAATCCGGGGAACTCTATCTTGGCCAAGATACAATCTATTAGGTATGAATACATGAAGAATTCAGCCTTCTTCATGGCCAGCCCGGGTTTAGCAGCACTTATCATTGAGGCCAGACTATCTGACAAGATAGTGGCCCAGTCAAACACTGTTCCCTGAAATGCCACATAGTGAATAATAGGGACCCACTGAATCTTATATACTGTGCCATCGGGCATGCCGAATATTCTGCATAGCATTAAAGCGATCAATCTGAAAGGGGCCCTCAGGTTCTGCACGTCATATTCATCATTTCCCTTCTTTCTCAAGTGCTTCCCTCCCCTTAATAGCTTCTTGGCCATCTCGACGTTATCCATTTGGCCCAACCACTCGTCAGTCAGAGCTTGTTGGACACGGGGAAATCTGTAGGCCGCCGCAACATACGCGGGTTGAAACGAAGCAATAGCCACTTTCTTGCTGTCATTTATCACTCTCCCATCAGCATCTGCATGTTGGAGTATCCACCCGATCACTTCAGCACAGGGGAACAGCTCAGGGCGGGTAGCGGCTCTAGTTATGCCTGAGGCTCTGATATTTTGATAGATCGGTGCCTCCTCCAGCAACATATCTGGGATCTCTTGGTCCCTGATCATTCTGTATATGTCATCCCATCTGATTTCTGGAGGGACACCAGTGGTGCACTTGGTGTCCTGGAGCGAGGTTTCCATCTTGGGAGGGGCAGGCTTCTTTTCTGTCATCCTCGCCTTCTTCTTACCGGTTTTCGGCATCTTGATTTATTCCTGATAACATCCACATCAAAGTCATCATTTGAGCAACAGGCTGTAAGGTTTTAGCAGAGAGCAACATCGTTTTAATATCAATGAGATAAGTCAATGAAGCAAAATATTTAGGAAGCAAAACATTATTTCAACACAAGACTCAAATTGGACATTTGCAGCTCTGAAAGACGAGTATGGGATAAGCTATGTTGCGGAAGCTATTGGTTTTCGGACCGATAGGTGATTCACGGAAGCAATTGGCTTCCGGTTCCACCTCGCGGAAGGAGATGTCTTTCGTTATAACTGCGGTTGGAGAGGTTGATGGCGGGGAGACGCGGGTTGACTCGGTGAGGGCTATGGATGCTATCGTCACGGACGGCCACTCGCCGAGTCACTACGGGGTACTTTTAGTCTGAGCGAAGGTGACGGCGCCGGGGAAATGCTGACGGGGAGTGCTAGGGCGGCCATGGCTTCAGGTTTCGGCTCTCGTGGCTTAAACTCTTACGGGTTTCGGCTCGCGTGTAGGGGCTGGGGCTTATGGAAAGGGCCCAGGGTTTTAAGCCCGAGTTAACGGCCCGGGACATGGAAATCCCATAGAGTTTCGACAACTTAACCCATGACGAGGGGCGCGGCCCGGGGTTTAAAAACAAAACAGGGCATGGTTAACCGCCCGCACCCACCACAAAACAAATATATGGTCTCGTATTTGTAAGGTACATCAAGGACCCAATCATCTGACGATACATCATGGCATCAACCGACTCTAATGAAGCATAAAAAAATAGCTTCAGGTTCGATGCCATAGGTGTCACCATGGCCTTGCAGTCCATCATCCCGAACCTCTTTAGGATCCCGATTGCATACTTCCCTTGTCAAAGGAAGATTCCATCTGCACTCTGTCACACCTCCATGCCTAGAAAATAGTTCATCATACCCAAGTCCTTCATCTCGAACTTGGAACCAAGTTTCCTCTTTGTGTCAGTAATCAACCCATCCTCACCTATCAGAAACAGGTCATCTACATACAGTAGGAGTATCACTGGGTTCCCTTCCTCAACCTTGTAGTAAAGGTTGGAATCTGCTTTACTCTTGGTAAATCCCAAACTAGTCAGGAAGCTATCTATTCTGTCGTACCACATCCTGGGTGCCTGTTTCAATCCATACAAGGCTTTCTTCAATTTGCACACAGGAGTCTCCCTGTCATGTGTCTCAAATCCAAGTGGTTTCTCCACATACACTTTATCTTCCACTACACTATTCAAGAATGTTGTCTTGACATCCATCTAGTGTATCTTCCATTTAATCATTGCAGCTAGAGAAAGAACTGATCTGATGGAAGTGTATCTGGATATAGGTGCAAATGTCTCCTCATAGTCTGTCCCTTCCTTCTGGGAGAAGCCACGTGCCACAAATCTCTCCTTTTGTTTCTCTATGCTTCCATCTGCAGCATGCTTGATCTTGTAGATCCACTTAGAAGTCATGACATACTTCCCTACTGGTCTGAGGACCACTTCCCAGACATCATTCTTCATGATCGACTCGTACTCCTCGATCATGGCATCCTTCCATTCTTTCTTCTCAGTTGCTTCCTCAAAGTTGGAAGGTTCTTTGTCAATGATGTCATACAACATGGCTACATAACTGGAGAATGGTCTCGGTCTCTTGCTGTTAATCTTTTGATAATTTCATTCCATTATCATTCAAGATCTTTAAGAGAATAACATGTACAACATATCAATCATAGACACAATAACAAGCACACAAGAGACACAGAGTTTCACCGGGGAAAACCAAGAAGGTGAAAAACCCCGCAACTTCCTTAGAGATAGAATAAGCCTCAATACAAGATCACAAGGATCAAACCCAATAATATGTCTCTAGAAGATACTCCTCCTCCTCCACATGTGCGCCACTTTATCACTTAGCTATGTGAGCTTGAGAAGTGAGTGAATGAACAGAATGAGAGAGGCACACCCTCTATTTATACATTGACTTGACTTGCCAATAAACCAACAGGGCCGACTTCCTAAGGAAGCTTAATAACCCATCCACATGACCTAACTAGGGCCGACCCCTCACTAGTGGTCTAATAACCCATCAATACAAATGACGACACTTACAATGTAACTTGCGACACTTGCAAATACAAATGACGACACTTCCAATTAGAGGAATAATACATCTCTATTGTATATACAATAAAGTACAAATGTAATATACAAGTGAATATCTTCCGAAGTTAAAAATACATCAACAATCCCTCTTAACTAGGAAGGTATTCTTTTAACACAGGTCATCAATACATATTGGCGCAAGTCTTCAATTCTAGAGCTGGATCATCATCATTGGATCACAGACTATCATCAACATCACTACTACTGTACTCGACATCTCGATCACTGGGCTATCATTGAATTCTTCTCATCATAGGAAGTTCTACAAAGCCAACCCTTTTTCATGCTGGATGTAGGCCTAACCTCTTGTAGGTCTTCATCATCTCTGGCAATCCTGTGGAATCCTGAGGACTGATTATGTACATCAAAAAAACCTCCAAAGAGAATCCGAGGAATTTTACGAGCACACAGCTCAACCTATCGGATCTCCCAGGATCTTTTACATGCAACTGCACAACCTGTCCATGGCCATGAAGTATCATCCTGATACTCATGATCATACTGATCATATCATCTCATCTTCCATGAAGCACAACCCAGATGCACATACACAACACTTACACCACCGATATGGGAGAACACATCTACCACCATCCGGGGAAGGCTCCAGCCCTTAGTTTTTCACCGTGGGAGAACACATCTACACCTTTGTGAAAAATGGTTTCAGCTCTTACATCTTCACCATGGGAGAACACATCTACACCTTGTGAATAATGGCCCCAGCCCTTACATCTTCACCGTGTGTCAAATACCCTCCCTAGTGACCTTGGTCACCACTTGGATCCTCCTATCCCTAGGGGTGTAAGTTCATAATTAATTGAGAAATTAATTAATTGAGGAGATTTTGAGGCAATTACACCATAGTAGTTAATTAATTACTGGATAATTAATTATTTGCTTAGCCAAACTATTTCTGAGTTGTATTTTGTTATTTAAATGTTTATTACTAATAAATGTGCCAAGTGGCTAATGACTTGGATAGGCAATTTGAATTGGTCAAATAGGGCAATCTTGCTAAGTGATAGATCTCAGAAAACACCAAAGAATCTAGTGGAAGACAAGTTGGAAAGATGGTCAAAGAAGGAAACTGACAAAAGCTGGCAAAATCAGACAAAAGTAGGAAAGGAGAAAGGAATGAAATTGGAAAAAACAAGAAAAGTTGTAAGAAAAAGAATTAGCAACATCCAGAAAACTTCTTAAGGGTGCACTTGCTAATTGGAGTGAAGAAAGACAAAAGATGGAAAGTTTTTGTAGTCAGAAGTTGCTAATACTAGCAAAAAAGGTGATTTCCTCATCCACATGTGTGGTTGGCTTGAGGAAGAAGTCATCTCTCCTATTTAACTAAGCTTCCAACTCCATCTCATACTTTTGATCATTTATGTTTTCTCATGAGAGCTCTGATGCTTCTCTAGTTGAGTGATGTGCCTCAACTGTGCTTCTTGGGTGATGTGCCCCAAGGCCCATAGTTTCCAGTGAGTGTTGTGCAGGTCCGTATCAAGATATTGCAGCCATTAACATATGCTTCCAGCCTCCATTAAAGATCCCCAGTTATTTGGAGAACAGGATTCCTACAACATTGATTCTACAGCTAGTTTCGGTGAAGATTTATCTATTGAAGAAGATAGATCTTGGTAGTGCGCCCAAGTGCTGAATGAGAGTTGGTACAGCCATTTTTGTAGACATCATAGGTTTACAAGATCAGTAACCAGCTTCAGATCAGATCCATACTTCTCTTCTCACTCATTCTCACATTCAGAGCTAAATCTAGAGGAGTTTTCCCTGAAGGAGAGGGATTACTTGGTGAATGCGCCCCAGTCAAGTTCAGAAGCTCAGTAAACAGAAAATTACAGTCATATGACCTATAGATGACCTGATCCTAACTCCATATCAGATCCACAGTAATCTTCTAATTCTTCTCTTCATTCTCTATCAAATGTAATGAATATTTAGCCTGTGAGGCATTGTTGTTTTGGAAGGCAGTTAAATTAATAGAAGAAGAATTATGATATATTATTTTTGACCTGTATCTATTCATTATATTATATCAGATCCGTATTTAATATCCTAACATATTTTACCATTTATTGGAGTAGTTTGATGGATTAAAATGCAAGACTAGCTAGTTGGGTGCTTATTCTAGACTAGTTTCACCACTTTTACTGCCAAATCCATTCTAAGTAATATTTTTACATTCTGTCAGTTTGATCTGGTCCTTAAATCAGTATATTATCCACATCAGTCCAATAAATCATATTTTGAAAGCCTTTAGACCTTTCTTGGAAAGTTAAGAAAAATACTAGCTCAACAATCTTGGGAGAGCCCAAAAACCCCAATTCTTCCCAATCTCTCCCAAGTCTGCTAAATTATCTTCCTGAACATAACCAGCATTCATTTGACTGATATAACCTCTGTTATTAACTTTAGGAAACCACCCAATCTAGTAAGCATATGCTGGTGTGCCCAGAAAGGTTTGCGGTAGGCTTCAGCGGTAACTGATGTCCGTAACATAAATGGCCCCAGTGCTTTGTGCTTAGGAATCTTTCTCTGATCTGATTGGTTGCTGCTGCACACACCCATACAAATTCTAGAATTAATTTTTCATCCCACCATCCTCATTCCTTTCCTCAATACCCCTCACTTACCTCCTGCTCCATTCAGAGAAATTGTCAGAAATTTAACTAGAGAAGTTCATAAATTTTTTGAAGTTGAGTTAATATCTTGGTTGAAATTTTCCAAGGATATTATAGTGGTATTAGAGCATGGTCCTCTGAACCTGCTCTTGTTGTGGTGATGAGCTCAAGAAGAACACCTATCACTAAAGGAAAATATCCCAAAAACACTAGGGAAGAAGAGGTAGATTCTACAGAAGGAGAAATACAAGGGAATAGAGACATGTCTGAACAGGAAGCTAATGATGAGTTTAGACAACTGCTTATTAAAATGGTTAGAGGGATAGAAAATATAACTCATACTGTGGCACAGAATGGTCAAGAAATGAAAGAAATCCTTAGTAGACAGTTTGCAAACAAGGAGGCAGAAGGGAGTGCTAGTGGTTCCTACCAGGGTGAAAGAAAGACATTTGCAGAAACCATTTTCTCAAAGACTGGTCCACACAATAGGCCTTGAGACTTTAAAATGGATTTGAAAGATCAACTTCAACAAACCATGCCACCTTCTTTGAGGAAAATAAAGAAGCACCCGGTGCACCTGTAGCTACCTGTGAGGAAAGGCATGCAGTATATCTAACCTTGAGTGATGAGTGTAGAAGAGATCTCACTTTCAAAGATTTTCAGAGATTTACCTAAACAATCAGCCAAGGGGATATAATAGGAAGCCAACAAACAATTTTGAGTTGAGGAATGCTATAGGTAAGGTCCATATACCTTACTTTGATGGGACTACAAAATGCAATGCTAGTTCCTGGGTACATAAACTAGACATATATTTTCTGCTGCATCCCATGGCAGAAAAGGATGCCATCAAGATGGCAGTTCTACACTTGGAAGGAGAGGCCAGTGATTGGTGTTTCCATGGAATGAGAACCTTGGGACATGATTTAGTTGAGTCTTATGAATTTTTCACCAGGAGGTTGGTGGAAAGATTTGATAGGAGGGATCCCGAGTTGTCTTTCCGTGAGCTGCCACACTTGAAACAAACTAGCACTCCAGAAGCATATATATCAGAATTTCAAAAATTGGCAGTGATGGTCACTGATATATCAGAACCAAGGTTGATCCTACTGTTCACAGAAGGATTAACAGAACCTTTGAAAGGGATGGTTAAATCCTACCGACCAGCTACCCTACAAAAAGCTTTGAGCAGAACAAGGGATCTGCAAGATGCAATCCCAAGAACCAGATACCCACCTAAGTTTAATCCACCTGCAAAATTTCAGAATTCAAAGCCACTATTCAGAAATAATGCAGCCCCAAATAAGAAAGAATGCTCATTCCGAGACCGGAATGAGTTAAGAAGGAAAAAACTATGTTTTTCCTGCCAAGAACCATGGGTTCCGGGGCACCGATGTGCAAAAGGTAAAGCTCATTACATAGAAGTATTTTCTCATAGTGATGAGGAGGAAATGAGTACAGAAGTACAAGTGGAAGAACCAGTATAAGAAGGGTACAATATAGAAAAAGAAGAAGAACCATCACAAACATAAGCAAAATTTGCAGTTTTGAGTGGAGTTCCCCACTACCACACTATGAGATTTAAGGGAGTAGTGGAAGGGAAAAAAGTTTCAGTGTTGGTCGATTGAGGGGCCACACATAATTTCATTGATACAGCCATGGTGGAGAGACAAAAACTCCCATCAGAAAAATTTGGAGGTTTCACAGTTATTATTCCTGGGAAGAACAACACTATGCAGCGCAACAGATGGATTCCCAAGATGCAGGTAACTATTGGAGACCATACTGTAACTGATAGTTTTTACATTGTTGATGTTGCTAATACTAATGTTGTGTTGGGAGTACAATGGCTGTTCTCACTTGGTGAGCATGTGGTAAATTATAGGATTCCCCAAATGTGCTTTAAAGATACTAAAGGTAAGCAAGTGGTTTTGAGAGGGGTTAACACCTACCCAAAACAAGTGATTTCTGCACATAGTATGAGATCTGTTTTGAGGCATGGAGACATAGAGTGGGTTGCTTAATGTTTTATCTCCACTAAAGGAACCACCATTGATGTGTCACAACATCCTGAAGATATCCAAAAATTGCTCCAAAAACACAAAAAGGTGTTTGAAGATCTGCCACATGGAAGGCCTCCTGATAGGGGTACTGAACATTGGATAGAGCTGGAACCTAGCACTTTTACCATAAAAATCCACCCCTACAAGCATTGCAAGAGATTCAAGGATGAAATAGAGAAGACCATCAAAGAGCTGCTTGAGATGGGGTTCATAAGACCAAGCTCAAGTCCCTTTGCTTCATCGGTGGTTTTGGTAAAAAAGAAAGATGGGACAATGCGCATGTGCATTGATTACAGAGCCTTAAACAAGAAAACAATCAAGAACAGATATCCTATTCCAAGGATTGATGAGCTGATGGATGAGCTGCATGGAGCCAAATATTGTTCCAAGATTGATCTACGTTCTGGTTACCACCAAATCAGAATGAAAAGTGAAGATGTGCAGAAAACTGCCTTTCGGTGCCATTTTGGGCACTTCGAATTTCTGGTCATGCATTTTGGCTTGACAAATGCACCAGCAACTTTTCAGTCTTGCATGAACAGAATCTTCAGCAAACAACTCCGTAAGTTTGTACTTGTATTTTTTGATGACATTCTGATTTATAGTAAGACATGGGAAGATCATTTGCAGCACTTGGATAGTGTACTAACTCTACTTGCAAAACAATCCTTTTATGCCAAACTGTCGAAGTGTGAGTTTGGTATGAAGGAGCTCCTCTATCTTGGCCACATCATTGGGAAAGAAGGAGTAAAGGTACACTTGGAGAAGATCCAAGCCATCTTAGATTGGCCTAGCCCAAAGAATATAACTGCTATAAGAGGGTTCATAGGCTTATGCACATACTACAAGAAATTTGTGAAGGGATTCTCCAAACTCACTTCTCCCTTGATAGACCTTATATAATAAGAAGGGATCTTTCTGCTAGAATGAGGAAGCTGAAAAAGCTTTCAATAGAATGAAGGAAGTTATGAGCAGCTTCCCAGTCTTGGCACTCCCAAATTTCAGCCAGCCTTTTATATTGGAGTGTGATGCCTCGGGTGAAGGCATAGAAGCAGTTTTAATGCAGAATAGACACCCAATTGCTTATGAGAGCAGAAAGTTGCAGCCCCATGAGAAGATGTACTCTATCTATGATAAATAAATGTTAGCCATCATGCATGCATTGGCTAAGTTCAGGAAATACCTAGTGGGAGGTAAATTCATAGTTAAAACAGACCACAACAATTTGAGGCATCTCCTAACCCAAAAAGAAGCTGAATGACAGGCAACAAAAATGGGTAAGCAAAATTCAATATTATGATTTTGATATTGAATATAAGAAGGGTAAGCTAAATGTAGTTGTTGATGCCCTTTCTAGGAGGCCTTTTTTTTCTTTGCTACAAGTGCCTACTGATTGGAAGGCACAACTAATTAAGGAATATGCAGAAAATCAGTTTGCTTGTGAATTGCTAGACAGAGTAAATCAGGAAGATCATTACTAGGTTATCAATGATGTCATCTATTATAAGGACAAATTTTTTTAAACAATTGAATCCAAGCTGAAGGAACAGATTTTCATGGCTGCCCACAATGCACCAGTAGTAGGCCACCCCGGTATTTTCAAAACTGACTAGAATTTAAGAGAAAGGTTTACCTGGAAGGGCCTCGAGGAGGATGTTCTAAGGCATGTGAGTGAGTGTACTACATGTCAGCATAACAAGGTTGAGCACACCCGTCCTGCTGGTCTCCTACAACCTTTTCCAATTCCTGGACATAAATGCGAAAGCATATCAATGGACTTCATCACAAGTTGGCCCAAATCCCAGGGTTAACACAGTATTTTTGTAGTAGCTGATAGGTTAACCAAATTTGCTCACTTTTTTGCTGTCACATCTACTATTTCTGCTAGTCAAGTGGCTGCCCTTTTTTTTAGGGAAGTATTTAGATTGCATGGGCTGCCAAAACTCATAATCAGTGATAGGGATAGTAAGTTAACCAGTTCCTTTTGGCAATCTTTGTTCGAATTGGTAACTGCTAGTTTAAACCTCAGTACCAATTATCATCCGCAGACAGATGGGAAAACTGAAAGATTTAACCAATGGCTAGAAGGTTATCTCAGGAACTACGTTATAGGGCAGCAGAAGGCATGGGTCAACTGGTTACATCTGTGGGAGTTCTGCTATAACACCACATTCCATATGTCCATTGGAATTACCCCATTCAAAGCCTTGTATGGGTATGAGTCTGCCACTTTTGAAGACCTAGTTTTTGGAAACTATAAAGCACAAAAGGAAAAGGATTGGCTGCAAGAAGGTCAAGATATCCTCAAAGCACTAAAAGAAAATTTGCAGGTTGCAAAAAATCAGCAGAAAATCAATGCAGATAAGAATAGAACAAATCGAACCTTCTAGGAGATTGCAGCCATACAGGAAAACCACTCTTAAGACAAAGGGGGATGAAAAATTATTTCCAAGGTTTTATGGACCCTACAAAATAACAAGGAAAGTGGGTGAAGTAGCTTATGAGTTGGATCTGCTAGCAGAGAGTAAGATACACAATGTCTTCCATGTGCCATGTTTGAAGAAAGCAGTGGGCCAGCAAGTTAAGGTTTCATAAATTCTGCCCCCCTTGATGATGAAGGGCATTTGGTCCTAGAACTTGAAGACATCTTGCAGGTTAGAGAAAGAAAGCTGAGAAGTAGAATTATTAAAGAATACCTAGTACAGTGGAAAGGGTTTCCTAGTAAAGATGCCACTTGGGAAGATTAAAAGATTCTGCAACATCCTGGTTTGAAACTACTTGAGGACAAGCAGTCTTGGGAAGGGAGGACTGTCATATCCCCTCCCTAGTGACCATGGTCACCACTTGGATTCTCCTATCCCTAGGGGTGTAAGTTCATAATTAATTGAGAAATTAATTAATTGGGGAGATTTTGAGGCATTTACACCATAGTAGTTAATTAATTACTCGATAAATAATTATTTGCTTAGCGAAATTATTTCTGAGTTGTATTTTGTTATTTAAATGTTTATTACTAATAAATGTGCCAAGTGGTTGATGACTTGGACAGGCAATTCGAATTGGTTAAGTAGTCCAATCTTGCTAAGTGATAAATCTCAGAAAAAGCCAAGGAATCTAGTGGAAGACAAGTTGGCAAGATGGACAAAGAAGGAAATTGACAAAATCTGGCAAAATCAGACAAAAGAAGGAAAGGAGAAATGAATGAAAGTGGAAAAAACAAGAAAAGCTATAAGAAAAATAATTAGCAACATCCAGAAAACTTCCTAAGGGCGCACTTGCTAATTTTAGTGAAGAAAGACAAAACATGGCAAGTATTTCTAGTCAGAAGTTGCTAATCCTAGCAAGGAAGGCACTTTCCTTCATCCACACATGTGGCTGGCTTGAGGAAGAAGTCATCTCTCCTATTTAACTAAGTTTCCAACTCCATCTCATACTTTTGATCATTTATGTTTTCTCATGAGAGCTCTGATGCTTCTCTAGTTGAGTGATGTGCCTCAACTGTGCTTCTTGGGTGATGTGCCCCAAGGACCATAGTTTCTAGTGAGTGTTTTGCAGGTCCATATCAAGATATTGCAGCCATTAACATATGCTTCCAGCCTCCATTGAATATCCTTAGTTATTTGGAGAACAGGATTCCTCCAGCAATGATTCTACAGCTAGTTTTGGTGAAGATTCATCCATTGAAGAAGATAGATCTTGGTAGTGCACCCAAGTGCTGAATGAGAGTTAGTACAACCATTTTTGAAGACATCAAAGGTTTACAAGATCAATAACCAGCTTTATATTAGATCCATACTTCTCTTCTCACTCATTCTCACATTCATAGCTAAATCTAGAGGAGTTTTCCCTGAAGGAGAGGGATTACTTGGTGAATGCGCCCCAGTCAAGTTCAGAAGCTCAGTAAGCAGCAAATTACAGTCATATGACCTGTAGATGACTTGATCCTAACTCCATAGAAGATCCACAACAATATTCTGTTTTGAACCCATGTCTTTAATTTGTTAGTATATTGTTGTTGGAGGCATATGCTTTGTAAGTCGTCCGGTAGTATTTGTTGATCCATAGTTTGTGTTATTGTTGTTGGCGCATATGCTTTGTAAGTCGCCCATAGTTTTGTTGATCCATAGTTTGTATTGGCCCATGGTTTTGATCCGTAATAATTGTTGATCTAGATTTTGTATTGGCCCATGGTTTGTATTGACACATGGTATTGGCACCTAGACTTAGTATATATGTGTGTGTTGAGGCCTATGAAGGCACCGTGAAGTTAATTGTATTGAGCTTGCTCAAAGGAGGTTGCCCCCTTGAAGTGGCCCGTGATCAATATAAAAGTGATTCCTAGTTCTGTTATTTCTGATATCTCGTGTATTTGCATTAATTAATTATTACAGGTTCTTCACATCTGGTATCAGAGCACTTTCTTGGGCTCGTTGGGTGGAATTTCTGCCAAACAATTTTTTCGCATCTGTTGCAGCTTCGGATTTGGGAATAATCCCTATCCACTTAACTGTGGGAAGTACTTGGGAATAATCCCTAAAATTCATTGTGAGGAGTACCACAGGAACCCCAAAGTAGCTCGCCCATTGAGAGGACCTGCCAGCAAAAAGGGAAACGACCCCTACCTGATGGACTAGTTCCCACCCGTGAGGTAAGCCAAGAGCCATCGTTTGTGGCAAAGCGGTTATCAGTTTTACCTGAGCCGTGGAGTGAGGGGTACTGCCCCAATACGCAAGCCGTCAGACAACATTGGTGGCCGAGTGAAACACCTGAACTGTTAGGAAGCCGTACATACCTGGGGTCCATATCTATTTTTAGCTAAACTGTTGTCGATCACTTCCACTCCAGATCCAACCATTTCAGATCTATTCTGAAAGTCGTTCCAGATCCAGTCGCCATTTCAGATCCAACCATTTTCGATCCCTTCCGCGCCGTTGCAAATCCATCTGTTGCGGATCCCTTCCGCGCCGCTATTGCCGATCCATTTCTGGAAAGAAAAAAAGAAAAAAAAAAGAAAAAAAGAAAAAAAGGGAGTATAAAATTATGTTTTTCGGCCATATCTCCCTTCTTTCAACTCTGTTTTCCCTAAAAATTCACTGACATTCCTGCAATCCCATTCTTCATATTTCATTCCTGAAGACCCTATCCCGAATTCCACTTCCCAAGACTAGAAATCCCACATTTGTCTATTTTTAGGGTTTGCCATAACTTCTTCAATTTTCACCCGATTGCCTTCAAATTTTACCATAGAGTTCCCGCTTCTGAAATCCCCATTTTTTGCTTCCCTGTCCCTCAAAAAGTGTCAAAAACCTATTCAAACCCCAATTACGCCTCCGATTTTTTCCCAAATCCAAATTTCCCCTTACTAAATAAGCTTGTGTTTGTGTTTTTGTATCCATCCCCCCCCCACAAAAAAAAAAAAAAATCCTGATTATGGTTGTCACTCGCACAGGAGCAAAAACCATGGAGGAAGGACTTGCAACCATCCAAACCAAACTCCAAGATCTGGATGAAAAATTTCTCAGCCTCCATCTTCAACATTCAGCCATGAAGAATAACTGACAACTAGAATCTTCTACAGCCACTGGGTTCTCTTCTTCCAGCAATTTTCATGGGCCGAAGCTTGATTTTCCTCGCTTCAATGGTACTGATCCGACTGGATGGATATACCGAGTAGAAAAATATTTCAGTCTGCATAATACTTTTGATGTCCAAAAAGTTCCACTTGCATCCTTTCATTTGGAACAAGAAGCCCTTCAATGGTACCGTTGGTACAACAAAGCTCATCCCGAGCCAAACTGGACATATTTTTGCCAACTCCTTTTGCCACGATTTGGTCCAAGTGCTTTTGATGACTTTACAGGAGCACTCACTAAACTTCACCAAATTGGCACAGTGAGAGAGTATCAGATAGAATTTGAGAAACTGGCCAATCACACAGAAGGATTGTCTGATGAATTCTACAAGAGTTGTTTTATCAGTGGTCTCAAGGATGAAATCCGCTCAGAAGTCAAAATGTTTTGTCCCAACACAATGATGGAAGTCCTAGGGTTGGCTAAGTTGGCAGAGAACAAGATCGCAGCTCAACAACGCTCCAAACCCACTTTTGTTCCCTTCAGAAATATGGGTTCCCAATGACCTCCCATCACGCCTGCTCCTCGAACAACTCCTATCAAGGATTTGTTTGAAACAAAGATGCAGGCATGCCGAGAAAAAGGGATTTGTTATAATTGTGATGAGAAATTCACTCGGGTACATAGATGTGTTCAACAAAAGCTCTATCTCTTGGATGTGGATTCTTCGCCTGCCTCAAAACTTGGTGAAGAAGCTCCAGATATAGTAGATGTTCAGGTCGACATTCAACACCCGCCTGTTGACACCCCATCTCAAGACGACCCACCCGAGATCTCTCTCCATGCTGTAACTGGCGTCACCACCCCACAAACAATGCGGGTCAGGGGATACTTCAAGAAGCTCCCTCTTACCATAATCATTGATTCTGGTAGCACTCATAACTTCATTGACCCTTGGATTGCCAAACAGGCTGATTGTTTTGTCCATCCTTGTTCCAACTTTGAAGTCATGGTTGCCAATGGGGGCACCTTACCTTGCAAGAGGAAGTGTCATAATGTGTGTATCTCTATGGAATATTATAACCTGCGCTCTGACATGTTTTCCTTGTCCTTAGATGGATGTGATGTAGTTTTGGGCGTTCAATGGTTACACACACTTGGCCCCATCTTATGGGATTTTGACGAACTTTGGATGCAGTTTTCAGTCAATGGGACATAACACAAATTTATGGGCTTACAACCAGGGTCTCTCTGCATCATCAGTTCACATCACTTGGAAAAGATCCTTAAGAAGAATTGACATGGTGTCATTGCTCAGCTCAATTCCCTTCAGATGCACCCACCAACGGTCTCCACTACTTCCTTGGATAGATATGCAGGTGTCTTTGTTGCACTAGTGGGCTTGCCGCCTTCACGAGACCTTTTCGGTAAGAATTTTTCCGCATCTACATCTCAGCAGGACATGATGGCTATTTTGCATGCAGTACAGAAGTGGCAGCCATCCCTATTGCGGAATTATTTATGCATCAAGACTGATCTCCAGAGTCTGGAAACTTTCCTGGAACAATGGGTCTCCTCCTCAACACACCTGAAATGGGTTCTCCAACTCATGGGTTATGACTATGCGACCACTTATCAGAAGGGTAAGGACAATATGGTGGCAGATGCTCCTTGTCGCACATTTGATGACCCAATTTCTCTTACAGCTATTTCTCTGCTTGTTCCAAATTGGTTGCAATCTGTTCAATGGGGCTATCTCCTCTCTCAACTCCATGCTTCTTCATCAGCAGGGCACTCTGGGTTCCTCAAAATGTATGACCAAGAAAAATGTAACTTCTTTTGGAAGGGATTGAAAATGACAATTCAATGGATGGTGGTTGACTGTGATACTTTCCAGGTCAACAAGGGTGAAACGACCCTCCTTTCGGGACTACTCGAACCCTTGCCCATCCCTACATAGATTTGGACAACTATTTCTATGGATTTCCTGGAAGTGCTCTAGTGGTATAGTACCACATCTAAAAGGACACCATATGAAGCAGTCTCTTGATAGGCACCACCATTTCTTCTTCCATAGACCTTTAGCATCTCCCCAATTCAGGCAATTGACTCAATTCTTCGAAACTGCGATCAGCTTCTTCTCATTCTGCAGGACAATCTTCACATGGCAAGAATTCGACTAAAAAAAGAAGCTGATTAGCACCATTCTGCGTGCACTTTTCACGTCACTGATATGGTTCTTCTTCGTCTACAGCCTTCCATGCAATCCTCCTTGAAACTCAAAAGGCGCCAGTGGCCCAGAATGCAACCTGAGGATGCTACAAGGGACCCACTCCTTCAAATTCTGCATCAATTTACACATATAAAGCTTTGAGGACAAAGATTTTTCTAAGGGAGAGGGGATGTTAGGAACCCATGTCTTTACTTTGTTAGTATATTGTTATTGGACACATATGCTTTGTAAGTCGTCCCATAGTATTTGTTGATCCATATTTTGTGTTATTGTTGTTGGCGCATATGCTTTGTAAGTCGCCCATAGTTTTGTTGATCCATAGTTTGTATTGGCCCATGGTTTTGACCCGTAATAATTGTTGATCTATATTTTGTATTGGCCCATGGTTTGTATTGACACATGGTATTGGAACCTAGACTTAGTATATAAGTGTGTGTTGAGGCCTATGACGACACCGTGAAGTTAATTGTATTGAGCTTGCTCAAAGGAGGTTACCCCCTAGAAGTGGCCTGTGATCAATATAAAAGTGATTATGAGTTCTTTTATTTATGATATCTCATGTATTTTCATTAATTAATTATTGCAGGTTCTTCACATATTCTAATTCTTCTCTTCATTCTCCATCAAATGCAATGAATATTTAGCCTGTGAGGCACTGTTGTTTTGGAAGGAGTTAAATCAACAGAAGAAGAATTATGATATATTATTTTCATCCTATATCTATTCATTATGTTATATCAGAGCCTTATTTAATATACTAACAGAGTTTACCATTTATTGGAGCAGTTTGATGGATTAAAATGCAAGACTAGCTAGTTGGGTGCTTATTCTAGACTAGTTTCACCACTTTTAGTGCCAAATCCATTCTAAGTAATATTTTTACATTCTATCAGTTGGAACTGGTCCTTAACTAAGTATAGTATCCACATCAGTCCAAAAAATCAGAGTTTTAAAGCCTTTAGACCTTTCTTGGAAAGTTAAGAAAAATACTAGCGCAGCAATCCCGGGAGAGCCCAAAAACCCCAATTCTTCCCAAACTCTCCCAAGTGTGCTAAATGATCTTCTTGAACATAACCAGAATTCATTTTATTGATATAAACTCTATTATTAACTTCAGGAACCCACCCAGTCTAGTAAGCATATGCTGGTGTGCCCAGACAGCTTTGTGGTAGGCTTCAACGGTAGCTAATGTCCGAAACATAAATGGCCCCAATGCTTTGTTCTTAGGACTCTTTCTCTGATCTGATTGGTCGCTTCTTCACATGCCCAATACAAATCCTAGAATTTATTGTTCATCCCACCATCCTCATTCCTTGCCTCAATACCCCTCACTTACTTCCTGCTCCATTTGGAGAAATTGTCAGAAATTTAACTAGAGAAATTCATAATTTTTTTGAAGTTGAGTTAATATCTTGGTTGAAATTTTCCAAGGATATTGCACCGTGGGAGAAGACATCTACACCTTGTGAAGAATGGCTCCATCCCTTACATCTTCACCATGGGAGAACACATCTACACCTTGTGAAGAATGGCTTCAGCCCTTACATCTTCACTGTGGAAGAACACATCTACACCTTTTGAAGAATGGATTTATCCCTTACATCTTTACCGTGGGAGAACACATATACACCTTTGTAAAGAATGGCTCCATCCCTTACATCTTTAACATGGGAGAACACATCTACACCTTGTAAAGAATGGCTCAACAATTACATCACGATCTTGGGAGAGCACATCTACACCTTTGTCGGAAAAGCTCATGTGCATCTGCGTCTTCAGGACTCACCACACATGATCCAACTGATCATGCCAGGCATCTACCTGATGCATATAATCAAGAGCATCATCCTGATACTCATCACATATGATCATCCTGATCATCATCATAGCATCGTCTTGATGCATATCATCCAGAGCATCATCCTGATACTCATCACATATGATCATCCTGGTCATCATCATAGCATCGTCCTAATGCATATCATCCAGAGCATAATCCTGATACTCAACACATATGATCATCCTAATCATCATCATAGCATCATCCTGATGCTCATCATACAAAGCATCATATTGGTACTCATCACATATGATCATCCTGATCATCATCATAGCATCGTCCTGATGCTCATCATACAGTGCTTACATCCACAGCCATGGGAGGATCCTCCTACCACCATGCTTGGAATGGCTCCTGCAAATGTGTCCCATCAATTCTTCCTCGAAGTATCTTCTATCTAAAGAACACCAAGCCTCTCTCTGAAGTACTCAAACTTCACTCTGGCCAGTGATTTTGTCAACACATCTGCAACCTTCTCATTCGTCGCAACATACAGGAGCTTCACTGCTCCTCTTTGCACCATATCCATAATATAGTGATATTTGATCTCAATGTGCTTCGACCTATCATGGAACATCGGGTTCTCTGACAACTTCACACAACTCTGGTTGTCACAATAGACATAGGTAGCATCTAATGGGAGATCAAATAACTCAGACAGTAGCTTCGTCAGCAATATTGCCTCACATCTAGCCGAACAAGCTGCGACATACTCTGCTTCGGCTGTACTCAGTGCTATAGAGGACTGCTTCCTGCTAAACCAAGAGATCACACCTGATCCCATACTAAAGCAACACCCAGAAGTTCTCTTCCTATCTGCAGCACTGCTTGCCCAATCTGAATAACCATAACCCTCCAGGTTAAACTTTTGATTCTCATCATACTTGAGCCCATAATCAATTGTACCCTTCAGGTACCTCAGAATATGCTTTACAGCAACCAGGTGAACACCTCTGGGATCCATCAGGAACTGACTCAATGTGTTCACCGCAAAGTAAATATCTGGTCTTGTGTTCGTCAGGTACATCAATGTAATGTACCCACCTGCTGACCCAATGCAAGGAAGGGAACATGATGCCAAATTCAGGGCTTACACATGATCTCAGCCCATTCATTAGATGCATACAGTTAAAACAAAAGTGTGCAAATGTAAATCAAACAAATATGCACAGCGGAAATAAATTCATCCACACACATATTTTCATATGCACTCACTATATCAATAACAGTCATTAATTTAAGCATTGCAGAAGCAAATACATAGACATAAAAACACTTATCTTCATTTTGCAACTGCCCCAAGCAACTAGCTATGTCGCTACAATGTTCCACCCAACCATAGGCTCTTCGACAACTTATGCTGAGTCCGTTCGAAGGCCACCCCCGAGCTGGGCATGATTCTCACAAGGAAAGGGAACATTCCAGCTTGTTCATTGCCAATTACTCATTTCATCTCAGCCAAGCCAGTCCACAGCTGGGTTTATCAAGCTACATTTGAACCATGGATGCTTATTCTCAAGCTCAAGCCAAAGCAATGAATACCCATACCCATACCCCAACATATTCATTTCTCACATAGCAAGCACAAACATTGGGCATAGATACACATTTCCAGCAATGGAATTCACAAACAAGATGGCCATGGATTTTCCCCAAATCGTGGCTCACCCAAAACGAGCTGTGGGAAGGGAAATGAATCCACAGGGAGGAAAAAAATCGTTTTCTCCCCAACTCTCTCAGCATTTAACAACAAAAACGATCTCTATGGAACCCCCGTTCCATTCCCCTTCTGCCCCACTGGTATACAACACAAAAACGCCCTTCTCTACTAGGAGAATGAAGGAAAACACAACAAACATGCTTGGAAAACGCCCAGGTAGCTCTAAACTCGTGAGGGAGAAGGAATGATCATGGATAATGGCTTGGGGGAGAAATTCATGGCTCTTTTCTTGCCCAAGAAGCAAAACGTGAATTCCCATGTAGGGTGGTTTGCCCATACCCGAATTTGAACAGCCATACCTCCCATTCCCGAAGGCATTAACTACCTCAACCAAATCTTGGGAGAAATCAATGATTGGGTACAAAAGTCAACCTGGGTAGTTGAGGGTTTGATGGGTTCTCTCATTGACACTTGGCTTGACTTGAGTGGCTCAAGGGTTTGAATGTTTTCCCTCCCAATTCCTTGTGAAATCATGCCCCCATCTCTTTGTTGCATTGCATAGCTAGTTGTGGGTATTTTTATTAAAATGCATATTACATGATGTTGAAGTTCCAATGTGCCTGGCTAGCACACAAACCATATGCATCAATAAATCGATGGCGGGGCCTTGGCCTTGGGCTCCTCACCACGATTTCATAACAATATTACATCATTTAAAATGTTAAAGTGATAGGGTCTAAATGGGGACGTGACAATCAAGGACCCAATCATCTGACGATACATAGTGACATCAACAGGATCAGATGAAGCATCACACAGAAGTTTCAGTTTCGATGCCATAGGTGTGGCCATGGCATTGCAGTCCATCATCCCGAACTGCTTCAGGATCTCTACTGCATACTTCCCTTGTCCAAGGAAGATTCCATCTGCACTTTGCCACACCTCCATGCCTAGAAAGTAGTGCATCATCCCCAAGTCCTTCATCTCGAACTCGACAACAAGCTTCCTCTTAGTATTGGAAATCAATCTATCCTCACCTGTAACAAACAGGTTATCCACATACAGTACTAGTATCATTGGATTGCCTTCCTCAACCTTGTAGTAAAGGTTGGAATCTGCTTTAATCTTAGTAAATCCCAAGCTCGATAGAAAGCTGTCTATCCTACCATACCAAGTCCTAGGAGATTGCTTCAAGCCATACAAGGATTTCTTTAGTCTGCACACATATGACTCCCTGCCATGTGTCTCAAAACCAAGTGGCTGCTTGACATACACTTCCTCTTCGACTACACCATTCAAGAAATCTATCTTGACATCCATCTAGTGTATATTCCACTTCATCACTGCAGCTAGAGCAAGTATTGTTCTGATGGAAGTGTATTTGGCTACAGGAGCAAAAGTCTCTTCATAGTCTATCCACTCTTTCTGGGAGAATCCACGAGCTACAAACCTTGCCTTATATTTCTCTATGTGACCATCTGTAGCATGCTTGATCTTATAGATCCACTTGGAAGTCACAATAGACTTCCCTTCGGGTCTTGGGACCACATCCCAAACATCATTCTTCATGATCGACTAGTACTCCTCGACCATGGCATCCTTCCATTCTTTCTTTTCCACTACTTCTTCATAAATGGAAGGTTATTTGTTTATAATGTCACACAGAAAGGCAACATAACTGTTAGGATATTCCTATACTCCATCCTAGTCCTAGCAGCATTTTCAGTCATGCATGCACTTTTAGGGTTTGCATGCATTATTTAGGTTTTGCATGCATCCCAGTCATCAGTCCAGCACCTAGCCCTCAATTAGCCATCCCTCGGGAGCTTCTCTCAGATTAGTTTTATACCTCCTAGTGCTTAGTGTGCCCCTTCATGCAATTGCATGCATCTCATGCGCCCTCTCTCACCCACCACTCAGTTGCACTTCAGTTAATTGAGTTATCATCAGTTATTTCCTTGATTTAAGGCTAGACTGACTCTCAACTAACTATATCACTCTGATGGATCTCTAGTGAGACAAGACTTCCCATTCTAACTCCATTTAGCTCTTCATGCACCCTCCACTGAGCCTCCTTCATTCAGTTACACTAAGTTACACCTACCACACTCAGTTAGACTCATTTTGACGGATGGTTGACAGTTACTTGAGCATTGATAACTCCACTAATGATGAGATAGACTACTAGTTGTGCTTCGATGACACTTTAGTGATCTTTTGATCACTCCATGAAGGCTAATTTGAATTGCCACCTTAGGCATTTGAATCCTCATGCATTGTACTATTTATTTGTCCATATTGTGATTAATTAGTTAGTGTGTGTGAAGTATTTTTGCTTCTATCTGAGTTCTACTGTATTATTATTCTGTTGCTCATTATACTGCATTGACCACTCTTCTTCTATTTTCTTGCTTAATCAATTACTTTCTTGTGAGGTATACATCATCTCTTAGATCTGCTGTGAGGATTTTCACATGGTATCAGAGCATGTTGAGAGTATTGTTTATCTCCATTCCTGAGAGTTTTTTGTAGGTTATTATCAAGATTTCAAGTGCAGCAGTTTCTACATTTTTGCAGCAGTAGCAGTTGCAGATATTCTTTATTGTTTTGCAGGTCTTCTACAACTTCAATGAATTCAGAAGAAATCCCTCCTCTTTCTCCACTCAAATATGATGAATGGAAACCAAAAATGATAGCATATTTGAAGAGACATGATCTCTTTCATTGTTATTTTGAACGAGAGTTCGAATCCTATGAAGAGAAGATTGATTGGTTGAATAAAGGTGACATGGCCTTTGGAAGGATGATGCTTACTATGCCTGATTACATAATGTACCAAATCATTGATGATGTTGAAACTCCAAAAGAGCTATGGGCCCATCTCGATGAAAGATTCGGCAAACAGAATGAAGAATTTGGTCCAAACCCTTTCAAGAGCAAGCAAAGTGATGCATTCACCCTCCTTGATGATATCATTGATCATGAACCAGTATCAAACATATCTCATATTGAAGTTGTCCACAAAGAAGAAGAACTTGTAGATTCTACCCTCATGCTCCAAATTTCTTCTCTTTCTGTGCCAACTCACGCTCTAGATATTGCAGAAGGTCCTAAATCCTCTCTTGCACCAGAGTCTCTTGGTCTGCATCATGATCTATTGAATGTTTCGGAGGTCAAATCAGCTATTGGAGGTAATGCATTCGCTCTCCTCAAGCAATCACCTCTTATTTACTACTATATGATCATTTTTCCATGCTTTCAGAAGGTTATTGAAGAATATGGCCATTTCCATTCACTTGGGATAATTTCTCATGCACATCATGGTTTTGATCTCACCCCTGTTGGTTCAAAGGAGATCTCAACAAACCATGGCCATTCGCTTGGGATAATTTCTCATGGAATTACTAGTTTTGATCTCACCTCTTATGGTTCAAAGGAGATATCAAGAAACCATGATTCAAGTCTTGGATCTAATTTGGATTCTAAACAATTACTACTTGGGATAATTTCTCATGCATATGATGGTTTTGATCTCACCCCTGCTAGTTCAAAGGAGATCTCAAGAAACCATTTATCAAGTCTTGGAGCTGATTTGGATTCCAAGCAATTATTATTATTTGATGGTTCTTTTTGGCATAATTTCACCCATGATGGTTCGAAGGAGAAGACAAAAGACTATTTGCACATTCATGGTTTTGATCCTACCTCAAATGATTCGAATCATAGGTTCAAGGATCATCCTCATACTTTTGGATTTGTTCTCATCATATTCGATTTGAAGAGCAAGTAAAAGAACACGCTTTCTAAGCATGATCCACTTCTTCCCAAGAAGAACATACCTCCAGACATATGACCAAACATCACACCTGGTTGACTTTGGAGCATTTATTTTTGTGTGTGCCTTACAGTCTGTTTTGAGGGGGGGTATTTTTTCCATGAGGTTTTCCCCATTTCCTTGTTTTATTGACTATTATTATTCATTGTATTGGATGACCTTTGGTCTTAGTTACTAGGGCCTAGTATGGATTAAGGGAGGGTGTTAGGATATTCCTATACTCCATCCTAGTCCTAGCAACATTTTTATTATTTGCATTTTCAGTCATGCATGCACTTTTAGGGTTTGCATGCATTCTAGTCATTAGCCCAGCACCTAGCCCTCAGTTAGCTAGCCCTCGGGAGCTTCTCTCATATAAGTTTTAGCCCTCTTAGTGCTTAGTGCGCCCCTTCATGCAATTGCATGCATCTCATGCGCCCTCTCTCACCTACCACTCAGTTGCACTTCAGTTAATTGAGTTATTATCAGTTCTTTCCTTGATTTAAGGCTCGACTGATTCTCAACTGACTGTATCACTCCGATGGTCTCCAATGAGACTAGACTACCCATTCTGACTCCAGGTAGCTCCTCATGCGCCCTCCATTGAGCCTCCTTCATTCAGTTACACTTAGTTACACCTACCACACTCAGTTAGACTCAATTTGATTGATGGTTGATAGTTACTTGAGCATTAATAACTCCATTGATGATGAGATAGACTACTAGTTGTGCTCCGATGACACTCCAGTGATCTTTTGATCACTCCATGAAGGCTAATTCGAATTGCCACCTTAGGCATTCGAATCCTCATGCATTGTACTATTTATTTGTCCATATTGTGATTGATTAAATAGTGTGTGTTAAGTATTTTTGCTGCTATCCGAGTTCTATTGTATTATTATTTTGTTGCTCATTATACTGCATTGACCACTCTTCTTCTATTTTCTTGCTTAATCAATTACTTTCTTGTGAGGTATACATCATCTCTTAGATCTGTTGTGGGGATTTTCACAATAACTGGTATGTGATCTAGTCCTCTTCCTTTCTCTATGTTCTTCTGGAATGCCATACCTTTCTGCAACTTGGATGAGCTCTCTAGCCCATGCAGGTTTCCTCTTGTGAGATTTTTTCTCATGGGGTGGATCGATCAATTCTTGTGGATCTTCAATTTCACGATCTTCTTATGGAATCGCTTCTTTCATAGTGGTGTCTTGAAATCTGGTTACCTTTGGTTCTTTATGGTCTTCAACAGGTGTCTTCTTCGATTTGATGTATGCTGAATCTTCATCAAATGTTACATCCCTGTTGATGTCAATCTTCTTGAACCATGGAAAGTATATTTTGTAAGCCTTTAAGCTTTCACTGTAACCCACAAAGATTCCCTTCTTTCCTGAAGGATCTAGCTTTGTCCTCTTTTCCTTTGGAATGTGTGTGTATACTGGACAACCAAATATTCTGAGATGGCTAACTTCTAGTTTCTTACCAGAGAAAAATTCTTCAGGTGTTTTGTTGTCAAGTATTTTGTGAGGTGTTCTGTTTTGCACATATACAGCTATCCTAGCTGCTTCTTCCCATAGGTGCATAGGTTGGTCTTGATCATGAAGCAGTTCCCGTGCTGCTTCCATGATAGTTCTATTATTTCTTTCTGCAACTCTATTTTGTTGTGGATTGTAAGGAGTAGTCAACTCCCTCTTAATCCCTGAATCACTGCATAATTTCTTGAAGTCACTAGAAGGGAATTCTCCGCCATTATCAGATATGAAGGTCTTGATCTTCTTATCAATTTGATTTTCTTTCAAGGATTTGAATTCCTTGAACTTATCAAACACTTCATCTTTATTTTTCAAGAAGTAAACCCCAAGTCTTCCTAGAGAAATCATCAATGAAGGAAACATAGTATACATACCCACTCAGAGAACTGGATGACATTGGACCACATACATCAGAGTGGATAATTTCCAAGATTTCTTTTGCTTTGCTTTGACTGCTTGGAAATTACTTATTTGTGTTCTTTCCTTTTGCACATCCTTTGCAAATACCTTCATGCTTTGACTTGATTTTAGGAAGACCCTCTACTGCTTCGCTTGCTATTGGAAGTGATCTATAGTGCACATGAGAAAGCCTTCTATGCCAAAGTTCACTTGGGTCCATGGATTCATGTACCATGGTATGTTCAGGTTGCCCCTTCAATTTGTACAATCCTCCCTCTTGCTCTCCAATCACCATTGAATCATCAATGGTTTTACCTTTTGGTCACATGAGTACTTGGCCATCTACAAATGCAACTCTCATCCCCTTTGCATCCAAAGATGATATGGAGAGAAGATCCTTCTTGAGTCTAGGTACACATAGAACATCTTTCAATTTTAAAGACTTCCCAAAGTCTAACTTGTAGGGGGATTCACCACTTCCTTTTATAGGATATTGATAGTCATCCCCAAGTTTTACCTTATGAGGTGACACATGTTCAGATAGATCTATAAAGGATTCTTTAAACCAAGTCATGTGTTTGGAAGCCCCACTGTCAATAAGCCAATCATCACACCCATGAGAGATAGTACCCGTGAGAGACGATATCATAACATATTCATCTTCACTTTATGAGTCATCACTTTCTGCTCTAGTCTTCTTCTTGGGAGGTTCATCATCCTCAGTAGCATGAGCATGCTATCTTCTTTTGTTGTTGTTGTTGTCCCTTTTGTTCTTAGGACAATTTGAGGCAAAGTGTCCTTTCTCATTGCATGTGTAGCATCTCATATCTTTCTTCTCTTTAGGATGGTAGTGAAAAAACTTCTTGTGATGAGGTGGCTCCCTTCTTGATCTTCCTTTTCTTAGTGTGTGTTATGAGAGCCTGATCTTCACATCCCATCTTTTCTTCTCGAGCCACAAGCCTAGCTTCTTCTTGAGAACATTCCTCCCATAGTATCCTCAAAGAGATCAATTTCTTTCTTGCATAGATTCCTTGGATGAAGGAGTCCCATGACCTAGGTAGGCCATTCAAAGTGGTCATGACAATTTCTCCATTATCCACTACTTCATCCATAGCTTCAAGTTGTTCCTTGATTTGAGAGACCTTAGAAAAGTAGGATTGAATGGTCTTTCAATTCTGGAGTTTTACCCCTTTCAATTGGTTCCGCGTAGTCATCTTCCGATTTATGTTCTTTCCTTCAAACAACTTGGTCAAGGAGTCAAACATCTCCTTAGGTGTCTTTAGGGAAGACACATGAGGTATGAGATGGTCTTTGATAGAATCAACAATGATTCTCTTAGCCTTGACTAGGTTCTTCTTGTGTAAGGCTTTAGCCTCTTCTCCCTCTGGAACTTGAACCTCTTCCTTTATGTAGTTGTCCAACTCATTCTCTTCTAGGATTAACCCAATCCTATACTTCCATGCTTAGAATTTATCAACCCCTTCAAGCTTATCTTCAAGCTTAGTGTGGTGAAACATTTTAATGAGAAACTCAAATGGAAATAAAAGATTTAAGTCTTACCACTTGATTTGCTGATAACTGGATCTGGAGCTGAATTAGGGTTTGTCAGAGAAACCCTAAAAATTCAAAATTTGAATTTCAAACTTTTGAAAGGATACAAAGATGCACCTTGCTGAGCTGGTCAAGATGGTATACTCAGATTTTGAGATCTACAAAATTTGACCCCTCAAAATTGCTTTTGAAACTTCCGGATTCACTAGACAGAACCCTGAACTAGGTTTCATAAAGACCACCCTTCTGCCCAACAAAAAAGTTCGATCCAATGCTCTAAAATTCGATTTTCTTGAGGAGTATCCAACTGTGGATTCAGATTCCAAAAATTCCAACTTTTTTCGAAACCCTAATTTCCCGCAGTAGGGATTAGGTCAAAACTGAAAATGATCAGAGTTGAATTCTGTCTGGACAGAAAGATGCGTCCTTGCTAGGAGATTCAATCTAGTCTCCTTCCTTTGACGATCTATGGAGAGAAACCCAAATATTAAGAAGCCCTAGCTTCCGCAGCTGCATAGTGCCTTCTTCTTAGGTCAACTCTGATACCATGTTAATTTTTCGATAATTTCATTCCATTATCATTCAGGATCTCTAAGAGAATAACATATACAACATATCAATTATAAACACAATAACAAGCACACACGAGACACAGAGTTTTGTTAGAATTCAATATGATAAGACAGAAAATAGCAGCATTACATTCCATTTCACAATAATAGCATATACAGGATCACTGAAGAAACAACAAGCACAGCATAAACACAGGAGACAGAGATTTATCCTGGGAAACCCTCATGGGGTAGAAAACCCAGCAAAGCTTCCTCAATATAGATGACCAGAAATATACAAAGATGAAACCCTGAGACATGATCTCCTCCTCCACAATAGCAGACCTCTCCTCCACAAGTGCGCTCTCCTCAAGTGAGTGAATGTGTATAATGAGGAACACACCTCCTCTATTTATACACTACTCTGATATGTATTTTACACAAGTACATGTAGGCTCGTATTTAACCATTAGGTTAAATACCCCATTATAACTGACTAGGCCGACCCCTCTAGGGTGGTCTAATAACCCTTTGACCCACATAACACATACAGGGCCGACCCCCACTAGGGAAGTCTAATAACCCAAGTTACCACATTCCGACGGAGGAATAAACATCTCCGGATATACAATAAGATCTTCACGGAGGAATGAATCATCTCCGGAATAATAAAGTACAAATATAATATTCTTTGAAGTTACAATATCTCAACACTCCCCCTTAACGAGAAGGATATTATAACAGCATCTGCACGAGCAAGGAGTCATCAACATCATACATGATACATCTATAAATCATTGGAAGCTTTCTCAACATCATCAGTAACTCAACCAGTTACTGGAATATCTTCAATACTGGAACATCAACATCTTCAGTACTAAGTCTTTATCTTCTGCAGCACTCAAACAGCTACAGCAACATCAATATCTGAATCCTTACGATTGTCAGCATCGCCATCACACGATCATCAGCATCGTCATCACATGATCAACAACATCGTCATCTCACTATCATCAACATCGTCATCACACGATCATCAACATCGTCATCTCACGATCATCAGCATCATCATCACACGATCATCAGCATCGTCATCTCACGATCATCAACATCGTCATCATACGATCATCAGCATCGTCATCTCACGATCATCAGCATCATCATCACACGATCATTAGCATCGTCATCTTACGATCATCCACATCGTTATCTCATGATCATCAGCATTGTCATATCATCTTGATCTACAGCATCTGGATCATCTCGATCTACAGCATCTGGATCATCACGATCTACAACATCTGGATCATCTCGATCTACAGCATCTGGATCATCTCGATCTATAACATCTGGATCATCACGATCTACAACATCTGGATCATCTCGATCTACAGCATCTGGATCATCTCGATCTATAACATCTGGATCATCTCGATCTACAGCATCTGGATCATCTCATCTACAGCATCTGGATCATCTCGATCTACAGCATCTAGATCATCTCGATCTACACCATTTGGATCATCTCGATCTACAGCATCTGGATCATCACGATCTACATCATCTGGATCATCACGATCTACAGCATCTGGATCATCTCGATCTACACCATCTGGATCAGCTTGATCTACAGCATCTGGATCATCACGATCTACAGCATCTGGATCATCTCGATCTACAACATCTGGATCATCTCGATCTACAGCATCTGGATCATCTCGATCTACAGCATCTAGATCATCTCGATCTACAACATAAGTATCCTCAACCATACAAGTACATTAATCAATACATGTATCATCAAAAGTATGTATTCTCACCAATACATCTATCATCAAAACATGTATTCTTACTAATACATATATCATCAAAAGCATGTATTCTCACCAATACATCTATCATCAAAAGCATGTATTCTCACTAATACATCTATCATCAAAAGCATGTATTCTCACTAATACATCTATCATCAAAAGCATGTATTCTCACTAATACATCTATCATCAAAAGCATGTATTCTCACTAATACATCTATCAATACAAGTATCCACACTGATACAAGTATACACAACAGCAGCATACCCTGCAACACACATGATCCAATTACGGGATGGTCAATCCCTCTCTCTTTAGGACATAGGTCCAAGGATGATACAATCCTGATCCACTTATGGGATGATCAATCCCTCTCAATTTAAGACATCTCTCATGTCTATGGATGATGCAATCCAGATCAACTTACAGGATGATCAATCCTTATCCTTTTAAGACACCTCACCATGTCTAAGGATGATGCAATCCCGAATCAACTTACAGGATGATTAGTCCTTATCACTTTAAGACACCTTACCATGTCTAGGGACGATGCAATCCCAATCTACTTACAAGATGATTAGTCCTTATCACTTTAAGACACCTCACCATGTCTAGGGATGATGCAATCCCAATCTACTTACAGGATGATTAGTCCTTATCAGTTTAAGACACCTCACCATGTCTAGGGACGATGCAATCCCAATCTACTTACAGGATGATTAGTCCTTATCACTTTAAGACACCTCACCATGTCTAGGGATGATGCAATCCCAATCTACTTACAGGATGATTAGTCCTTATCACTTTAAGACACCTCACCATGTCTAGGGACGATGCAATCCCAATCTACTTACAGGATGATTAGTCCTTATCACTTTAAGACAAGTCTCATGTCTAGGGACGATGCAATCCCATCACATACATTTTGAACCCAGTTCATGGACGATGCAGTCCTCACGTACATTTTGAACCCAGTTCATGGACGATGCAGTCCTCACGTACATTTTGAACCCAGTTCATGGACGATGCAGTCCTCACGTACATTTTGAACCCAGTTCATGGACGATGCAGTCCTCACGTACATTTTGAACCCAGTTCATGGACGATGCAGTCCTCACGTACATTTTGAACCCAGTTCATGGACGATGCAGTCCTCACGTACATTTTGAACCCAGTTCATGGACGATGCAGTCCTCACGTACATTTTGAACCCAGTTCATGGACGATGCAGTCCTCACATACATTTTGAACCCAGTTCATGGACGATGCAGTCCTCACGTACATTTTGAACCCAGTTCATGGACGATGCAGTCCTCACGTACATTTTGAACCCAGTTCATGGACGATGCAGTCCTCACGTACATTTTGAACCCAGTTCATGGACGATGCAGTCCTCACGTACATTTTGAACCCAGTTCATGGACGATGCAGTCCTCACGTACATTTTGAACCCAGTTCATGGACGATGCAGTCCTCACGTACATTTTGAACCCAGTTCATGGATGATGCAGTCCTCACGTACATTTTGAACTAGTGGTTCCGGGATGATGCAATCCCCATCACTTTATTCTCGAAGACCATACGTCTACGGATCAATTCAGGGACCAAGGTCCGGGGATGATACAATCCCCACTTCTCGGAGACCTTACGTCTACGGCTCTCTTTAGGACTGAAAGTCCAGGGATGATCCAATCCCCTCAACTGTCCACTAAGGACTTCATTCTCGGAGACCTCACGTCTACGACTCTCTTTAGGACTGAAAGTCCAGGGATGATCCAATCCCCTCAACTGTCCACTAAGGACTTCATTCTCGGAGACCTCACGTCTACGGCTCTCTTTAGGACTGAAAGTCCAGGGATGATCCAATCCCTTCAACTATCCACTAAGGACTTCATTCTCGGAGACCTCACGTCTACGGCTCTCTTTAGGACTGAAAGTCTAGGGATGATCCAATCCCCTTAACTGTCCACTAAGGACTTCATTCTCGGAGACCTTACGTCTACGGCTCTCTTTAGGACTGAAAGTCCAGGGATGATCCAATCCCATTAACTGTCCACTAAGGACTTCATTCTCGGAGACCTTACGTCTACGGCTCTCTTTAGGACTGAAAGTCCAGGGATGATCCAATCCCTTTTCTTTCTCGGAGACACCTGTCTACGGCTCACTTTAGAACAAGTGTTCAAGGATGATACAATCCCCACATGTATTCTCATCAATATACTATCGATCCTGGGAACCCATACAGAACCTGGTTCACACTTCTTCTTTAATTGCACCATTAAGAGAATGGTCTTATCTAGCCACTTGGAGCAAACATCTCATCATGATTCTCTTCCTATTTCTAAGAGAATCTTCTAGCCACAAGCCTTCTATATTTTGTTTGATTTGTAAATCTTCTTGTTGAACATCCATCACTTGTTCGGTGTTCATTATTCTTCATGATCTTTCCTACAAAACAGAATTAAGTACATGATTAGTAATCCTTCATAATCATGAAATCATGATAACCTATTATGCATACAGATATCATTTATATAGTTATGCAACTATCTTGACCAATACTTTGGCACAACACTTTCCCATATCCTGTATGCATACAGTGGCTATCTAGATGCCTTCCATCTCTACCAGAACATACTATCGAGAGTGTGCACAGCTCTTAGCATGTCAGCAAAGAGGTTTCATTCTAGACAAGCAACAATGGAATGTTTGTCCAACTTACCAATCATATGCATATTAGTAGTATAATGTTCAATGCTCTATGAATGTTTGCACTCAGCATGATATGTTCTAGGAATACAAATATGCATACAAGAAATATCATTTACTATTTCAAATAACAACTCAAATACTTATCTTTTATGTTTGTGTGGTTGCCTCCCGCTTGATCTTCTATATGTCCTTTGAACTTCTATTCATTCTGTACCACTGTGCATGCTCAAGTGTGCACTAGTGTCATCCTCATGATCTCATACACAAACATTCATTCATTAGTATATTCTCAAAACATTCTAATTCTAAATAATCTTGAATATGTATAGTCATGATCATTAGTATTCAGGGTTTCAAGTAAGTCTTCTTTTACTCATGCATATTCTTGTTTGATCATAGTACTCTTCTGGTTAATTAAATCATGCATAAACCCTTGATTACTAACTTTATGAATAAGCATAACCAATCATATCAAGTATACTTATATAAGGGATCCTAACACAAGGTAAGATTCATGGGAAACATACCTGGATTAGTATACCTACTTGGTTATGTACAACATACCTAAACAATCTCTTCAATGATTTAGAGATCCTGAGCTAGAACCTGCATGTCTCATAGGTTAAGCATAATATAACAAAGTCATACATACCTCGTAAGTAGAACAAAGATTATGGATGAGTCTTTGTCTTCATGTTTTCATGGTCATGGAACCTGATTTGTCTTTTGTGATGTACCTGTATCTTGTTAGCAGACAACATCAACCTCACACAACATCATAATGCATTAGTACAATCATAAGTGTCAACACCCTAACCAATGAATATCTTCTATCATGCATTCATAATTTTGTTAAGGTTATACGACAAATCTAAAATCAAAATTGTACTAACTGTAATAACCTGAAGACAAACATACCATAAACTTAATCATGGACAAATATCGAAACATACCTCGATGAGTCATACCTGTCGAGATCGCTTGTATTCTTCTTATGTAAGCCCTTATCCTCATCTCCCTCTGAGACAAGAACTTCTTCACTTATGCAGGTGACCAATCCATCTTCTTCTAGGATTAACCCAATCCACTTGATTTGCAAGAACTGGACCTTGATGAGCTGATCAAACTGGTATATTCAGAATTTGAAAACTGCAAAGTTTTACTCCTTAATTTTGCCTTTGAAACTTTCGGATTCACTGGACGTGACCCTGAAATGGGGTTTGATGAAGCCCACTCTTTTTCCCCATCAAAAGGTTTGATCCAAAGCTCTAAGCTTCTATTTTTCTGAGGAGCTTCCAGCCGTGGTCACAGATTTCAAAAATTCCCATTTTTACAGAAGCCCTAATTTTCCACTTTTCTGATCAAAGTCCCGAACTAGGGTCTAATCAAGCCCGGCCTTCTGCCCAACCAAAAATTCTGATCTTGGTCTCTAAATTTCTATTTTGATGAGTAGCATCCAGCCGTGGTCTCCGATTACAAAAATTCCAACTTTCTTCAAAGCCCTAAATTCCGGAAGCCATGAATGAAGGTACCAAAAAATAATTCTGTTTTGACAGAAATATGTACCTGATTGTTTCTGGTGTAACTCCGAAATTTTTGATCCACAGGGTCTGAAAAAGTTTTCTGAGATATCCTGACCTGTTAGCTTTCCATCCTGACAGGTCTGACCTCAATTGGATGTTCTGAGAGAGAGTTATGCCAAATGTCGCAACGTGACCTGTTTTGGGAAAATACAGGAGAGCGAACTTTTACGGCGTGCCACGTGTCACTGTTTGACCTTCGGCCTCTGAAAACGTTTTTTGAGATAGCTCGGCCTGTTATCTTTCCATCCTGACAGGTCTGACCTCAATTGGATTCTCTGAGAGAGAGTTATTCCAAGTGTCGCAACATGACCTGTTTATGGGATAATACAGGAGAGCGAACTTGTACGGCGTGCCACATGTCACTGATTCAACTTCGGCCCCTGAAAAAGTTTTCTGAGATAGTACAGTCTGTGTACTACCTGTCACTTTTCACGAAATTTCATTTGGAGCTTCCTAGCCCAAGTTATGACCTTTTTCCCAAGGTCACCTGATTTTGACTCAGATCTGGAAGAGGCAGAAACCCTATATTGTACAGATCATAAATCACAAAGTACAACGAATTAGAGGTTTTCCTTTGGACACAAGGTACCTGGAGATTTTAGCTTCGTCCTGTAACAATTTCAGATCCGAAAACTTCGCCAAAACGGATTTATAGCGAAAGTGCTACGATGACTGGTTTTTTCTATGTAAAACCCTAACCTTCAAATTGTCGTAAGTAAAGCAAGTGTCTTTAGTGCCATACCTTGTCTTCCTTCAGGTTAGCTCTGATACCATGTTAGAATTCAATATGATAAGACAGAAAATAGCAGCATTACATTCCATTTCACAATAATAGCATATACAGGATCACTGAAGAAACAACAAGCACAGCATAAACACAGGAGACAGAGATTTATCCTGGGAAACCCTCATGGGGTAGAAAACCCAGCAAAGCTTCCTCAATATAGATGACCAGAAATATACAAAGATGAAACCCTGAGACATGATCTCCTCCTCCACAATAGCAGACCTCTCCTCCACAAGTGCGCTCTCCTCAAGTGAGTGAATGTGTATAATGAGGAACACACCTCCTCTATTTATACACTACTCTGATATGTATTTTACACAAGTACATGTAGGCTCGTATTTAACCATTAGGTTAAATACCCCATTATAACTGACTGGGCCGACCCCTCTAGGGTGGTCTAATAACCCTTTGACCCACATAACACATACAGGGCCGACCCCCACTAGGGAAGTCTAATAACCCAAGTTACCACATTCCGACGGAGGAATAAACATCTCCGGATATACAATAAGATCTTCACGGAGGAATGAATCATCTCCGGAATAATAAAGTACAAATATAATATTCTTTGAAGTTACAATATCTCAACAAGTTTCACCAGGGAAAACCAAGACGGTTAAAAACCTCACAACTTCCTCAGAGATAGAATAAGCTGCAATACAAGATCACAAGGATCAAACCCAATAAGATGTTTCTAGCAGATACTCCTCCATCTCCACATGTGCGCCACCTTCTCACTTAGCTATGCGAGCTTGAGAAGTGAGTGAATGAATAGAATGAGAGAGGCACACCCTCTATTTATACACTGACTTGACCTGCCAATAGACCAATAGGGCCGACTTCCTATGGAAGACTAATAACCCATTCACATGACCTAACTAGGGCCGACCCCTCACTGGTGGTCTAATAACCCATCAATACAAATGCTAACACTTACAATGTAACTTGCAACACTTGCAAATAGAAATGACGACACTTCCAATCAGAGGAATAATACATCTCTGTAGGATATGCAATAAAGTACAAATGTAATATACAAGTGAATATCTTCTGAATTTACAAATACATAAACACTTGCTTTCTCTATGTATTCCTTCTGGAGCACCATATCTCCTCTGCATCTTGAATTGCTTCTCGTAACCATGCTGGTTTCCTCTTGTGAGAATTCTTCTCATGTGGTGGATCTATAGGTTTCTATGGGTTTTCCATCTCTCATTCTTCATATTCTTCTGGAATTGCTTCTTCCATCACTATATTTCTGATCCTGGGAACTTTAGGTTCTTCAACATCTTCAATAGGTAGTTTTCTAATGTATGTTGATTCTTCATCGCTTGTTCTTCGAAACAAGTCTCTCTTGTAGGTGATGGTATATGATCTTTCCTACAAGTCAAGTTCAATTTCATGATTAGAAACATCTCATAGTTTGGAGAAAAAATTCTTATGCATAAAGACATAGGTCATACAGTCATGTAATTATCTTAGCCAATGCTTCAATACAACATTTTATCCATATCCCATAACTTTCTAGATGCCTTCCATCTCTACCAAAACATTGTTAAGAGTGTGCACTACTCCAACATGTCAGCAAAGAGGTTTCAATCTAGATAAGTAGCAATGGATTGTTGTATAGTACCATAGGCCACTTACCCATTACTTGCATATTAGTAGTATCTTGTTCATTAATGCAACTTTTCTAACATGCATAATATACATCCTAAATCTAGGAACATAAGTATGTGCATGACTAAAAAACATCATTTAAGTAATCATATATACAAGAAATGACAATTCAAATACTTATCTTTGTTTTGTTGTGTGTGGAATCCTTTTCAATGTTTGCTTCCTTGCAGGAACTACTAGAGTGTGCTCCCTCTTGATCTTTGCTTCCTTGCAGGAACTACTAGATTCCCTGATAGTGTGCACCTTAACAAATGCTGAAAATGGATGAGAGGTTCTTCCATAGATTATTGATCTTTATTTATTTTCCGGAGTCCGAATCTGTAGT
Organism: Larix kaempferi; assembly: GCA_027924585.1. NCBI lineage: Eukaryota > Viridiplantae > Streptophyta > Pinopsida > Pinales > Pinaceae > Larix > Larix kaempferi. Next base: position 7,806,717 of record BSBM01000494.1, read on the forward strand.
AGCTTCTTCTACTCCTTTCATGAAAAACTAAAAGTCATCTCTAGCTTCACCTTATGAGGTGGAAACTTCTAAATAAACCCTTATAGCTGGTTACCTTCATTATAATACATATTCTTCATCACTTGAAGAATATTCACTTTCTTCTTTGGTTCTCTTCCTTGGAGGTTCATCATCCTCTATAATGTGAGCATGATGTCTTTTATTGTTGTTCTTCTTCTTGTGGGAGCTACTTTTGTTCCTGGGACAATCTCTGGAATAGTGCCCCTTCTCATCACAAGTATAACATCAAATGTGAGAAATATCTCTCCTAGATCCTCCAAGGTTCTCCCTCTGATTCTGGTGGTGGTGTTTTTCCTTCTTGAGATGAGGATGCTCCCTCTTGGTGTTATTCTTCCTAGTGTGTGATGTGAGAGCCTGGTCTTCATTATCCATGTTTTCTTCTCGAGCTACAAGTTGAGCTTCTTCTTGTGAGCATTCCTCCCATAGCCTATTGAATGTGATGAGCTTCTTTCTAGCATAAATTCCTTGAATGAAGGAATCCCATGACCTAGGGAGACCATTCAAGGTGGTCATCACTATTTCTCCATTCTCTACAATTTCTCCTACAACTTCAATTTGTTCCTTAATCTGATAGACCCTTGTAAAGTAGGACTGCATGGTCTCTGCATTTTGTATCTTCACATTCTTCAACTAGTTTCGCAAGGTCATCTTCCGATTTATATTCTTTCCTTCAAATAAGGTGGTCAAGGCATCAAACATCTCTTTAGGTTTATTCAGAGATGACACATGTGGTATGAGATGGTCCTTGATAGAATCTACAATGATTCTCTTAGCCTTAACCAGATTTTTCTTGTGTAAGGATTTAGCTTCATCTCCCTCTGGAAATGGAACCTCTTCATTCACATAGGTGTTCAATTCATTCTCTTCTAGGACAAGCCCAATCCTATACTTCCATGCTTAGAAGTTATCATACCCTTGATTCAAGATTATCCTCAAGCTTGCTGTGGTGAGACATATTTAATGAGAAACTCAAATGGAAATAGAAAAGCTTTAGGTCTTACCACTTGATTTGCTGAAACTGGATATGGAGCTGGCTGGCCTAGGGTTTGTTAGAGAAACACTAATTTTCCAAAGTTGGAATTTGGAACTTCTGGTTGGAAAGATAGATGTGCCTCCTCAAGGAGAGTTGTCCAATGTACTCACTTCCATAAATCAGTGAACATAAACAAAAAATATCTGATGCCCTAGTTTTCCTCCTGTAGTAGTGACGGGCCGAAAAATGAAAATCCTAGGAATTGAATTATGTTTGCATGGGAATATTTGCATGGAGGAGGCGAGTATGCTGGTACACTTGGTTTTTGAAAACTCCAAAAATTGACCCCTCAAAAGTGACTTGAGAATTTCAGACCTGTAGTTTCTGGTCCTTTCTAGTTTTCTGGTTTTTCTAGTCCAAAAGACAAATTAGGGTTTGACTTATCTCGAGGTTGTACTCAACCAAAAAATTTGATCTTGGTCTCTAAATTTTGATTTTGATGAGGATAACAATCTTGTGCTGAGAGCACTAAAAAAATCCACTTCTGTCAAAATCCCTAATTTCCCACAGTAGTGACAGGCCAAAAAATGAAAATTCTCAGAATCGATTTCTGTTTCGACAGAAAGATGCGCCTTCCTTAGTTGAGTTAGCCTAGCCTGCTTCCCTTGATGATATGTGGAAAGAGATCCAAAAATTAAGAAGCCCTACCTTCCAAAGCCGCACAGTGTCTTCTTCTTAGGTTAGTTCTGATACCATGTTATATTTTCACTATTTAATTCAATATGATCTAGGATCTTATCTGAGAGAATAACATGTATAGCAAATCAAACACTAGAGACAAGAGACACAAAGAGTTTCATCGGGGAAACCATAAAGAAGAAAACCCCTCAACTTCCTTAGAGATAGAATGAGCAACAATACAAAACCCCAAAAGATAGAAATGGTCTCCAACAACTTCTCTCTTATTCACTTGTGCAAACTCCTCCTCTCTCTCACTATGCGAATTGAGTGAGTGAGTGAATGAATAAATAGAGAGGGGCACCCTATCTATTTATACATTACTTTCACTTGACTTTTAACCCTAACTTGGTCGACTTCTCCTAGGAGAGTCTAATAACCCATTACCACTTAACTTAGGGCCAACTCCTTTAGGGGAGTAGATAATAACCCTTTCCAATACAATAATAACTTTCCTGATCGGAGGAATAAAACCTCTCTGTCGGAAGTACAATAACATATGAATACAATATAAAATATACAAGTGCATACATTCCGAAGTTACAAATACATTAACACACATTCTTCAACTAGTTCCTCAGACTCATCTTCCGATTTATATTATTTCCTTCAAATAGCTTGGTAAAGGAATAAAAAATCTCTTTAGGTGTGTTCAAGGATGACACATTGTTACATCGTAATTTTCCACCTTGTGAGCATTAGCATTCTTTGGCCTACAGGATCCATTTCACTGACTCAAATTCACTTTATGTCCTCCAGAAAACACATTTTTTCTATTTTTTATTCCTGTACGCTTGTTGTCCCATTATAGCCAGTGTACACGCAGGCTATTCCACTATAGCCCGCGAGTACCAAGTAAAATGGTAAAAATCGTTAGAAAATTACTTTTTACTCCCAAAAAACGGTCTTAGGGTGACCTTTGGCCCTCCATATACCCCGAAACACCTCGATGTGTCCTTTCACTTACCTTTGGAAGGCTATATATTGAGCTCTTATGGTGTATGGAAGGGAGGAGAAAGAGAGAGCAAGATAACTCTAGTGGATTTTTATTGTGACTTGAGTCTACACTCATTGATCCTTGTTGTTGTGAACTCCTTATGTTCACCAACAAATATACTTTCATAGTTTGAGTTTGTCATCGTATGGGGAATAGAAGTGGTGGAGGCACAAGTGGAGAGACCCAGTTCTTGGTTCAGATTGGTTTCCGGCAAGAGGTCGTATATTGCACGTCTTGTTATTCATTAACAGAAATACTCATTTTCTCGTCCAATTGATATTGTGAATATTGTTAAATTACATTGGGTTATATTCGCTTATGATATCATCGATCATGCTATTGCCTATGCTAATGTCTTTCATATGTTATATGCACTTGCTTGTACTTGTTGTTGAGGCTAATCTACAGGTTCAAGTGTAGAGGTTGAAAGCTCAATGGGGATCTACTTCGAACATCCGGTTGAAGTTTAGTCTTTTCTCCATTATCTTAGCATTGTCGTTTATATAGCATTGCATTGGTATTTGAGTCATTTTCTGGTAGTCAGTTGTCTGTTGTGGTCTACCCCAAGCCATAGGAAGTTTTCACCGTAACAAAAAGGGTGACTCCGTTGGGACGATGGAAATGTTGGTGGGGACCGTAAACCTAGGCGTAAAGTGAAATTACCTTGCAAGCTTTGTGGGGAAGATCATATTACTCACTTGCTTCCTCGAATTGAAGAAGGATCGAAGCATCTCGCACAGAGCCCAGCTGTGTTGAAAGATCCCCTTCCATATCATCAGAATATGGGTTCGAATGCTCCTGCTACTGGTTATGGGACCAATGAAACTTCCACGTCTTCTTCCCATGATGGTAGCTTTGGATGCGTGAATACTGTTAAATCAGAGGTTAGTGTTTCTACTCGTTAACGTGATTATGATGCACCACAACCGAATATGGGGAATGAGCCTCCTCCTCCTCTTGATACCTCTTTGCATATCGAGAAGCCCACTACTATGCCACGGATACCGAAAGGTGTTTTCAAGCACTCTATGCATAATCCCAATGCTCGAGCTGCCCATAACTACTCTATGGTAGAAGATTTGGGTCAAACACTGTGTGCCATGTTGTCTCCTGAGATTTTACAAGCATGTCCTTCTCAAAGGCATGCCCTTTTGTGCGCTTTAAGAGTTCAGGATGGGGGAAGTCCTAACGTTATCAAGTTTGACACTACTGACATCCAACCTCGCTTACCATACCATGTGACTTTTCAAGTCCATGTGGAGTGCCTGTATAATATCGTCAAAAGAACGGTGGTTGACGAAGGTGCTTCTACGTTAGTGATGTATTTCTATTGTTGGAAATCTCTTGGCTCTCCTCCCTTATCCAAGTGACCATGCTCACTGCATTCGATGGTCAGTCATTTAAGCCACATCGTATTCTCCCTTCCGTAGTTGTCCGCTTGGGTGGGAAATCCATGCCTATTGAAGTCGAGGTGGTTGATGCGCCCATCGACTACAACTTTCTCCTGGGTAGGAATTGTATTTACGCTATGAGTTTGGTCATGTCCTCTGTATTAATAATTATTTGCTTTCCACACGAAGGCAAGATTGTGACGGTCGACCAGCTAGATTTTGTTAGTCCCTATTCCACAACATCCACGGGACCTATTGTCCCCCAGTTCAAAGATTCTCAGTCGGCAATTGGAAACATTAGTGTACGATTGTACCCCTCATTGATGGTATCTTTTGATTTCGCTGCACCAATCGCTTTTATTGGAACCATTTCCGATAATGCGCCTCCTCCATTGAATAATGTACCATTCTGGACTTCGTATTTTAATGATCCATGGACCTTACCGTCCATGAGTTCCACGTCTGGAGACATTGCGCATGTTGGAATGGATATGCCACTGTTTGCTTTTGAGCTTGCATATCGAGATATTCAACAAGCCATGACAAAACCGGATCTCTCATCTTCACGGGAAGAAGAAGAAGATCCCGTTATGCTTCCCGTGTGGGAGGTCGACTCATCTTGTTCGCACAATTTTCTTGAAAATACTTTACCTTCGGATGAAGCTATTGTTGAGGCCATGTGTGGTAGTGAAAGACCTTGGGAAGATATGCATCCTCGCTCCTATTTTCTTCCTAGCCTTGATCTTATCGAGCAAGAAGAGTTTACGATGACTCTTGCCAAGATGGTTGGTCACCCTGTGGTTCCTTGGGATTCGCATGGGATTTATGAAGAGGGGAACATGGCTAATATTTCCCCTACCATACCAATCAACATTTCTCGTACACTCAAAAAGGTTGAGAACCTTTACATCGGTGCTAATTTCTCTCCTGAGGAGGTTGGCATTTACATCGAGTTGTTTAAGGAATTTCGGGAAGCTTTCGCCTGGTCATATGAGGAGATGCTAGGAATAGACCCCAGCATTGTCACACACGATATTAGAACATATCCTAATCCTAAGCCGGTTCGACAACGCCTTCGTGTTGTGAACACTAGAAAGCCAGCCACGATCAAATTAGAGGTGGAGAAGCTGCTTAAGGATGGATTTATCTACCCAGTTCCCCTTACCGAATGGGTGTCAAATCTCGTTCCTGTGGATAAGAAGCAGGGAACTATCCATGTATGCACTGATTTTAGAGACCTGAACCATGCATGTCCGAAAGACAATTTTCCCACTCCATTCATAGATCATATCTTGGATACTTGTGCGGGAAGCGAAGGTTTTTCAGGAGATAACCAGATACAGATAATGCCCGAGGATCAACATAAGACTTCTTTTATTTGTCCTTGGGGTACATTTGTGTACCAGAAAATGCCCTTCGGCCTTAAAAACGCCATAGCTACTTTTCAACGTGCTATGACCTATGCCTTTCACGATCTTAAACATATAGTGGAGGCTTATTTGGATGATCTTGATGGGCACTCTCGCAAGAGAGTGAACCACCCCAAGAACCTCTGTTTAATTCTCGAACGATGCATACACTACAAGATTAGGTTAAATCCCAATAAGTGCATATTTGTCGTAAAAACAGGTCTCCTTCTAGGTTTCATAGTTTTGAAAGAGGGTATCAGAGTCGATCCTCTTAAAGTTGAGGCAATACTTCGGTTGGCTCCTACGTGCAACTTACTTCAAATTCAGAGCCTCCAAGGGAGAGCCACTTAGTATGTTGCTTTGTAGTGAATTATGCTAGTCTTACCAAAGGTTTCGCACACTTGTTGAAGAAAGACACATCGTTTATCTCGGATGAGCAAGCCCAACAGTCTTTCGACGCTTTGAAGAAGGCCTTTGTGTCGGCCCCTCTGCTTAGTCTGCCCAACTTCGCAAGAGATTTTATACTTTATGTGGCCGCGTCTCAAGAAACGATTGGCATGGTCTTAGTTCAGGTAGATGATGTGCTCGTGGAGCATGTGATCTATTACCTTAGTCGAAATTTAGTAGACGCTGAGCTGAGATACACTCATGTGGAAAAGTTGGCACTTGCGACTATTCATGCAGTCCAACGGTTATGGCATTACATCATGCTTAGGAAAACCACAGTCATAGCACATATCAACCCATTTTAGTTTGTGCTATCACGACGTCTTATAGGGGGAAGTATAATAAATGGATTGTGATCCTTCAAGAGTTTGATCTTGCTTTTGCTTCATCGAAGTCAATAAAATCCTTGGTTTTTTTTGATCTCATGTTGGACTTTCCGCGACTTGATGAGTATATTGTCCATGAAGATTCCTTTGTGGATGGGAACTTATTCCTTATCTTGTCTGTGGACCCTTTGTATAGGGATATCGTTGTATATCTTCAAACATTGAAGAGACCTTCACACTATTCCCAAGACGAACGACGACGTGTGAAACACCATGATAAATATTATACCATCGTCAATGACACTTTGTATCGTCGAGCAAACGATTCTGTCCTCCATCATTGTTTGACTCACGAAGAAGCGGAGCGTGTTCTTAATGATTGCGACACTGGGTCATGTGGTGGTCACTTATCTGGGTTTACAATAGCCCAATGCATTATGCGAGCTGGTTACTTTTTTCCTTCGATATTCAAGGATTGCATGAACACTGTAAAGAGATGTCACCCTTGCTAGGTGTTTTCTCGGAATGTACACTCACATCCAACGCCCCTTCATCTGGTCTCCACCATCGGTCCCTTAACCAAGTGGGGGGTAGATTTAATGGATTGCAAACCAACTTCGGCTGGGGGCATCACCTTATCATTGTGGCCATGGACTACTTTTCCAAATGGGCTGAGGCCATGCCTACCATAAAAGCCGATGGTGCTACAACAACCCATTTCGTATTCAATCAGATTATCACTCGGTTCGGTATTGCAAAAGATATTGTCACTGACCATGGAAGTCACTTTCAAAACAAGATGATGGCAGATTTGTCACTCAAGCTTGGGTTTCATCAAGAAAATTCATCTTCTTACTAACCCCAAGCTAATGGTCAGGTTGAGGCAGTCAACAAGTCTTTAAAAACCATTCTCCAACGTACCATCAAACAGAGCAAGAGCAACTGGAATATTATGTTGTATCCTGCTTTGTGGGCATATCGAACCGCAGTTAAGACTGCCACCGAGTTCTCACCATTTTAGCTAGTACACAGTGTGGAGTCTATTCTACTGATTGAATGCGAAATCCATTTGTTAAAACTAGCCATAGAGCTCCTCCCTGATACATCGGATATTGAGCAACGTTTGATCCACCTTGAGTAGCTTGACGAGCAGCGTCGAGATGCCGCTGTGGATATAGATGCCAATAAGCGTCGTGTCAAGGTTCAATATGATAGGTCTGTCCCTCCCCGGTAGTATGATGAACGTGATTTGGTCCTGTTATATGACTAGGCTAAAGAACCCCTGAGGGCAGGCAAGTTTAACCCCATGTGGCATGGTCCTTACATCGTGAGATGTGTCAGGGTACTAGAGATGACTCATAGTCTACTTTGTATTATGCTATCCAACTCTCATAAGGACTCCCCCCATTTTTCTATCAAGTTGTGATTGCATTGCATCATCCTGCTTGCCACTTGAGCCTTGTGCCAGCTCCCTCCTACTCAATTGTTAGCCCAGTTCCTGAGTACTTTCCTTGTCGAGCCCTACAGAGCTTCCATTTTCCCTTAACAATTTGATGACCTTTCGATCCCGAGGGAACACCCCGACGAGTGTCCACATCCTGCACATGCTTCCTTGCATTAATCATAGGTATGTTTCACTGCTTGGGACTAGTGTGCTCGCTATTTGACACTCATTCCCTCAATTGTTGTACTATAAGCAGTTTTATTCTTTTTCAAGCTTTCCAAATATGAAAAAGACCAAAAAAAAATTCAAATATTCCAAAAAGCCGGATGGGATAATATTTACTTCTTTTTGTTGGCAACTGTTGTGTCGCCTTTCAATAGAGCATTCATTCCACTCCATACATTATGAGTCGGGACTATAGACAGACCTTAGCAGCTGTACGCATTTCTCACTTTTCCTCCACTGATTGGTTAATATTCCAGTCACTGTGGAGCCGTTTGTTGATGCCTCCTAGATCGCATAGTGTTATCTCGAGTCTATGCTGCTTGTGTCTATCCATCTGCTCATGCTCTTGTTCAAAGGATGTCCTGAAACCAGAGTCAGCCTCTCATCAGATCTCTTAACTATTGCATGTCGTCCATCCTTATTGAGTCAGTCCATTTCATCTAATTTCTTCCAAATATTTTAGCGTAGTTGTTACCTCGTGTTGGTTGACAGGGGACGGCTTAATGCCTTCTTCCAGCGAGTTTCGTTTCGTCGAATTCAACTCATTCATTCTGGAATTGAGACTTAGAGTCCATTGAGTACCTTGAGGCTTGCAGTCATTAGTAGTAGGTTCTCTCGCCATCGATAGTTTTGGGAATACATCAATGTCCCCTGATTGAAGGATTCATCTTAGTGTTCGAATTCAACACATATATTCGCACTCTAATGATTGTACTCTATGCCTTGATGCCCATTTTCATTATTGTGGGGTTATCTAGCGTCTGTTAATGATATACATCATGGACTGGTAATCAGACGATGTCACATTAGGTTCGACCTCAACACCTTTATTCACTTGATGGGACTTGCACCATAGATGATTTGTGTAGAAGACCCGAGGAGATAGTGGCATTCAGTATGCTACTTATGATCGTGACTGTACATCTGAGATACCACCTCTCAAACATCAACAGTTTGTACCTCCAGTATTGCACCAGTTGTTTCCTTTTTAGCAGGAGCCCATATCTTACTATATGGATCATGTCTATGATCTCCTATGACATGTATTCACTATGTACTTCCTATCATGGCCATTGTATCAGATTTTTGTATAATACCGACATGTACTCTGATATTTTATTGTATTACGACGAGTGAGCTACTCTCTCCATTTGTGTCTCCATCACTCCACTTCTGAGATTTATAATGTATTTCGGCCATTGTAGTACCTTCTCTGAACTCACACACTAGGGGGCATCTATTACAGTGTAATTTTCCACCTTGTGAGCATCAACATTCTTTGGCCTGCAGGATCCATTTCACTGACTCAGATTCACTTTATGTCCTCCAGAAAACACATTTTTCCTATTTTTTCTTCCTGTACGCTTGTTGTCCCATTATAGCAAGCGTACACGCAGGCTCATCCACTATAGCCTGTGGGTACCAAGTAAAATGGTAAAAATCATTAGAAATTTACTTTTTACTGCCAGAAAGCGGTCTTTGAGTGATCTTTGGCCCTCCATATACTCCACAACGCATCGATGTGTCCTTTCACTTACCTTTGGAAGGTGATATATTGAGCTCTTATGGTGTATGGAAGGGAGGAGAAAGAGAGAGCAAGATAACTCTAGCAGATTTTTGTCGTGACTTGAGTCTACACACATTGATCCTTGTTATTGTGAACTCCTTATGTTCATCTACCAAACTCCTTTCATAGTTTGAGTTTTCCATCGCATGGGGGATTGAAGTGGTGGAGGCACAAGTGGAGAGACTTAGCTCTTGGTTTAGATTGGTTGCCGGCAAGAGGTCGTATATTGTACTTCTTGTTATTCATTAATGGAAATACTCATTTTCTCATCCAATTGATATTGTGAATATTGTCAAATTACATTTGTTTATATTCGCTTATGATATCATGGATCATGCTATTGACTATGCTAATGTCTTTCATATGTTATATGCACTTGCTTGTACTTGTTGTTGAGGCTAATCTACAGGTTTAAGTGTAGAGGTTGAAAGCTCAATGGGGATCTACTTCGAACATCCGGTTGAAGGTTGGTCTTTTCTCCATTATCTTAGAATTGTCATTTATATAGCACTGCATTGGTATTTGATTCATTTTCTTGTACCCCCACAACATGGTGTTGCATAGCCTATGGCAACTGCTCTACCTCGATAATGGGTACTCTATTGGTCATACAGGATAGGTTGACCCATACTGTCTCTAGTGTGCGCTCTGTGACCGCACCAACTACCTCTGCACCACTTCCCCATCGATGATGTCTCGGGAAACCATCTGGTCTTCGCGGACCTTTATCTACGAGCAAACAATAGAATGCCAATTAGTTATACTACACCAAAACTATTTTTGCATTTGCATATATAATAAAAATTCGCAAAAAATTGAATTTACAAAACATAAAAAGAGTGACATACCAATTTCTCTGAATGTGGCTCCTGGAGGAAGAGGCATGTCACGATAACCATGGAAGTCTATCCCTACATAGGGTTATTTGTAAATGGCTATGACCTATTGGTCCCACCAGTGAAAGAAATCATCTGTGTATGGTGATTCCTGTCGGCCACCACCCTGTCGCCTCAATACCTCTTCCCACTGGGTTAGGGCTGGGTCATGGAGCCTATGAGGAGGGACTTCAACCCTCGGACTGAGGCCCATAACTCTCTCGATGAAAAGATGCATAGTGTACTTCCGTATCTGAAGTTCTTTGCCTCCCCATGCTTGAACTCCGTTAACTGGGTCTTGATAGACACCAGTAACATTGTGCACCAGTCATATATCATGGGCCGCATGCACTCTGCGCCGTAGAACATCACCAGCCTTGAAGCCTGGTGTAGAGCTGCAGAACTTGTAATCCTGACAAGAGTGGACACTATAATCTTCATACTTAGACTGACTATGGCTCCAATGGGTAACTGAATCCCCACCTTTCGGGTGTTGGGAATACAGTACCGCTCTATGTAGTCGGGAATGGTGATCCCACCACCCACAGTATGAGATCGAAGACTTGCCACTTCCCATCAATGGGACAATCCTGTAATGAAATATATGTCATCCACCTCCAAGGAGAGTGTTTGACCATCCAGGTTGAAATTTTGTGCGTCTACGTCCCAGTAGTCTATCAAGCGACGAAGCAATTGGTTTTGGGCCCTTAATCCCCCAATGCTCAAAAATTTGAAAATCCCACATGTTTGTAATGCTTGTTGTGCAGGAAAATTGTGGCAGACAGCCTCATCCACAAGGTCATGCTCCCTTTCCCTCCACTCTAGAACCATCCTGGAGGAAGAAACACAAGAAGTTTGGCCTTTTACATTCAAAAAACCAACTTCACGGCCATAACCTCGGGCTATTGATCAAACAGAGGTGTCCACTCAGGGCCAACACATGCATGTAATGTGGGTAGCAGTCCCTACCCATGACCCATATAACTGTAGACCGCGTACAACACCGTAGCTAACCTGCTCCAGACGGCTCGACGAATGGATGCCCATAGCTCCCAGAATCAGGGACTGAAATCTTAGGTGAAAACTAACCAAAATTACTATTTGGGGTGAATTGTAAATTGTAATCTTTTATTACTATTTATAGTTTTCAAAACCCACTTTCCCATAGTTTTCTCCGTTTTAAGCTTTTTTGGACTAATGTGATGTCTTGGAGTAGCATTTTGAACAGATTTCTTCGACGAGAGTTGGTTTTTGACCGTTTCGAGCCTACGACAAGTATATTTCACACCTGACATATAGGTTTGATGTCATTTTCACATGCATTATGCATTTGACATTTTGACCATTTCTATTAACCCTAGGTGTGACCTCACTTCTTAACCGACACAGAGCTTTCAAACTGTTATAGAAGTGTCATTATTTGCCAGTAGGGCCTATCTGACCATGGGTTCCCTAGTTAGAGCCTTTTATGCCTTTTGGCGCCCATGTTGTTGTCTCTCTTTTAGATTGGGAGTCCTTCCTAGTTACTCCATGACTTTGCGATAAAGACTCATACTCTACTTTGTCTTATGCTGGCCATCTCCCATAAGGACTCCCATTTTTCTATCAAGTTGTGATTGCATTGCATCATCCTGCTTGTCGCTTGAGCCTTGTGCCGGCTCCCGCTTACTCAATTGTTATCTTGGTGCCTGAGTGCTTTCCTTGTCGAGCCCTGTAGAGCTTCAATTTTCCCTTCACAATTTGATGACCTTTCGACCATGAGGGAACACCCCACCGAGTGTCCACATCCTGCACATGCTTCCTTGCATTGATCATAGGTATGTTCCACTACTTGGGACTAGTCTGCTCGCTATTTGACACTCGTTCCCTCAATTGTTGTACTATAAGCAATTTTATTCTTTTTCACGATTTCCAAATACGAAAAAGACAACAAAAAATCAAATATTCCGAAAAGCCGAATGGGAGAATATTTACTTCTTTTTGTTGGAAGCTGTTGTGTCGCCTTTGAAAAAAGCATTCATTCTACTCCATACATTATGAGTCGGGACTATAGTTAGACCTTAGGAGCTGTACTCATTTCTCAGTTTGCTCCATCGATTGGTTAAGCTTCGAGTCACTATGGAGCCCTTTGTTGATGCCTCCTGCATTGCATAGTGTTAGGTCAAGTCTATGCTTCCTGTGTCTATCCATCTGCTCATGCTCTTGTTCAAGGGATGTCCTGAAACTAGAGTTGGCCACTCCTCATATCTCTTGACTATTGCATGTCATCCATCGTTATTGAGTTAGTCTGTTTCATTTGAGTTGTTCCAAATCTTTCAGCATAGCTATTACCTCGTGTTGGTTGATGGGGGATGCCTTAATGCCTTCCTTCCAGCGAGTTTCATTCTGTCGACTTCAACTCATTCATTCTGGAATTGAGACTTAAAGTCGGTTGAGTACCTTGAGGCTTGCAGTCATTAGTGGTAGGTTCTTTCTCCATTGACAGTTTTGGGAATACATCAATGTCCCTTGATCGATGGATTCATCTTAGTGTTCGAATTCAACACATCTATTCGCACTCTGATGATTGTACTCTGTGCCTTGATGCCCATTTTCATTATTGGTGGGTTATCTCAGATCTGTTAACGATATACATCATTGACCGGTAATTAGACGATGTCACATCAGGTTCAACCTCAACACCTTTATTCACTTGATGGGAGTTGCACCGTAGATGATTTGTGTAGAAGACCCTTGGAGATAGTGGCATTTAGTATGCTACTTATGATCATGGTAGTACATCTGAGATATCACTTCTCAGACATCAACAGTTTGTACCTCCAGTATTATTGCACCAGTTTTTTCCTTTTCAACAGGAGACCATATCTTACTGTATGGATCATGGCTATGATCACCTATGACATGTATTCACTATATACTGCCTATCATGGCCATTGTATCAGATTGTTGTATTATACCAACATGTACTCAGAGCTTTTATTGTATTATGTCGAGTGAGATACTCTCTACATTTGTGTCTCCATCACTCCACTTCTGAGATTATAATGTATTTCGGCCATCGTAGTACCTTCTCTAACCTCACACATTAGGGGGAATCTGTTACAGCGTAATTTTCAACCTTGTGAGCATCAGCATTCTTTGGCCTGTAGGATCCATTTCACTGACTCAGATTCACTTTAAGTCCTCCAGAAAACACATTTTTCCTATTTTTTCTTCTTGTACGCTTGTTGTCCAATTATAGCTAGTGTACATGCAGGATCTTCCACTATAGCCCGCGGGTACCAAGTAAAATGGTAAAAATCATTAGAAAATTACTTTTTACTCCCAAAACGCAGTCTTAGGGTGACCTTTGGCCCTCCATATACCCTGAAACGTTTCAATGTGTCCTTTCACTTATCTTTGGAAGGCTATATATTGAGCTCTTATGATGTATGGAAGGGAGGAGAAAAAGCGAGCAGGATAACTCTAGCGGATTTTTGCCATGACTTGAGTCTACACTCATTGATCCTTGTTGTTGTGAACTCCTTATGTTCACCTACCAAACTCCTTTCATAGTTTGAGTTTTCCATTGTATGGGGGATTGAAGTGGTGGAGGCACAAGTGGAGAGACCCAGTTCTTGGTTTAGATTGGTTGTCGGCAAGAGATCGTATATTGTACTTATTGTTATTCATTGATGGAAATACTCATTTTCTCGTCCAATTGATATTGTGAATATTGTTAAATGACATTGGGTTATATTCACTTATGATATCATGGGTCATGCTATTGACTATGCTAATGTATTTCATATGTTATATGCACTTGCTTGTACTTGTTGTTGAGGTTAATCTGCAGGTTCAAGTGTAGAGGTTGAAAGCTCAATGGGGATCTACTTCAAACATCCAGTTGAAGGTTGGTCTTTTCTCCATTATCTTCGCATTTTCGTTTATATAGCATTGCATTGGGATTGAAGTCATTTTATTCTACCCCCACAACATGGCACTGCATGGCCCATGGCAGCTGCTCTACCTCGATCATGGGTACTCTATTGGTCATACGGGACAGGTTGACCCGTACGGTCTGTAGTGTGTGCTCTGAGTCCGAAATAATTACCTCTGCACCCCTGCCCCGTCGACGATGTCTCACGAAAGCATTTGGTCTTCGCGGACCCGTATCCGTGAGCAAACAATAGAATGCCAATATGTGATACTACAAAAATATTTTTTCATTTTCATATATAATAAAAAATCCCAAAAAAATGAATATACAAAACATAAAAAGAGTAACATACTGATGTCTCTGAATGCAGCTCCTGGAGGAAGCGGCATGTCACGATCACCATGGAAGTCTATCCCTGCATAGGGCTAGTTGTCAATGGCTATGACCTCTCGGTCCCACCAGTGAAAGAACTCATCTGTGTATGATGATTCCTGTTGGCCACCACCTTGTCGCTTCAATACTGTTGCTCCTCTATTTTGACTATTCAGTATAATGTTTTCTAGGTTAAAGTCTTAATGGAATCAAATAATAATCAGTTTTGTTGCATCTGATTATGTCTTTTTGGAGGTCAACACTGCTAAGCTATGGTAAGTGATTTTTAATTGCTTGTTTGTTACTTTGCCTTTGTTTTATGCATATGATTGAGCTTTAGGTTTCATTTAATGATAGGTTATTAATAAGTTTGTTTCTCTTCTATGCAGGGTTCTTTTGCTACCCGACTCCATACCTGTCTCAGCGTTTAAAGGAGGATTTCTGCAAAGATTTGGGGATTCGATCCACAATGAGGGCGTTTTTCCTGGATTCACCTCACCTTTTAGATGCTTGTGAGGATTGCTCAGCTGCTATTTTGGGGATGATCTTTGATTAAGGAGCTATTGTTTTCCTCTTCAGTACTATGTGGATTTCAGGGGATTTGAGCTCCCATTTATGGCTCAGATATGCCGAGATAGCTGTAGGGTAGTTAGCTATGTCGATCCTTGTTTCAAAAGTGTTTGTGAGTAAGGAATGTTTGTCTAAGTTTGGCATCAAGATTGCAGCCTTAACTCAGCATATTCATTGGTAGATAAGTTCTTTTAATAAGTTGTCTCTTGCACATGATAGCTGTAGCTTAGTATCATTCTTTGGAAGATTATTTGTACATTGTTTTGAAAGATTACTGTAGGTTGTTGTAAGTAAGATAGAGGTTAGCAAGTTAAGTTTCTTTTAGAACAGATCTAGTAATCTTTGGCATTGATCATTCTATACAGTATTAGTTTCATTCAGGTCATTTTGTTTGTAAGTAGATTATAATTTCTTGAGGTATGAGCATTGAGAATACCTTTCCTGCACATATAGTGTAGTAGCTCGAAGTTTACGATTCTCCGGTTGATAATTAAATCAAGGTAAATTAAATATCATTAACTTTAACCAACATTTTTGGCGCCGTTGTCGGGGAGTTGCTCCAAGGTAAGCTGGTATTTTGCTCATTTTTTGGTTGACTAAGAAGTTCAGGTAGATAGGATCCTTTTTACAGTACACAACAAGGTGGAGGGGAAACATTAAGACGCAAAGACGAATTCACTATGGGATTCCCATGGTGTAACAGCCTGCCGCAGCCACTTTAGTGGGTTGCCCCAAATTCTTGTTGTGTCCTTCTGGTAAGTGTGGTTGTTTTTCTTCGCAAGTTTGAATTATTTTACTACAAGAGGTGTGTTTATCTTTCCTGTAAAGAGTGTTTATTTTATTTTTATTTTTTAGTTTAATTTCATACAAGTGTGGTTATCCTTTTGCAAGTGAGGTGTGTTTAATTCCAGAAATCTAATTTTACAACAGTTTTTAGGTGTGACTAGTTGTGGCAGATTGGAGGAGAAGGATTGGTAAGGCAAACTTGCGCATTTCATAACAGGTTCCTTCAAACCCAACTGTGGCACAGGTATTTCAATTTATTTTGATTAAAAGTCTTGTTATTTTCAAAAATTGTTTTGATGAGACCTAGAGATAGTAAGGGAAGATTCATTAAGGTTCATTCTGATCTTTTTGGAAACAACAAAACCCCCCCCTTCACTAACCCTAGGGATAGGGACACCAGCAACAAAACTGAAAACAACAACATTCAAAATTCAGTGGAATTTGGGACCAAACCAGCAGGAACTGAGGTTATACTCAGTGAATAGTTACATTCAGAAGAGATCCCACAGATCCAACAAGCTTCACCTACCAAAGGAAGATTCCAACTTAGTTGACACAGTGAACATAGAAAAAGTGAACTCCCTTCTAGGACATAACCAGAATCCGGTGGTTTCTCAAATAGAATCTACCACAGATTTACCTTTCAATATTCAAACTTGGCCTAGGCCAGACCATTGGGACTTTATTCTATCCCCAAGAAGAGACGGATTAGGTGTCAATTGGTTTAGGAACCCACTTGTCATGAGTGATCAGGAAACTGGACACTAGATGGAAGGAGAGGGAGAACATGAGGGACGAACTGAAACAACTTTTGGCTTCCCCATTCTGGATCTTACACGGGATGTCAGTATGAAACATATCCCAGCATCTTCATTACCTACCTTCTATGGGAAAAGTACTGAAGATCCGGATACCTTTCTATTTGAGTTTGACATCTTATGCAGGAGTTATAATTATCTACAAGATGCTCAAAAGTTAAAACTATTTCCAGCCACCCTTAAGGATTCTGCACTTAGATGGTTTATGAGCCTGGGGGAATCCACCATCCAAACTTGGGAACAAATGAAGAGTGCTTTCCTCAGAAAATACCGAGACTACTGTGGCCCTAGAGATGTTAGGATATTCCTATACTCCATCCTAGTCCCACCAGTATTTTGATCATTTACATTTTCAGTCATGCATGCACCTTTTTAGGGTTTGCATGCATTCTAGGGTTTGCATGCATCCCAGTCATCAGTCCAACACCTAGCCCTCAGTTAGCCATCCCCCAGGAGCTTCTCACTATTCAGTTTTAGCCCTCAAGTTTCTTAATGCGCCCTTCTTCCTTGATTTTTGGGAGCAACTCTACCTCCTTCACCTACCAGTCCAGTTGTCACTCAGTTACACTCAGATACAGTCAGTTACACTCAGTTACACTCAGTTACACTGAATTACACTCAGTTACACTCAGTTACACTCAGTTACACTCAGTTACAGTCAGTTACACTCAGTTACATTCAGTTACATTCAGTTACACTCAGTTACATTGAGTTACACTCAGTTACACCTACCAGAGTTAGTTTGACTGATGGTTGACAGTTACTTGAGGATTGATGACTCCACTGATGATGATGAAGACTTCCAGTTGCGCTCCGATGATCATGAGGACACCTATTTGTGCTCCGATGACACTCCAGTGATCCTTTGATCACTCCATGAAGGCTAATTCGAATTGCCACCTTAGGCATTCGAATTCCTCATGCATTGTATTATTTATATGTCCATTTGTGATTAATAATCTAGTATGACCGAAGTATTATTGCTTCTATCTGAGTTCTACTGTACCATATTATTTTGTTGCTCATTATACTGCATGTATCACTCTTCTTCTATTTTCTTGCTTAATCATAATTATTCTCTTGTGAGATACATCATCTCTTAGATCTACTGTGAGGATTTTCACATGGTATCAGAGAATGTTGAGAGAATTGTTTATCTCCATTCTTGAGAGTTTTTTTTTGCAGGTTATTACCAAGATTTCGAGTGCAGCAGTTGCAACAGTTTCTGCATTTTTGCAGCAGTAGCAGTTGCAGTTATTCTATATTGTTTTTGCAGGTCCTCTACAACTTCAATGTATTCATCAGGAATTACTCCTCTTGATCCACTCAACTATGATGAATGGAAACCAAGAATGATAGCAGACTTGAAGATCGATGATCTTTTTTATTGTTATTTTGAAAGAGAGTTCGAATCCCCTGAAGAGAAGATTGACTGGTTAAATAAAAGAGACATGCACTTTGCAGCAATAATGTTTTCTTTGTATGCATACCAGATATTCCAATTCAAATACCGTGATGGTGTTGAAATTCCAAGAGAGTTATGGACTCCAAAAGAGATATGGGCTCACTTGGATGGAAAATTTGGCAGAGAGAATGAAGGACTTGGTCCCAACTCATTCGAAAGAAAACAAAGTGATGCATTCGCTCCTCTTGATGGTCTCTCAGATCATGAACCAGCATCATCTCATATTGAAGTTGTTGACAAAGAACTTGCAGATTCTCCGCTCATGCTCAAACTTTCTTCTCTTTCTGTGCCAGCTCACACTCTAGATATTGCAGAAGGTCCTAAATCCTCTCTTGCACCAGAGTCTGTTGGTTTGCATCATGATCACATGATTATTTCAGAGGTCAAATCAGCTAATGGAGGTAATGCATTCACTCCTCTTCAGCAAACATCTCTTTTATACTACTATATGATCATAAATTCATGCTTTTAGAAGGTCATTGAAGAATATGGCCATTGCCATTCGCTTGGGATAATTTCTCATGCATCTACTGGTTTTGATGTCACCTCTCATGGTTCAAAGGATATCTCAAGAAGCCATGATTCAAGTCTTGTATCTAATTTGGGTTCTAAGCAATTACTGCTTGGGAAAATTTCTCATGCATATGATAGTTTTGATCTCACCCCTGCTGGTTCAAAGGAGATCTCAAGAAACTGTTTTGAAAGTCTTAAATCTGATTTTGATTTCAAGCAAACATGTAATAGTTCTTTTTGGCATAATCTCACCCATGGTGGTTCGAAGGAGAAGACAAAGGACTATATGCACATTCAAAAATTTGATCCTACCTCAACTGATTCAAATCACAGGTTCAAGGATCATTCTAATACTGTTGGATTTGTTCTCATCACATTCGATATGAAGAGCAAGTACAAGCACATGCTTTTTGAGCATGATCCACTTCTTCCCAAGAAGAAGATACCTCCAGACATATGACCAAGCATCACACATGCTTGAGTTTGGAGCTTTTATTTTTTATGTGTGCCTTACAGTCTATTTTTGAGGAGGGGGTATGATTCCCATGAAATTTTCCCACTTCCTTGGTTTATTGATTGTTATTATTCATTGTATTGGGTGACCTTTGGTCTTAGTTACCAGGGCCCAGGATGGATTAAGGGGGGGTGTTAGGATATTCCTATACTCCATCCTAGTCCCACCAGTATTTTGATCATTTACATTTTCAGTCATGCATGCACCTTTTTAGGGTTTGCATGCATTCTAGGGTTTGCATGCATTTTGCATGCATCCCAGTCATCAGTCCAGCACCTAGCCCTCAGTTAGCCATCCCCCAGGAGCTTCTCACTATTCAGTTTTAGCCCTCAAGTTGCTTAATGCGCCCTTCTTCCTTGATTTTCGGGAGCAACTCTACCTCCTTCACCTACCAGTCCAGTTGTCACTCAGTTACACTCAGATACAGTTAGTCACACTCAGTTACACTCAATTACACTCAGTTACACTCAGTTACACTCAGTTACACTCAGTTACACTCAGTTACACTCAGTTACATTCAGTTACACTCAGTTACATTGAGTTACACTCAGTTACACCTACCAGAGTTAGTTTGACTGATGGTTGACAGTTACTTGAGCATTGATGACTCCACTGATGATGATGAAGACTTCCAGTTGTGCTTCGATGATCATGAGGACACCTATTTGTGCTCCGATGACACTCCAGTGATCCTTTGATCACTCCATGAAGGATAATTCGAATTGCCACCTTAGGCATTCGAATTCCTCATGCATTGTATTATTTATATGTCCATTTGTGATTAATAATCTAGTATGACCGAAGTATTATTGCTTCTATCTGAGTTCTACTGTACCATATTATTCTGTTGCTCATTATACTGCATGTATCACTCTTCTTCTATTTTCTTGCTTAATCATAATTATTCTCTTGTGAGATACATCATCTCTTAGATCCGCTGTGAGGAGTTTCACAAGAGACTCCCAAAATGATATTTTTAAAATGCAACAGCATGAAGAAGAGAGTCTTGAGGACTTCCTAGAACGCTTCTGTTTTGTATTACAGAAGTCTAAGTATAATACCTTATAGGAGGATGCAGTCAAAACTCTTTTTCTAAAAGGGATTCTAGATGAATATGTGGAAATCCTCAACTTGATGGCCTCAGGTGATGTATCTCATAAATCCTTTGAGGAGATTACTGAACTATGCAGAAAATATTCGAGGAGTAGAGCCAAGGCAGGAAAAAGCACAAGGGAAGGTCCTTCCCGTATTTCTATAACAGCAGGAACTAGTGGGGTCACAAGAGTTGAATTGGGAAACCTGTTAGAAAATTTCAAAACTGACATTTTAGGCACCTTAAGCTCCCAATTTGATGCATTGAAAACAAAGAAACAGCAAGAGGAGGAGGACATAGCAGCATTACACATATTCTGCCCCAAGTGCAGAAAAAGACACCCTTTGAAAGAGTGCCCTCTTAACACCATTTCAGTCTGTGCTCTTTGCTCTGATCAACACCCAACTGACAATTGCCCTTCTTTACCAGAACTACAAGCTTTTTACAAGCTTAATGCTGAACCTATTGATGCATCAAGAAGGCCTTGGAAGCCTAGACCCCAAAACATGTATCCAGAGCCTGTTTTTCCGAACCCTGCATATTATTATCCCATGCAGCAATCTCAGCAGCCATGGAGTCCACAAATGTGGCAGAATTGGCCCTCTCAACCTACTCAGACCCAACCTTGGCAGCAAGGCTGGCGAGGACAGTCATATGGAGGACCACAAGGACAACCCTATGGAGGAACACAACCAAGAAACTCTCCTAGTTACCGTCCAATGCCACCAAATATGCAGCAGCTATTACCAGGCTTTACACCACCTGCACTTCCTCCTATACCCCCAGTTCCACAACAATATCAAAATCCAAATCCACCTCGACCCACGTTGTTGCCAGCCCAACCTATCCCAAACCCTAATAACAGACCTCCCCAGCCTCTTCATAATGCTGAAATTCAAATGGCTCCAACTTATGTAATTCATTCAGCTCCTTTACAGGAAATACAATTAAGGTCTGGGAAAACATTAAATAAAACCCCTCCAGCAGTGATTATTCATGAAGAGACTGGAGAAGAAAATGATGAAAAAGAGATTACAGAGGAAGAAGAAGTGCAAATTGCGTCAGAAAACACTCAAGCACTGGGAACTCATTTCCAATCACCTACTCATCCACAAGTAAATAACAACCCCCCTTACCCAGAGAGGTTATTAATGGAGAAACCTGCGGTGCGTCCACAGTTTGATTTGGAAAATGAGTTGAAAAATGTTTGTATCAAGATTCCATTACTTCAGGCTATTAGAGATGTCCCTATCTATGCAAAATTGGTAAGGGAACTGTGCTTAAAGAAACCTGGTCGGAAACAGAAAGACCCACCCAAGATAAATGTTTTAGGCCAGCTGTCTAATTATATTTCAGACTGTTCCTTACCCCCAAAATTTGCAAATCCTGGGAATCCAGTAGTGACCATTTACATCAATGAGATTCCAATAGGAAACACTCTAGTTGACCTGGGGGCTGCCATTAATGTCATGTCTATGACCACCATGCAGAGACTTCAGTTGCATAATCTCATCAGATCTACTCCTACTATTTTGGAGTTGGTTGATAGGAGCACAGTCAAACCTGTGGGGGCCTTAGATGACATTACTGTCACAGTATCTTCTTGGGAGTATCCAGTGGATTTTTTGGTACTCCAAACCAAACACCCAATGGGGGAACATCCTGTTATATTAGGTAGGCCCTGGTTAGCCACTGCCAATGCCTTTATAGGATGCATAGAAGGTATTTTAACTATATCAAATGGCACTGCTCTACAAAACCTAATTATTTATCCTCCAGCATAGCCTGTATCGGAAAACATGTTGTGGTTAGAGAATCCTTATGGGGATGAGGATGTGGGACAACCCTTACTGTCCATCAGTCAAACTAGGGGGCTGGAACACCAGACTGAGGATGATATCCTAGATCAATTTATTTCAGCCACCACTAGTGTTGAGTTCCCTCAGTCCTTCTCTGACTTAGACAATGTTTTCACAGAATATTTTCAGGAACACTATTACCCTTCAGCCACCTCGTCATCAGTAGTTTTATTTATAGATGAGAAGGTTGGAGCTGCAACTATACCAATGGAGATTAGTCCAGGGAGATCTTTGTCTATTAATGCAAATCTGTCTCAAAGCCAGCAAATTCAGGTAGTTAATTTACTTAAGGCACAATCTGGGGCATTTGCTTGGGTTTATACAGACATGAAAGGCATTCACCCTGACACATGCATTCATCACATCTATACGCAGGAAAATATTAGACCAGTAAGGCAGCCACAGAGAATAATGAATCTGTAATGTCCCTTGTTAGGAATTTTATTAAAATTGCAATTTTCCACTTTTTTTCCCTAGTTCGACCTTTGACTAGTTTGGATCTCTAGGTCCCAAATTTGCCCCAAATGATCCCAAATATTCTGAGAAGGTATATGAATGATATTAGAACATAAATATGTGTTTTAGGGATGCCTTTGGACCTTTAAAATACTTCTGCAAATCCTCTTTCAATTCTGATCAATGTAGGTAACTTTACTAGTGATTTTCCTTTGACTAGTATTGGCCTCTAGGTCTCAAATTGACTCCAAATGCCTTCAAATATTCAAGGAAGGTGTATGAATGATATTAGAACTTGAATATGATGTTTATGGATGACATATGTCCACCAAAAGACCTCTTCAAACTCTCTTAATATTCTAGACCAATTATGCAATTTTACTAGTGATTTGGGGTTCAAATCCCCCTGGGGTAAGTACTGAAAATGGCTTCCCAAATGCCTCCAAACCCACTCAAATTTATGAACAGAGGTATGTAATGTGTTAATTATTTTATTAAAGTCTCATATTCACCATTAATGGATTATTACAACTGTTCTCACCCTCTCCCATTCAACTGCAAAAATCCCCAATTCGACCCTTGGGGAAATGGCACTATTTCACCTCCCAATAGAACTAAACTGAGTAAAAATGCTTCAAATGCTCAAGTACAGTACATGAAACTTGTAGAATACATCCATGGAAGTATATTTATCACAAATATATCAGAGAATTATCCATTCATTCGAAATCATCATCAATACATTGGTTCACAACAAGGTAGTGGGGAAATGGCATTGTTCTTCCATTAAAAATGAGATTTATACATTTCTACTTGGAATTTCGACCTGAAACTTTTTGGAGATGAAGAACAGAGTATTTACTTCATATTACAAAAGAAATGGAGCATTCAAATCTTCCCCAAAGAGTACAATAGCTCACCAAAAACGCCCTCCCTCAAGGATCAAGAATATGCCATCAAAACTGGAAATGGTTGAAGGAGTGAGCTGCAATAGAAGAAACCATGAGCTGCCCTGTAGCTTACACCTACAAATAAAGACTCCATTAAAGCTCCAAATGAAATGTCTGAATGGCCTTTCCAATTACCAACTTGGATGGGAATCTTTCACCCTCGAAATTGGCTAAGGCAAGAAACTAGTCATCCACTAGCTCTCCCTCTTCACAAATGCAATTGCAAATTCTACAAATGATCAAAAGCCATTCTCATACTTCATTTCTACATTTTATAACCAACATTAGCCTTCTAAGGGTCGAAATCCTCTCAATAGATTCAATAGATTTTCATTTAGGAAATATTCCACATTTGCCACTTGTCTCCTAGTTCCAACCTTCCATCTTCTCCCAAATTCGATTTTGAGTCTCTTTGGCTTCTCCCACTCCCAAATTTGCCTTCTTTGAGCCTATTTTTGGGGCTGACATGTCATATTGGTCAGATGTCAGAGGTCAGGTCTGCAATTTGTCATAGTTGTCATAGATGCTCCATCATTGGTGTCATAGGGGCTAGGGAATCTAGCCCAAGTGTCCACAAACTTCCACTTTGACTCTTTATCTTCCATGGAGGTTACCAATCCTTCCAAATTCGACCTAATATTCTCAATGACATGTGTTATGACTTACCAACTCACCCAAGAGTGTTCACATTCCCATTAATTCGAATTTGCAAAAGAGAGATACCATGTATTATGAAAAATCAAGCTAGTGTGGGTCCCACATCCTCCATATGTCTCCAAAACCATTTGTCACTTAGGATTTCTCTTGAATTTCTTTATTCACTCTATTTATTAAATACTTGAACCCTTCTAATGTCTAAACATCATTTATTATCCTCCTTATTCCAAATCCCAAAGCTTCCACCCCAAACCTAGGAAACTAGTAATTTTCCTCCTTGGCAATTATTTGACCCTTAACATCAATTTTACAAACTCTAATGAATATGGCTAATGTGATTAGGCCATTGTGACCCAATTCCAAATTTGAGACATGACAAATCCTCCCTTCCCAATATTGCTTGTCCTCAAGCAATTTCAAACATGGGTGTTGAAGAACCTGCTTTCTGTATAATTCTTTGAAGTTGCCATTGAATTGCCAAACCTTGAGTCTTTGAGTTTCCATGAATATTTTAGAGAGGAACCACCATGCTTGCTGCTGCACTACTCTTATTAAAATCACTTTATTAAGTGGGGAATCCATCTCCCATGCTGCTTGCTTCCCCCCAAAAAATGAAACCAATGAGACAAAAATTATTCCAGGGTCCCATTGCTTGTATTGCACCCCAACAATTAAGAGTGCTCTCCAACCTACACCATTAGATAAGAGGATTCCTGGATCCCATTTTCTTGTATGCATTCTTCCAAACATCATTAGTGCCAAATATATATCATCAAAGTACATAACAACATAATGAAAATGTACATCAAGGATATGCTTCATCAAAGAGTCATGAAAGTGCTTATACCTCCAAGCAAGTAGACCACCATTTTCCAAGTGCATACAAGCTTCAAGTGACCAATCAAATCTGCTCCAATGACATAGGTGAGGATCCCATGTCCTATAATGCTGCTCCAAAAGGATGTGATATGCATCAAAATATTCAGCCATGTATTCTTTCATCCAAGAAGTGAATGAAGAATCTCCACTAGAATCTGAACCAAATAATGAGTAGAAAAAACAAGGAGACTTCAAATGACTCAAAGAAGTCTCACCCATACATCCATGAATGTGAGAATCATAAAGATGTAACAAAGTATGTGGCTGCCAACAAAAATGTTCTCCCATCATAAATCTATTCATCCAAGTGTTGGATGAAGTTCCTCTAACATCAAATGAACCCAGTGTTGAGCAAGAAAAACCATGAGTATTCAAGTGACTCAAATCCATATCATAGGTGCATCCATGTAGATGTGAATCATCATAAAGTGACAAATTATGCTGCTGCAAATGTGAATAAGAATGTGCTCCAACCATGTCATCATAAAAGTTAAATCTAGGAGTTCCATACTCCTCATGTGGCACCATCAAAAAGAACCCTTTCACCCATACTTCATTGAGACTAATACTGCAAAACATGGAATTGTAGGATGTAGGAGAATGTACTAACTCACCCAAATGATCAAAAGGTTCAGGAGTTTCATCATGGTAAGTATCCATGTGGGTAGTATCATGCAGCTCCTTCAAAAGTGTGAACTCTTTGTCATAGTTTGGTTCCAATGTAGAGGAATCATGCTCTTCTTTAAAAATTGCATAACCTTCATCAAGAGGCAATTCAAATTCCTCTTCCACCACATCAAGTGTTTGGATCTCTTCAAGTTCATCTTCAAACACATCAAGAACATTCAAATTTTCACATTTCTCATGATCCACCATGTCATGAGAATCCTCCAAACAATCTACCATTTGACAATCTGAAACATAGGAGGAAAAACAAGTATCTTGCAACTTTTCAAGAAGTTGCTCATTTTGAATTGTGAGCTTATGAATATCCTCATTATTCTTCAAGTATGCATCATGTAACAATTCATTAAGCTCACACAAATGGTTTCTATCAAAAAGCAAAGACATGAAATTACCTTTGATGTGGCACATTGCTCTTTGAATCTTCTCCATGACTTCAAGGAAGGATGTTTCCTCCAATGAAGTAGCTCTCCAACAAGAATTTGACACCAATGCTTGAGTGTCATGGAGAATGATGAGGGACTCTTGGATCTTATTTTCATTCATCTTTAAGGACCCTTCAAGAAAATGAGGCTCTTGCAAATGAACCTCCTCATCTTCTTCAATTTTGCTTGGACCAACTTCATGAAGCTCAAGTGGTGATGGGGAAGTTGATCTTGGTTCTTCTTCAACTGCTACAAGGTCTTCATTATCATGCTTAATAAAACTTGTACTTGTAGAAACACTTTCAAAAGTGATCTCTATGTCACCAACATAGAGGTGTGAGCACCCATCAGTAGGTACTCATTCATAGTTTAAGCATCCATCAGTAGATGCTCTTTGGTTCATGTCTAAGCTAGAAGGTGTCTCGAAATGATCTTCCATATTTTCAATAGAATCTTCTTCATGCTCTTGTGATGTCTCTTCATTTTGCTCCTTATAGCAAGCTGATGCATTTTTCCCCTTGTTTTCCTTAGGATCAATATATTTGGAATCTCTTCTTGAATAAATCTCAAAAGCTCTCCTCAAGGAGGACATCATTTCATGCACACATATATGATACTCGCTCCAAGGGTTTTTACAAGAAGGGAATAAACCTTTCTTCACTAACTCCACATCTTCATTTTTGGGCCTATTTTCAAAAACATGTTCAGCATAGTACTCAAAAGACATGGCATTTTGTGTATTTTTGCTAAAAGCAAGATATTCTTGATATTTTTGATATTGTTGGGGCAAGGTTTTATATTTTGCTCTCCATCTTTGGAACTCACTCATAGAATTATCCTTGGTTGGTGTGACACACTCATATTCATCAGATTTAAGGTCATAAGAATAATCTTCATTTCTCTTGAAATTGTAAGAAGTGTTGCATGATGGCACCTCTTCCTCATACCATTCACATTCTACTTCATATTGCTCATAAGCATCTGCATATTCCTCATAAGAATTGTACTCATAGGATTCATCATAATAGTAAGACATGGCTGCCAATTATTCTTGAATGTATGTACCTAATACACAGGTGCAAGGACCATGCTCTGATACCACTGTAATGTCCCTTGTTAGGAATTTTATTAAAATTGCAATTTTCCACTTTTTTTCCCTAGTTCGACCTTTGACTAGTTTGGATCTCTAGGTCCCAAATTTGCCCCAAATGATCCCAAATATTTTGAGAAGGTATATGAATGATATTAGAACATAAATATGTGTTTCAGGGATGCCTTTGGACCTTTAAAATACTTCTGCAAATACTCTTTCAATTCTGATCAATGTAGGTAACTTTACTAGTGATTTTCCTTTGACTAGTATTGGCCTCTAGGTCTCAAATTGACTCCAAATGCCTTCAAATATTCAAGGAAGGTGTATGAATGATATTAGAACTTGAATATGATATTTATGGATGACATATGTCCACCAAAAGACCTCTGCAAACTCTCTTAATATTCTAGACCAATTATGCAATTTTACTAGTGATTTGGGGTTCAAATCCCCCTGGGGTAAGTACTGAAAATGGCTTCCCAAATGCCTCCAAACCCACTCAAATTTATGAACAGAGGTATGTAATGTGTTAATTATTTTATTAAAGTCTCATATTCACCATTAATGGATTATTACAACTGTTCTCACCCTCTCCCATTCAACTGCAAAAATCCCCAATTCGACCCTTGGGGAAATGGCACTATTTCACCTCCCAATAGAACTAAACTGAGTAAAAATGCTTCAAATGCTCAAGTACAGTACATGAAACTTGTATAATACATCCATGGCAGTATATTTATCACAAATATATCAGAGAATCATCCATTCATTCGAAATCATCATCAATACATTGGTTCACAACAAGGTAGTGGGGAAATGGCATTGTTCTTCCATTAAAAATGAGATTTATACATTTCTACTTGGAATTTCGACCTGAAACTTTTTGGAGATGAAGAACAGAGTATTTAATTCATATTACAAAAGAAATGGAGCATTAAAATCTTCCCCAAAGAGTACAATAGCTCACCAAAAACGCCCTCCCTCAAGGATCAAGAATATGCCATCAAAACTGGAAATGGTTGAAGGAGTGAGCTGCAATAGAAGAAACCATGAGCTGCCCTGTAGCTTACACCTACAAATAAAGACTCCATTAAAGCTCCAAATGAAATGTCTGAATGGCCTTTCCAATTACCAACTTGGATGGGAATCTTTCACCCTCGAAATTGGCTAAGGCAAGAAACTAGTCATCCACTAGCTCTCCCTCTTCACAAATGCAATTGCAAATTCTACAAATGATCAAAAGCCATTCTCATACTTCATTTCTACATTTTATAACCAAAATTAGCCTTCTAAGGGTCGAAATCCTCTCAATAGATTCAATAGATTTTCATTTAGGAAATATTCCACATTTGCCACTTGTCTCCTAGTTCCAACCTTCCATCTTCTCCCAAATTCGATTTTGAGTCTCTTTGGCTTCTCCCACTCCCAAATTTGCCTTCTTTGAGCCTATTTTTGGGGCTGACATGTCATAGTGGTCAGATGTCAGAGGTCAGGTCTGCAATTTGTCATAGTTGTCATAGATGCTCCATCATTGGTGTCATAGGGGCTAGGGAATCTAGCCCAAGTGTCCACAAACTTCCACTTTGACTCTTTATCTTCCATGGAGGTTACCAATCCTTCCAAATTCGACCTAAGATGCTCAATGACATGTGTTATGACTTACCAACTCACCCAAGAGTGTTCACATTCCCATTAATTCGAATTTGCAAAAGAGAGATACCATGTATTATGAAAAATCAAGCTAGTGTGGGTCCCACATCCTCCATATGTCTCCAAAACCATTTGTCACTTAGGATTTCTCTTGAATTTCTTTATTCACTCTATTTATTAAATACTTGAACCCTTCTAATGTCTAAACATCATTTATTATCTGCCTTATTCCAAATCCCAAAGCTTCCACCCCAAACCTAGGAAACTAGTAATTTTCCTCCTTGGCAATTATTTGACCCTTAACATCAATTTTACAAACTCTAATGAATATGGCTAATGTGATTAGGCCATTGTGACCCAATTCCAAATTTGAGACATGACAGAATCCTGCACTTAAAGACATTGTGAAAGATGAATTACAAAAATTGTTGGATGCAGATTTCATCTATCCCATTTCTGATAGCAAATGGGTATCTCCGTTGGTGATTGTCCCGAAAAAGGGAGGTAAGTGGAGAATATGTGTTGATTTTCGTGAGTTAAATAAAGCAACTCTTAGAGACTACTTCCCTCTTTCTTTCATAGACCAGGTTTTGGATACATTGTCAGGAAAGAAATACTTTTCTTTTCTGGATGGATACAGTGGATATAACTAGATAAGAATAGCCCCAGAGGATCAAGAAAAAACCACTTTTACCTGCCCATGGGGAAGTTATGCTTACAAGGTATTACCATTTCGACTGTGTAACGCTCCTGCCACTTTCCAGAGGGCACTGTTAGGTATTTTGGCTGATTTAGTCCATGACTGTGTGGAAATTTATATGGATGACTTTACATTCTACGGTAATGATTTCAAAGAAGCCTTGGATAACCTGGAGAAAGTTTTAATTAGGTGCCAAGAAACAAATCTTGCTTTAAGCCATGAAAAGTGTAAGATGATGTTAACTGAGGGTATTGTTTTAGGGCACCATGTTTCATCAGAAGGTATTAAGGTAGACCGAGCAAAAATTGAAATCATTACTAGTCTATCTCCACCAGCTACACAAAAAGAAGTCAGAATTTTTCTGGGACATGTAGGGTACTATCGTAGGT
The DNA here is from genome assembly GCA_027924585.1 of Larix kaempferi. Classification (NCBI taxonomy): domain Eukaryota; kingdom Viridiplantae; phylum Streptophyta; class Pinopsida; order Pinales; family Pinaceae; genus Larix; species Larix kaempferi. The sequence goes on from BSBM01000494.1 coordinate 7,836,961, forward strand.
TTATTGCTAATTTTACAAAGATAGCAGCCCCACTGTTCAAATTGTTGGCCAAAGACAGTGGTTTCGATTGGGATCAACACTGTCAGACAGCCTTTGACACATTAAAGTCAGAATTGTCTTCAACACCAGTTCTGCGGGGGCCAAATTGGTCTTTGCCCTTCCATATACAAACTGATGCTTCAGACACTGCCTTGGGGGGAGTGCTCGGACAGAAAGAAAATCAGTCCTCCTATGTTAATTATTTCATCAGTAAAAATTTAACACCCGCAGAAATGAACTATATAGTAACTGAAAAAGAGTTTCTAGTAGTGGTTCATGCCATCAATAAATTCCGGCATTATATTACAGGTTATGAGGTATTTGTTCATACCGATCATTCTGCTATTAAATTTTTAATGAATAAACCAATCACTAGTGGCAGAATTACTAGATGGTTACTTTTGCTACAGGAATTTAACATTACCATAGTTGACAAACCAGGGAAGGAAAATCTGGTTGCAGATTTCCTCTCCATATTGACTCATGCTGATGATAATGTTCCTGTAGATGATACATTCCCTGATGAACATTTATTTGTTGTTTCTATTAAAACACCCTGGTTTGTAGATATAGCCAATTATTTGGTTACAGGGAAACTACCTGCTCATCTGTCATCTTATGAAAAATGAAGAATCATACAACAAAGTGCTAATTATTCATGGGTAGGTAATGACCTCTTTCGAACCGGTCCAGATCTGATTATCAGGAGGTGTGTGAGAGAGGATGAGATGTGTGACATCCGTCAAGCCTGTCATGATGGACCTTGTGGAGGCCATTTCTCAGACAAGCGAACAACATATAAGGTGTTACATCAAGGGTATTACTGGCCTACCCTTTTTAAAGATGCTGAAAAGTATGTACAGGGCTGTGACAGCTGTCAAAGAATGGGGAGACCCACTGCTGCTGATCAAATGCCTTTACAAGCCTAGGTACAAATTGAACCCTTTGAAAAATGGGGATTGGATTTTGTTGGGCCAATCTCACCAATGTCAAGTAAAAAGAGATATATTTTAGTTTGCACTGACTATGTGACTAAGTGGGTTGAGGCAAAAGCTCTATTGAGGGCCATTGAGAAATCAGTCATAGAATTTATTTACGAAGAGATTTTTACTCGCTTTGGCATTCCTCGTGAAATTGTGATTGACAATGGAGCACAGTTTGTCTCTAAATCAATGAAAGCACTTACAGAACAATATGGGATTAAGCACTATAAATCTTCTCCTTACCACCCCCAAGCAAATGGTCAGGTGGAATCAACCAATAAAGTGTTAGAATCCATTTTAACTAAGACTGTACAGCTGCATCACAAAGACTGGGCAGACAGGCTACCCGAGGCATTGTGGGCTTACAGAACTACGTGGAGAAATACCACATGGTATACCCCATATCAGCTTGTTTATGGGAAACAGGTTCTACTTCCTATAGAATTTCAGGTGAAGACTTTTCGTACTGCTGCACAATTGAGCCTGAATTTAGATGAAGCCCAGGAGCAGAGGCTGATGCAATTAAATGATCTTGATGAAATCAGACAAGATGCTGTCCAACGAACTGTGTTGATACAGAATCAGAGGACTAAGTGGCATGATAAATTTTTGAAGAAAAATACTTTTGAAGAAGGTGATTGGTCTCTGTTGTTTGACTCAGGATTCAAACATTTCAAAGGTAAGCTTACCACTAGATGGATGGGACCATACAAAATTGTGACTGTTTTTTATAATGGCTCTGTCAAAATAAAGACAATAGATGAAGAACAAACTGCCTTTGTGGTGAATGGACATCAGTTAAAGGTATATCACAAACCTCTTTCTAAGCAAGAGTTCATTCATACCATGAGTCAGCAAACTGGACTAGAGCTGGTAGGTGAAGGAATGACTCCTCCATCTCCCACTTCTTCACAGTAACATTCAATGAAACTATTTTTGTATATATGTACAGGAATTTGTTTTAGTAGGGTTCTTTTAGGAGAATGCCGATATTTTTTTTTAGGCTCAGGATGTTTTAGAAAAACAATAGGGAAGTCTTTTGTTATTCTTTTTATTTTTCAACCATTGATTGTTTTTGCAGAGGACTGTGTTAATTTGGAAAATTTATGGGCTTTACTGGTAATTAGAATGTCTGTATTAGGTCAATGTATGTGTGCTGTCAGATTTTTCAGAACTGTTCTGGCTATTCATATGAGTATTTGCCCACCAGGCATTGCCTACATTAATGCTTTAAGCTTCCCAAATATTTTCTGCTTATGAACTTATGGGTTGCTAGGACCATTTGACCTGGTTTCACACTAGATAGAGAGAGGGAATTGTTGTTAGTAACAGCTATGGGCATGAAATTATTTTTAAGACAGGCATCATGTTAAAAAAGGTATCCAGGACTGGGCAGTTTCGGGGTTATTAGCTCTTGGCTGTTATAATACTAAACACAAATATATATACATTGTCTTTAGCCACTTTATGACTTTCACTTTCTACAGTTGCACAGGTTAGTTGTTCATATGGGAAAATCTTTACAGGCATATACAAAGAATACTCTTCCAATTCTGGTACCATCCCACTCCTAGATGGTTTTCAAAGCAGCTCCCCCACTCATCTATGCTTGAGAAAATCATAAATTTTATCTTTAAGGTGAAATTGGGACAAGAGCCTCTGATAGAAAAAGGGTGTAAGACGTTAACCCGCCAGGATACTGAACAGGTCCGCTGGCAGCGGGTACCGACCTGTGGTATGAACAGGAAAACCCATCAGGGTGCTGAACAGGCCTGTTGGCAATGGGGCATCTGCTTGGGGAAGAAGCTTCTTAAGATGTTACAGTTACCCCACCGGAGTACTGAACGGGCTTGCTGGCAGTGGGTTCTGACTCTAATATCTTCTTTAACAGCCTCATCTCTACTTGTCTATATGAACAATGTACCTATGTGAAGGTAAAAGAGAGGCCATAAGGATGGTTAATTAAAATTTAATAAACTCATTGAAAAAAAAGTAAAATGATAGCCAGTTGATAATCATCTCCAGCTGTTCTGCATTTTGGGTTATCTGATTCTAGAAAAAGAAGGTTTATGCCTGATACCTCAACATAGCTGAGAAATTTAGTACTATTTGTTCCACTACTCAAATTATCCTGTGTGAAGCTGAGTCAAAGTGGACCAGTACCCCATTAGCTTCTGTTGGTATTTCCCTTGCCCTGTGGCACATGTCCTGGTGGAAAAAGTTCTGTATGGATGACAAGAATGAAGTCTGCATTTCTGATTGTTTGAATTACGTAGAGGTAAGGGAAGTCTGAATTTCTAATTGTTTGAATTACGTAGAGGTAAGGGTGATTGATGAAGTCTGAATTTCTGATTGTTTGAGTTACACAGAAATAAGGATGATTGATGAAGTCTGCGTTCCTTGATTGTTTGTTTGTATTATTAGTAAAAGTTGATTTCATAACACAACTTAGTTTCCTGTGTGATTAGATGGAGCAGCAACCTGACAATAAGGAAATTAAGCCACAAAACTGTTGAGGGTTTAACAAATTTTTACTTGCTTATTAACTCATACAAGTGATGTATATATGGGAAATTAATGTTTTTTTTACATCACTATTTGAGTGCATCACTTTAATAGCACAGCAGCTGCCCCAGATGCTGGTAATTACTACTATGCTGGTAATTTTTGTTCATTTTTATCAGCCTGAAAGCACTGATGTATTTTACAATTGTTGAAGTGCCGGATTGAGTGTCGTATGGGGTGTCGGAGGAGAACATTGGAAAATTGGCATGTATATGGTAATGAACGTTGATGGAGGTAAGGAAGGGTGTATGATTGGCTAAGTATTAATTTTTATTAAGGTTATGATTCTAATTAAAATCTTTTGCCATAATACGAAAATTGATGACCCATGAACTACCATAAATAACTTTGGCATACATTAATTGATACTTCACAGTTTTTATTTTATGGTGTTAACTTTGTCAATGTTTCATTCTTTATTATTGATTGGCAACCTTTGATAAAAAGAATTATAACCTTGTTCTATTACAATTGGGGTTCTTACGTGTTATGAGGTTAAGATTAGTCCAAACGTGTTATATCATGGTCATCATCTCCTGCGACGTGGGCAGTATGTGCCACCGCTTGTAATGATTTTCTCTTGTCATGATTATTGTCTTCATTACCTTTACTTCCTATCATTACCATTCTTTACCATGTTCATTCGGGCTTTTTACAGTCTCTATCGTTACCACGGGAAAAACATTGATGAAATTTTGTCATTGCCTGCGAATTGACTGTCCGAATTCTCTGCTAATTCACCGTTCTTCCTGTCTTCACCATGCTTAACCGGCATGAACCCTCTGCATATGAGCAATTATTAGCTATCCCTGAGTTCGTAGCATGCAAGGAGATGTTTATTTGGGCTGGATGGCATGCATTTTTAACCAATTTACAGGGCCACGATGATGCTGTCTCTTTACAAGTCGCCTTGGGTTTTGATGGGCATACAACTAAGGTGGGGTCCCTGGAGTTTGCAGTGACAGAGGAGTCCATTTCATTGGCTATGGGACTTCCACGCACTGGTGATAGATGGTTTAAGAATTTTCGGTTGCCACGGAAGGAATATGACTGTGTTTTCAAACCTGGATATTTGGCCATGAAGGGTGAGAAGGGTTTCTCCAAGCTATGGGTTAGAGAGAAATTCCACAATATTTTGATGATTATCACCAAGTTGATTACCTGTGAAGGCCGATTCTCCACTTATAAAGCCTGTCATTTTCGCCTTCTAGCTCACTTCGAGTTTGGTAAGCTTCTGAATTTTCCATTTTATTTTTGGAAGAGTTTGAGTAAAATGGCTTCACAAGTTAGGAAGAACCTAGAGCATCCAACTCACAGTCTTTACCATCATGGACTTTTTAAAATGCCCGTTTTAGCTGAATTAAAGAAGCAAGGTCGGGTATGGGAATAGTTCATGTATGAACTATCTAACCCTCATCTTCAGTCATCTTTGAGGAATGAATCCAGTGAACCTCGTATCCTTGATTTAATGGAGAAAGCTTCCTCTGCAAACAATTCTATTCCTCAAAATGATTGCCCTCAGGAACCAACTGTTAATAGTTGCAAGAAACCTTCCCCATTACATGCTAAGAGGTCTCCAATCTCTAAGAGACAGTGTGTTAGCTCTCGGTCTGGGAGAGATAAGGAGCATGAAAACTTGTTTGTTTTGTCCAATAGACGATTTACTCGCAGCATGGCCGCTAAAGAGGGGAGAAAGGAATCTAAGGGTAAAGAACTTGTCCAAGTTGAATTGCCATCATCCGATTCTTTATCTACCCATGATAACTCTGCTTCTCCTGGTTCTCCTCATTATTCTACAATGTCGAGTCCTATCAGTGAACCTTTGCTGCCAGCATCCCCTTCGAAATCAAGTTTAAAATCTACCAAAGCATCCCCTACGAAATCAAGTCTAAAATCTGCCAAAACATCCCCTTCAAAATCAAGTTTAAAATCTGTCAGAGCATCACTTTCCAAATCAGGTTCAAAATCTACTAAGTCGGAGGCTTCAGCACAGGGGATTGATTATTTTAGGCAAAAGAATTTTAAATTGACAAGGAAGCTGCAAGAGTATGTGAGGTTGGATCGGGTCATCAAGCAGGAAAATGCCATTTTAAAGGCTAGAATAGTGTCTTTACAAACTTTGGTTGATGAGGTTAAAGGGACAAATCACAGTCTTCGAAAACAGTTAAAGAAGAAAGATAAACATTTTGAACAATTGATTAGTATACAACAACGATCTGCCCCATCTCCTCCTCAGGTTCAAGTCCTGTTTAATACCTCAGCCTCAGTCTCTGGAGTTGGATCTAGGGATTGATAATCTACTTTGAAGGTTCAAATTTTGTCTATCTGAAATTCTCTTGCATAGGGACATGCAAGACCTTCAGTCTGGGGGAGATGTTGGTCCTCTATTTTGACTATTCAGTATAATGTTTTCTAGCTTAAAGTCTTACTGGAATCAAATAATAATCAGTTTTGTTGTATCTGATTATGTCTTTTTGGAGGTCAACACTGCTAAGCTATGGTAAGTGATTTTTAATTGCTTGTTTGTTACTTTGCCTTTGTTTTATGCATATGATTGGGCTTTAGGTTTCATTTAATGATAGGTTATTAATAAGTTTGTTTCTCTTCTATGCAGGGTTCTTTTGCTACCCGACTCCATACCTGTCTCAGCGTTTAAAGGAGGATTTCTGCAAAGATTTGGGGATTCGATCCACAATGAGGGCGTTTTTCCTGGATTCACCTCACCTTTCAGATGCTTGTGAGGATTGCTCAGCTGCTATTTTGGGGATGATCTTTGATTAAGGAGCTGTTGTTTTCCTCTTCAGTACTATGTGGATTTCAGGGGATTTGAGCTCCCATTTTTGGCTCAGATATGCCGAGATAGCTGTAGGGTAGTTAGCTATGTCGATCCTTGTTTCAAGGACGATCTCCCTCTGTATATTCAGTATAAAGATTACTCTTGAAACCCTAAGAGGGAGCGGATGTATTCAGAGAAACTGTAAACTCTATTTTTATTAATATACCCAGTGTTTATTTTCCTTTAAAAGCTGTGATTTAAATTAGCAGGCGTTGAGGGCAGGGCCCACCTTCAACACCGATCCTCTATATCTACGTGTGGTTTGTATTTCTGTGACTAGGGTAAAATTTATATACTTTAGTACTGTTTCATAGTAGAATGGTAATGTTCTTGTTTACTTGTGCTTCAGAACAAGGCTCGTGTTGGCAGAAGACAGATTACTATTACATACACTAAGTCTAGCTGTAGAACTGATTCAATAAATTGATAAGAGTGATTTTATATTTCAACTTCTTTAGTTTTCAGTGTGGTGTTGCTCATTGATGGATATGATTACTTTTTCCAAAGTTCTGGCATTCAAAAACTGTGTCATGGATCTGATTGGGTATGTTACAAGATCGATTTAATAAAGAAACTGGATTGAAATTTCATATTTCTTTTGTTATCAGCATTATGGCAATTAGTGAATAGCTCCAGTAGTGGTTTAATCTTTTTGGCTTTTGAGCTTATGAATATTTTCTGAGTGTGTGTGCAACATTTGTAGAAGTAACACGATTTTAGTTTGTAGAATACTTAGGGTTTTTCCGAACAACCTGTTACATTAGTTAAATAACAGTTAGATTCATGCTTTTGGAGGTTGAATAGAATCATGGTTTATAATGTTGTTTCGTAGGAAATGAACACTAGTTCCACAACTTCCATAGATTAGAGTGAGTATTTATATGCTTCAAACGATTTCAGTACTTTCTGGTGTGCATTCTTTGAAATAGTTCCAGCATTTTATTTTCTATAGAACATAGCAGCAAGGGAGACTTCATTCTGTCAACTGTGTGTGAGTGGTTTAGGAGATGGAAGCAGAGATAGATTTCATTTAAAAGTGTTTGTGAGTAAGGAATGTTTGTCTAAGTTTGGCATCAAGATTGCGCCTTAACTCAGCATATTCATTGGTAGATAAGTTCTTTTAATAAGTTGTCTCTTGCACATGATAGCTGTAGCTTAGTATCATTCTTTGGAAGATTATTTGTACATTGTTTTGAAAGATTACTATAGGTTGTTGTAAGTAAGATAGAGGTTAGCAAGTTAAGTTTCTTTTAGAACAGATCTAGTAATCTTTGGCATTGATCATTCTATACAGTATTAGTTTCATTCAGGTCATTTTGTTTGTAAGTAGATTAGAATTTCTTGAGGTATGAGCATTGAGAATACATTGCCTGCACATATAGTGTAGCAGCTCGAAGTTTACGATTCTCCGGTTGATAATTAAATCAAGGTAAATTAAATATCATTAATTTTAACCAACAAATACCTCTTCTCACCGGGCTAGGGCTGGGTCACGGAGCCTATGAGGAGGGACTTCAACCCTCAGACTGAGCCCCAGAACTCTCTCGAAGAAAAAGATGCATAGTATACTGCCGTATCCAAAGTTATTTGCCTCCCCACGATTGCACTCCATTAACTGGGTCTTCATAGACACCAATAACGTTGTGCACGAGTCATATATTATGATCCGCATGCACTCTGCAGTGTAGAACATCACCACCCTTGAATCCTGGTGTAGAGATGACAAACTTTTAATCCTGATGAGAGTGGACACTATAATCTTCGTACTCAGACTGACTATGGCTTCAATGGGTACTTGACTCCCCACCTTCCGGGTGTTGGGAAGAAAGTACTGCTCTATGTAGTTGGGAATGGTGATCCCACAACACATAGTATGAGTTCGAAGACTTTCTACTTCCCCTCGATGGGACAATCATGTAATGAAAAAATGTCATCCACCTTCAAGGAGAGTGTTTGACCATCCAGGTTGAAATTTTGTGCATCTACATCCCAGTAGTCTATCAAGCGACAGAGCAATTGGTTTTGGGCCCTTAAACCCCCAATGCTCCAAAATTTGAAAATCCCACATGTTTGTAATGCTTGTTGTGCAGGAAAATTGTGGTGGAAAGCCTCATCCACAAGGTCATGCTTCCTTTCCCTCCACTCTAGAACCATCTTGGAGGAAAAAACACAAGAAATTTACCTTTTTAGGAAAAAACACAAGAAATTTAGCTTTTTACATTTAAAAAACCAACTTCACAGCCATACCCTCGGGCTATTGAGCAAACAGAGGCGTCCACCCATGGCCAACGCATGCGTGTACCGTGGGTAGCAGGCCCTACCCATGACTCGTATAATTGTAGCCAAGTAGGGATTTCCTAATAAAAAAATTGGACCACGAAAAAATGAAATAAAAGCTACCAAATGAAAGAGAAGGATGAGATAGCTAACTTGCTCCAGACGGATCGACGAATGGATGCCCGTAGCTCCCAAAATCAGTGACTAAAATCTCAGGTGAAAACTAACCAAAATCACTATTTGGGGTGAATTGTAAAAATGAATTGTAAATTGTAATTTTTTATTACTATTTATAGTTTTCAAAACCTACTTTCCTATAATTTTCGCCATTTTAAGCTGTTTTGGACTAATGTGATGTGTTGGAGTAGCATTTTGAATAGATTTCTTCGAAGAGAATTGGTTTTTGACCGTTTCGCGCCTACGACAGGTATATTTCACACCTGGCATATAGGTTAGATGTCATTTTCACATGCATTATGCATTTGACCTTTTGACCATTTCTATTAACCCTAGGTGCGACCCCGCTTCTTAACCGACACAGAGATTTCACATTGTTATAGAAGTGTCATTATTTGGCGATAGGGACTATCCGACCATGGGTGCCCTAGTTAGAGCCTTTTATGCCTTTTGACACCCATGCTGGTGTCTCTCTTTAAGATTGGGAGTCGTTCGTATTTACGCCATGACTTTGCGATAAAGACTCATACTCTACTTTGTCTTATGCTAACCATCTCCCATAAGGACTCCCCCCATTTTTCTATCAAGTTGTGATTGCATTGCATCATCTTGCTTTCCGCTTGAGCCTTGTGCCAGCTCCCGCTTACTCAATTGTTAGACTGGTGCCTGAGTACTTTCGTTGTCGAGCCTTGCAGAGCTTCCATTTTCCCTTCACAATTTGATGACCTTTTGACATTGAGGGAACACCTCCCCGAGTGTCCAAATCCTGCACATGCTTCCTTGCATTGATCATAGGTATGTTCCACTACTTGGGACTAGTCTGCTTGCTATTTGACACTCGTTCCCTCAATTGTTTTACTATAAGCAATTTTATTCTTTTCAAGCTTTCCAAATATGAAAAAGACCAAAAAAAAATCAAATATTCCGAAAAGCCGGATGGGAGAATATTTACTTCTTTTTGTTGGAAGTTGTGGTGTCACCTTTGAACAGAGCATTCATTCCACTCCATACATTATGAGTCAGGACTATAGTTAGACCTTAGGATCTATACTCATTTCTTAGTTTTACTCCATCAATTGGTTAAGCTTCCAGTCACTATGGATCCCTTTGTTGATGCCTCCTGCATCGCACAGTGTTATGTCGAGTCTATGCTGCCTGTGTCTATCCATCTACTCATGCTCTTGTTCAAAGGATGTCCTAAAACCAGAGTCGAAAACTCCTCAGATGTCTTCATTATTGCAAGTTGGCCATCCTTATTGAGTCAGTCCCTTTCATTTGAGTTCTTCCAAATCTTTCAGCGTAGCTGTTACCTCGTGCTGGTTGATGGGGTATGCCTTAATGCCTTCCTTCAAGCGAGTTTCATTCTGTCGACTTCAACTCATTCATTCTGGAATTGAGACTTAGAGTCAGTTGAGTACCTTGAGTCTTGCAGTAATTAGTGGTAGGTTCTCTTGGCATCAACAGTTTTGGGAATACATCAATGTCCCCTGATCAATGGATTCATCTTAGTGTTCGAATTCAACACATCTATTCGCACTCTGATGATTGTATTTTATGCCTCGATTCCCATTTTCATTATTGGTGGGTTATCTCGCGTCTGTTAACGATATATATCATTGACTGGTATTCAGACGATCTCACATCAAGCTCCACTTCAACACCATTATTCACTTGATGGGACTTGCACCGTAGATGATTTCTGTAGAAGACCCCAGGAGATAGTGGCATTCAATATTCTACTTATGATCGTGACTTTACATCTGAGATATCACCTCTCAGACATCAGCAGTTTGTACCTCCAGTATTGCACCAGTTGTTTCCTTTTCTGCAGGAGACCAAATCTTACTGTATGGATCATGGCTATGATCGCCTATGACATGTATTCACTATGTACTACCTATCATGGCCATTGTATCTGATTGTTGTATTATACCGACATGTACTTAGAGATTTTATTGTATTATGAGGAGTGAGCTTCTCTCTCCATTTGTGTCTCCATCACTCCACTTCTGATATTTATAATGTATTTCGGCCATCGTAGTACCTTCTCTGACCTCACACATTAGGGGGCATCTCTTACAGTGTAATTTTCCACCTTGTGAGCATCAGCATTCTTTGGCCTGTAGGATCCATTTCACTGACTTAGATTCACTTTATGTCCTCCAGAAAACACTTTTTTCCTATTTTTTCTTCCTGTACTCTTGCTATCCCATTATAGCCAGCATACATGCAGGCTGTTGCACTATAGCCCATGTGTACCAAGTAAACTGGTAAAAATCATTAGAAAATTACTTTTTACTCCCAAAAAGCGGTCTTAGATTGACCTTTGGCCCTCCATATACCCCGAAACGCCTCGATGTGTCCTTTCACTTACCTTTGGAAGGCTATATATTGAGCTCTTATGGTTTATGGAAGGGAGGAGAAAGAGAGAGCAAGATAACTCTAGTGGATTTTTTCTGTGACTTGAGTCTACACTCATTGATCCTTGTTGTTGTAAACTCCTTATGTTCACCTACCAAACTCCTTTCATAGTTTTAGTTTTCCATCGTATAGGGGATTGAAGTGGTGGAGGCACAAGTGGAGAGACCCAATTCTTGGTTCTGATTGGTTTCCAGCAAGAGGTCGTATATTTTACTTCTTGTTATTCATTAATGGAAATACTCATTTTTCTGATATTGTGAATATTGTTAGATTACATTGGGTTATATTCGCTTATGATATCATGGGTCATGCTATTGACTATGCTAATTTATTTCATATGTTATATGCATTTGCTTGTACTTGTTGTTGAGGTTAATCTGCAGGTTCAAGTGTATAGGTTGAAAGCTCAATGGGGATCTACTTCGAACATCCGGTTGAAGGCTAGTCTTTTCTCCACTATCTTAGCATTGTCGTTTATATAGCATTGCATTGGGATTTGAGTCATTTTCTTGTAGTCAACTGTCTGTTGTGGTTTACCCCAAGCCATAGGAACCCTTATAATTGATTTTGTTACCTCTAGTTACAGTTTGGGAGTCTCAAGCCTCTCCTAGGCAAGATATACCGGCTATAGTGTCGGGAGGTCCCTTGAGTCAGTCCTGTTTGTGTGCATTTGGATGTAGTTTCTTTAAGTGTGTGCTCTTTGATTGTTAGTTTGGCCATTAGGGGACACTTTGATTTATTGACTTTTCAGAGGTATCGTGGCACGAGGTCCACCTCTCCACTGGTCTCGTCGTATGGTTGGTTTACCTATCGACGAAGTTACACGTCTTTTGCATTGGAGATGCCGGAGGGTCCCATCCGACCCTTTTAATTCTTTTGACGAGCTTCAAGATTACATTATGACTGCTCATGCTGGCACAGGAGATATCCTTACGACTCCGTTAGGTAGATTCGAAGACACTTCTACTCCTCCTACTCCTAGAGAGGCATGGGGAGGTGATCCATGATTACCAGAGACTCAACCTCATTTGTTTTGATCAAATCCACCCAAGGATGACCCATTTGATCCTTCGAATCCACAGATTTTCCTATATGGGATGTAGAATTTGCATGTTAACACAAGTCCTATGACCACTACGAATGCTACCCCATTTTCTTATGGTATGCCTAGTTACAACACAGTTAATCCATGCACTATGTTTGGTAGTCATGCTAACACTACTCATGGTTTTGGAAACACTGCACCCACTGGGGGTGCTACCCTCATAGGGGGCACCGCATTTTCTACTCACACACATAATATGAGGATTGGTCATATCCCTTCAGACAATCCAAATTTTGGAGGAAGACCGCCTCCTAGGACTACCCCTCCTGATAGGAACACTGTTCGCAATACGACTCACAATGCACAATACAATACACACACCTCTAGACATCAACCCAGGACCACGTTCGCTAATGTTATCAATCCTCCTAATATAGGGGGTGGATACATACCATATACTTTCACATATGCTCCTACTACTAGTAATGCTTATGTAGGGGGTGGGAATATAACTTATACTTATGGTCACAACACGACTGCTCCCACTACTAGTAATGCTTATGCAGGGGGTGGGAACACACCTTACAATTATGGTCATTATAATACGGTTCCAGCTACGAGTAATACTTATATGCCCCGTAATTATGGTGGTAGCCCTTACTATAATATAGTCAGTTCTGTCCCTCATTACAACCCACCTCATTACGGTTCTCATAATACATATATACCTACTTACCCTCACATGGTTTAGGTTGGAGGAGGTTATCAGCCTTATGGTCAAGGTCAAGGTTATGGTCCATCTTATCCTTTAGGTCCATATAATCAACCTTTTACGAGAGCTTATAATAAAGCTTTACAACCGCAGCTTCATTTCCTTGCTTGATTGAATCTTCCAGATCTTTCGTGTTAGGATATTCCTATACTCCATCCTAGTCCCACCAGTATTTTGATAATTTACATTTTCAGTCATGCATGCACTTTTAGGGTTTGCATGCATAATTTAGGGTTTGCATGCATTCCAGTCATCAGTCCATCACCTAGCCCTCAGTTAGCTAGCCCCCAGGAGCTTCTCTCAGATTAGTTTTATCCCTCCTAGAGCTTAGTGCACCCTTCCTCCTTGATTTAAGGAAGCCACTCGTCCTCTCTCACCTACCACTTAATTGCACTTCATTTATCTTCAGTTGTCTTTAGTTCTTTCCTTGATTTAAGGCTAGACTGACTCTCAACTAACTGTATCACTTCGATGGACCTCCACTTAGACTTGAATGCCCATTCTTACTCCACTTAGCTCCTCATGCGCCCTCCACTGAGCCTCCTTCATTCAGTTAGTGTCTCCATGTTCCAGTTACATTCAGTTACATGTACCACACTCAGTTAGATTCAGTTTGACTAACGGTTGATAGTTCTTTGTGCATTGATGACTCCATCGATGATGACATAGACTACTAGTTGTGCTCCGATGACATTCCAGTGATCCTTTGATCACTCCATGAAGGATAATTCGAATTGCCACCTTAGGCATTCGAATCCTCATGCATTGTACTATTTATTTGTCCATATTGTGATTAATTAATTAGTGTGTGTGAAGTATTTGCTTCTATCCGAGTTCTACTGTATTATTATTCTGTTGCTCATTATACTGCATTGACCACTCTTCTTCTATTTTCTTGCTTAATCAATTAATTTCTTGTGAGGTATAAATCATCTCTTAGATCTGCTATGAGGATTTTCACATGGTATCAGAGCATGTTGAGAGTATTTTTTATCTCCATTCTTGAGAGTTTTTTGCAAGTTATTACCAAGATTTCGAGTGTAGCAGTAGCAGTTGCAGATATTCTCTATTGTTTTTGCAAGTCTTCTACAGCTTCCATGTATTCAGAAGATATCAATCCTCCTCCATTCAACTATGATCCTCTTTCTCCATTCAACTATGATGAATGGAAACCAAAGATGATAGCACATTTGAAGAGAAATGGTCTCTTTGATTATTGTTTTGAGATAGAGTTCGAATCCTCTGAAGAAAAGATTGACTGGTTAAATAATGGTGACAGAGCCATGGGAACCATGATGCTTGCTATGTGTCGATGCTTGGTACATGAGTTCATTGATGATGTTGAATCTCCAAAAGAGATATGGGCCTACCTGGATGAAATAATTGGCTGAAAGAATGAAGGGATTGGTCCAAACCCCTTCGAGAGCAAGCCCAGCGATGCATTCGCTCCCCTTGATGGTCTCTCAGATCATGAACCAATATCATTTCATATTGAAGTTGTCCACAAAGAACTTGCAGATTCTACACTCATGATCCAAATTTCTTCTCTTTCTGTGCCAGCTCACACTCTAGATATTGCAGAAGGTCCTAAATCCTCTCTTGCACCAGAGTCTGTTGGTTTTCATCATGATCACATGATTATTTCAAAGGTAAAATCAGCTATTGGAGGTAATGCATTCGCTCTCCTCAAGCAATCGCCTCTTATTTACTACTATATGATCATTATCTCATGCTTTCAGAAGGTTATTGAAGATTATGGCTATTGCCAATTGCTTGAGATAATTTATCATGCACATCATGGTTTTGATCTCACCCCTGTTGGTTCAAAGGAGATCTCAAGAAACCATGGCCATTCTCTTGGGATAATTTCTCATGCATCTACTAGTTTTGATCTCACCTCTCATGGACCATGGTTCAAAGGAGATCTCAAGAAACCATGATTCAAGTCTTGGATCTAATTTGGATTCTAAGCAATTACTACTTGGGATAATTTCTCATGCATATGATAGTTTTGATTTCACCCCTGCTAGTTCAAAGGAGATCTCAAGAAACTATTCTTCAAGTCTTAAATCTGATTTGGATTTCAAGCAATCATTATTATTTGATGGTTCCTTTTGGCATAATCTCACCCATGATGGTTCAAAGGAGAAGACAAAAGACTATCTGCATATTCATGTTTTTGATCCTACCTCAACTGATTCAAATCACAGGTTCAAAGATCATCCTCATACTTTTGGATTTGTTCTCATCACATTCGATCTGAAGAGCAAGTACAAGCACATGCTTTTTGAGCATGATCCACTTCTTTCCAAGAAGAAGATACCTCCAGACATATGACCAAGCATCACACCTGCTTGAGTTTGGAGCATTTATTTTTTATGTGTGTCTTACAGTCTATTTTGAGGGGGGGTATTTTTCCCATGAAATTTTCCCCACTTCCTTGGTTTATTGTCTGTTATTATTCATTGTATTGGGTGACCTTTGGTCTTAGTTACTAGGGCCCAAAATGGATTAAGGGGGGGTGTTAGGATATTCCTATACTCCATCCTAGTCCCACCAGTATTTTGATCATTTACATTTTCAGTCATGCATGCACTTTTAGGGTTTACATGCATTCCAATCATTAGTCCAACACCTAGCCCTCAGTTAGCCAGCCCTCAGGAGCTTCTCTCAGATCAGTTTTAGCCCTCCTAGATCTTAGTGCGCCCTTCCTCCTTGATTTAAGGAATTTACTTGTCCTCTCTCACTTACCACTCAGTTGCACTTTAGTTATATTCAGTTGTCTTTAGTTCTTTCCTTGATTTAAGGCTAGACTGACTCTCAACTAACTGTATCACTCCGATGGACCTCCACTGAGACTTGACTGCCCATTCTGACTCCAGTTAGCTCCTCATGCGCCCTCCACTGAGCCCCCTTCATTCAGTTAGTATCTCCATGTGCCAGTTACATTCAGTTACACCTACCACACTTAGTTAGAATCAGTTTAACTGAAGGTTGACAGTTACTTGTGCATTGATGACTCCACCGATGATGAGATAGACTACTAGTTGTGCTCTAATGACACTCCAGTGATTCTTTGATGACTCCATGAAGGCTAATTCGAATTGCCACCTTAGGCATTCGAATCCTCATGCATTGTGCTATTTATTTGTCCATATTGTGATTAATTAATTAGTGTGTGTGAAGTATTTTTGCTTCTATCCGAGTTCTACTGTATTATTATTCTGTTGCTTATTATACTGCATTGACCACTCTTCTTCTATTTTCTTGCTTAATCAATTACTTTCTTGTGAGGTATACATCATCTCTTAGATATGCTATGAGGATTTTCACATTTCGAAGCTCACGAATGATTTGGTGTGTCACGATCCTACTTGGACTCCAGTCCCTACCAATCTCCCTTCGGACATTCCCAAGTTTGAAGGGAAGGGTGGTGAGGATCCGAGTGATCATGTTACGAATTTTCACCTTTGGTGCTCATCAAACTCGTTAAATCATGATTCCATTCATTTGAGACTATTTCAACGCACCCTCACGAGGGCAGCCGTGAAGTGGTATGTCGAGTTTCCTGGGGGAACATACAAGGGTTTCAATGAGATAGCCTTGGTTTTCCTGGATCATTTCCAGTTGCCAGTTCGCTACAACACTGGCACTGAAATCTTCTCTACCTTCCTCTAGAATAAGGCCACACACATCTCTGACCACGTTCAAGAGTGAAGTCGATAGAACAGGCTAGTGAAAGCCAACATCCCTCTAGAGTTCCTGTTGGAGTGGTTTCTCAAGTCTTTGCTTCCATACATTTCTAAGGATGTTTCGTTGTCCGACATTACGACTGAGGAACAAGCTATATTAAAAGTCTAGCAGCTAGATTTACTCTATGCTCAATCTGACATCCTGTATGACATTATTCCTAACGTACTGCGATCATGACATGAGCCCAAACCAGTTCCTGGACCACATGCCAATGGAATTGTTGGATCCGGAAGTACTCGATCCGTAGATTTGGTTACTAATCAAATGCAAAATTTGTCTCTTAACCAATCTACTCTCATGCAGGTTCACACCTTGTCCACTTCCACCCCATCGTCCGATGTACACGCTACGCAATCAGTGAACCCATTGGGTAACCAGCAGCCTGGTGGTAAGAATAAGGGGAGAAACAATCGTAAGGGTGGAAATAATGGGAATAATGGTAGTAATCATAATACTCCTCGGAAAGAGAATGACAACCCTCCTCGGGATGGAGGAAATTTTGGTAGGGACCGTAAACCTAGGTGCAAAGTGAAATTCCCTTGCAAGCTTTGTGGGGGAAGATCATCTTACTCACTTGTGTCCTCAGATTGAAGAAGCATCGAAGCATTTCACACAGAGCCCAGCTGTGTTGAAAGATCCCCTTCCACATCATGACAATATGGCTTCGAATGCTTGCGCTACTGGTTACGGGACCAATGAAACTTCCATGTCTTCTTCCCATGTCAATGGCTTTGGATGCGTGAATATGGTTAAATTAGAGGTTAGTGTTGCTACTTGTCAAGGTGATTATGATGCACCACAACCAAATATGGGGAATGAATTTCCTCCTCCTCCAGATACCTCTTTGCATATCGAGAAGTCCACTACTATTCCACGGATACCGAAAGGTGTTCTCAAGCGCTCTATGCATAATCCCAATGCTCGAGCCGCCCACAAATACTCTATTGTAGAAGATTTGGGTCAAACTCCGTGTGCCATGTCGGCTCTTGAGGTTTTACAAGCATGTCCTTCTCAAAGTTATGCCATTTTGTGCACTTTAGGAGTTCAGGATGGGGGAATTCCTAACGTTATCAAGTTTGAAACTATTGACATCCAACCTCGCTTACCTTACCATGTGGCTTTTCAAGTCCATGAATATTCTCAAAAGAACGGTTGACGAAGGTGCTTCTATGTCAAGGATGTCTTTATCTTGTTGGAAAGCTCTTGGCTCTCCTCCCTTATCCAAGTCTATGACCATGCTCACTGCATTCGATGATTGGTCGTTTCATCCGCATGATATTCTCCCTTCCCTCGTTGTCTGCTTAGGTGGGAAATCCATTCCTATTGAAGTCGAGGTGGTTGATGCGCCCATCGAATACAACCTTCTCCTAGGTAGGAATTGGATTTACACTATGAGAGTGGTCATGTCCTCTGTATTCAGAATTATTTGCTTTCCACACAAAGGAAATATTGTGACGGTTGACTAGCTAGATTTCATTAGTCCCAATTCCACAGCATCCACGGGACCTATTGTCTCCCAGGTCAAAGATTCTCAGCCGGAAACTGGGAACATTGGTGTAGGATTGTACCCCTCATTGATGGGATCTTTTGATTTCCCTACACCAATCGCTTTTATTGGAACCATTTCCGATAATGTGCCTCCTCCATCGAATAATGTACCATTCCAGACTTCGTATTTTAATGATCCATGGACCTTACCATCCACGAGTTCCACGTATGGAGACATTGCGCATTTTTGAATGGCTATGCCACTATGTGCTGCTGAGCTTGCATATCGAGATATTTAACAAGCCACGGTAGAACCAAATCTCTCATCTTCACGGGCAGAAGAAGAAGATCCCGTTATCCTTCCCGTGTGGGCGGTCGACTCATCTTGTTCACACGATTCTCTTGATGATACTTTACCTTCGAATGAAGTTATTATTGAGGCCATGTGTGGTAATGAAATACCTTGGGAAGACATGCATCTTCACTCCTATTTTCTTCCCAACCTTGATCTTATCGAGCAAGAAGAGTTTAGGATGACTCTTGCTGAGATGGGTTGTCACCCTATGGTTCCTAGGGATTCGCATGGGATTTACGCAGAGGGGAACATGGCTAATATTTCCCCTACCATACCGATCAACATTTCTCGTACACCCAGAAAGGTTGAGAACATTTACATCGGTGCTGATTGCTCTCCTGAGGAGGCTAGAATTTACACCAAGTTGTTTAAGGAATTTTGGGAAGCTTTCACCTATTCATATGAGGAGATGTTAGGAATAGACCCCAGCATTGTCGAACATGAGATTAGAACATATCCTAATGTTAAGCCGATTCGACAATGCCTTCGTGCTGTGAACCCTAGAAAGGAAACCACGATCAAGGAAGAGGATGAGAAGTTGCTTAAGGCTGGATCTATCTACCCAGTTCCCCTTAACGAATGGGTGTCAAATCCTGTCCCATGGATAAGAAGAAGGGAACAATTCGTGTATGCACTGATTTTAGAGACCTGAATCGTGCATGTCCGAAAGACAATTTCCCCACTCCATTCATAGATTAGATCTTGGATGCTTGTGCGGGAAGCGAATTTTTTTCATCTATGGATGGCTTTTCAGGATATAACTAGATACAGATAAAGCCCGAGGATGAACATAAGAATTCTTTTATTTGTCCTTGGGGTACATTTGCATACCGAAAAATGCCCTTCAGCCTTAAAAACGCTAGAGCTACTTTTTAGCGTGCTATGAGCTATGCCTTTCACTACCTTAAATGTATAGTGGAGGCTTATTTGGATGATCTTGCTGGGCACTCTCGCAGGAGAGTGGACCACCCCAAGCACCTCCGTTTAATTCTCGAACGATGCATACTCTACAAGATTCGGTTAAGTCCCAATAAGTGCATCTTTGTTGTGAAACAGGTTGCCTTCTAGGTTTCATAGTTTTGAAAGAGGGTATCAGAGTCGATCCTCTTAAAGTTGAGGCAATACTTCGGTTTCCTCCTCCGTGCAACTTACTTTGACTTCAAATCCTCCAAGGGAGAGCCAATTTTCTACGTCGCTTTGTAGTGAATTATGCTAGTCTTACCAAAGGTTTCGCACGCTTGTTAAAGAAAGACACATCGTTTATCTAGGATGAGCGAGCCTAGCAGTCTTTCGACGATTTGAAGAAGGCCTTGGTATCGGCCCCTCTGCTTAGTCCATCCGACTTCACAAGAGATTTTATACTTTATGCGGTCGCATCTCAAGAAACGATTGGAATGGTCCTAGGTCAGGTAGATGATGTGCTCATGGAGCATGTGATCTATGACGTTAGTATAAATTTAGTAGATGCTAAGCTGAGATACACTCATGTGGAAAAGTTGGCACTTGCGACTGTTCATGTAGTCTAATGGTTACATCATTACATCATGCTTAGGAAAACCACAGTCATAGTGCATATCAACCCATTTCAGTTTGTGCTATCATGACGTCTTATAGGGGGGAAGTATAATAAATGGATTGTGATCCTTGGAGAGTTTGATCTTGATTTTTCTTTGGCGAAGTCGGTGAAATCCTTGGTTTTTGCTGAACTCATGTTGGACCTTCCGCGACTTGATGAGGATATTGTCCATGAAGATTCCTTTGTGGATGAGCACTTATTCCTTATCTTTTCTGTGGACCCTTGGTATGGGGATATTCTCGTATATCTTCAAACTTTGAAGTTTCCTTCACACTATTCCCGAGACGAACGATGGTGTGTGAAACACCACACTAAAGATTATACCATCGTTGGCGACACTTTGTATCGTCGAGAAAAGGATTCTGTCCTCCGTCATTGTTTGACTCACAAAGAAGCGGAGCGTGTTCTTAATGATTGCCACATTGGGGCATGTGGTGGTCACTTATCCGGGCTTGCAACATCCCAATGCATTATGCGATCTGGTTACTTTTGGCATTCGATCTTCAAGGATTGTATGAACGCCATAAAGAGATGTCACCCTTTCTAGGTGTTTTCTCGGAATGTACACTCGCATCCAACGGCCCCTCATCCGGTCGTCACCGTCGGTCCCTTCACCAAGTTTGGGGTGTATTTCATGGATTGCAAACCAGCTTCACTTGGGGGGCATCACCATATCATTGTGGCCATGGACTGCTTTTCCAAATGGGCTGAGGCCATGCCTACCATAAAAGCCGATGGTGCTACAGCATCCCATTTTGTATTCAATCAGATTATCACCCGATTTGGTATTACGAAAGAGATTGTCACTAACCATGGCAGTCACTTTCAGAACAAGATGATGGCGGATTTGTCACTCAAGCTTGGGTTTCGTCAAGAACATTATCTTCTTACTACCCCCAAGTGAATGGTCAGGTTAAGGCAGTCAATAAGTCTTTAAAAACCATTCTCCAATGTACCATCCAGCAGAGCAAGAGCAACTAGAATATTATGTTATATCCTGCTTTGTGGGCATATAAAACCGCAGTTAAGACTGCCATTGGGTTCTCACTATTTCAGCTAGTACATGGTGTGGAGTCTATTTTACCAATTGAATGCGAAATCCCTTCGTTAAAACTAGCCATAGAGCTCCTCCCTGATACGTCGTATATTGAGCAACGTTTGATCCACCTTGAGAAGCTTGACGAGCAGCATCGAGATGTCGCCATGGCTATAGATTCCAATAAGCGTT
Source organism: Larix kaempferi (assembly GCA_027924585.1). NCBI lineage: Eukaryota > Viridiplantae > Streptophyta > Pinopsida > Pinales > Pinaceae > Larix > Larix kaempferi. Next base: position 7,858,476 of record BSBM01000494.1, read on the forward strand.
GTGTCAAGGTTCAATATGATAGGTCTGTCCATTCCCGACAGTATGTTGAAGGTGGTTTGGTCCTGTTATATGACCAGGCTAAAGAACCCATGGGGGGAGGCAAGTTTAACCCCATGTGGCACGGTCCTTACATCGTGAGGTGTGTCCTTGAGAAAGGATCCTATGAATTGGAAGATTATGAAGGGAATGCCTTGAAGGAGCCTAGAAATGGGCTCTACCTCAAGCGGTATTACACTTGAGCTTCTAGCTCAAGCTAGTACTTTTGTATACTATTGTATAGTTGCTTCTGTACATAGTTTAGATTTATTTTGGTTTTTCGGGTCTGCTGACTCACTTCTGTTTGATTGACAGATGTCAATGGAATCTTCCATGTTCTTAGGGTTCAAGGATGGTGCTAGCCATCATACGCAGCAACTCGCTTCTGCTGCATGGGTTATTTATTCACCAGACCATCAGATTATGTCTTCAGGAGGGGCCTGTATCGGTCCTACATCCAAGAATGTGGCTGAGTACAGTGTTGTAGTCAAAATACTTCAAGATTCCATTTCACATGGCATCCAGTCTTGAGAAGTCCACATGGATTCGCAACTGGTCGTGTCTCAGTTGAATGGCCAGTATCGCGTGAGAGACCCTATATTACTACGGAGATTCTTAAGGGTGAGACTTTTGGAGCATCATTTTGTTTTATTACATACATTCATGTTCCAAGATGTTTTAATCATGTATCTCATGCATATGCTAACTATGTCCTAGATTGGCATTTGTCACATTCATAATGAAGCACACAAATAAACATTCATTCACACATTTGTACATACACATATAGCAGAACCGAAGAATCATAGTTTTTATATATAAATAACTTGTCCAAAAAGGTAGTGTCATGGTACAAAACTGGAGCCCGTAGCTCTAAAAAATATACATATCGATACAAAATATGGCACTCTAAGATATCTAAGCCCTAGAAGTAGGCCTAGCTTCCTCGACAGGATGTGTCTGATAATAATAAGGTACTGCGTTGGCTATGCGCTGTAGTAATCGCACCCAGGTGCCAGGTACCCCCACAACATGGAGTTGGATAGCCTCTGGCAGCTACTCTACCTCGATCATGGGTACTCTATTGGTCATACGAGACAGGTTGACCCATACGGTCTCTAATGGGTGCTATGTGGCCGCACCAACTAGCTCTTCACCCCTTCCCCGTCAATGATGTCTCAAGAAACCATTTGGTCTTCGTGGACCCATATCCGCGAGCAAACAATAGAATGTCAATATGTGATACTACACCAAAAATATTTTTGCATTTTCATATATAATAAAAAATGCCAAAAAATTGAATATACAAAACATAAAAAGAGTAACATACCGATGTCTCTGAATGCGGCTCTTGGAGGAAGCGGAATGTTGCGATCACCATGGAAGTCTATCCCTGCACAGGGGTAGTCCTCAATGGCTATGACTCGTCGATCCCGTTAGTGAAATAACTCATCTGTGTATGGTGATGCCTATTGGCCACCACCTTGTCGCATCAATACCTCTTCCCACTGGGTCAGGGATGGGTCATAGAGACTAAGAGCAGGGACTTCAACCCTCGGACTGAGCCCCAGAACTCTCTCGAAGAAAAAGATGCATAGTATACTGCCGTATCTGAAGTTCTTTGCCTCCCCACTTGCAATTCATTAACTGGGTCTTCATAGACACCAGTAATGTTGTGCACCAGTCATATATCATGGGCCACATGCATTCTGTGGTGTAGAACACCACCGGCCTTGAAGCCTGGTGTACAGCTACCGAACCTGTAATCCTGACAAGAGTGGACACTATAATATTTATACTCAGACTGACTATGGCTCCAATGGGTACCTGAATCCCCACCTTCCAGGTGTTGGGAAGATAGTACTGCTCTATGTAGTCGGTAATGGTGATTCCACCACCCACAGTATGAGATTGAAGACTTGCTACTTCCCCTCGATGAGACAATTCTGTAATGAAATATATGTCATCCACCTCCAAGGAGAGTGTTTGACCATCCAGGTTGAAATTTTGTGCGTCTACGTCCCAGTAGTCTATCAAGCGATGGAGCAATTGGTTTTGGGACCTTAAACCCCCAATGCTCCCAAATTTGAAAAACCCAGATGCTTGTAATTCTTGTTGTGTAGGAAAATCGTGGCAGAAATCCTCATCCACAAGGTCATGCTCCCTTTCCCTCCACTCTAGAACCATCCTGGAGGAAGAAACACAAGAAGTTTATCTTTTTACATTTTAAAAACTAACTTCACGACCGTACCCACGGGCTATTAAGAAAACAGAGGCGTCCACTTGCGGCCAATGCATGCGTTGACTACGGGTAGCAAGCCCTACCCTCGACCTGTATAATTGTAGCCCGTGTACAACGCCATAGAGAAGTAGGGATTTCCCAATAAAAAATTTGGACCACTGAAAAATGAAATAAAAACTACCAAATGAAAGAGAACGATGAGATAGCTAACCTACTCCAGACAGCTCGACAAACGGATGCCCGTAGCTCCCAGAATCAATGACTCAAATCTCAGGTGAAAACTAACCAAAATCACTATTTGGGGTGAATTGTAAATTGTAATTTTTATTACGATTTATAGTTTTCAAAACCCACTTTCCTATAGTGTTCGCCATTTTAAGCTTTTTTGGACTAATGTGATGTCTTGGAGTAGCATTTTGAATAGATTTCTTCGATGAGAGTTGGCTTTTGACCGTTTCGTGCCCACAACAGGTATATTTCACACCTAGCATATACATTAGATGTAATTTTCACATGCATTATGCATTTGACCTTTTGACCATTTCTATTAACTCTAGGTGCGACCCCGCTTCTTACCGACACAGATATTTCACAATGTTATAGCAGTGTTGTCATTTGGCAATAGGGCCTATTCGACCATGGGGACCCTAGTTAGAGCCCTTGTATGCCTTTTGGCACCCATGCTGTTGTCTCTCTTTAAGATTGGGAGTCCTTCGTAGTTACGCCATGACTTTGCGATAAAGACTCATACTCTACTTTGTCTTATGCTGGCCATCTCCCATAAGGACTCCCCCCATTTTTCTATCAAGTTGTGATTGCATTGCATCATCCTGCTTGCCGCTTGAGTCTTGTGCTGGCTCCCGCTTACTCAATTGTTATCCAGGTGCCTGAGTACTTTCCTTGTCGATCCCTGTAGAGCTTCCATTTTCCATTCACAATTTGATGACCTTTTGACCCTAAGGGAACACCCCCCCGAGTTTCCACATCCTGCACATGCTTCCTTGCATTGATCATAGGTATGTTCCACTCCCTGGGACTAGTCTGCTCGCTATTTGACACTCATTCCCTCAATTGTTGTACTATGAGCAATTTTATTCTCTTTTAAGCTTTCCAAATATGAAAAAGACAAAAAAAAAACAAATATTCCAAAGAGCCAGACGGGAGAATATTTACTTGTTTTTGTTGGCAATGGTTGTGTCGCCTTTGAACAGAGCATTCATTCCACTCCATAAATTATGAGTCGGGACTATAGTTAGACCTTAGGAGATGTACTCGTTTCTCAGTTTTACTCCACCAATTGGTTAAGCTTCTAGTCACTATGGAGCCCTTTGTTGATGCCTCCTGCATCGCATAGTGTTATGTCGAGTCTATGCTGCCTGTGTCTATCCATCTGCTCATGCTCTTATTCAAATGATGTCCTAAAACCAGAGTCGGCCACTCCTCAGATATCTTGACTATTGCATGTCGGCCATCCTTATTGAGTCAGATAATTTCATCTGACTTCTTCCAAATCTTTCAGCGAAGTTTTTACCTCGTGTTGGTTGATGGGGGATGCCTTAATGCCTTCCTTCCAGCGAGTTTCATTTCGTTGACTTCAACTCATTCATTCCGGAATTGAGACGTAGAGTCGGTTGAGTACCTTGAGTCTTGCAGTCATTATTGGTAGGTTCTCTCGCCATTGACAGTTTTGGGAATACATCAAGGTCCTTTGATCGATGGATTCATCTTAGTGTTCGAATTCAACACATCTATTCACACTCTAATGATTGTAGTCTATGCCTTGATGCCCATTTTCATTATTGGTGGGTTATCTCGCATCTGTTAATGGTATAGATCCTTTACTGATAATCAGACAATGTCATGTCAAGTTTGACCTCAACAACTTTATTCACTTGATGGGACTCTCACCATAGATTATTTGTGTAGAAGACCCCAGGAGATAGTGGCATTCAGTGTGCTACTTATGATCATGACTATACATCTGAGATATCACCTGTCATACATCAACAGTTTGTACCTCCAGTATTGCACCAGTTGTTTCCTTTTCAACAAGAGACCATATCTTACTGTATGGATCATGGCTATGATATCCTGTGACATGTATTCACTATGTACTGCCTATCATGGCCATTATATCAGATTGTTGTATTTTTGCCGTCACTTGAGTCTACACTCATTGATCCTTGTTGTTGTGAACTCCTTATGTTCACCTACCAAACTCCTTTCATAGTTTGATTTTGCCATCGTATGGGGGATTGAAGTGGTGGAGGCATAAGTTGAGAGACGCATTTCTTGGTTCAGATTGGTTGTCAGGAAGAGGTCGTATACTGTACTTCTTGTTATTCATTAATGGAAATACTCATTTTCTCATCCAATTCGTATTGTGAATATTGTTAAATTACATTGGGTTATATTCGCTTATGATATCATGGATCATGTTATTGACTATGCTAATGTCTTTCATACGTTATATGCACTTGCTTGTACTTGTTGTTGATACTAATCTGCAGGTTCAAGTGTAGAGGTTAAAAGCTCAATGGGGATCTACTTCGAACATCGAGTTGAAGGTTGGTATTTTCTCCATTATCTTAGCATTGTCGTTTATATATCATTGCATTGGGATTTGAGTCATTTTCTGGTTGTCAACTGTCTGTTGTGGTCTACCCGAATCCATAGGAAGTTTTCTCCATAACACACATGTGGGATGAGGTGATCCTTAATATAATCAGCAATGGTCTGCTTGGCCTTAACCAAGTTCTTCTTTTGTAAGTCTTTAGCCTCATCTCCCTTTGGAACTGGAACTTATTCATTCACATATGTGTCCAATTCATTCTCTTCAATGACAAGTGTAATCCTATACTTCCATGCTCGGAATTTATCATCCCCTTCAAGCTTATCCTCAAGTTTGGTGTGGTGAACATCTTTGATGAGTAATTCAAATGGAAATAGAAAAGCTTTTAGGTCTTACCACTTGATTTGTTGAAACTGGTTCTGGAGCTGGCTAAGGTTTGTCAGAGAAACCCTAAATTTTCAAACTTGGAATTTGAAACTTCTGTCTGGATAGATAGATGTGATTGACTTAGGTGAGTAGGATGGTACACTTGGTTTCTAAAGATTCCAAAAATTCACCCCTGAAAATTGACTTGCGAAATTCTGATCTATAGTTTCTAGTCTTTTCTGGTTTTCTGGTTTTTCTAGTACAGAGTCAAACTAGGTTTTGACTTTCCGGGAGTTTCACCCACTCAAAAACTTCGATATTGGTCTCTAAATTTCAATTTTGAGGAGGAGCACTTCCCTATACTGATCGCACCCCAAAATTCCACTTCTATGAAAAACCCGAATTTCCCGTAGTAGTGACAGGCCAAAAACTGAAAATGCTCAGAATCAATTTATGCTTCGACAGAAAGATGCACCTTCGTAAGGAGAGTTATCCTAGCCCTATTTTCTTGATGATCTGTGGAGATAAATCCAAAAATTAAGAAGCCCTAGCTTCCGCAGCTGCACAATGTCTTCTTCTCAGGTTAGCTCTGATACAATGTTAGATTTGAACTTTTAATCAATACTAATCTAGGATCTTATTAAGAGAATGACAAGCACAACATAAACACAAGAGACACAAATATTTTCACCGGGGAAACCATAAAGGAGAAAACCCCACAACTTCCTCAAAGATAGAATGATCACCCAATACAATGTCACAAGTTAAAACCCCGAAAATAGAGATGGTCTTTAGCAGCTTCTCTTCTCCACTTGTGCACACTTGTCCTCTTTCTTATTTAATGCGAACTTGAGAGTGAGTGAATGAGTGTCTAAATGAGAGATCCTAGCTCTCTATTTATACACTTAATTCCACTTTACCTTTTCCACTTGACATGTCGACATCAACTAAACTTGACTAAGCCAACTCCTCTAGGGGACTTAAAACCTCCTTTACAAAATTACTCTAGGGGAACTAATTCCCCGACTTACAAGGGAGGCTTTACCTCAATGAATTTACATGACCAAATGTAATAATTACATCCTCGACTGGAGGAATAAACATATTCGTCGAAGGTACAAATAAAATACAATAATAATTACAATATAAAATACAAGTGAATATCTTCCACAGTTGCAATAACATTAACAGAAAGAAGCGGTACAAGGCCAGACTTGTTGTGAAGGGGTTTGCACAGAAGAAAAGTATAGATTTTCATGAAATATTTTCTCCCGTTGTTAAAATGACTTCAATTAGAACTATTTTAAGTCTAGTGGCAATAGAAGATTTGCATCTTGAACAGTTAGATGTAAAAACAACCTTTCTCCATGGGTATTTGGAGGAATAGATTTATATGTAGCCACCACAGGGGTATGAGTTCAAAGGGAAGGAGAATTTAGTATGCGGGTTAACGAAGAGTTTGTATGGCATGGAGCAAGCTCCAAGGTAGTGGTATTTAAAATTTGACAAGTTTATGACATAACAAGGTTATAGGAGATGTCATTCTGACCACTGTGTTTATTTCAGGAGGCTAGATAATGGAATATATAATATCTTTTTATTGTATGTGGATGACATGCTTATTGTAGGGTCTAAAATGCAGGATATAAATGTGCTCAAAAGAAAGTTAGCTAATTCATTTGCAATGAAGTATTTGGATACTGCAAAGCAAATCCTTGGTATGAGAATAACAAGAGACAGGAAAAATCACAAATTGACATTGTCTCAGGGTGAGTACATAGAAAAGGTGTTAGAGAGGTTTAGAATGAAGAATGAAAAACCAGTTAGTACACCTTGGGACAGCCATTTCAAATTAGGTAAGTAGATGTGTCCCAAGACATAGGAAGAGATAGAATACATGTCCAAGGTTCCCTATTCATCAGCAGTTGGTAGCTTGATGTATGCCATGGTGTGCACAAGACCAGATATTGCACATGCAGTGGGAGTTGTGAGTAGGTATATGAACAATCCAGGTAAAGAACATTGGAAGGCAGAAAAGTGGATTCTCAGGTATTTGAGAGGTACTACCACTTATGCATTATGTTTTGGAGGTTCAAACACTATTATACAAGGATATGTTGATGCAGATATGGTAGGTGGTAAAGATAGCGGGAGGAGCACCATAGGGTATGTATTTACTATAGATGGAACAATAATAAGTTGTATTTTGAAACTGCAAAATTTTGTTGCACTTTAAACAACGAAAGCGGAGTATGTTGTTTCTACACAGGCTAGTAAAGAGATGATTTGGTTATAGAGGTTCATGGAGGAATTGGGTAACAAGTAGGAGAATAGAAGGTTGTACAGTGACATCCAAAGTGCCATTCATATTGCAAATAACTCAACCTTCCATTCTAATACTAAACATATATAGCTCAAGTACTATTTCATACAACCTATTCTGGAAGATGAACTGTTGAAGATGGAAAAGATACACACTAGCCAGAATCCTATAGAAATGTTGACAAAGGTAGTTGTTTAGTTTAGCCTAAATTCACAAGCAATATCACTAAAAGAAACACAATCACAAGATAGACAAAGATTTACCCTGGGAAACCCTCATGGGGTAGAAAACCTAGCAAAGATTTCCTCAATATATATAATCAACCAATACAAATATATAGTCTCCAAACAAGAGCTCCTTCTACTCCTATGCAAATCTCTCTCTCTCCTATGCACAATACACAAGTGAGTGAATGAGTGATAAGTGAGGAACACACCTCCTCTACTTATACTCATCTTCTAACTGAATTTTCACCCTAACTGGGCCTACCCCTCCTAAGAGTGTTTAATAACCCCTAAACAGCTAACTCAGGGACGACCCCACATGGGAGATCTAATAAACCTAGTTACCACATTCTCTCGGAGGAATAAACCTCTCTAGATATACAATAGGGTCTCCACGGAGGAATGAAACATCTCCGAAATAATAAAGTACAAATATAATATTCTTAGAAGTTACAATATCTCAACACTCCCCCTTAACAAGAAGGATATTATAACAACATCTGTAGGAGCAAGGAGTCATCAACTACATGATACATGATACATCTATAAATAATTGGAAGCTTTCTTCATACATCATCGGTAGCTCAAACTGTTACTGGAACATCTTTAAAATATTCAATACTTGAACATCAACATCTTCAGTACTGATTCTTCATCTTCTGCAGCACTTGAACAACTACAATAACATTCTCATCTGGATCTCTGGATCAAAAACATCATCTGGATATTCTCGATCAACAAAATCATTTGGATCTCTCGATCAACATCATCATATGGATCTCCTGATCAACAACATCAACATCTGGATCCTCTTGATCAACAAGATCAACATCTAGATCTCCTGATCAACAACATCAACATCTGTATCCTCTTGATCAACAACATCAACATCTGGATCCTCTCGATCAACAACATCAACATATGGATCCTCTCGATCAACAACATCAACATCTGGATCTCCCGATCAACATGATCATCATAGAAGCATACTCTGCAATACACATGATCCAATTATAGGATGATCAATCCTGCCCACTTTAGGACATAAGTCCAAGGATGATACAATCCTGATCTGCTTATGGGATGATCAATCCCTCTCAATTTAAGACACCTCTCATGTCTAGGGACGATGCAATCCCGACCACAGTACCAGTCCTTTTTCATACTATATGTGGCCTAGATTAAATCTAGGATTTATCACCACAGAGCCAATCCTTTTTCATACTGGATGTGACCTAGATCAAATCTAGGATTTATCACCAAAACACTAGTCCTTTTAAGACTGGATGTGACCTAGATCAAATCTAGGATTTACCACCACAGAGCTAGTTCTTTTTCATACTAGATGTGACCTAGATCAAATCTAGGATTTATCACCACAGAGCCAATCCTTTTTCATACCGGATGTGACCTAGATCAAATCTAGGATTTATCACCACAGAGCCAGTCCTTTTTCATAGTGGATGTGACCTAGATCAAATCTAGGATTTACCACCACATAGCCAGTCCTTTTTCATACTGGATGTGACCTAGATCAAATCTAGGATATACCAATATCTTTCTCGGAGATCAAACTCCACGGATCTCTTTAGGACATGTTTACAGGGATGATACAATCCACTCGTCAACTTAGACCAAGTCTAAGGACCACTCATCGACCTCATCATCGGTATCATTGACTTCATCGTCAATATCATTGATTTCATCATCAATATCATCGATACAGGTATCCACATCATTGATACAGGTATCCACATCATCGACCTTACCGTCGATGCAGGAAATCTCATCATTAGTGACCATATCACTCCCCCTTTCGAGGAGGGTCCTTCTGAACTACACCAAACTTGTCTCGGAAATATTCAAGCCTTACTTGAGACAGAGGTTTGGTCCATATATCAACAACTTGTTTGTCAATGCTCACACATTCTAGCTTGATAGCTCCTTTCTGCACCATATCCCGTATATAAAAATATCGGATTTCTATGTCCTTTGGCTTATCATGGAACACTAGATTCTCTTTCATCTTGATACAGCTATGGTTGTCACACAGGATCACAGTGGGGTCCATCTCTAAGTAAAATAATCCTGATAACAACTTCTGAAGCCATATCACTTCACATCTAGCAGTGAAAGCAACATTATATTCTGCTTCAGCTGATTTGGGAGCCACACTAGACTGCTTCCTGCTAAACCACGATATCATGGCAGATCCCAGACAATAACATCCACCCGATGTGCTCTTCCTATCTGATACACTTCCTTCCCAATCAACATCTCTGTAGCCATACAATCTGAAATCATGATCTCCAAGATAACATAAACCAAAGTCTATCGTGCCCTTTAGGTACCTCATCACATGCTTTGTAGCTATTAGGTGAACATGTCTAGGTTACACTAGATACTGACTCAAAGTGTTCACAGCAAAGCATATATCTGTCCTGGTATTCGTCAGATACATCAGTGACCAAATAATCTATCTCTACAGAGTCACATCCACTAACTCTGATGAGTCATTAGCTAACAGCTTCAAGTTGGAATCCATGGGAATGGCCATGGCTTTGCATTCCAACATATCAAATATTTTCAAGATTTCCACTGCATACTTTCCCTGGTTGAGAAAGATCCCTTCTAGGCCTTTCCATACTTCTAGACCTAGGAAGTAGTGCATCAATCCGAGATCTTTCATCTAAAATTCTGTAGAGAGCTTCTTCCTACACTCCAAAAAATTGTTTCTCATTTCCAGTCAGAAATAGATCATCCACATATAGCAACAATATGACAGATTCATCATCCATAAATTTGAGATAAAGATTAGGATCAGCTTTACTTTTGGTAAAGCCCAAGATTGTCAAGAAACTGTCAATTCTTCCATACCAAGCTCTGGGGGCTTATTTCAACCCATACAAAGCCTTCTTCAGTATCTTGCATATGTGGTTTCTTCTATCTTCAACCTCAAATCCTTGTGGTTTTTCTATGTACACTTCCTCCTCAATCACACCATTCAGGAAAGATGTCTTCACATCCATCTGGTGTAATTCCCACTTCATCATGGATGCAAGTGCCATGATGATTCTGATGGAAGTCTACCTTGAAACAGGTGCAAATGTCTCTTCATAGTCAATTCCCTCTTTCTGAGGGAATCCTCTGGCCACAAACCTCGCCTTATACTTTTCAATGCTACCATCCGCAACATGCTTTATCTTGTATATCCATTTGGAGGATACCACACTCTTGTCCTTTGGCTTGGGAACTATATCCCAAACATCATTATTCATTATTCACTAGTATTCCTCAATCATTGCCTCCACCCACTCTTTCTTATGAGATGCTTCTTCATAACTAGTGGGTTCTTGATCTACAAGATAAAACATCAAATCCATATAGCTGGAGAATGTCTTTGGTTTCTTGCTCACTCTAGTGGATCATTCAGGAGCTCCATATTTTTCTGCTCCTAGTATAATGTCTCTTGCCCATGCTGGCCTTCTCTTTCTTGATATGTTTATGGAAGGGGGTTCTTATGGTTTCATCATGTCATGGTCTTCAGGTGTTGTCTCTTCAGGGGTGGGTGTAGCTTTTGTAATTTTGGAAGGTGCATCTTCCTCATATACTTCTGCATACTGGCACTTCCTAGATCTCTTGAGAGTTACCTCTTCATCAAATGTCACATCCCTACTTATTTCCATATGATGGAATGTTGGGATGTATATTCTGAATGCTTTGGATGCTCACAATATCCAACAAATATTCCTTTCTTCCCAGAAAGATCCATCTTGGTCCTCTTTTCTTTTTGAAGGTGAATGTATACTCAGCATCTAAATATCTTGAGGTGACTAACCTCAGGCTTCTTCCCTATAAACACTTCCTCTCGGGTCTTGAAATCAAGAGCACTATGAGATAGTCTCTTCTGCACATAGATTGTTGTCCTGGATGCTTCAACCCATAGATACATAGGTAGGTTTTGATCATGTATCAGTGTCTTTATTGCTTCCATGATGGTTCTATTATTTCTCTCCGCAACACCATTTTGTTGAGGATTGTAGGGAATGGTTAGTTCCCTCTTGATTCTAGCTTCTTTACAAAAGACTTCAAAATCCTTCGAAGTATATTATCCACCATTATTTGTCTTGAGTATTTTGATCAACTTTTCTGAATGATTTTCTATCAAGGCTTTAAATTCCTTGCACTTTCCAAAGACTTCATCTTTCCCCTTTAGGTGTTGATGTATATGTAACTTTGGAATGTATTTCATCTATGTATTTCATATATATTTATTGTACCCTTATTAGAGATGTGTTATTCTTCTATAAGGAAGTGTAGTCATGTGGATTGACAAGTGTCGCAAGTGTGTGTACTTGCCGATGGGTTATTAGACCACCATGTGTGGGGTCGGCCCTGAAATATATATATTATATTGTGGATGTACCTAGCTAGACAAGTCGGCCCCATAAGGTCACTGGGCAAACAGGTTAGTATAAATAGAGATCAGGAGATCTCTATTTAGATCATTCGAAAAGTCATATCTCTCTCACTCAGAAAGTGGCGCACTAGTGAGGAGGAGGATCATCTGCTTCTAGGAGACTATCTCAAGTGTATTTTGGTTGTACTTTGGTTGAGCCATTGCTCTCTCTATCTCTGAGGAAGTTGTGGGGTTTTTCACCTTAGGGTTTTCTCCACGGAAACTCTGTGTCTCTTGTCCCTCATGCTTTTGATTCTTGTGATGCTTGTCATGCATATTGTGATTGTTATGCATTGATATACTGTATATGTTATTATCTCAGTGAAGATCCTAGAGTATTGTGAAATAATGCTCAAAATTTAACATGGTATCAGAGCTAACTTGAGAAGAAGACATTTTGAAGTGACAGAAACTTGATTTTCTTGTTTATTGGGTTTCTCTCCACAGATTTTGGAAATGCAGTATATTATATTGACTCTACTCATCAAGGCGAATCTATCTGTCCAATCAAAATTCAATTTTGAGCATTTTCAGATTTGGCCCTAAAAATTAGGGTTTCCACAAAAATAGGAATTTCTGAAATCTGAAGACATATCTGGAAGCTCCTTGCAAAAATCGAAGTTTAGAGCTTTGGATCAAGATTTTTGGCTGGGTAGATCTCCGGGAAACTCAAACCCTAATTCAGGGCTCTCCCTAGTGAACACGAGAGGACAAAAATGCAAATCTGAAGGGTAAATATTTGCTGATCTCAAATTCTGAATACACCAGGCTGATCAGCTTATCAAGGCACATCTTTCTATCCTTTCATAAAATTGAAATTCACATTTTGAATTTTTAGGGTTTTTTTCGACAAACCCTAATCCGGGATCAGATCCAGTTTTCAGCATTTCAAGTGGTAAGACCTAAATCTTTTCTATTTCCATTTGAAGTACTCTTTAAGATGTCTCACCACACCAAGCTTGAGGATAAGCTTGAAGGAGATGATAACTTCCGAGCTTGGAAGTATAGGATTGGGTTAATCCTGGAAGAGAATGAGTTGGACTCACATGTAAAAGAAGACATCCCTATCCCAGAGGATGAAGAGGCTAAGGTATTGCATAAGAAAAACTTGGTCAAGGCAAAGAGAATCATTGCTGATTCTATCAAAGAACATCTCATACCCCATGTGTCTTCTCTATAGACACCCAAGGAGATATCATGCTCATGCTTATACTACCAAAGATGATGAACCCCCAAAGAAGAAGGCTAGGGTAGAAAGTGATAGTGATGATGAATCATCAAGTGAAGAAGAATATGTTCTAATTTCTGCTCTCACGGGTACTATATCCCATGGTTGTAATGATTAGTCGATTGACAATGGGGCTTCCAGACACATGACTGGGTTTAAGGAATCTTTTGTGAATCTATCTGAACATGAATCACCCCATAAGGTGAAACTTGGGGATAATTATCAATACCCATTCAAAGGAAGTGGTGACGCCTCCTACAACCTAGATTCTGGAAAATATTTGAAGATGAAAGAAGTCCTTTATGTACCTAGGATCAAGAAGAACTTACTCTCCATCTCTGCATTGGATGCAAAAGGTATGAGGGTTGCATTTGTGGATGGCCAAGTCCTAATGTGGCCAAAGGGAAAGAACATAGATGATGCAGTAGTGATTGGAGAGCAAGAGAGAGGTTTGTATAAATTGAAGGGACAACCTGAACATGCCATGGTACATGAATCCATGGAGCCAAGTGAACTTTGGCATAGAAGACTTGCTCATATGCACTATAGGCCACTTCCAATTGCAAGCAAGGCTGTAGAGGGTCTTCCTGAAATCAAGACCAAACATGAAGGTGTTTGCAAAGGATGTGCAAAAGGTAAGAACATTAAGAAGGCTTTCCCAAGCAGTGAAAGCAAGGCAAAAGACATCCTGTAAATCATCCACTCAGATGTATGTGGTCCTATGTCATCCAGTTCTCTGAGTGGGTATGTTTACTATGTCTCATTTATTGATGAATTCTCTAGGAAGACTTGGGTATACTTCTTGAAGAACAAAGATGAGGTGTTTGATAAATTCAAGGCATTCAAAACCTTGATGGAGAATCAAACTGACAAGAAGATCAAAACATTCAGATCCGACAATGGTGAAGAATTCACCTCAAGTGTCTTCAAGAAGCTTTGTAGTGATTCAGGGATTAAGAGGGAGTTGACTACTCCTTATAATCCTCAACAAAATGGAGTTGCAGAAAGGAAGAACAGAACAATCATGGAAGCAGCAAGGGCAATGATGCATGACCAGGATCTACCTATGCATCTATGGGAAGAAGCAGCTAGAACAGTTGTATATGTGCAGAATAGAACACCCCACAAGATATTGGACAACAAGACACCAGAATAGGTCTTTTCTAGTAAGAAACCTAAAGTGAGCCATCTTAGAATATTTGGTTGTCCAGTATACACTCATGTCCCAAAGGAAAAGAGGACTAAACTAGATCCTTCAGGAAGGAAGGGTATCTTTGTGGGTTACAGTGAAAGCTCGAAGGCTTACAGAATATACTCTCTAGGGTTCAAGAAGATTGATGTCAGCAGGGATATAACATTTGATGAAAACTCAACCTTCATCAAATCAAGGAAGGCACCTATCGAAGTTTATGAAGAAACTAAGGAAACTAGATTTCAAGACACTACCATGACTGAAGCAGTTCTAGAACTTGTTCATGAGTTTGAAGATCTGCAAGAACCTGTAGATCCACCCCGTGAGGATAACTCTCACAAGAGGAAACCTGCATGGGCTAGAGAGCTCATTCAAGATGCAGAAAGATTTGGCATTCCAAAAGAAGAACACAGAGCAAAGAAGAGAACCAGATCACATACTAGCTATGTTGCTTTACTCTGTGACATTATGAACAAAGAGCCTTCCAGTTATGAAGAAACAGCGGAAAAGAAAGAATGGAAGTATACCATGGTTGAGGAATACCAATCAATAATGAAGAATGATGTTTGGGATGTTGTACCAAGACCTAAAGAGAAGTCTGTTGTGACTTCCAAATGGATCTACAAAATCAAGCATGCTGCAGATGGCAGTGTAGAAAAATACAAAGCAAGATTCGTAGCTCGTGGCTTCTCTCAGAAAGAGGGAATAGATTATGAAGAAACTTTTGCACCTATAGCCAGGTATACTTCCATCAGAATAGTACTTTCCCTGGCTGCAGTGATGAAATGGAAAATACACCAGATGGATGTCAAGACTGCCTTCTTGAATGGTGTAGTTGAAGAGGAAGTATATGTGGAGCAGCCACTCATTTTCGAGATACATGACAGGGAGTCATATGTGTGCAGAATGAAGAAATCCTTGTATGGCTTGAAGCAAGCTCCCAGAACTTGGTATGGCATGATGGATAGTTTACTATCTAGTTTGGGCTTTACCAAGAGTAAAGCGGATTCCAACCTTCACTACAAGGTTGAGGAAGGGAATCCTGTGATTCTACTCCTGTATGTGAATGACTTATTTGTAATAGGAGATGACAAATTGATTGCAGATACGAAGAGGAGGCTTGCTGCCAAGTTCGATATGAAAGATTTGGGAATGATGCATTATTTCCTAGGTATGGAAATGTGGTAGAGTACAGGTGGGATATTCCTTGGTCAAGGGAAGTACACAGTAGATATCCTGAAGAGATTCGGGATGATGGATTGCAAGGCCATGGCCACACCTATGGCATCGAATCTGAAGCTTCTATGTGATGCTTCATCTGAGCTGGTTGATGTCTCTATGTATCGTTAGATGATTGGGTCCTTGATGTACCTGACGAACACTAGACCAGATATTTGCTTTGCGGTGAACACATTGAGTCAGTTCCTGATAGATACGAGGAGTGTTCATCTAGTTGCTGTAAAGCATGTTCTGAGGTACCTGAAGGGTACAGTGGATTATGGGCTCAAGTATCAGGCGAATCAAAAGTTTAACCTGCAGGGTTATGTTGATTCAGATTGGGCTGGCAGTGCTATAGATAGGAAGAGCACATCTGGGTGTTGCTTCAGTATGGGATCAGGTGTGATCTCTTGGTTTAGTAGGAAGCAGTCCTACGTAGCACTGAGTACAGTTGAGGCAGAGTATGTTGCAGCCTGTTCAGCTAGTTGTGAGGCAGTATGGCTACGGAAGCTACTGTCTGAATTATTTGATCTCCTGTTGGATGCTACTAGTATCTTCTGTGATAACCAGAGTTGTGTGAGGCTGTCCGAGACCCCATTGTTTCATGACAGGTCGAAACACATAGAGATCAAATATCACTATATCAGGGATATGGTGCAGAGAGGAGCTGTGAAGCTCCTGTATGTTGCGACGGACGAGTAGATTGTAGATGTGCTGACGAAGCCACTAGCCAGGGTGAAGTTCGATTACTTCAGGGACAGGCTTGGTGTTCTTCAGATTGAGGACACTTCGAGGAAGAAGTGATGGACACATTTGCTGAAGCCATTCCAAGCATGTTGGAAGGAGGATCCTTCACATGGCTTTGGATGTAAGCGTTGTATGATGAGCATCAGGATGATGTTCTGGTTTCTGCTTTGTATGATCAGTTGGATCATTTATATATGTATGTATGCATCATGTTGGATGCTGGATATGATGAGTTGGATCATTTATATGTATATGTATGTACGCATCATGTTGGATGCTCGATATGATCAGTTGGATCATTTATATGTATGTACGCATCATGTTGGATGCTGGATATGATCGGTTGGATCATGTGTATGTATTTTGTATAAGCATCATGTTGGATGCTTGGACCATGTATCTGTATATGTATCAGGTGGATACATTGTATGATCAGGTAGATCATGTATGTTGATATGTATCATGTATCTGTATTTGTATCAGGTGGATCATGTATGATGATATGTATCAGGTAGATACTTGGTATGCATCAAGTAGATGCATTGTATGATCATGGATGACAAGCTTCAGGATGTTTCTCCAGATGACATGCAGCAGGATGTTGCAGTGATGATGATCAGGATGATCATGTGTACATCAGGATGATGTATGGTGAGTATCAGGTTGATACTCTATGGCCGTGGAACAGGTTGTGCAGATAAGCATGTAATTTGTGCCCTGGGAGATTTGCAGATAGTCTTTCGAGGTTTTGCCTACGGCATGTAATTTGTACCCTGGGATATTTGGAAAATGCTCTTTCGAAGTTTTGCTCGGGAGGACATATAATTTGTGCCCTGGGAGATCTGCAGATAGTCTTTCGAGGTTTTTCCTATGGCATGTAATTTGTATCCTGGGATATCTAGCAAATGCTCTTTCGAGGTTTTGTCCTATGGCATGTAATTTGTGCCCTGGGAGATCCGATATGTTGAGCCGTGTGCTTGTAATCAGTCCTGGGATGCTCTTTCAAGGTTTTTCCATGACCACATGTAATTTGTGCCCTGGGAGATCCGATAGCTTGAGCCGTGTGCTCGTAATCAGTCCTGGGATGCTCTTTCAAGGTTTTGTGGTGACCACATGTAATTTGTGCCCTAGGAGATCCGATAGGTTGATCCTTGTGCTCGTAATCAGTCCTGGGATTCTCTTTCAAGGTTTTGTGGTGGGGTCACATGTAATAAGTCCTGGAGATCTGGATAGGATGAAAAAGGCCTCAAATGCTCTTTAGGGTTCTTGCTAGTCAAGAGACTTTTTTAAGGTTTTGTGACACACATTATAAGTCCTGAGATTTCCACAGTATGGCCAGTGATGATGAAGGCCTACAGGTGGTGGGCCTACATCCAGTATGAAAAAGGACTGGCTCTGTAGAACTTCCTATGACGAGTAGAGTCAGAGATTGGTTGATATAGCAGCAGCAGTGACGATGATGATGATGATGCATCGATGACGATGATCCCAAGAAGAAGACTTGTCTAGCAGATCTGTGTCGAGAAATACCTTCCTAGTTAAGAGGGAGTGTTGATATATATGTAACTTCGGAATGTATTTCATCTATGTATTTCATATATATTTATTGTACCCTTATTAGAGATGTGTTATTCCTCTATAAGGAAGTGTCATCATGTGGATTGACAAGTGTCACAAGTGTGTGTACTTGCCGATGGGTTATTAGACCACCATGTGTGGGGTCGGCCCTGAAATATATATATTATATTGTGGATGTACCTAGCTAGACAATTCGGCCCCATAAGGTCACTGGGAAAACAGGTTAGTATAAATAGAGATCAGGAGATCTCTATTTAGATCATTCAGAAAGTCATATCTCTCTCACTCAGAAAGTGGTGCACTAGTGAGGAGGAGGATCATCTGCTTCTAGGAGACTATCTCAAGTGTATTTTGGTTGTACTTTGGTTGAGCCATTTCTCTCTCTATCTCTGAGGAAGTTGTGGGGTTTTTCACCTTAGGGTTTTCCCCACGAAAACTCTGTGTCTCTTGTCTCTCATGCTTTTGATTCTTGTGAGGCTTGTCATGCTTATTGTGATTGTTATGCATTGATATACTGTATATGTTATTATCTCAGTGAAGATCCTAGAGTATTGTGAATTAATGCTCAAAATTTAACATTAGGAAATATATCCAAGTCTTCCTTGAGTAGTCATCAATAAATGTAAGTAAATATTCATACCCACTTAAGGATGTGGAGAGAATTTGTCCACATACATCTGAGTGAATCAATTCCAAAGTACTTTTAGTCTTTGTTTCACTCTTTGGAAATGGGTTGTTGATATTCTTCCCTTTCGAAAATCCTTTGCATATGTCATCATGATCAATCTTCAAATCTGGTAGTCCTATAACTACCTTTCTCACATGAGGTAGTGCTTTGTAGTTAATGCAAGAAAGCCTCCTATGCCATAGCTCACTAGGGCTAGTGGCTTCATGAACAAGGGCAGCAATTGGATGACCCTTGAGTTTGTATAGCCCTCCTTCCTCTTCACCAATAATAATTGCATCCTCAAATGATTTCCCTTTGGGCCACATGAGTACTTTTCCATCTATGAATGCAATCCCATAGCCTTTCTTATCTAATTCTGAGATAGAAAGTAAGTTCTTCAAACCTAGTACATATAAGATTTCCTTCATCTTCAATGGAGTTCCAGAATCAAGCTTGTTTGCTTCACCAATTCCCTTGATGGGATATTGATAGTCATCTCCTAAAGGTACCTTCTATGGAGAGGTCTTCTCTTCAAGTCTTGACAGAGTCTTCTTTTGTCCTGTCATGTGCTTTGAAGCACCACTATCAATGAGCCATGTATCTTCTCTAGGTGTTACAGACCCAGAGAGTGCAGAGAATAGAACATATTCTTCTGCATCTTCTTCTTCTATTTTAGTTCTTTTCTTTTGAGGCCTTTCCTCTTCTTCTTCTTCACTATCATCTTCTGCCAAATGTGCTTGATGTCTTTTGTGAAGATTCTTCTTCTTCTTCTTTGAAGGACAATTTCTAGCAATGTGTCCTAGTTTGTGACAACTGTAACATTGAACTGAGGAGAAGTCTCTTTCTGAACTTACTCCTCCTCTCTTTTTAAATCTATGATGAGTTTGAGACTCCTTATGGCCATTCTTCTTGGATTTGAAATGAATCCTTGTTCTTTTGGTGTGGGTGGCCAAAGCTTGGTCATCTTCTTTGAGCAATGCTTCTCTATTGGCTACCCTAGCTTCTTCTTGAATGCAATCCTCCCATACCACATCAAACTTCATGCTTTATTTTCTTGCACACATGTTTTGGATGAAAGAATCCCAAGGTCTAGTGAGACCATTGAGAGCAGTCATGACTAGTTCATCTTCATCAAGAGTGTCTCCAATGGCTTCTAGTTGTTCCTTGAATTGGGAGATCCTTGTGAAGTAATCTTGAATATATTCTCCTTTATTCATTTTGGTACTCTTCAATTGAGTTCTCAAATTCATCTTCCTGTTGATGTTCCTTCCTTCATACATTCTGCCTAGGGAATCATACATTTCCTTTGGGGTTTTCATGGATGCCACTTGGGGAATCAACTAGTCCTTGATAGAATCAGCAATGATTCTCTTTACCCTAATCAAGTCCTTCTTATACTTCTCTTTGGCTTCATCTTCCGGAGGTTCTACAACCTCATCTTCGATATATTGGGAAAGATAATTCTATTCAAGAATGAGACCAATCAGGTATATTTCCATGCTCGGAAATTCTCTATACCCTCTAGCTTGTCTTCAAGCTTAGTGCTTGGTGCCATCTTATCCAGGAGGTCACAGAGATTGAAGTTTCTCAAAAGATAGAATAGAAATTACCAGTATATGTGCTTGATTGAATTAAGATGATTTGTGTTCTCCGCTTCTGGAAACTTAAACTTTTCACCCTTCAAATCTGACCAACAACTTTTAGATCTGCAATAGGTTTTCTGGTTTACTGGTGCACAGGTGCAAGGTTTTTCTGGTTTACTAGTTTTCTTGTCCAAAAGTCAAACTAGGATTCGACAAAGCCCGTGGTCCTACCCACTCAAAAATTTTGATCTAGGGCTCAAAATTTTGATTTTTAGGAGGAGCATCCAGCCATGCTCTCAGAATCCAAAAATTCCAACTTTTGCAGAAACCCTAATTTTCCCCAGAGGAGGAGAGAGAGGTATTTTCACCTTGTGAAAGATGTTCTATTTAGGCTAGCTCTGATACCATGTTAAGTTTAGCCTAAATTCACAAGAAAGATCACTGAAAGAAACACAATCACAAGATAGACAAATATTTACCCTGGTAAACCCTCGTGGGGTAGAAAACCCAGCAAAGATTTCCTCAATATAGATAATCAACCAATACAAAAATGTAGTCTCCAAACAAGAGATCCTTCTCCTCCTATGCATATCTCTTTCTCTCCTATGTGCAATACACAAGTGAGTGAATGAGTGATAAGTGATGAACACACCTCCTCTACTTATACTCATCTTCCAACTGACTTTTCACCCTAACTGGGCCGACCTCTCCTAAGAGAGTCTAATAACCCATAAACAGCTGACTCAAGGCCGACCCCACATGGGAGATCTAATAACCCTAGTTACCACATTCTCTCGGAGGAATAAACATCTCCGGATATACAATAGGGTGTCCATGGAGGAATGAAACGCCTCCAGAATAATAAAGTACAAATATAATATTCTTAGAAGTTACAATATCTCAACAGTAGTATCCAGAGAGAAATTGAGTTCCTGCTTGGTTTTAGTTGGCCTTCAAGAATGAATGTGAAGATGAGAAATTTTCCATTTCCAAGTTTGGAGCATATTCCAACATATGCAGTAGCGATGGAGTTGCTATGATCAGTATCGAAGTGGGAGATTGTTGGTTGTGGAGCTTGATCTTCCTTATTCAGAGATCATTTTTTAGTTGTGTCTGGATCCCATCTCATGAAGGGGCGTTTTGGGGGGATTCCCCCCCAAATATAGTCTCCATGGGGGGTCCAGGGCGGGGCGACTACATTTTAGGAACCCCCCTTGGTGGGGGTTTGGGGGAAGTTCCCCTGTAGCGAAGAGTTAAAAAAAATGCCTTGTGAAATGTTGTAATTTCATAGTCATGACGTGGTCAATAATTGGTTATTTATGGGCCCATGGTATTGGGTGTTCCATAGTATTTTCCCATGGTAATCCCTCTTTAAAAGAAAGACAATGTAATATGACTATGCATTGTAGTATTGTAAATATCTCTATGATTGTGTAACAGAGATTGTGAGAGAGTGAAGAGGAAATTGCAGCAGATGTGTTGCTAGTTGTATCCCTTCATTTTCTTTGATGGTATAATAATAAAAGGACTAGCAATTTCTCCATGGACATATCCTAGATTGGGTGAACCAAATATATTGGTGTCTCTCTTGTATTGTGCTTATGTGTTTTATATTTGCATATTGTTTATTGTTATTGCTCTGCAATCCTGTTTTTCTAACAAGTAGAAGTTGATGTAGAAGACGCTCCTCTTGATTACAATATGCTATTAGGAAGGAGTGTGACTTATGGCATGCAAGCCATTCCATCATCTGTTTTTTGGGTTTTAATGTTTTCTCATGAAGGAATGATTGTCACAATTGATTAATTGTCATTTACTCAAAAAAGTAACATGGCCTCTTCTGAATCAAACATTCCTATGACTGATCAAGAATGCCCAGCTAGTGAAAATTTGGGAGTGGGAATGTATTCATATAATATTGGCACGTTTTATTTTCCTAGTCCTATTAGCTATATTGGGTCAACCAGCATTGGAAACACTGCTTGAGTATCTTACCCTTGGAAGTGTTTAGTCTCTAAAGTTGGGTTTACTCAGTTCAACCAACCTTTATATCCTTTGGTTTCAATTGTTAATGAGGAGAAGCCTCTAATTTCATGCTTACCTTCTCCAGATTTGGTTCCAATAGTTGACCAAAGGATCCATCCATTAGGGCCATCGGAGCTTGCTTTCTGCCCTGTTGATCCACCTAAATGTGTAGATATGTGTTCTATCTGAGATTATATACTTCTGCTTGATGAAGTTTTCTTAGAGTTTATAATGTAGTCTGTGATTCATTTGGATTTTGATCCAATTATGATTTTATCTAGCCCTGATTTGTCTTCGGAGTCTGATCCTACCACTGTTGATTCTTTGGACTATTCTATAGACCCGAAAATCGGTGGTCCTGCTGAGTTTGATTATGCTTCTAGAATTTTCAACTCCTGTGATGATGAATTTGTTCTACATATTCCATCTTGTCCTTCAACGTTGATATTCATCCTGAATTTTATCCTGTTGATTATAATTCCTTAGTATTTTCTACTATAGAGTCTTCATTTGTTATCTCTACTTGTGTTATGCCTGTTGTTGATGATAATGAAGTTGAAAGTATTTCTACCACAGTGACCTATATCGGATATTTCTTTACATATTTTTTAGATATGATCTTGGTACTGTTGTTTCATGGATATAGGGTTCTTAGTGGGACTCATGCTTGCTTACTGATCCTTGGCGACATATTGTTCAATCATGTTAGTTATATTCAGAACCTTGCATATAGGTTTACGTCTCCCCGTTATTATGATTCATTTGAACCTTTTTCCATCCAAATTTTCCATAGGGTCGAACCTATTGGATATTGGTGTGTTAAACATCTCTATGCATTGAGCACCAGTTCGATAGAAGATCCTGCCTAACATGGGTCACCCTAGTCAACACCTTTATGCCATTTTGGTTCCCATGCTGAGTTATTATCATAGGCTCGAGAGCCTTTCTAAATTTACCATGACTTTGAGAAGAAGCCTCATGTATTTCTTCCTCATATATATCTGGCCATTCCTTATAAGGCTCCCATATTTGTGTTTGATTTGCATATGCATTTACCTTGATCCCACTTGCACTTATGGGCCTGATGTCGGCTTCCATGCTCTAAGCTCGTTATATAAGCGTCCATCTCTAATCTCATTTCGGTTAAGCCATGTATTATTTTTGCTTTACGATTTGACACCCTTTACCTGGAGGAGACAGACCCTGATTGTCCTTATATTGTTCATTCTCCTTACATGATGCATAAGTTTGTTTCATGTGCTTGGAACTAGTCTCGCATGCCCCTGACACTCATCTCCTCCCATGACGAGCATTCTTTCACCCTTCCTTCGAGCTCGTTAAAAATAGTAAGGATGCCACAAGCATTCTTTCACCCTTTCTTAGAGCTCATTAAAAAGAGTAAGGAGGCTATGAGCATTCTTCCATCTCTCCTTTGAGCTCGTTAAAAATAGTAAGGAGGTCACGAGTTTACTTTTTTGGGCTCGTTAAACTTTCATGAAAAATAATTTTATGGAGTCCTCTTTAACCTCTGTTCAGACTCCTTAAATAGGAAAATATCGACAAGCATGCTTGTCTCTTTCATACTCGTTAAAGTAATTGAAAGGTCATTTATACGGTATAAGTTTAACACCTTTCTAGACTATTTAGACTATGTATGAAAAATGAATACTTTGGTCATTCTTGGCTAGAAGAGTTCCCTTTCACATTATTTTACCCTTTTTCGAGCGAGGAGGCTAACTTTACAAAAAAGGACCCTTTGGACTCTTCTTTAGGTTTCAGACTCTATAAATATGAAAACACACACAAGCACCTACCAACTCAGGCTCAATATAAAATCTACAAGATGGTGTATAGATTTATTGTCTAAGTTGTTCAGACTCTTTAAATATGAAAACACCTGTGAACATGAACAAATCTGAGATCGATATTAAGATGAACAGATCAATACATTATCGAGTAATAGTCTATCTTGTCTTCAAACTCATAAAACAATAAATAAAGTCTTGAGCTTCCCTTCCATGGAATCATAACATTACACATGGTTGGATCCCTATAAAGCATTCTTCTCTCCCTTCTTCGAGCTTGTCTAAAAAATGAAGAAGGTATTGAGTTTACTTTCTTGGACTTGTTAAAATTTTACAAGAAATATACTATCAATCTTCCTTTTATCTTTTTCATGCTCGTTAAAAAATGAAAAGATACTTGAAAATAGAAGGGAAAGGAAAGATCTCAATCATTTGTTGAATATATGGCAGCAAGTCGAAATATTCCTTGAACATAGCACTAGTCTTGAATCTGTTCAGTCAGTGGGTTTTAGTTTTAGCTTTAGGATAAACCTGTTGAGAGTTATTACTCCTTTGATTGGATACTCTTCCAATCATATGGATAATTTGTTATGTCTCCTACATGGTAGATTTATATCATGGTCCATTTATGTTCAAAGTTTCCCAAGCTGACCTTGTGTCATGCTCACTATTCAAGGATAACACCTGTGTCATCCATTCTGCAATTTACCTTGAATTCTTATGTCGGCCATCCCTTATATCAGTTTGTACTCAGTCCTATTTCATATTAGCTAAGTCTCCAAGTTTTCCTCTTGTGAGATGATGGAGGATTCATTAATGCCTTCCTTCTCATAGGTCCCTTCCCATCGACTTCAAGACCCCTTATTCACACTTGTAAGAATGTACTAGGTACCTTGGGTCCCATTTTCATTATTAGTGGGTTCCCTCGCATTTGTTAACTATTCACATCACTAATCGGTAATCAAAGGATATCCTCCATGTTCAATACCAGTTCATTTATTCACAAGGTTAGGATTCGTACCTTGAGTCGGTTTGGATTTTGAAGACCTTGGGCCTAGAATAGCATCATCACATTATGTTATTGTCCAATTTATGCAAGATTCAACCACACTCATTTTTGGTTCTTCATGAGAGACAGATTCAGTTTTTTCATTATGGTTATGTTCTCCACTTGAGACTTGGATCCGCGCTTATATTCTAGTTGCCATAATATATACATCAGTTATACATATGTATTGGGGATCATGTTCTATCCTTCTGAACATGGCATTATGTCAATATTATATTGTAAGGTGACATTTGTTTTCTTTCAGGTACTGGATTGGAACTTCGAGTTTGTGATTCCCCTGCTCCTCTGCTTCACTCTTTTATAATGTATTTCGGCCATCATTTATGCTTCTTACCTCATACATTAGGGGGAATATGTTATCCATCAAATAGACACTTCTCCACCTGTGATGATATTGAATTTTATCTCACACAAAAGGACAATATGGATGGAAGAGCATTTATTTTCTATTGATGTATGTGGCCCTAGTCATTCCTTATTTCTCAAGTTTACCTCTTTTTTTTTGTATTTGGTTTAGGAAATACACGTTGTTCAAGACTTGACAACCTGTGTGTTACTCGCTTGTGATCCCTTGATCACTTGCATGTTTCCCTAAATTGTTGCACATGCATGTCTCCTTAAACATTCTAATGCTTCACATGCGAGTGGTGCACTCTTCACCCGTGTGTTCCTCAAAATCACGAAAAATAAAAAAGAAATTCGAACTAGAGATCATTAGGGTTGGTTTCCTAAATTCGCTACCTGTCCTAACTAATCCTCTCTCGAAATTACTTTCCCAACTTTGTTATAAATACAAAGGGAATACCATGAGATAACACAAACTCATTTTTTCAAAGTTATGGTGGAATAATTTTGGTAGAGGAGAGGAGCAAAGGATCCGAATTAGGTTTCAGAAGGTGCTTGAGCAGATCAAGTTGAAATTTGTTCGTTTCTATTATTACAATGAATAAAAAGATCTTCCCTTTCCCTAATCACTAGTAATTTGATGATTGAATTGGATATTTGAAAGTATTTTATATTTTCTATGTCTATGTACTTTCAATTTTATTATTTATCCATCTGTAATCAAAATATTTGAGGAGGGTTATGTTTGAATTGCATATCTTAGAACAAGATTTGGGAGTAAAGCTTGAGGATTTAAGAGCTTGGATTGACCTTCATTGGTATAAGGTATATAGGGCTCAACTTTCAAACCCTAGTTTATTTCATAAATAATATCTTGTCTCATGTTTGAAAATTCCTTTATTCTTGCTTGAATGTGATAGCATGTTCGTGACCTCTATTAACCCCGGTCATTAGGAACTATTTCCGCACAACATCCACCAATGCTAGATGCATTAATGAAAGCTCCTTAAGTGATGGGAAGAACAAAACAATGTTGGATTTCTATTCGAATTATAGGTACAATTTACTAAGGAAAAATGTAGATGGTGTACTAATAACTAATGCAAAAAATATGTTCCATGTTCAAGGATGACAAGGATTGATTGTCACCACTTTTTCTAGAGTGGAATATGAAATGATTCAATGATCCCCTTTTTTTGATTTTTATATTTTTTAATTTTTAATACATTTTTCATATATAAGCTTGAAAAATAATAAAGCATGCTATTGTACATTGGAGGAAATGAGTGTCTCAAGGATGTGTACCTACATTCCAAGGGCATGGGTTAGGTTTAGGTAAAACAAGAATTGAGATAGTTATGTACACTATTATGGATGTTTCCTCCATGGGTATGGGTCAATTACACAAAAGCAATGGTTTATAGGCGCCATGTAGAAAAAATTGACTGCAAAGGAAAATACACAACATAAGCAATAAGCAACGAAGTAGTAGGCACAAATGTTCAAGCGGATATTTTAACACATGCTTATGTAAACGGACACAAAATAGGGAGCCCATTATGATATGGTATGAAATGTATGAAAAAGAAATATGCGGTTTCAAACTCCAAGTCATGATGTTGCTAATAGTGTTCAAAGGCCTATGAGAATAACTCAACATGGGAACCAAAATGGAAATGGGGTGCTGACTAAAGTGTCCCATGTTCAGTAGTCTCTTTTGTTAGAATGGTGGAAAATGAATATATGAAGGGCTAACCCACCCACTTCCAACAGGTTCAGCTCTAGGAAGAATTTGGATTGGAAAAAATTCAAATACATCTTCACAGAGGGATAACCTAAACCTATTTGCAAGATTCCTAATATACAGGATCAGATTGAGGAGCATGCAAAGCATGCTCCTATACTTGGATATATTTAATCGAAGTGTTCTCTCAGTGATCCCACAAAAGATGTCCTTAGGTGGGTGTAAGCAAGTGTTCATAACTTCAAGGATAGCTTCGTCTGAAGATAAAATGTCATCCAAGAAGTCATGTGAGTTGGGAGAGCTAACATCCATAGTGGGCCACATAATCAGATCATATTCCTCCATCAAGGGAATACTTTGATCTAAATATTTAACGTCCTATTCCATCAATCCGACCAATAAAGGGGGACATTAACTAATATGGGGCCTCTAAATTTCGCCCCAAAGCCATACTATGAATTTCAACATATAAAACATAGACCTGAATCAAGGCTACATAGGAGGATCTAAGTTATTTTTATTCAACATTTTAGTAATTCATCTCAACACATACATTAGATCCATAATTCGCATAGATTCAGCTACTACACAACTCACAAGCATTCATTCATGGAGGCAATGTGCAGGAAAATATATATAAATAGAGATGTCATTATATTACTTGGAGAAAATTGGTATCATCATGACATTATAGATGTTCGGCTCAATAGATTACAATCCCCATACTTCCCAAATTGATGAATAACACATAATCTCATCAACATACATCGCTTACTATCAGTGCAAAACCTATGCTACTAACAGAGTTCAAAACATTACATATTTATAGAATAAAACATAATCCACCTACAAAACTGAACCGAAGCCCTTTACAAACATAGGCCTAATATAGGTTGGAGTAACAAAACTGAAAGTTGTTACTGGCATGCATCTGATAACTGATTTCTATGTGGCACCACCAACTCTAACATTGATTGGCTTGGTGCAGAGTAACTTATCAAAACTTGGGCACCAACAATATGGTATGATGTCCTTTTGCATTATATAAAGTAATGATGTTTGTTGAGTAAAGCTTGATGCATGAAATTGAGTTAAGAGTTTTTTATCATTGATCAGAGATTGGTTATTTGGATTAATGAATAAAAAAGCAGTTTAGCTCAAAGGTTTGTTGGTCTTCCTGGTCAAGGGTTTCCAAGGTAAAATATCTATGTAGTGTATTTGTATGTCATTGTTTACCTGCATGCATTTCTCACTTAGATAGGTTGTGGGCCCAACATCTAGTATTAGCGCAATTTTGGTTTCAGAAGGATTTCTTTGTTGTTGAGGGTTTGAATTGTTCATGGATCTATGTTAACCTAGTTCCAATGGGAGTACTAAGGTGAAACTAATGGTGACCACTTCAATAATTGAGATTTAGAAATTCAATGGTTATAATTTTGTGCTATGTAATCTTAAAATGGAGTATTTCTTTGTTGATCGAGAACAATTAATTGTTTTGGATCCTAGAAGACCTCCGATGAGCATGTAGAAGGAAGAACATGAGAAAATCAAAAGTAAGGAAAGGAGTATGTGATCCAGGAGGATCATCTCATAGTCGATCAGAATTAAAGTCTTAAAAATGTAAAATAAATATTACAGTGGTGAAGATCTCATCAAGCGATTTCTGACAATGCTTGTTTCGCACAAAAATGGATCCAGATGTAGAAGTTATTAATGTTTGAAGTTTCAGCAATTTTGGTTTAAATGGAAAAAAGGGTAATTTGAGAAAAAAGTATCAATGCAGTTTTTTATAAAAAAATTGGGAGTCCATGGGATTGGATCCCATGACCTCCAAAGACTGCCCAATGCCATCACAAGTCTGCCTAACCATCTCGCCTACATGTGTTCCTTGTAAGGTATGTTAAATTTTTAGCATTAATTCAGCATACTCTAGGATCTTTACTGAGAGAATAACATGTATAGCATATCAAGCACAACACGCAATCACATGAGACAATAGACACACAGAGTTTCTTTGGGGAAAACCAAGAAGGTGAAAAACCCCAATAACTTCCTCAGAGATAGATAGAGCAATGATACAAAACCTAAGCATAAGAGATAGTCTCCTAGCAGCAGTTTCTCCTCCTCCACTAGTGTGCCACTCTCCAATGAGTGTATAAGTGAGAAAGTGAATGATCAAATAGAGTGCCTCCCACACTCTATTTATATGTGACTTGAATTTCCTAATAACCTTTACTAGGTCGGCCTTAACTTAACCACATAACATAATGCTGATAGGGCTGACCCCCAATAGGGTGACCTAATAACCCTTTTACCCACATAACTCATACAGGGCCGACGCCATCAAGGTGGTCTAATAACCCATCAAGTATAAGTTACGACACTTACAATATAATGACGACAATTCTGTATAGAGGAATAATAACATCTCTATAGGAATACAATATACATAGGTGAAATACATTCCGAAATTACAATTACATCAACACTCCCTCTTAACTAGGAAGGTATTTCTCGACACAGGTCTTCTAGCACAAGTCTTCTTCTCTGGATCATCATCACTGGATCATCGGCGTCGAATCATCGTCATCGTCACTGCTGCTACTATCTCAATCAATCTATGAACTACTCGTCATAGGAAGTTCTAAGGAGATAGTCCTTTTTCATACTAGATGTAGGCCCACCACCTGCAGGTCTTCATCATCACTGGACATACTGTGGAATCCTCAGGACTTATTACGTGCATCACAAACTCTCGCAAGAGCATCCCAGGACTTATTATGGGCACACAGCCCAACCTATCGGATCTCCCAGGGCTTACATGTGGTCATGGCACAACCTCAAAAGGGCATCCCAGGACTTATTATGGGCACACAGCCCAACCTATCGGATCTCCCAGATCTTACATGTGGTCATGGCACAACCTCGAAAGAGCATCCCAAGACTTATTACGGGCACACAACCCAACCTATTGGATCTCTCAGGTCACATTACATGCCATAGGAAAAACCCTCGAAAGAGCATCCCAGGACTTATTATGGGCACACAGCCCAACCTATTAGATCTCCCAGGTCTTACATGTCCTCCCAAGCACAACGTGTGCACAGCCACAGAGTATCATCCTGATACTCATGATTGTACTGATCATAACATCATTCACGAAGAACAACCCAGATGCACATCACACAACACATACATTCACCGTCATGGGAAGAAACACTTCAACCATCCGTGAAAGGCTCAGCACTTATATCTACGTCTTGGGAAGACATACTTCAACCATGCGAGAATGGAATCGCACTTATATCCATAGCCATGGGAAGACACACTTCAACCATGCTAGGAATGGAATAGCACTTATATCGCAGCCATGGGAAGACACACTTCAACCATGCTTGAATGGCACAGCTCTTACATCAACGACTATGGGAAGACACACTTCAACCATGCCGGAATGGTCCCAGCACGTATATTGCAGCCATGGGAAGATACACTTCAACCATGCTCAAATGGCCCCAGCACTTATATCGCAGCCATGAGAAGACATACTTCAATGATGCTCGAATGGCCCATGCGCATCTGTGTCTTCGAAACTCATCACACATAATCCAACTGATTATGTAATGTATCCACCTGATACATATCATCACATATGATCATCTTGATCATCATCATAGCATCATCCTGATGCATATCATATGGAGCAACATCCTGAAGCTCATCATCCATGATCATCCTGATCATACAATGCATCCACTTGATGCATACATAGTATCTACCTGATACATATCATCATACATGATCTACCTGATCATACCATGTATCCACCTGATACATAAAAAAATACATGAACTACCTGATCATATAATGTATACACCTGATACATATCGACATACATGATCGTCCTGATCATACAATGTATCCACCTACTACATATACAAATACATGATCCAACTGATCATAACAAGCATCCAACATGACGCATATACATATGATCCAACTGATCATAAAAAGCATCCAACATGATGCACATACAGAACAGTAATTGGAGCATCGACCTAATGCTTATCATACAACGATTACATCCACAACCATGGGAAGGATCCTCCTCTCACCATGCTTGGAATGGCTCCTTCAAATGTGTCCATCACTTCTTCCTCGAAGTGTTGTGAATCTGAAGAACACCAAGCCTCTCTCTGAAGTATTCAAATTTCATTAAAGCTAGTGGTTTTGTCAACACATCTATAACCTGGTCATCCATCGCAACATACAAGTGCTTCACTGCTCCTCCTTGCACCATATCCTTGATATAGTGATATTTCATCTCAATGTGATTCAACATATTGTGGAATACTGGGTTCTCAGAAAGCTTCACACAACTCTGGTTGTCACAAAAAATACCAGTAGCCTCCAATGGGAGATCAAATAACTCAGACAATAGCTTCCGGTGCCATACTGCCTCACAACTAGCCGAACAAGCTGCAACATACTCTGCTTCGGCTGTACTCTGTGCTACGTAGGACTGCTTCTTGCTAAACAAAGAGATCACACATGATCCTTGTTATCACTCGGATTTTCCTTGGGCTGTATCAAAGAAACCCAAGGTAACCTATTTCAAACCAATCTTTAGACTGAAAAGTTGGCCTCTTTCAGCCAGAGAGGGCTCTCTCAGCAAATCTGCTATCCAATGTCACCACGATAGCACCTTGACGATAAATTCAATGGCCAAATTGTAAAATAATGGTAAGAACTTATGGATTTTTTAGTCATGTGGTTAGAACAACAGGAAATAGGATATCATTGGGCAATGGAGTCAAGAAACAGAAAAATTATATATCAGTAGCAAAAACATAATTTTGTGTACAAAGGCAAGGTAATTGTTAGGTTACGGTCAAAGATTTTTGCAGGCGAAAAGAAAGAATTAAAGACAATCCACCAATCAATGGGCATCAACTAGGATGAATCCATTGTCGATTTTAGAGAAGCAAATAGATACTTAAACGCGATAAACTAAGGCATAACAACATGAATCCCAATTTATTTTAGACGTTCGCCTAAGTATAGAAGAAAAGACAAAATGGACAGCATAACTAGGAAAGTAAACATGCAAAAGTGAGAAGAGAAAAGATACAGGCTGTAAATACCAACAACGCATGAATCTTTGATTCAAAACTGCTCAAACTCTGAAATCTTTATTCATTTCTGGAATAAACTTCGAATGCCCAGAACGGGTCTCCTCATTCCTGAAAATTCCCCCCCTTTTTACATTGCATAATGCATAATTTATACAAAAATGCTCCCTGAGCAAACCCTAACTGCCTTTCCTAACAATAACCCATTGATATTGAAATAACAATCAAATAACTAATCACTACTTTACAAGAATTAGTTTTTTAAATAATAAATGATGGAAAATCTAGAATGTTGTTCTGTCATATCCGTGGAAACTAAAAGATGGCTGCCAATTGCCTTTAATTTTTTACTGCTTCGACTAATATTCATTATTTTGCCACCTGTTTGATGTTCTACCTGGAATTCTGGATTTTCGGGGGTGCTCAACTTTTCTTCCACCTGTACAAAACCCCTTTTCTTGCTTCCTCGTTACTGAACAAAGTCCTATTAGAACAGTCAGAACGGGCAACACAAGCCGCATTATATGATTTTACAATCCAAAAAAGCAAAATACAAAGCTGATTATCACCATCTCTATCACATCTTTGAATTGAAAACAAACTAAGCATTCTACTGCTGACCATGATCTAAAATAGTAAACAGTGTCCGATTAGTTGAGAACCATTTGTTATAGTTTGGTATTACAACAGCTGCTTTTAATTTTTGCAGAATGATTGATTCACTTGGAGCACATTGTTGACCT
Source organism: Larix kaempferi (assembly GCA_027924585.1). Lineage (NCBI taxonomy): Eukaryota > Viridiplantae > Streptophyta > Pinopsida > Pinales > Pinaceae > Larix > Larix kaempferi. The sequence goes on from BSBM01000494.1 coordinate 7,891,774, forward strand.
TCGTAGCGTGTGGTTTCTTCTATTACAAACCCCATTTCAGAACGGGACGTCAAACTTCAGCTGCATCTTTAAATCTGTTGAGGACAACATTCAAGTCCGCTTCCTTCTTATAATCAGATGCATCATCAAAACCCGATCTTCCTTTCAACAACTCCACCTTTCGTTTGTCTCCAACACTCCCAACATAACGACGAATCCTCCTGGCTTTCAGACAGAGGCGTCTTCTTCTTACAACATGGCGTTAGGGTTTTGGAGTTTTGATACTCCGGTCAAATAATAACAGATTGCCAAAAATGGGCAACTTTACCTTTTATATTCCGATAAATTTTCCAAGGTGATACTACATGGCCCAAGGCTATTTGTAATACCACTTTTTAATGCATGCGGCATGCCCAAATGGTGACACATAAAAGGGTGGTTTCCCCACCGCACCGGCCTTTTTCATTATCTCCCGAGTATTTGGATGATGCGATGTGCACCGTGAGCCGTCGATTTCATCCAACGGTTGAGATTTGGACACCAGGATTATATGTGCAAATTATATTAATTAAAGGTGATAAAGGAAAACAACATTCGCAATTTTCATTCACCATAAACTGGGTTTTCATCTTCGTAAACTTGATTTCCGTCTATTTAGTGAATACTTGTTCATACTTCTGAGAATTGTTTACATTTTGAAAGATAAGCCATACCAAAAATAGTGCTATTCCATCCAAAATCAGACCTCTTGCAGGTGGCATTGGCCGTGTTGAGTTTCTCGTTGGTATCAGACCCCAACCATCCAATAAACCCACTCTTCATACGTTGTATAGTGTATTGCATGCATTGAACCATTCTCATCGATAAAGAGAACGATCTGTCCATTAGATGCTATCACTTCCTTCAAGACCACTTTCAATCTCTCTTCAGAATCTCCATGAAATGTAACTCCAACAAACAAAACACCTATATATTACGGTGTGCCAGCCAAGTTTCAAAACTAACGGAATCACTACACATGGCGTATTAATAGCTCAAATCTGCACAGATATATTTTTCCACGACTTCACCTTTGCATGACATTTAATGGGCGTATTTGTATTTTTATGTATTTTTTGGTTTTTGGCACTGATCCCACATGCACCGAATGTTGAATATGACAATTTTTTATATTCATCTCCAATTTCATTATATATTAATGAAATGGGAGCTATCATACCCTTCGTGGGGCTTTTCTCCATGTGACTTGGGGCTTAACGCTTCGGAGCTAGCCTATGTGTTTGTAGCTTAGCTTGTTTGTCATAGTGATAAGTCATAAAGAGCTTGAAGCTTGGCCCAAGATATTTTATTTTATTTTTACAAAATAAACTTTAATCCAAAATAAAATAAACTTTACTTTTGCTTCAAAAGCATAATTTAAAAAAAAATATATAAACTAAGATTTGATTCGAGAAATCAAATCTTATCCCATTTAATGAAAAATCCTCATTTTTTCACGTAAAAATCTTTAAACTTTTTCACTTGCCAAACTTGGAAAAGCTTTTGGTGTAAGGGACCATCATTTTGATTTTTTTGGCAAAATCGTCCCTTACTAATGAAAACTCAAGAATTTATCAGGTGATAACAACTGGCTCCCACTGGGGATGCTGTCCTCCCAGCGAGGCAGCAAAGAGCACTGTAGACCATGTGCCTGACCATTGGGTGGCTCCCATCCTTGACAACTGCAACCTGTAACCTGTACCTGATCCTTCATCTGAAAACTGAATCTAAATACCACTAATTGCTGACGATTGAAAACACACATGCCGAAACCAAATTGAAAATAACACTATACATACTGAAAGGATGCTTGCTCATCAAGCTTATTCAATCTTCCTACCTACTCTAGAATGCCAAAATCTCTGTCTAATCAAGTAATTCAGAAATGCCAATGAAGCCAATCCATTAAATGCTCAAAGAATCCGGCTCTTTCATATGACAGCACCAGCAACCAATGATATTCTTTATTCTCACAGTAAAAATTTTGCTGCAAATTTAAAATGAGAAATCTCTCCATATACTCAGCTATAGGATGAAAGAAGATAGATTTTATTTGAAGTACCTTCGGATTTTCTGCAATTTGATGGGAGAGCTGAAATGTTCTTTCTTCCTTAACATTCTTTTCCAGAAACTGATGATTAACCTCATACTTTAAAACATCTTCAAACAACAAACACTCTGCAAAATCATTAAATATGACAGCTCTATCCTGTTGATGAAAGAACAGGGTGTCTAAAAGCTGATTTTGTTGTGGATAATCATCATCACAAATGAGTTCCTTCAAAAGATCCTCATGACTATCATCATTTAATTTCATATTTACATGCCCACAAATGGAAGAAGTTTCACTTACATATCCTGGACTGTGTACACTCTGCAGACCTGTTTTAACTGGGGTTGTAGTATGACTCTGCAGGAGCTGATCTATTTCTTCTTCAGACAGAGGAGAAATTTTAGAAACACTGTGGAGGATATGCTTACCCTTCTTGTTCAATGAAAAATCAGCAACATCATCTGTGACATGATCTACTTCTTGATAAAACTGAGAACACATCTCGTCCATCTCGGGAAGGAGAGATATAAAGCTCATCAACAAGGTTACTGATCTCTTTACTTTCAACTGAGGGTGCAACTATGTTTTGATGGTTTTCTTGAATATCACGATGCTGAATGTATTCTTCATTTGTATACAAAGGAGCAGATGAATCATCATTTGTTTTTTAACAGAGCTCATGGGAATCTATTATCATTTCTTCATTGATTTTATCTATAGCTAGCTTCTCTTGATCATCATGGCCATGGACTCGCACAGAAAAACGATAGAGTGATTCAAACAGGTCTTCATCATTCATACTTTCTAGATCTTCGTCAACACTTTCGAGGTACTGTATGAAACCCTCACACTGATCACAACAATCTTCCACTAAAGACAAAGATGGGACATACACTTTATAACACTCGTAAAATGTTATGTGAAAATCTTTTAAAGAAAACAAGCTGTCAAGTCTCAAACCTTCATATCAATCCCTTGCTTTGCCTTCTAAAGAAGCCATGAACATCTTCATAAGACAATCTTCATGAAACCTAATCTTCAGCTTGTAAACATGTATATGAAATTTGATTAAATGTAAAGCAGCATTATCATTGTTTTCATCTATGAATTTAGGCAAATAAGACTACCAATCTATTTTAGGAATTTGATTCGGAAAATCGGGAATATGAGACCTGCTCATAGGAGCATACCTTCTTAATAACGAGGCCATCTTGAAATATTGGAGCTGCAAATTCTGATTTGAAAAATTGAGGAGACCAGCCTGTGAAACAATGTAACACTGGATTTCTTTAATGTGGAGTCGCCATGAAATTTCTGAAAACTAGATTCTTTGAAGATGGAGTCGCCAGGTGAAAGATGCACATCCTGCTTGATATCTGACCATTGTTCACCATCAACCATCAGAGCTGGAAACTTTGTCGTTCATACCCAGGGAAAATGAGACCTTCATTCCCCGACAACGACGCCAGAATGTTATCACTCGGATTTTCCTTGGGGTGTATCAAAGAAACCCGAGGTAACCTATTTCAAACCAATATTTAGATTAAAAAGTTGGCCTCTTTCAGCCAGAGAGGGCTCTCTCAGCAAATATTCTATCCAATGTCACCACGACAGCAGCTTCACGATAAATTCAATGGCCAAATTGTAAAATAACGGTAAAAACATATGGATTTTTTAGTCATGTGGTTAGAACAACAGGAAATAGGATATAACTGGGAAATGGAGTCAAGAAACAAAAAAATAATATATTAGCAGCAAAAACATAATTTTTTGTACAAAGGAAAGGTAATTGTAAGGTTACGGTCAAAGCTTTTTGCAGGCAAAAAGAAATAATTAAAGACAATCCACCAATCAATGGGCATCAGACTAGGATGAATACATTGTCAATTTTAGAGAAGCAAATGGATACTTAAATGCGATAAACTGAGGCATAACAATATGAATCCCAATTTATATTAGACGTTCGTCTAAGTATAGAAGAAAAGACAAAATGGACAGCATAACTAGAAAAGTAAACATGCACAAGTGAGAAGAGAAAAGATACAAACTGTAAATACCAATAATGCATGAATCTTTGATTCAAAACTGCTCAAACTCTGAAATATTTATTCATTTCTGGAATAAAATTCAAATGCCCAGAATAGGTCTTCTCATTCCTGAAAATTCCCCTTTTTACATTGTAGAATGCATAATTTATACAAAAATGCTCCCTGAGCAAACCCTAACTGCCTTTCCTAACAATAACCCATTGATACTGAAATAACAATCAAATAACTAACCACTACTTTACAAGAATTAGTTTTTTAAACAATAAATAACGGAAAATCTGGAATGTTATTCTGTCATATCCGCGGAAACTAAAAGATGGCTGCCAATTGCCTTTAATTTTTTACTTCTTCGACTGATATTCATTATTTTGCCACCTGTTTGATGTTCTGCCTGGAATTCTAGATTTTCGTGGGTGCTCAACTTTTCTGCCACCTGTACAAAACCGCTTTTCTTGCTTCCTCGTTACTAAACAAAGTCCTATTAGAATAGTCAGGATGGGAAAAGCAAGCTATATTATATGATTTTACAATCCAAAAAAGCAAAATACGAAGCTGATTATTACCATCTCTAAACAAACTAAGCGTTCTGCTACTGACGATGATCTAAAATAGTAAACAGTGTCTGACTAGTTGAGAACCATTTGTTATAGTTTGGTATTACAACCCCTGCTTTTAATTTCCACAGAATGATTGATTCACTCGGAGCACATTGTTGACCTTCGTAGCGTGTGGTTTTTTTCTATTACAAACCCCATTTCAGAACGGGACATCAAACTTCAGCTGCATCTTTAAATCTGTTTAGGACAACATTCAAGTTCGCTTCCTTCTTATAATCAGATGCATCATAAAAACCCGATCTTCATTTCAACAACTCCACCTTTCGTTTGTCTCCGACACTCCCAACATAACGGCGAATCCTCCTAGCTTTCGGATAGAGGCATCTTCTTCCTCGGTTGTAGAAAACATGGCATTAGGGTTTCGGAGTTTTGATACTCCGGTCAAATAATAATAGATTGCCAAAAATGGGCAACTTTACCTTTTATATTCCCGCAAATTTGCCAAGGTGGTACCGCATGGCCCAAGGCTGTTTGTAATACCACTTTGTAATGCATGCAGCATGCCCAAATGGTGACACATAAAAGGGTGGTTTCCCCACCGCACCGACCTTTTTCTTTATCTCCCGAGTCTTTGGATGATGTGATGTGCACCGTGAGCCGTCGATTTCATCCAATGGTTGAGATTTGGACACCAGGATTATATGTGCAAATTATATTAACTAAAGGTGATAAAGGAAAACAATATTCACAATTTTCATTCACCACAAACTGGGTTTTCAGCTTCGTAAACTTGATTTCCATCTATTTAGTGAATACTTGTTCAGACTTCTGAGAATTGTTTACATTTTGAAAGATAGGCCATACCAAAAATAGTGTTATTCCATCCAAAATCAGACCTCTTGCAGGTGGCAATGGCCGCGTTGAGTTTCTCGTTGGTATCGGACCCCAACCGTCCAATAAACACCCACTCTTCATACATTGTATAGTGGATTGCATGCGTTGAACCATTCTCACCGATAAAGAGAACGATCTGTCCATTAGATGCTGTCACTTCCTTCAAGATCACTTTCAATCTCTCTTCAGAATCTCCATGAAATGTAACTCCTGCAAACAAAACACCTATATATTACGTTGTGCCATCCAAGTTTCAAAACTAATGGAACTTCACTACACGTGGCGTATGAATAGCTCAAATCTGCACGGATATATTTTTCCACGACTTCACCTTTGCATGACATTTAATGGGCGTATTTGTATTTTTATGTATTTTCTGGTTTTTGGCACTGATCCCACAATTGTTTATATTCATCACCAATTTCATTATATATTGATGAAATGGGCGCTATCATACCCTTCGTGGGGCCTTTCTCCATGTGACTTGGTGCTTAGTGCTTTGGAGCTAGCCTATGTGTTTGTAGCTTAGCTTGTTTGTCATAGTGATAAGTCATAAAGAGCTCGAAGCTTGGCCCAAGATATTTTATTTTATTTTTTACAAAATAAACTTTAATCCAAAATAAAATAAACTTTGCTTTTACTTCAAAAGCATAATTTAAAAAATATATATAAACTAAGATTTGATTTGAGAAATCAAATCTTATCCCATTTAATGAAAAATCCTCATTTTTTCACCTAAAAATATTTAAAAATTTTCACTTTCCCAACTTGGAAAAGCTTTTGGTCTAAGGGACCATCATTTTGATTTTTTTGGCAAAACCGTCCCTTACTAATGAAAACTCAAGAATTTATCAGGTGATAACAATCCCATACTGAAGCAGCACCCATAAGTGCTCTTCCTATCTGCAGCATTGCCTACCCAGTCCGAATCAAGATAACCCTGCATGTTAAACTTTTTATCCGCATCATACTTGAGCCCATAATCAATTGTACCCTTCAGGTACCTCAGAATATGCTTTACAACAACCAGGTGAACACCTCTCGGATCCGTCAGGAACTGGATCAATGTGTTCACTGCAAAGCAAATATCTGGTCTAGTGTTCGTCAGGTACATCAAGGACCCAGTCATCTGACGATACACCATGACATCAACCGTATCAAATGAAGCATCACATAAAAGCTCTAGGTTCGATGCCATAGGTGTGGCCATGGCCTTGCAGTCCATCATCCCGAACCGCTTTAGGATCTCTACTGCATACTTCCCTTGTCCAAGGAATATCCCATCTGCACTCTGGCACATCTCCATGCCTAGAAAATAGTGCATCATCCCCAATTCCTTCATCTCGAACTCGGTAACAAGCTTCCTCTTCGTGTCGGAAATCAATCTATCCTCACCAAGTCCTAGGAGCTTGGTTCAAGCCCTACAAGGCTTTCTTCAGTTTGCACACATGAGTCCCTCTTTTTGGGAGAAGCCACGAGCTACAAATCTCGCTTTGTATTTCTCCATGCTACCATCTACAGCACGCTTGATCTTATAGATCCACTTGGAAGTCACAACAGACTTCCCTTCAGGTCTTGGGACCACATCCCAAACACCATTCTTCATGATCGACTGGTATTCCTCGATCATGGAATTCTTCCCGAATCCTGGGAACTTCAGATTCTTCAATATCCTCAATAGATAGCTTTGTTGTTGGAACAAATGTTGTAGTCCTTCTTTTGTAGGTGGTGGTATACGATCTTTCCTACAAGACAAGTTAAATTGCATGATTAGAAAACATCTCATAGTTTTCAGAACAAATTCTTACACATAAAGAAATATGTCATACAGTCATGCATTTAATTTAGCCAATGCTTTAATACAACATTTATCCATATCCTGTAACTTTCTTGATGCCTTCCAATCTCTACTAGAACATTTTTTAAGAGTGTGCACAACTCCCAACATCTCAGCAAAGAGGTTTCATTCTAGATAGGTAGCAATGGAATGTTGTACAGTGCTATAGCTGACTTACCCATTACATGCATATTAGTAGTATACTATTCATTAATGCAATTATTCTAATATGCATAATACACAGCCTAAGTCTAGGAACATAAGTATATACATCTTTGAACAATATTATTTAAATAATCAAATATACAAGAAATGACAATTCAAATACTTATCTTTGTTTGTTTGATGGGTGGACTCCCTCTCAATCTTTGTTTCCTTGTAGGAACTACTGGAGTGTGCTCCCTCTTGATCTTTGCTTCCTGGATTACCTGTCCTTCAAGTTATATCTATCCTCAATCACTATGCATGCTTACTAGTATCATCATTGTGTTATCCTCGAGACCTCATACATAATCATACATTTATTAGTATAATCTTAATACTATCAAAACACAATAATCTTAAGCATGTATAGTCATGATCGTTTCAAACACAGATAATAAGCATTAGTATTCAAGGTTTATATAGGACTTTTCTGTTTAGTCATATCATTAATCAAAGGAAGGAACATAACATGCATGAACCCTAGATTACTCAAACTTTTAACTTCACGAGTAATCATTATCAATCTTACAAAAGTATAAGATCCTTTGATATAGGAAAACCATACCTAGTTATGTCTAGCAATGTTTTCGTGTTCTCTTCAATGACCTGCATAGCTCATAATTTAACCATTGTAGAACCAAATTATACATACCTCTATGTGATCCATGACTATGGATGAGTCTTTGTCTTCATGTCATCATGGCCTTGATCTAGAGCTTGATTTGAACCTTTCATGTTAGCGGATAACATTCTCCTCATACAACACCACAGTGCATTAGTACAAACATAATACAATCATAAGTGTCATAGCCCTAATCAATGAATGTCTTCTATCATGCATTCATTCTTTTACTAGGGTGATAAGACAACTCTAAAATTAAACAAGATTGTTACTAAATGCAATAACATGAGGACAATCATATTATAAACTTAATCATGAACAGATTTCAAAACATACCTGTAAGTCATACCTGTCAGATTGCTTATAGTAGTTGTTGTTGTTGTTCCTTTAGTTCTTAGGACAATCTGAGGAAAAGTGTCTTGTTCTTGGTATGTGTTGTGAGAGCTTGATCTTCATTCCCCATCTTCTCTTCTCGAGCTACAATCCGAGCTTCTTCCTGTGAGCATTATTCCCATGGCTTACTGAAAGAGATAAGTTTCTTCCTAGCACAAATTCCTTGGATGAAGGAATCCCATGACCTAGGAAGGCCATTAAGAGTGGTCATTACCACTTGTCCATTCTCTATAACTTCTCCCACAACTTTAGGTTGTTCTTTTATCTAGGAGACCCTTGAGAAATAAGACTGCATAGTCTCTGCATTCTGGAACTTGATATTCTTCAATTGATTCCTCAAGGTCATCTTCCGATATTATATTCTTCTCTTCAAACAGCTTGGTCAAGTAATCAAACATCTCCTTGGGTGTCTTCAGAGATGACACATGTGGCATGAGATGGTTTTTGATAGAATCAGCAATGATCCTTTTAGCCTTAACTAAGTTCCTCTTGTGTAAGGCCTTAGTCTCTTCTCCCTCTAGGACAGGAACGCCTTTTGTTAGTTTTTTCAGAAATTTTCAATCTGATCTAAGATCTTAACTGAGAGAATAACATGTACAACATATCTACAGGATAACAATCATGGACACAATAATGCAAGCACACAAGAGACACAGAGTTTCACCAGGGAAAACCAAGAAGGTGAAAAACCATGCAACTTTCTCAGAGATAGAAAGAGAAATGATACAACCAAAGTACAAGAGATAGTCTTCTCCTAGCAGTTGATCCTCCTCCTCACATGTGCACCACTTTCTGAGTGATGGAAGAGTGATTAAATGAGTGATCGAATAGAGATCTCCCAATCTCTATTTATACTTGTCTTGTCCTGCCCGATAAACTAATGGGGCCGACTTGTCTAGCTTATCCTAATAACCCATGGTTAAATTAATCCGGGCCAACCCCACACTTTGTGATCTAATAACCCATTTACCCACATGACTCATACAAGGTCGACCCCATCAAGGTGGTCTAATAACCCATCAAGTATAAGTTACGACACTTACAATATAAATGACGACACTTCCGTATAGAGGAATAATAAGATATCTATAGGAATACAAACACTTCCATATAGAGGAATAATAACATCTCTATAGGAATACAATATACATGGGTAAAATAAATTCTAAAGTTACATATACATCAACACTCCCTCTTAACTAGGAAGGCATTTCTCGACATAGATCTTCTAGCACAAGTCTTCTTCTATGTATCATCATCAGCAAATCATCGTCCTTGAATCATAGTCATCGTCCTTGAATCATCGTCATCGTCACTGCTGCTACTATCTCAATCAATCTCTGAATCTACTTGTCATAGGAAGTTCTACAAATCCAGTCCTTTTTCATACTGGATGTAGGCCCACCACCTGCAGGTCTTCATCATCACTGGCCATACTGTGGAATTCTTAGGACTTATTACGTGCATCACAAAACCTCGCAATAGCATCCCAGGCTGTTACAGGCACACAGCTCTGACCTATAGGATCTCCCAGGGATAGATTACATGTGACCCCACCACAAAACCTTAAAAGAGTTTCTTTCCAAGCAAGATCTATGAAGAGCATCTGAGGCCTTTTTCATCCTATCCAAATCTATAGGACTTATTACATGTGGTCCCCACAAAACCTTAAAAGAGTGTCTTGCCAAGCAAGATCTCTAAAGAGCATTTGAGGCCTTTTTCATCCTGTCCAGATCTCCAGGACTTATTACATGTGGTCTAGCAAAACCTTAAAAGAGTTTCTTGCCAAGAAAGATCTCTAAAGAGCATCTGAGGCCTTTTTCATCCTGTCCAGATCTCAAGGACTTATTACATGCTACCCTTGCACAACCTGTCCACGGCCACAGAGTATCAACTTGATACTCACCATACATCATCCCGATGTACATGATCATCCTGATCATCATCACTGCATCATCTTGATGCATGCCATCTGGAGCAACATCCTTAAGCTCATCATCCATGATCATCCTGATCATACCATGCATCCACCTGATGCATACCAAGTATCTACCTTATACATATCATCATACATGATCCACCTGATCATACAATGTATCCACCTGATACATACACAGATACATGATCCACTTGATCATACAATGTATTCACCTGATATATATCAACATACATGATCTACCTAATTATACAATGTATCGACCTAATACATATACAGATACATGGTCCAAGCATCCAACATGATGCATATACATAAACATGATCCAACTGATCATAACAAGCATCCAACATGATGCATATACATATACATGATTCAACTGATCATAACAAACATCCAACATGATGCATCTATAGAGCCGTAACTGGAGCATCATCCTGATGCTCATCATCCATCACTTACATCCACAGCCATGGGAAGGATCCTCCTCTCACCATGCTTGGAAAGGCTTCCAGCAAATGTGTCCATCACTTCTTCCTCGAAGTGTCGTCAATCTGAAGAACACCAAGCCTCTCCCTGAAGTACTCAAACTTCACTATGGCTAGTGGTTTTGTCAGCACATCTGCAACCTGCTCATCCATCGCAACATAAAGGAGCTTCACTGCGCCTCTATACACCATATCCTTGATATAGTGATATTTGATCTCAATGTGCTTCAACCTGTCGTAGAACAACGGGTTCTCAGACAGCTTCACACAACTCTAGTTGTCACAAAAGATACCAGTAGCCTCCAACGGGAGATCAAATAACTCAGACAATAGCTTCCATAGCCATACTGCCTCACAACTAGCCAAACATGCTGCAACATACTCTGCCTCGACCATACTCAGTTCTAGGAAGGACTGCTTCCTACTAAACCAAGAGATCACACCCGATCCCATACTGAAGTAACACCCAAAAGTGCTCTTCCTATCTGTAGCACTGCCTGCCCAGTCTGAATCAGCATAACCCTATAGGTTAAACTTTTGATTCGCATCATACTTGAGCCCATAATCAATTGTACCCTTAGGTACCTCAGAATATGCTTTACAGCAATCAGGTGAACACCTTTGGGATCCATTAGGAATTGGCTCAATGTGTTCACCGCAAAGCAAATATCTTCTCTAGTGTTCGTCAGGTACATCAAGGACCCAATCATCTGACTATACACAGTGACATCAACCGGATCATATGAAGCATCACACAGAAGCTTCAGGTTTGATGCCATAGCCTCACAGTCCATCATCCCGAACCTCTTCAGGATCTCTACTGTATACCTCCCTTGTCCAAGGAAGATTCCATCTACACTCTGCCACACCTTCATACCAATAAAGTAGTGCATCATACCCAAGTCCTTCATCTCGAACTCGGCAGCAAGCTTCCTCTTCGTGTCGGCAATCAATCTATCTTCACCTGTTACGAACAGGTCATCCACATACAATAGTAGTATCACTGGATTGCCTTCCTCGACCTTGTAGTAAAGGTTGGAATCCACTTTAATATTGGTAAATCTGAAACTATATAGGAAGCCATCTATCCTGCCATACCAGGTCTTGGGTGCCTATTTCAAACCATATAGGGATTTCTTCCGTTTGCACACATGTGACCCTCGGTCATGTGTCTCAAACGAGGGGTTGCTCCACATACACTTCCTCTTCCACTACACCATTCAAGAAAACTGTCTTGACATCCATCTAGTGTACCTTCCATTTCATCACTGTAGCCAGAGCAAGTACTGATCTAATGGAAGTGTATCTGGCCACAGGAGAAAAGGTCTCTTCATAATCTATTCCCTTTTTCTGAGAGAATCCACGAGCTAAAAATCTCGCTTTGTATTTCTCTATGCTGCCAAATGCAACATGCTTGATCTTTGGAAGTCACAACAGACTTCCCATCTAGTCTTGGGACCACATCCCAAACATAATTCTTCATGATCGACTGGCACTACTCGATCATGGAATCCTTTTACTGTATCCCGTATCCTGGGAACTTCAGATTCTTCAATAGATAGATTTCTTTAAACTTCGTTGCTGGAACAAATGTTGTAGTCCTTCTTTTGTAGGTGATTGTATACGATATTTCCTACAAAGCAAGTTAAATTGCATGATTAGAAACATCACATAGTTTTCAGAACAAATTCTTACACCTAAAGAAATATGTCATACAGTCATGCAATTATTTTTTTCAATGCTTCAATTCAACATTCATCCATATCCTTGTTGTAGCCACAACAGATCCCATGCTTATCTAAGCACGAGAGCCCCCAATTTTAATAAACGCAAAGGTGTTTGGGTGAGTCATCTTGTAAATATTCAATTTTGATCTTACCTCTAAAATTCCTCACCCATGCTTTTGGTTTGCTTGTTTGTAAGGGTTTGATTTTTTCTTCCAAAGTGTTTCAGTTTGAAAAGAGCCAAAATTTTGAGTATTTTGTTGACTATTATCATCATCCTGAAACCCGACATTAGGAGAACCCGAAACCCGCAACCCGACAGGTGCGGGTTGCAGGAGTGTTGTTTTTAAGTTTTGGTTTTGGTAATTCCGAAACCTACAACCCGACGGCTGTGGGTTGCGGAATTATTCTTTAGTAAGATTGAGAAATAATTACCCCGAAACCCAAACCTCGCAATGGCGGCATTCGTCTTTCGGGATTGTGTTCTTTTTCATTTATTTGGTGTGTGTTCCCAAAACCCGCAACCCTTAATTTCGGGATGCAGCTTTCGAGATGGTTATTTCACTTCACAGTTTAACGTTTCGAAGCCCGCCACCTGCATAGTCGGTTTTTGGCTTTTGGAAATCCTTTTTTTACTTCCATTTTGCATACCTGCAACCCGCAAATCTGTACTTTCAGGTTTCAGCTTGCAGGATCTTTGAGTAAAAAATTCATGAAAATATTTGAATCCGATTCCGCATCTTGCTCTGGTTAATCTCAGTCGTCCGTCTATCATGGTCTCACAGTCATGTCGATTTTGGGTAGTCAGTTAAGTCAGGATTTTCCATTTTGTCTTTTAAAGCTAGTTCTGCCAAATTATCATTTTTCTGTGTAATCCATGACAACAGACACTAATACAAGTCTATCAGTTACTTCATGTTGGGTGGACGCTGTCTCTCTGCCTTAAGTTTTCCATGTATGGATTCGAGCTTTGACATCTTGTCATTTTTGTTCCACTTCTTAATAATCGTTTCTTCTCACTTATTCCCGACTTGAAAGCTTTTATCATTCTTGTGGAAGTTGGGTCAGATCGATCGGATTTTTTACGTGCAAAGAATTGATAACCTGTGTACTGGAACTCCTAATCGAGACCTTTTGCAGATAAAATTTATCACCCTAACTTTCGTCTCCATTATTAATTACCAGTCATAATTATTGATGGAAGATTGCTTGTAGCGATGTGATCATAAAGGCAATTCAAAATCATGTGAGTAGTAATTGAACTCGTACTTCGCACAAGCTTTGATCCAACTGGCACATACCTCAGCTCTTTTCATTGCAATTGAAGTAATTACAATGAATTGACTAGATAAGTTTAATCATTGCAGATTTCCCTGCCCAATTATCATCGACCTTCTTGTTGTCCTTTAAATAGCAATTAACATGAAATCTCCAGTTCATCCCTTGCCTTCTGGAAGATGTAAGACTGTGTGCTTTTTTTTGCGTCCTACTATCCAAGACTCATTTAGAATGAGTAATATTCATGTATATGGTGAATTTTCTAATGTTCAGGTTGAAAATGAAGAACTCTACCCCTTGTTGTATCAAGAAATGTTGTCACCGCCATTTGATGCAGGTGTTCTTGATCTTAGCAGCGGTAGCAGTGAAGAAGACTTCGAAACTTTGTCTACCTACATGCAAAACCCCGAAGAGAAAAGGAAGGAAATTCTAGAGGAATCAACTGATCTCGATATTGATGTTATACGGGACTTTTTAATCAATGAAGAACCTAGCGTGCCGGCTACCGTTCCTGAAGTAAATCCTCTAATGGATTTCTCTATTTTTGATAGTGGGTTCCCTGACCCCGAATTCCCTACAGCGGATGCTCTGTAAACCACACCACCTGTCAATGATAGTGAACAATCTGTGATTGAATTTTTATGGTGCCACGAGACCTTATCTGATTAAAGAACAAGTCTTTCTTTTGTGAAAGGTGGCAGAAAATCGTTTAAGCTTAAAAATAGCAAGATTTCTTGGATCGATGGTTAGATCCGATTTTGTAATCCCTATTTTGTAGAATTTCTCCTTTTTGGAACTCTTATGTAAATTTAGTATATAAGGAGGAATGTTTCCCTTAGTAAGGGGGGGAATATTTGGAATTGTAATTCAGCAGGAGATAAGACTGAAGATATTCTGTGGTCAGAGTCATTGTAATTTTGGTACAAGGCATCTTAATACAATAATGTTATCTTCGGATCCATCTTCTGATTATCACTTAAATTTCTTTAAGGATTTCTGATTTTATGTTCCAGATTACCATCCATTATGCATATGATCTCTTGTTGAATATATAATGAATACACAGATTTGTTGTATTGATTTTTCTGTATAACTGATGTGTGTATGAAAATATTTGATTAAATTTCTTTGATTAAATACTTTCTATATCGATTTCTGCAATTGATCACATATATATATATTCTATCATTGTTGATTTTTCAATCAACAAAAGGATAACAGGTTATATCTTGATGGTCTTCAAGCTTGGATTATTTTGTTTAATTTTCATTAAATAAATCATAATCTAAGTCAACAAATATCTCATCTAAAGGCATTTCTGTTAAGGTTGATAGACTGTTCGTTTTCTTACACCTCAAGGTTGATCTGCATAAACACCAAGCTTTTCATTTTAGGATAGATCTAACTTAAGATTAGGTTCTTTTCCCAAATAAGCTAAGTTAGAATTGCTAACAGATTTTTCCATACCTTTGTTTCCCTAAATTGGGAAACTAATCTTATTGATCAAATCTTTTACTCATAGAGTGCCAGCGGAGGCCAAATATTTATGGGTGATCACCACACCAAACATCTCGAGGATAGAATTTCCCTTGCGTAGGGTCTTTTGAAGCCTTTGGCTGGGTTTTCATCCCCTGTTGTGTGCTTTGGAACCCATTCCAACACTTTGTACTTACCCTGGACCCTCGAGGCATCAACAAAATGGCGCTAAAAGGAGGGCAGGAATTGGCACATTGCCCACAATAAGAGCTAACTTTTATTTATTATGTTTTCATGGCTCTTTCCCAAATCCCTGCATGGGAGTCTGATACTGCATTGAGCCTACCAGGGCCTTTACATGAACTCCCTAAAAAGGCAGTTAAGATCTTTCCAAAATTTGATGGAGAAGGTAATGTTTCTGTCACCGAGCATATTAGAAGGTATGAATCTATTTTGCGTTTGTTTAATATCATACATGAAGACGTTGCTTGCAAATTATTCCCATTTACCTTCGAAGGTAAGGCTTCTCTTTGGTTTTATTTCTTACCTTTGAATTCAATTTCTAGTTGGTTAGAATTTAAGAATGTTTTTAGAGATTCTTTTGAAGATTATGATGTGGTTGAAATTCATCAAAATCTGATTCAAATGCAAGTACTTGATGGAGAATCGATTCGGGATTTCAACACAACTTTTCGACAAGTGTATTATGGCTTACGCGAAAAACATAGACCTTTTTTTTTTTAACAGTAACAGAGTAAAGGATTATATTTATAAAGCTGTGCACAGCTATTCATTACAAACTTTCAGAAGGAGTTCTAATAGTGCAGAAAAACCAGACTCTACTTTCCCTATATTGTCTATCTGTATTGCTTTACAGGCTCTGAGCTTAGTCTTCCTGAAATTATCCAGCATAGAGCTGGAATAAACCTTAACAAACTGATTACATAGAATTATACAAAAATGCATTACCAAAATGAGCAAAATTGTTGAAACCTGGGCTGTGCTAAGTCCTAGCCATTCCTCTTTGGCTGAGCAGAAGAAGCATCCACCATAACCTGGTTAATTTCCTGGTTTACCGTTGGATTTTCATGTACCCAACTCCCCTGAGTTGCGCCAGTGAAAACGGCCATGTCTTCCTGTAACCTGTCAACTTTCCCCATTAATTCAAACAAGTTTCGTTCCAGGTCGTCGATTCTGGAGTCCTGGCATGATAGCTGTGAGCACACATGAGTTATGTCCGATGCCATCTCTGCATTCTGGTTTGTGCTGGAACACACCGCTTCATAAGTATTACGAACCGCAATCTTTACATCCACCAACGTTCTGCTCAGGGCGGCTATGGCCTCCATCACGGACTGCATTATCTCCCAATTAAACGTCTGAGCCAGCAGGAGACGGGGGGGTGGAGTGTCAAGCTCACCGAGGGAGAGGTGGTTCAGCGCTTCAGACAGATGGGGAGGGCGAGCCATCGCGAAGGGAGGTAAAGAGAGGGCGGGTGGGGGAGTTAATAGAGCCCCGTGGGAGTTGACATCGAGGGAGACGAGGTGACAGGTGGAGGAGCGAGCGGGATGGCGTGTGGGTGAAGACTCGAAAGAGGGAGGGGAGCGAGGACCAAAGTTTAAGTGGAGGTAGGGATGGTCCCTCATGACCAAGGCCCTAACCAAAAACCCATCCATGCAAATAATTAGCCTATCCATTAGACATTAGGGGATGAAATGGAACCTCAGAACTCCATCTTGATCCTTAATTTGCCCAATTTCAAGCATAATTCCATGGTTGGCCGCTATGTCATCCATCCTGTTGTTCTCTCGGAGAATGTGGAAGAAGGATGCCTTTGAGAGGATTGCTTTGGTTTTAATTCTTTGCATGTATCTATTGGCTTTTGAGCCTAGCGAGGCATACCCTCTTCTCATGATTTGGATGACGTGCCTGGAGTCTCCGTAGATTCTGAGATTGTCTAGGCTGTAATTAGAGGCCATATCTAAAGAAAGGATGAGAGCTAGCCATTCTGCCTCATTATTTGTTTTCCTACCTAGTCCCCACGAGAATGCTACGATTTTATTTCCTCCGGGATCAAAAAGAATCCCACCCGGACCTGCCACCCCAAAAAAAAAAAAAAAAAAAAAAAAAAAAACACATAGACCTTTAGCACAACTCACTTTGTATTGCTATGTTAGATCTCTTCCCAATATTATAGCAATGTTTATTTTGCGACAAGGGACAACAGATTTGAATGAAACATGCAAAGAGGCTCAAGTTCTTGAGAAATACTTGAAGGGGTATTCCAGATCTTTTTTATCCTTTCCTTTCATATGATGTTGAATCTGTTAATGAAGGATCAAATGATTCACAAATTGCTCAATTTAATTCTCAAATGAATGACATGTACAATGAAGTTATGTCCATAAAGAAGGAAAAGGATATTCAAAATACTCTACATGATTTGAAACGAATAATTTTTGCATCCAGTTTTCAATCTTCCTTAGATACCAAAAATAAATTAGATGCAAATTCTAATAGTCATTATTCTTTTTCAAATGTATGTGAGTACGATGAATGTTTTACATCTTCCCTTCATTGTTTGGAATCTTGATCTGAAACTGTTGAGGAAAATCTTAATCCTAATATTTCTGATCTATGTAATGAACAATTTGTTCGAATGAATTTTGAACATTTTCCTTTTTTTCAATTTGATCATAGTGATATCAATAAAAATGAAGAGTTTGAGAATTATGAAGAGGAATTTTCATGTATTTCTAATAATTTTATAAGTGATATTCATTCTTCTTCATTTAATCAAAAGATGGATGTTCGAATAGAAAGTGTTGAAGATGTTGATTGTACTTCAAATTCTGAAGAACATAATGATTCTACTCATTTTACAAAATCTGAAAATCCTTCTTCTTCATCCTTCCATTCCGATTATTATGAACAGAATAAGAACCATAAGTCTTTAGATGATGAGTTAGCTGAAATTGAGATTGAATTTCAGAATATTTGTTCCAAATATACTTTCTCTATAAATCAAATTTCAAATGAAAAGTTATTTTGATCAAATACTTCGAAATTAAATAAATTTGATACACTTGACAAGAACGAATATCTAAAGAATGGGGTTGATCATTCACAAAATTCAAATTCCGATATTTCCTTTCAATACAATAACGATGATATATTGCTAAAGGAAATATTCTCCACCCTTAATTTTGATGAAAATAATTTGGATCATTATCTTAATAATATCCAACATACTTTTTATGATTCAATTTATTTATGGTTGGAACAATCATTTTTGAGCAATTTCCCATGTCATTTCCATTTATTTGTAAATAAGAAACTTAGTTCATTTTTTCCTATTTTTGGACCTCTAGTTTCAAAATTTCCATTGCTGATTCATCGTTTGTTTTATCTTGCAGGTTTTAGGTTACTTTATTGGTTCCATTGGATATTCAAGTATACTTAGTTTCTATTTATTTTAGAATAGTGTAGGAGTAGGTATAGAACATATTAGTTTTGATAAATTCTTTAATAATTAGATTGCCCTTTTAGTTCTCTTCAATAAATTATTTGTGACGAAAAAGCGAATAAAAGATTGGTCCCAGCAGAGTTCGATTGCAGAAAATAGAGGGGGTTATAGACACCTACCCGGTGAATGTGTCTCTTCTCAAAAAGTATTTTGTTTAAGAAATCGGATGCACTTGTATATAGGTGTGGTCTATTTTTCAGCTATTTCTTCTCTTGTTTGAACATTCTGACTAATTTTGTTGTTTTTTTTTGGTTTTCAGTAATAAGGCTTCACACTTTTGGTAATGGCTTATGATCACTTTTCTTGGCAACAATTGTTTCTGAAGTTTCAACATTGTTATTCATCCTACTTCTTGGCTTATGACTAGAATTTGCTCTGAAGAATAAACAGTCAATAAGTGCAGTACTTTTGGATTTTTTTTCACTTTGATCATTATCTTTCACAATACTTTATTAGTGTAATTGAGGTATGGAGGATGGTCATCATTTCTCTATCTGGTGTTTCATGGTTGAACAACATATCAAAATAACTTGACCAGCTTCGACTGCTCATGGATCCTTTTACAATCACTTTGATTATGAATTTTGTTTAAAATTATAAGTTACAAGGTGGGTGGTCTTGTTATCAAGCCAACCCATTAGGTTCATAGGTGTTTAAAGTGGAATGACATCTTCACATCAAGCCACCACACTTGGAAGATGACTTTCAGTTCTACTGGAAGGTGGAAGATCCTATTATAGGTCGGTCCATTCATGATCCGCAAAGTACTGGTGAGTAACATTATCACTATATGGTCACCAAGCCATGGTAATGCCTTGTATCCTATGCCAAAATAAATTGCTTTGTCTTTCATTATGGGATTTTTGTTGTATACAAGAACAGGGGGGTCTTATCACAAGCCAACCCTGCTATGATCATGGGTTTGATCTTTGACTGGATTTATCACTATGTGGTTACCAAGCCATGATAATTTATTTTGGTCTTACAACCGGAAGACAAGGAGTCTCGTCATCGAGCTAGCTTGACCAGTTTCCAAATCAGGCCTGTGAATGGCGCTGTTTCATCTGATCACCAAGTCAGTATAGTGGTCTCGTATGAACAACGCTTTATGTATATAAAAAAAAAAGAGGGACAAAATATAAAAAAAAAAGAGAAAGAAAAGACAAAAGAAAAGATAAAGGAGTATATATATAATCCATAGAGGATCCCTGAATATACATATAATTAATAAACCAAGGGGATCTGTAATTAGGATATCCATGAGCATTTCTGAGACTATGCCCAGGTTCAACACAAGCTAGTTTTCAATGATTACATCATGGTAAAAATTTGGTATTACTCTCTAAATCTCCTTATCATATGAGTGTTATCTTTAAAATGGTCATTGTTGAGATCTATCCATTTTCATGTTCATTGTTTGTTAGTTGTTATCTTTTGAGCATCTTCTTTGAATTGAGTTTCAAGAAATCGGTTGATCGACATGTTGTCTTTAGATGGATTTGATTGCAGAGATAACTGGTTCTTCCCAGCCAGTCGCCATTTGTTGTACCCACAACAAATCCCATGTTTAGCTAAGCACGGGAGCCCCCAATTTTAATAAACACAAAGGTGTTTGGGTGAGTCATCTTGTAAATATTCGATTTTGATCTTACCTCTAAAATTCCTCATCCATGCTTTTGGTTTGCTTGTTTGTAAGGGTTTGATTTTTTCTTCCAAAGTGTTTTGGTCTGAAAAGAGCCAAAATTTTGAGTATTTTGTTGACTGTTATCATCATCCCGAAACTCGACATTTGGAGAACCCGAAACCCACAACCCGATAGGTGTGGGTTGGGGGACTATTGTTTTTAAGTTTTGGTTTTGGCAATTCCGAAACCCGCAACCTGATGGCTGTAGGTTGCGGAATCATTCTTTAATAAGATTGAGAAATAATTACCCCAAAACCCGAACCCCGCAATGGCGGCATTCGGCTCTCGGGATTGTGTTCTTTTTTGTTTATTTGGTGTGTGTTCCTGAAAACCGCAACCCGTAATTTTGGGATGCGGCTTTCAGGATGGTTATTTCACTTCACAGTTTAACGTTCCGAATCTCGCCACCCGAATAATCAGTTTTCGGCTTTCGGAAATCCTTTTTTTACTTCCATTTTGCATACCTGCAACCTGCAAATCCGTACATTCGGATTTCGGCTTCCGGGATCTTTGAATAAGAACTTCATGAAAATATTTGAATCTCATTCCGCATCTTGCTCCGGTTAATCTCGGTCGTCCATCTCTCATGGTCTCACGGTCATGTCGATTTTGGGTAGTCAGTTGAGTCAGGATTTTCCATTTTGTCTTTTAAAGCTGGTTCTGCCAAATTATCATTTTTTTGTGTAATCCATGACAGCAGACACTAATACAAGTCTATCAGTTACTTCATGTTGGGTGGACGCCGTCTCTCTGCCTTAAGTTCACTATGTCTGGATTCGAGCTTTGACATCTTGTCATTTTTGTTCCACTTCTTAATGATCGTTTCTTCTCACTTATTCCCGACCTGGAATCTTTTATCATTCTCATGGAAGTTGGGTCAGATTTGTTACGTGCGAAGAATTGATAGCCCATGTACTGGAACTCCTAGTCGAGACCTTTTGCAGATAAAATTTATCACCCTAACTTTCATCTCTGTTATTAATTAACAATCATAATTATTGATGGAAGATTGCTTGTAACGATGTGATCGTAAAGGCAATTCAAAATCATGCGAGTAGTAATTGAACTCGTACTTTGCACAAACTTTGATCCGACTGGCACATACCTCGGCTCTTTTCATTACAATTGAAGTAATTACAATGAATTGACTGGATAAGTTTAATCATTGCAGATTGCCCCGCCCGATTATCATCGACCTGCTTGTTGGCCTTTAAATAGAAATTAACATGAAATCTCCAGTTCATCCCTTTCCTTCTGGAAGATGTAAGACTCTGTGTGGTTTTTGTTTTGTGTCCTACTATCCAAGACTCATTTAGAATGAGTAATATTCATGCAAATGGTGAATTTTCTAATGTTTAGGTTGAAAATGAAGAAATCTACCCCTTGTTGTATCAAGAAATGTTGTCACCACCGTTTGATGTAGGTGTTTTTGATCTTAGCAGTGGTAGCAGTGAAGAAGACTTCGAAACTTTGTCTACCTACATGCAAAACCCTGAAGAGCAAAGGAAGGAAATTCTGGAGGAATCTACTGATCTCGATACTGATGTTATACAAGACTTTTTAATCAATGAAGAACCTGGCATGCCGGCTACCATTCCTGAAGTAAATCCTCTAATGGATTTCTCTGTTTTTGACAGTGGGTTCCTCGACCCCGAATTCCCTACAGCGAATGCTCTACAAGACACACCACCTGTCGATGATAGTGAACAATCTGTGATTGAATTTTTATGGTGCCACGAGACCTTATATGATTAAAGAACAAGTATTTCTTTTGTGAAAGGTGGCAGAAAATCATTTAAGCTTAAAAATAACAAGATTTCTTGGATCGATGGTTGGATCCAATTTTGTAATCCCTATTTTGTAGCATTTCTCCTTTTTGGAACTCTTATGTAAATTTAGTATATAAGGAGGAATGTTTCCCTTAGTAAGGGGGGAAATATTTGGAATCGTAATTCAGCAGGAGATAAGACTGAAGATACTCTGTGGTTAGAGTCATTGTAATTTTGGTACAAGGCATCTTAATACAGTAATGTTATCTTCGGATCCATCTTCTGATTATCACTTAAATTTCTTTACGGATTTCTGATTTTATGTTCCAGATTATCATCCGTTATGCATATGATCTCTTGTTGAATATATAATGAATACACAGATTTGTTGTATTGGTTTTTCTGTATAACTGATGTGTGTATGAAAATATTTGATTAAATACTTTCTTTATCGATTTCTGCAATTGATCACATATATATATATTCTATCATTGTTGATTTTTCAATGAACTTAAGGATAACAGGTTATATCTTGATGGTCTTTAAGCTTGGATTATTTTGTTTAATTTTCATTAAATAAATCATAATCTAAGTTAGCAAATATCTCATCTAAAGGAAATTGTGTTAAGGGTGATAGACTGTTTGTTCTCTTACACCTCAAGGTTGATCTGCATAAACACCAAGCTTTTCATTTGAGGATAGATCTAACTTAAGATTAGGTTCTTTTCCCAAATAGGCTAAGTTAGAATTGCTAAAAGATTTTTCCATACCTTTATTTCCCTAAATTGGGAAACTGATCTTATTGATCAAATCTTTTACTCATAGAGTGCCAACGGAGGTAAAATATCTATGGGTGATCACCACACCAAATAGCTCGAGGATAGAATTGCCCTTGCGCAAGGTCTTTCGAAGCCTTTGGCTGGGTTCTCATCCCCTGTTGTGTGCCTTGGAACCCATTCCATCACTTTGCACTTACCATGCACCCCCGAGGCATCAATAAAATGGCACTAGAAGGAGGGCATGAATTGGCACATTTCCCACAAAAAGAGCTAACTTTTATTTATTATGTTTTCATGGCTCTTTCCCAAATCCCTGCATGGGAGTCTGATACCACATTGAGCTTACCAGGGCCTTTACATGAACTCCCCAAAAAGGAAGTTAAGATCTTGCCAAATTTGATGGAGAAGGTAATGTTTCTGTCATCGAGCATAGTAGAAGGTATGAATCTATTTTGCGTTTGTTTAATATCATACATGAAGAAGTTGCTTGCAGAATATTCCCATTTAGCTTCGAAGGTAAGGCTTCTCTTTGGTTTTATTTTTTACCTTTGAATTCAATTTCTAGTTGGTTAGAATTTAAGAATGTTTTTAGAGATTCTTTTGAAGATTATGATGTGGTTGAAATTCATCAAAATCTGATTCAAATGCAAGTACTTGATGGAGAATCAATTCAGGATTTCAACACACATTTTCAACTATGGCTTAGGCAAAAAACATAGACCTTTAGCACAACTCACTTTCTGTTGGTATGTTAGATCTCTTCCCAAAATTATAGCAATGTTTATTTTGCGACAAGGGATAACAGATTTGAATGAAGCATGCAAAGAGGCTCAAGTTCTTGAGAAAGACTTGAAGGGGTATCCTCCAGATCTTTTTTATCCTTTCCTTTCATATGATGTTGAATCTGTTAATGAAGGATCAAATGATTCACAAATTGCTCAATTTAATTCTCAAATGAATGACATGTACAATGAAGTTATGTCTATAAAGAAGGAAAAGGATATTCAAAATACTCTACATGATTTGAAACGAATAATTTTTGCATCCAGTTTTCAATCTTCCTTAGATACCAAAAAGAAATTAGATGCAAATTCTAATAGTCATTATTCTCTTTCAAATGTATGTGAGTACGATGAATGTTTTACATCTTCCCTTCATTGTTTGGAATCTCGATCTGAAACTGTTGAAGAAAATCTTAATCCTAATATTTCTGATCTATGTAATGAACAATTTGTTCGAATGAATTTTGAACATTTTCCTTTTTCTCAATTTGATCATAATGATATCAATAAAAATGAATATTTTGAGAATTATGAAGAGTATTTTTCATGTATTTCTAATAATTCTATAAGTGATATTCATTCTTCTTCATTTAATCAAGAGATGGATGTTAGAATAGAAAGTTTTGAAGATGTTGATTGTACTTTAGATTCTGAAGAACATAATGATTCTACTCATTTTACAAATTCTGAAAATCCTTCTTCTTCGTCTTTCCATTTTGATTATTATGAACATAGTAAGAACCATAAGTCTTTAGATGACGAGTTAGATGAAATTGAGATTGAATTTCAGATTACATGCATATTAGTAGTATGCTATTCATTAATGCAATTATTCTAATATGCCAAAATACACAGCCTAATTCTAGGAACATCAGTATATACATCATTGAACAATATTATTTAAATAATCAAATATGCAAGAAATGATAATTCAAATACTTATCTTTGTTTGTTTGTTGGGTTGACTCCCTCTCAGTCTTTGCTTCCTTTCTACAACTCCATTCCGATGTGGATTTTGAGAAGTGGTCGACTCCCTTTGAATATCTGCATCCTTGTAAAAACTACTAGGGTGTGCTCCCTCTTGATCTTTGCTTCCTGGATTACCTATCCTTGAACTTATATCCATCCTCGATCAATATGCATGCTTACAAGTAGCATTATTTTGATATCCTCAAGATCTCATACATAATCATACATTTATTAGTATAATCTCAATACTATCAGAAACACAATAATCTTAAACATATATAGTAATGATCATTTGAAACACAGATAATAAACATTAGTATTCAAGGTTTGTATAGGACTCTTTTGGTTAGTCATATCATCAATCAAGGTAAGAGACATAATATGCATAAACCTTTGATTACTTACATTTCTAACTTCATGAATAATCATTATCAACAATACAACAGTATAAGATCCTAACACAAGGTAGGATTCTAGCTTGATATAGGAAAAACATACCTGGATTATCATGTTAGCTAGCTATGTCTAACATGATGTCTTCTTGTTCTTCAATGACTTGTGCTAGTAACCTACATATCTCATAAGTTAACCATTATAGAACCAAGTTATACATACCTCGTAAGTAGATTTTCTATGTGATCCATGATAATGAATGAGTCTTTGTCTTCATGTCTCTATGGTCATATGTTCTTGAACTAGAACATGATTTGTCTTTCTTTGATGTACCTCTCATGTTAGTGGAAAACATCAACGTCATACAACACCACAAGGTATTAGTACAATCATAAGTGTCAAAACCCTAATCAATGAATATATGCATTCATAATTTTATTAAGGTGATACGATAAGTCTAAAGTTAATCAAGATTGTAATAACTTTAGTGAAAACAAACATACCATAAACTTAATCATGAACAGATCTCGAAACATACCTGGATAAGTCATACCTATCGAGATTGCTTGCAATGCTCTTATGTAAGGTGTTAGCCTCATCTCCCTGTAAAATAGGAACTTCTTCACTTATGCAGGTGACCAAATGATTCTCTTCTAGGATTAACCCAATCCACTTGATTTGCAGAAACTGGATCTGGAGCTGGATTAGGGTTTGTCAGAGAAACCCTAAAAATTTAAACTTTGAATTTCAAACTTCTGAAAGGATAGAAGGATGTGCCTTGATGAGCTGATCAAGCTGGTATACTAAAAAATTGAAAACTGCAAAGTTTCACCCCTCAAAATTTCCTTTGAAACTTCTGGATCTTCTTGACAGGATCCCGAACTAGGGTTTGATAAAGCCCGCCCTTCTTCCAAACAAAAAGGTTCAATCCAAAGCTCTAAACTTCTATTTTTCTGAGGAGCTTCCAGCCGTGGTCACAGACTTCAAAAATTCCAACTTTTATAGAAGCCCTAATTTTCCACTTTTCCGATCAAAGTCCCGAACTAGGGTTTGATCAAGCCCGACCTTCTGTCCAACCAAAAAATTTTATCTTGGTCTCTAAATTTCAATTTTGATGAGTAGCATTCAGCTGTGGTCTCTGATTCAAAAAATTCCAACATTCTCGGAAACCCTAATTCCCGGAGCCATGAATGAAGGTGCTCAAAATCCAATTCTGTTTTGACAGAAATATGCACCTGATTGTTTCTAGTGTAACTACGAAACTACGAATCCACAGGGTCTAAACCTTCTACCTATGGTAGCCTGACCTATGATATTTTAAACCATAGAGGTCTAACCTCAATTGCATTATTTGAGAGAGAGTTATGCCAAGTGTCGCAACGTGACTTGTTTATGGGATAAAACAGGAGAGCAAACTTGTATGGAGTGCCACATGTCACTGGTTCACTTTCTGCCTCTGAAACTTTGGCTTGTGAAAGTAACATCCGTGCCCTACCTGTCACTTTTGACGAAAGTTCATTTGGAGATTCCTAGCCCAAGTTATGACCTTTTTTCCTAGGTCACTTGTTTATGACTCAGATCTGGAAGAGGCAGAAACCCTAGATTGTACAGATCATAAAACACAAAGTGCAATGAATTAGAAGTTGTGCTTCGGACAAAAGGTACATGGGGATCTTATATTCGACCTGTAAGAGTTTCAGATCCTGAAACCTTTCTGAAATAAATTTATAGCGAAAGTTCTACGATGATTGGTTTTCGCTATATCAAGCCCTAGCATCGCAAGTGCAACAAGTGTCATACATGCCATACCATGCCTTCTTTCAGGCTAGATCTGATACCATGTTATTTTTTTCAGAAATTTTCAATCTGATCTAAGATCTTAACTGAGTGAATAACATGTACAGCATATCTACAGCATAACAATCATGGACACAATAATGCAAGCACACAAGAGAATAGAGTTTCACCGGGGAAAACCAAGAAGGTGAAAAACCCCGCAACTTCCTCAGAGATAGAAAGAGCAATGACACAACCAAAGTACAAGAGATAGTCTTCTCCTAGTAGCTGATCTTCCTCCTCACATGTGCGCCACTTTTCGAGTGATGGAAGAGTGAGTAAATAAGTGATCAAATAGAGATCTCTCGATCTCTATTTATAATTGTCCTGTCCTTCCCAATAAGCTAATGGGGCCGACTTGTCTATCTTAGCTTAATAACCCATAGTTAACTTAATCTGGGCCGAGCCCACACTTGGTGGTCTAATAACCCATTTACCCACATGACTCATACAAGGTCGACCGCAACAAGGTGGTCTATAGGAATATAAACACTTCCGTATAGAGGAATAATAACATCTCTATAGGAATACAATATACATGGGTAAAATACATTCCAAAGTTACATATACATCAACACCTTCACTTATGTAGGTGTCCAACTCAGTCTCTTCTAGAATTAACCCAAAACTATAATTCCATGCTCGAAATTTATTAGCCCCTTCAAGCTTATCCTCAAGCTTGGTGTGGTGAGAACTTCAAATGAAATAGAAAAGATTTAGGTCTTACCACTTGATTTGCAGAAATATGGATCTAGAGTTGGATTAGGGTTTGTCAGAGAAACCCTAAAAATTCAAACTTTTGAAAAGATAGAAAGATGCACCTTGATAAGATGATCAAGATGGTATACTCAGAATTTGAAAACTGCAAAGTTTCACCCCTCAAATTTGCTTTTCAAACTTTTGGATTCACTAGGGAGGACCCTGAATTAGGGTTTCATTTTCCCGGAGCTTCAACCATCCAAAAAGTTTGATATTTATCTCTAAACTTCGATGTTGCAGAGAAGCTTCCAGCCATGGTCTCATATTTCAGAAATTCCAACTTTTGCAGAATGTCACGTCCCCATTTTGACCACCTTTTTGCATTAAATCGTAAATGATGTAAATATTGTTATTTAATCATGGTGAGGAGTTCAAGGCCAAGGCCCCACCATTGATTTAGCATTTTATGTATCGGAAATTAAAAATAGAGGCCTATGGTTCTTGTGCTAGATAGGCACAATGTAAATTAAGACATCATGTAAATACAGATTTTAATGAAAAGCCCACAACTAGCTATGCAATGCAACAAAGAGATGGGGGCGTGATTCTACAAGAAATAGGGAGGGAAATTATTCAAACCCTTGAGCCAATGGTGTTAATCCATGTGTCAATGAGAAAACCCATAAACCCTCAACTACCCATTTTGGGTTATACACCCAATCATTTAATTCTTCTAGAAATTGGTTGAGGCAGTTAATGACTTGGGAATGAAGAGGCATGGCAACCCATTTTCGTGCATGGGCAAGCCATCAACCTGGAAAAACGTACTTTTGCTTATGGGGAAAGAAAACACCCACGAAATGGTGCCCAAAGCCATTCTGACCCCATAGTCTTTCCTCCATCACGCAGTCTGAGCTAGCTCGGTCTTTTCCCCATCACGTTTTTTACCAATTTCCAAAATTTTTCCAGAGCTGGGAGCTCGTTTCTGTGTTGCACAGTGGCTGGGAGAAAGGGAGTCACGTTTTGGGGGTTTATAGAGGTCGTTTTTGCCCCTTAAATGAAGAAAAATGTTTTCTAAAAATGAATTTGCTCTCCCAGGGTTTATTCCCCATGTACCAGTTCATTTTGGTTGCCCACATTTTTCAGCACTTGTGTTTTGTTGTAGGGTGCATCCTTGTGTTGGTTGGAAATTATGAGCAAGAATTAGGAGTGGAAGTGGACCAGAATTGGCTTGATAAACCTAGTGAGGAGGTAAGCTCTCAAGAGTATCAAAAGGGCTGGTTGCTCTTCTATGCACACCTTGAAGAACACTAGAATGGGAGGTATGGCCTGAGGGACTGTGTATTAGTGAAGGGAATACTTCCTTGTGCCAGGTGTGTAGGTATTGTGGAGACCAAGCTAGATAGATCTTGCAGAGGGTGCCCATATCTCTATGGATGATCCCACTAGCTTAGCAACTCTTCCTTCCATTTCCTAACAGCCTGATAAACCCAACTGTAGCTTAGCTTGGATGATTTGGTGTATCTTTGAGCTACGTGTGATTCTGTTATTCCTTGATTACTTGTAGAGATCATGCCCAGCTCGGGGGTGGCAGTGTGTTGAGATATTGATGATCACAACTGGCCTATGGTTGGGTGGAACGTTGCAGTTGCATAGCCAGTTGCTTGGGACTACTTTGTTATAAGATAAGTATTCTCTTGTGTTAACTTTGCAATTATTTATTTGATGAATATGTTGAATGTATGATGGATGTGTAATTGAAATTACTTCCGTTGTGTTTTCTTATAATTATACATTTCCATATGTCTTTTATATTATGTGAATGCTTATTTCAATAAGTTCATGGGGCTAGATGCCCAGTTTTAGCATCACGATCCTCTCCATTGCACTAGTATGATGGGAGGGGACGTGACACAGAAGCCCTAATTTTCGGCTTCACTAGACAAGACCCCAAACTAGGGTTTATTTTCCCGGAGCTTCACCCAACCAAAAAGTTCTATCCAAAGCTCTAAACTTTGATTTTTCAGATGAGCTTCCAGCCATGGTCTCACATTTAAGAAATTCTAACTTTTGCAGAAGCCCTAATTTCTGGCTTCACTAAACAAGACCCCAAACTAGGGTTTTATTTTACCTAAGCTTCACCCAACCAAAAAGTTCGATCCAAACCTCTAAACTTTAATTTTTCCAAGGAGCTTCCAGCCATGGTCTCAGATTTTAGAAATGCCTATTTTTGTGGAAGCCCTAATTTTTAAGGCCAAAAATGAAAGTGCCCAAAATTGAATTCTGATTGGACAGAAAGATGCACCTTGATGAGGAGAGTCAATCTCCCCTATTGCCTTTCCAAAATCTGTGGAGAGAAACCCAAAAATAAGAAGCCCTAGTTTCCGCAACTGCACAGTGTCTTCTTCTCAGGTTAGCTCTGATACCATGTTAATTTTTCAGCATTAATTCAACATACTCTAGGATCTTTACTGAGAGAATAACGTGTACGACATATCAAGCACAACAAGCAATCACATGAGACAATAGACACACGAAGTTTCCTTGGGGAAAACCAAGAAGGTGAAAAACCCTAATAACTTCCTCAGAGATAGATAGAGCAATGATACAAAACCTAAGCATAAGAGATAGTCTCCTAGCAGCATCTCCTCCTCATCTACTAGTGTGCCACTCTCCAATGAGTGTATAAGTGATAAAGTGAATGATCAAATAGAGTGCCTCCCGCACTCTATTTATACTTGACTTGACTTGACTTGCCTAATAACCTTTACTAGGCCGGCCTTAACTTAACCACATAACATAATGCTGACAGGGCCGACCCCCAATAGGGTGGTCTAATAACCCTTTTACCCACATGACTCATACAAGGCTGACCCCATCAAGGTGGTCTAATAACCCATCAAGTATAAGTTACGACACTTACAATATAAATGACGACACTTCCGTATAGAGGAATAATAACATCTCTATAGGAATACAAACACTTCCATATAGAGGAATAATAACATCTCTATAGGAATACAATATACATAGGTGAAATACATTCTGAAGTTACAATTACATCAACAAGGTATAGGAAGCAACTTGTATATAAGTTTGAACAACGTTTTGTTTTGAAAAGAGGGGGAGGTCGAGGGCTAACGCCCTCGACCCATGGACAACACTGAGGCATATTATATTTTAACCATAGTCCAAACGATATTATATTGCAACAATAGCACCGAACCATATGCCATATGGTAACAATCAACACCACAACACTTATGCAAACCATATATTATATGCAAAACAAACCAATGGAGGACAAATAATAAAGTACAAACACATGCCACAACAAAAATCGAATTATGGGCAAAGGTCAGTGGGTTTGAACTTGTGACCTCCTCCCCTATTGCCAATGTTTTCATCCAACGCACCGATGCCACCTGTTGTTAAGGGAAGTGGTGTATATTACTTTTAAGTTTGCAGGAGGAGATATGGGGGTCCAAAAGGGCACGTGGCCTCCCGGATCGCGCCCCAAAACCACCCAAAACCACTATATAGACCACGGTTGGGAACATATTTGGAGACAAAGAACATCTACATTTTAGCACAGAGACCGATGCTAGAACAGGGCACAATTCTGGACGTGGTATTGGCACTCTTCCTAAGGTGTACTAGTACACTTCCCAAGGTGGTTTTTGAACGAATCCTGGGGTGGTTTTGCAAAGATCCCAAGGTAGTTTTGGCACAGTTTCTAAGGTCCGTACAATCATTAATGGGAACGGATCGTGAGGTGGAATCCATATTGTTTTGTCTTTTATGCAAGAAGGTCTTCTCGATTTGTGTTCTAGAGGAGACCTCAGGAAAACATAATCGATTTTATACTAATTTTTCTTGAAATTTCGAGGGGATCGCAGTGGTGCTGTATGTTTTTGCTGATTACTGACATAAAACAGAAGTGTTTCTAGAAACTCATATTTGCAAGCTTTGAAGACTTAATAAGAATGACCTTCTCATTGGAAGTGGCATGGAGACGTATCCCAAGGAGGGTGAAATCCGTTATCAGTTTTTGCCTACAAATTTCATGGTTTGCACCTATTTTATGTGCTTCAATTATGCTCTTTAATTTTATCATTTAAATCCCTTTTAATAGATTTAAGCATTCAAACTTTCACATGCAAATAATGGTTATAAAGATCTTTTCATTTTTGGATCAAGTTTGGTATCAGAGTAGCTTAACCATTGCATTGTGAGTTTGTGAATGTTAACAAGATATAGGATTCAACGTGGTGAAAGATATCTTGAAGGGTTTGATCCAGAAATTAGATCAAGAAGAATAATGAAAATGGCATATGAAGACTACCGAGAAGAAGATGAGAAGACTTTCCACGAGGATTTCTATCAGATGGAAGACATGGTAGAAAAATTGTTTGCATATTATGAAGAGATATTGGAAAAGAATAAAAAGAATAAGGAGAAAGAAAAGAACGATACTTCAAGAAAAGGAGGAGGCCCTTCTGAACCTCTTTCTCCATCCTCTACTTCCTCCTATGAAAATTCCAGTTTGCTTCTTCAAATTCAAAGAAAAAACCTGAGAAGATTAAGTCTGATTTTCCTTATTTCAAACTTGATATTATGTTTGATTTGCCTATATATAATGGTGAACTTAACGCAGAAAAGTTAGATGATTGGATCATACAGATTGAAGTGTATTGCAAGATCCAAAAGCTTGCAGATGATAATACAAAGATCTAGTTAGCTACTTTCCGCCTTGGAGGCACTGCACTCATTTGGTGGGAGAGTAAGACACAGGAATGCATCCTTAACAAAGGTAAAATTATATCTTCCTGGTATGAATTTACTGTTGCGTTAAGGAAGCAATTTTATCCATTAGGAAACATACAACATATATGATTGGAGGAACTTCATCCACTACTTGGGTGAAGAGATATATGATTGGAGTATATTATTATTGGCAGAAACATCCTTTGTTATTTCTTGATGATACACATGTTCATGGATGCACAAAGGGTACTTCTGTGAGCCCCTTGAAGGCTCATTGTTTTCTTTGTTCCCTACTTGGTTCATATTTTAGTGGAGGTTCTTCATTCACTTCTTGGATGAAAGAACAGATGGATGATTATTTTGATGCATATTACATCCTTTTGGAGTAGCATTATAGGACATGGGATCCTCACCTATGTAATTGGAGCATATGTGATTGGTCACTTGAAGCTTGTATGCACTTGGAAAATGGTGGTCTACTTACTTGGAGGTATAAGCACTTTCATGATTCTTTGATGAGGCACCTCCTTGATGTACATTTTTGTTATGTTGCTATGTACTTTGATGATATATCTTTTTTACTCATGATGTTTGGAAGAATGCATGTACAAGAAAATGGGATCCATGAATTATTTTTCCTGATGGTATGGGTTGGAGAGCACTCTTAATTGTTGGAGTACAATACAAGCAATGAGACCCTGGGATAATTTTTAGTCTCATTGGTTTCAATTTTTTGGGGAAACAAGCAGTATGGGAGATGGATTCCCCACTTAATAAAGTGATTTTAATCAGAGTAGTGCAACAGCAAGCATGGTGGTTCCTCTCTAAAATATTCATGGGATCTCGAAGACTGAAAGGTTGGCAACTCAGTGGCAACTTCACGAATTACAATGGTATCAGAAGGGGTTTCCAAAAAATGAAAGAGGTAAAGAGTAATTTTGCAAGCATGGTTTTGATGGATTTAATTAACATTTTGGTGTTTAGTGGTGATGTTACAGGGGATATCAAAGTGAAAAATAAAATCCACATCTCCTTGATTTTGGAAACACACAATTGTAGTGCATGGGTGGCTCTACTCAAGGTTCTAGAAGAGAAGTTTTGGGAAGCAAAATTTTTGAAAGAAAGGAGGTTCTTCCACATACATGTGTTGAAATTGCTTGAGGACAAGCAATATTGGGAAGGGAGGATTTTTCATGTCCCAAAATTTTGCATTGGGTCACAATGGAATAAGCCCCTTGGCCATACTCATGATAGTTTGTCAAATTTTTTCTAAGGGTCAAATAGCTTGTCAATCATGGTGGTTCGTCTCTAAAATATTCATGGGATCTCGAAGACTGAAAGTTGGGAAACTCAATGGCAAATTCAAGAATTACAATGGTATTAGAAGGAGTTTCCAAAATATGAAAGAGGTAAAGAGTAATTGTGAAAACATGGTTTTGATGGATTTAATTAACATTTTGGAGTTTAGTGGTGATGTTACAGGGGATATCAAAATGAAAAAGAAAATCCACATCTCCTTGCTTTTGGAAACACACAATTGTAGTGCATGGGTGGCTCTACTCAAGGTTCCAGAAGAGAAGTTTTGTGAAACAAAATTTTGGAAAGAAAGCAGGTTCTTCCACATACATGTGTTGAAATTGCTTGAGGACAAGCAATATTGGGAAGGGAGTATTTGTCATGTCCAAAAATTTTGCATTGGGTCACAATGGCCTAAGCCCCTTGGGCATACTCATGATAGTTTGTCAAATTGATGCTAAGGGTCAAATAATTTCAATGAATAAAGTCCATGTTAGTAATAATGTGAAATTAGATCCAAATGGACAAGGTGGGTCACATTAAGAGAAATTCCCAATTCAAAGTTTGTAATATACCTATCGAAATCAACTGCCGTGGAGGAAAATTACTAGTTCCCTAGGTTGGGGGTGGAAGCTTTGGGATTTGAAATAAGGGGGATAATAAATGATGTTTGGAAATTAGAATGGCATAAATATTAAACAAAGGAGCTAAATAAATAAATACAAGGGAAAATAAAATTGGCAATTGATCATGAAGAAACATGGAGGATGTGGGACCCACACAAGTTAGATTTTCTATGCCACATGGAATCCTCCTCTTGTCATTTCGAATCCATAAGAAGCCCAACGTTCTTTGGATGATTTGGAAGGTCAATATACTTGGCATCAATCAATTAAGGTTTAATTGGAGTGGAAGAGTAAATCCCATGGAAGAGGAAGAGGCATTTCGGAGCTAGTGGGACACTTGGACTAGATTCCCTAGCTCTATGACAACAATGATGAAGATGCTATGACACCTATGACACAAATCAGACCTGAATGATGACATATGACATATATGTGTTAGAACAGTAATCCACACTTAGTACCATAGTCCATAAATTTTTATTGCTCATGTGCTTAATTAAACCATAGTTTAGACTAGGTGACTATAGTTGGTCAAATACCCACTTTTGAGAGTGTTCACACCCACTTCCAAGCAAACCAGTTCACCCAGCCTCCTGTTTTGTCCACATGTGCACCCTCATTAATTTCTGGAGCGCCCTCTCTCCTTGATTTGGGGAATTTCAGTTGACTAGGGGCGCTAGGGTGGATTTTGCCCAATTTTGGCTAGACTTGGAGCATTTAATGCTCCCTTGGTCCCCCCAAACTCCTCTACGTGCTCACCCATGCCTTCCTTGGCCTCATTAATGACCCAGCATGCTTCAGCCACCTTCAAACCAGAATTCATGACTGTTTGGGATGATTGGGATTGAGTTGGACCCACCTAGGGGGGATTGAGGCCCATTTGGCATTTTTGACTTGTACACTCAGCTTGAGCTCACTAATTCTCTCAAATTTCTCATGGATGTAATAAAAACCTGTTACTAACATTTTCACATGTTAGACAGTCAGTTAATGAAAATATTCAGCTCACATTGTGTGTAAATTTATCTCTTTTTCAAGTTTTTCCACTAGTTTTGCAAATTAATTCGATTTTGTGAGGTTATCCATAGCTCCTAGATCTTCTGTGATCAAAATAATCACATGGTATTAGAGCCATCATGGATTTAGTGAGTTGCAGGTCAATATTGAGCATTGAACTGCATTCTAGAGAGGATTTCCAGATAAAAATTGAGTGTTTTTTGCAGGTGTTTCAGTAGTTTTCTCACCATTAACGCAGTAGTCATGGAAGCAAACCAAATGTTTCTCACACCCTTCAATTTTTTTGATTGGAAGGCTGAGATGGTTATCAAGATGAGATCTAAGGGCCTCTATAGAGTAACCATGGGCACAGAAGTGGAGCCAAATTCTGCTGTGGAGAAAGCAAAGTACTACAATCGACTTGATGAAGCTTGTGGATTGCTATGCCTGAGCATTTCAAGGGAACTCTTGTTTCATACAGATAGTTTGACAACCCCCAACGAAGTATGGGTGAAGCTAGAATCACTCTTTGGGAAAACTGATGAACTGAGAGGCCACCAGCTTGAAAACGAGCTCATTAGCCTGAGCCCAGCGCATTTTGAAACCATCCAGGAGTTCTTCACGAAGTTCAAGTCTCTAGTGCTTCAACTGCAACAATGTGGAATTGTTAAGAAGGAGGAACAACTGATTATGTCCATCCTTTCGAAGCTAGGCCCAGAATTCTCTGTATTTGTTAGCACATTTCACTCAGCCAAAATGACCCTTCGAAATTGGAAAATGCCATCACTAGCTACCTTCATGGAGTGTCTCACTCAGGAACAGGACAAACTAGTTCAGATGGACACCATAAAATCAAAGGACCAAGCATTGGCAATGGGTGTTTCAAATGCCAACAAAGGCAAGCAGAAAGCCAAGAATTCGAAGCAGCAAGAGAAGAGGAAGTTTGACAAGACCAAGTCTGCAGATGGGGGTTCGAATCTGTCAAAGGAGAAGGACAAGAAGGGAAAGGAAAAGACCAAATGCACCTATTGTCATAGGGGATGGAATCTAGAGAGCTCATGCATGAAGAAAACCATTGATTCAATGGCGCAGCTGCTGGAGAAGAACAACATCCCAGTCCCTGAGGGCGCAAGGAAGAAAGAGAGCACCTCAAATCCTGACAATAAGGAGAATTGTCATGCTTTGGTAGCAGGTATTTAGAATCCCTCATCCTTTATCATTGATTCAGGAGCTTCCAGAAATATGGTTTCATCCATAGAACTCTTCTCCTCTATGCATTCGAATGGTGGCCCAACAGTTCGAATGGGAGATGATTCAGAAATCCAGACCAAGGGGATTGGTAGGATTGACATGGAGCATGGCTATTTCAGTGATGTGCTCTATGTACCTTCATTGGCTGCAAATTTGCCATCAGTTTATCAAATGACCCATACAGGAGAAGCCAAGAGAGTAACATTTACTCCAAATTTGGTAGAAATCTCAGAAATTTCTTCAAATCAAGTTGTGGTTGTAGGGTATGCTGATCATGATGAGAGAATGTACAAGTTCTCCAATTTCATTCCACACTCTAGTGACCATGCTCTTGTCTCTCATGCCAACGAGACCTCCAATTTGTGGCATGAAATATTTTGCCACATGAACTACAAATATCTCCAAACATTGCACAAGGACGAGATGGTGGAAGGGCTTCCAGAAATCAGATCTTCAAATTGTGCATGCATTGGGTGTGTAGTTGGAAAGCATCCTGAGCGTAGCTATGAGAAGGGAATGGCAAGGAGAGCCACTCAGCCACTTGGATTGGTGCATTCAGACCTCATTGGTCCTCTTCTCACTTCATCATATGGTGGATCAAGGTATGTACTCACATTCATAGATGACTACTCTCGATTCTGCTGGGTTTACTTCCTTAAATTGAAATCAGAAGTGTTTGAGAAATTGAAGATTTGGAAAGCCCTAGTGGAGAATCATAGTGGTCACAAGATAAAGATCCTTAGGACTTATAATGGAAAGGAATATGTGAATAATAACATTCAACATCTTTGTGAGGAACGTGGCATCCAAATGCAACATTCAATCCCCTACACACCTCAGCAAAATGGTGTGGCAGAGAGGAAAAATAGATCTCTCAAAGAGATGGCCACTTGCATGATTGAAGCTAGGGATCTAAGCCCTAAGCTATGGGATGAAGCCATCAATTGTGCTGATCATATTCAGAATAGAGCCTTTCACAAATCAGTCAAAGGAAAAACCCCCTATGAGGCATGGTTTGGCCAAAAACCAAATGTGTCAAATTTCAGGATTTTTGGGTCTAGAGCATGGGCTCGAATTCCATCAGAAAAGAGGAAGGCTTTGGAGCCACAGAGCAGAGAATGTATCATGGTTGGATATGGTGAGGACACAAAGGTATACAAGCTCTTTGACACATCCACACTCAAAACTTTCATTGAGAGAAGTGTGCAATTCGAAGAAGAACCAATTCCATATTTTGAGCTTGCACTGGGGGAAAGCTCCTCTCCTCCTCACCTTAATGAAATTAGTGATGATTCCACTTCTGATTTTTCTGACATTGCTGAGTATGACATGGATGAATATGACATTGCTGCACATGAGTCACTATCAAGGCCCAAGTGGGCTGAAAAAATCATACAAGCTGCAGGTGAATTGGCAGGCAATCCCCAAGAGCCTAGGAATACTAGATCTCAAACAATCAATGCTTCCTTTGCAAATGAAAGTGAACTTGATGATCACTGTTATATGATGATTGGATCTGATACAACATCATATCACGAAGTTCATCATGATCCAAGGTGGAGAGCAGCAATGCAAGAAGAATTCCAATCTCTCCAAGAGAACAAAACATGGGATTTGGTGCCTCTTCCTCCCAAGAGGAAACTTGTGCAATGTAAGTGGATTTTCCGAACCAAACCTGTTGCTGATGGTTCTGATCTGAAGTACAAGGCTAGGTTAGTGGTTAAGGGCTACTCACAAATCCATGATGTGGATTATATAGAGACCTTTGCACCGGTTGCAAAGATGGACTCAATTAGACTAGCTCTAGCCATGGCAGCTAGTAAAGGTTGGGAAGTTCACCACATGGATGTCAAAAGTGCATTCTTGCATGGTGAGCTACAGGAAGATATATATATGTAGCAACCTGAAGGATTCCAAGAGGATCCCACACTTGTATGCAGGTTGAAAAAGTCACTCTATGGACTCAAGCAAGCCCCTAGGGCTTGGTATGCCAAAATGGATGCTTTTTTGCTCTCAATTGGTTTCTGTCGATGGAAGTCTGATACAAATGTTTATTTGCAACAATGTGATGATAATTTGCAGGTCATTGTACTGTATGTTGATGATATTTTAATTACAGGGAGCTGCAACAAACAAATTGGCTCAATTAAAGCTTCCTTGCACAGTGAATTTGCCATGAGCGACCTAGGATTGCTAAGGCAATTTTTGGGTTTGGAAATTGAGCAATCTGAGAGAGGTATATTGATGAGTCAACCTAAGTATGATTCAGACATATTATTCAATTTTAAAATGGCTGAATGTAAGGCAGCCAAGTGCCCATTCCTTTCAGGCATAAAACTAGGTGAATTTGAAGACTCTCCATTGGTGGATTGCACACTCTATAGGCAGCTAGTCGGAAGTTTGCTGTACCTTACACATACAAGACCTGATTTGTCTTATGCTATAAGTTATGTAGCAAGGTATATGCAGCAGCCACATGAGATCCATTGGAAGGCATCCAAAAGGATCCTTCAATATGTCCAAGGAACAAAGAGCTTTGGGGTACACTATGCAGCTGGTTCTTCACTTCAACTAGCTGGATTTTCTGATTCCGATTGGGCGGGAGATCCCATCGATAGAAAGTCCACTTCAGGTTTTGTGTTTATGTTTTCTGAAGGTCCCATTTGCTGGTCAAGTAAGAAACAACATACCATTTCTCTGTCATCAGCAGAGGCTGAGTACAGGGCAGTAGTGAACACAGCCACACAGTGTGTTTGGTTGCAAGGCATTCTTCATAAGTTTGGTGTTGCTATTGATTCTCCAACCAATATTTGGGTGGATAATCAAAGTGCCATCAAGATATCTACTGATCCAGTACAGAGGCAAAGAACAAAGCACATTGAAATCCACATGCATTACATTCGGGGCTTGGTGCATGACAGGGTGATTTCATTGCAGTATTGCCCTTCCACCGAGCAAACTGCAGATATTTTCACCAAGTGCTTTACTAAGAAGACCTTCACTCAGTTGAGAGATTTGCTTGGAGTGAGTGATGGATGGTGATTGCTGCAATTTAATTGCAGGTTCATTCCCATGTCCATTTTAGAGGGAAGTTTTTATCCCATGAGGTTTTACTTCTTTTCCTCGGTTCATATGGACAAATAAAATTTCTGTTTGTAATGAGGTGACTTGAGCCTTTGTTGCCAAGGCCTCCCACTTATCTGTCATGAGTTGTACTAAGTTCTGGTTAAGGGGGGGTGTTAGAACAGTAATCCACACTTAGTACCATAGTTCATAAATTTTTATTGCTCATGTGCTTAATTAAACCATAGTTTAGACTAGGTGACTATAGTTGGTCAAATACCCACTTTTGAGAGTGTTCACACCCACTTCCAAGCAAACCAGTTCACCCAGCCTCCTGTTTTTTCCACATGTGCACCCTCATTAATTGCTGGAGCTCCCTCTCTCCTTGATTTGGGGAATTTCAGTTGACTAGGGGCGCTAGGGTGGATTTTGCCCAATTTTGGCTAGATTTGGAGCATTTAATGCTCCCTTGGTCCCCCCAAACTCCTCTAATTGCTCACCCATGCCTGCCTTGGCCTCATTAATGACCCCGCATGCTTCAGCCACCTTCACACCAGAATTCGTGACTGTTTGGGATGATTGGGATTGAGTTGGACCCACCTAGGGGGGATTGAGGCCCATTTGGCATTTTTGACTTGTACACTCAGCTTGAGCTCACTAATGCTCTCGAATTTATCATGGATGTAATAAAAACCTGTTACTAACATTTTCACATGTTAGACAGTCATTTAATGAAAATATTCAGCTCACATTGTGTGTACATTTATCTCTTTTTCAAGTTTTTCCACTAGTTTTGCAAATTAATTCGATTTTGTGAGGTTCTCCATAGCTCCTAGATCTTCTGTGATCAAAATACTCACAATATGACATGTCAGGGCTAAAAATAGCCTCCAAAAGGGCACTCAAGGGAGTTATTTGGAGGGTGCTCAAGGGATTTAGGGAAGCCAAAGATGCACCTATTCGAATTTGGTGGAGGAGGAGGCTAGAATTGGAGGGACAAGTGGCACACATTGGAATCTCTTCCCAACTTGAGTTGGAATGAATATATTGGAAGGAATTAGACCCATGGAGGAACTTAGAAGTTTATAAAAGAGAATAAAAAAGAAGGATAGTGGCTATGGATCATTTTCAAAATTTGCATTTTGCATTTGGAGAGGAGAGCTAGTGGAGTGCTACTCTACTTGCCTTAGCACCAATTTCGAGGGTGAAAGGATCCCATCCTAGTTGGTAATTCGAAAGGACATTCATACCTTTCATTGGGATATACACTAGAGTATTTTGTTGTAGGTTGAAGCTACAGGGAATCTCATGGTCACATCTCTTTCAACTTGCTTCTACAACCATTCTTATATTTCTTGGCATATTCTTGCTCCTTGAGAAGAGGCGCATTTGTTGAGGGGATGAACTCTTTGGGATAGATATTGAGGCCCCATATATTTGTAATATAATATATATACTCTGTTTTTACTGCTCATAAGACTTTCAGGTCGAAAATCAAAGAGATTTGATGTAAAAATGCTAAGATATGAACAAATGGTGTCATTTCCCCAATAACTTGTTATTTGCACTTGAAGTGGTATAAAATTCGAATGGTTCAGTAAATTTCTGATGTATTAATGTTGTATTGAGTGCCATTAATATGATGAAGAAGTTTAATGTTCATTATGCAAGAATTTTGAGCAATATTCTTAATTTTCATAACCACTTGTCAAGATTTACTATCATTTCCCCTTATGTCGAAACTCGTCTTTTTGTATCTGATTTAAGAGGGTATTAGAAGACTTAATAAACTGAATGGTGGTGCATATGAGACTATAGTGATGTTCCATAGATATCCCCTACCTATGGTCAGAAATTAGAGAGGGCCCAATAGAATTTGGAGAGCCATTTCCAGCATCTACCCCATGGGGAATCGAACCGCTAATTACTAGTCAAATTCCCTACATTGGATAGAACTAAAAGGAGAGTTTCAGAAGCCTTTTGAAGACTCTAAATAATCCATGAACCTCATAATAATGTCCTAATACCATCCATATACCTTTTGTAACAATTTGGGAGCATTTGGAGCTATCTGGAGATCAAGAAACCAATACTAGTTAAGAGAAATTGCTAGTCAAATCCCCTACCTTGGTCAGAATCCTAAGGAGAGTTTCAAAAGAATTTTGAATAATCTAAATAATATATGAACCTAATAATAATGTCATAATACCATCCATATACATTCTGTGACAATTTGGGATCATTTGGAGCCATTTGCAGATCAATAAACCAATACTAATCAAGGGTCAACCTAGTGG
Organism: Larix kaempferi; assembly: GCA_027924585.1. Classification (NCBI taxonomy): domain Eukaryota; kingdom Viridiplantae; phylum Streptophyta; class Pinopsida; order Pinales; family Pinaceae; genus Larix; species Larix kaempferi. Next base: position 7,934,035 of record BSBM01000494.1, read on the forward strand.
AAAATTTGAAATTTCACCATTTTAATAAAATTCTAAAAAGGGACATTACATCCAAAAGCTTCCTAGTGGGAAGGTTTTATCTAGTAGGATCATCTCACAGTATATCAAAATGTAAAATAAAGATTAAAGTGGTGAAGAGCTCATCAAGAGCTTTCCAACAACGCTTGTTTTGTGCAAAAAGGGCTCAGGATGCAGAAGTTATTAATGTTTGAAGTGTCGGCAATTTGGATTAAATGAAAAAAGAATGGGTGATTTGGGCAAAAAATTTCAATCTAAATTTTTATAAAAAAATTGTGAGTCCATGGGATTCGACCCCATGACCTCCAAAAACAGCCCAGAGCCTTCAACATTTTTCCTAACTATATCCCCTGCATGTATTCCTTGTAAGGTATAGGGCACAAATTGTATATAAGTTTGAACAACGTTTTGTTTTGAAAAGGGGGGAGGTAAAGCCCTCGACCCATGGCCAACACCGAGGCATATTATATTGTAACCATAGCATCGAACCATATGACATAGGGTATCAATCAACACCATAACACTTATATGCCAATACACATATTAAAACCATATATTATATGCCAAACAAACCAACGACGGACCAACAATAAAGTCCCAACACACGCCACAACAAAAATCACATTGTGGGGCGAGGTCTGAGGGTTTGGACCCGTGACCTCCTCTTCTATTGCCAATATTTTCAACCAATGCACCAACGGCACCTCCTGTTAAGGGAAGTGACGGATATTACTTTTAAGTTTGCAGGCAGAGATATGGGTCCCAAAAGGGAACGTGGCCTCCCGGCCCGTGCCCTAAAACCACCCAAAACCACTATATAAACCATGCCTGGGCACATATTTGGAGATAGATAAAAAGTACATTTTGGCACAGAGATCAAGGCCAGTACAGGGCATGGTTCACGAGCTTGTATTGGAACGCTTCCCAAGTTGGTATGGGTATGCTTCTCAAGGTGGTTTCTGCACATATCCCAAGGTGGTTTTGCATGGATCCTGAGGCAGTTTTGGCACAGTTCCTGAGGTCCATACAACCATTAATGGGTATGGATCCCGAGGTGGAATACATACTGTTTTCTTTTATGCAGGCATAAATTCTCAATTTGCATGCTAAGGTAGTCCTCAGGCAAACATAGTCGAGTTTATACTCATTTTTCGCGAAATTTTGAGAGGATTGCAATGGTGCTATCTATTTTTCCCGATTACTGATAGAAAACAGAAGTGTTTCCAGAAACTCATATTTGTAAGCTTTGAAGACTTAATAAGATTGACCTTCTCATTGGAACTGTCCTAGAGACATATCCCAAGGAGGGTGAACTCCGTTATCAGTTCTTGCCTACAAATTTCATGGTTTGCACCTCTTTTATGTGTTTTATGTGCTTCAATTGTGCTCTTTAATTTTAACATTTAAAGCCTTTTTAGTAGATTTAAGCATTCAAACATGCACATGCAAATAATCTTATAAATATCCTATAATTTTTTTGTCAGTATGATTAGACTTTGTCTTGCAGATTCGATATTGTTGAATGTCTCCAGTAAAGACACCACAAAGAAATAGTGGGATAAGTTGTAGGAACTTGTACCACTCAAAATCTATGGTGAGCAAGTTGTTTCTTCAGAAGAAGTTGTATCTTCTGAGGATGAGAAATGGTAACTTAGTATCAAAGAACTTAAATCCATTCAATACTGTGATAAGTTAGTTATTGTATGTGGATATTAAAATCACTAAGGAGGAAGAATATATAACTATGTTGTGTTCATTTCTAGGTTCATGGAATAACTGTCATAGCTATTGGGATGATTACAACCACATTAAACCTTGATTATGTGGTTTAGTATCTATTGACAAAATAGATGAGGTGGAAGAACATGAGAGGATCGACTAGGGATGCGTTATTATTGTATTGGAAATCTAGCTTCTACTATAAATTTTTGAGACCATATATATCTAAAGGAATGTTAGCTATTGAATAATTCAAGGACAAGAACATAATTTGAACTAGAATAATCAAATTCTAAATCTACAAAAAAAATGACTAATTTGTTATTTCGAATAACTTATCAATGCAATTCCAAAATTATATATTGACATCCAAATTCTAAAGAACAACAATTATGACAAGCTTAAATTGAGTTTATTTTTATTAGAAAAAAATGTAGTTCCTCTATGAGACAATCCATGAAAAACTGATTGAGGAACAAATATAGTTTTTTTATTTATGTTGCATCATTGCAATGACACAAGCATTTAGTTTTATAGTTTAATACTTATCCTCAACACCCTTTATTATATTTCTCAAGCTTTCCAATAGATGGTTGGTGTTGGGACTGGCCCAAGTGGGGCAATTTTGAGCAAGAAGGTGTTTTGGAACTGCGGAGCTGAGTGCAGCTCAGCTAAAACAATTTTGTATAAGGTTTTTGGATGCTGCGAAGTTGGGTGCAGTGTAGCAATGGAGGAAGCTGCGATGATCAGTACTGCGAGGAGGTAGTGCTGCGAAGTGTCCAATCCATGGAATGCCAGCAAAGCAGAGTGCTGGACAGAAGATGGCACGTGTTTCGGTTAGACCGTCGGCAGTCTATTTTCGGTAAAGATGCTCTAAGAGTGCTAAGCGGTGGGAGGAGCAAATCGTGAAGAAAGCGACAGGTCACACACGCGGAAGATGCCACTACTTGAACCAGTCGCATGAAACTATCAGAGGAAGAATCGCTTGGCGAAAGCGACCTGTTGGCATGCGCACAACAGGAAGGTCGATAGTGACGTGATGGATGCGTGGAAGACTGCCACGATGGAATATTCTCTACCAAAGGCCAGAAGTCTAGTTTTGGGGAAACCGTGATAGTTTTGTAAACCTAAGGGTTTTTCCCTCCATATTGTAAAGACATGACCTACAGGCATGATCTATAAATAAGGCATTTTTGTGTGGAAAAGGGTTAGACTCTTCATTTTTGGTCATTGTTGAGAATTGTTAGAATCTTTGAGCTTGAAAGCTATTGTAAAGGCTCTGCAGCTGTGTGCGCAGAGACCTATTTGAGAGAGAAGAGAGTTTGCAGCTAAGTTCACAGACTAAGAATTGTTGTACCCTTCCCAAAAGATCAATTTAACAATAGTTCTTGTGTACGTAGCCTCCATCCGGGGGGTGAATCATGTTAAATATTGTGTAGTGAGATTGTTTGTGTTTTGCACTGTTCATTTGCTTAGTATGGATATTTAATACCGCATATTATCTGTTATGTGATTTCTTTTATATGTATTCACCGCAGGAATGGTGGGAATAATATGTTAAGTAATACATGTGTGGATGGATGTAAAGTATTCAACACTTCTAAGTCTGTCAATGCATGAATCTATTGTATAATCACATAGTTGAGCATTAGATTTGAGCATAGCATTGGAGCGCACAGTATTGTATGTTCCCTTCATTTACATACGCCACATAGATAATAACCTAAGTGTTGTTGAATGGATAAAGATTTTTAAGTAAGATTGGTCAGAAGTGATCAAACCTTGAAGTGGACATGCGGTCTAGTTGACGTGCTGACCCATTGTAGTGCTGTAGGGTAAGCTGTTAATAGCTCATCATCGTGACACAAGAAGTATCTGGCACCACGTAGTCTTTGGATGCACTGGTAACGCAAGCACCTCCACTTTCTGAAGTGTCCGACACAAAGAAGAGACTCCGCGCAGTCTTTTGTCCGCAGCAAGGGTCCTTTACCGCGCTGCCCATTAGTCTATTTTACACTCGCATCACTAGGTTGTGGAAACGTGATTCTGCAACTAGCCCCTCAGCTTGCCTCGGGTGATACCTCAGGCTACTCATAGTCTGTTGCCGAAAGGGCCGGTGAATAGGGGTTTTGTTGGTTCCTTGAACCGCGAAGTACCTCGGTCTACATTGGAAACCTCTAGCTCAGTTATATAAGCCAACAAATGGTTCCGTTTCCATGCTAAGACTCAATGATGCAATATTGTATTTGGAAAGTAATGTGTAATGAAGAATATTAGTTCCCGTTGGGTTCAGATAATTGGCATCCTGAAAAGAAAGAGATCTGGGACTAGTGTGATAAGATCGAAAGAGACTTTGCTAAGAAAGAGAATAGACACCCACGTCTCTCTGACATAGAGTGGTTGAATAGATATTTCTGGAAAGATATTCACGATATATTCTTGGCTTCATTTGGAAATGAGCTGCATGAGTGGATATCACGACTCGCAGAAAGGAAAAACTGTTTTCAAGGCAGAGTACCTACAGAGTGGACTCAAGAGCTCACAGCACAACTCAAAGCAATAGACAACCTATTGTTCTGGGTTGATAGCATACTTGAAGGATTTGTAACAGAATTTGCTATAAACATGCCGAAATCCTACAGCCAAGCTGAAGCATACTTTTTCGAAGGATTCAGAGGTAAGTACCTAAACAATCTTAGTCTAAACAATAAAATGCTTTTAGCTAAGAAAGGAGTTTTAAGAATGCAGTAATATTTTTGAATCTATCATGGTAGAAAGTATATATAGTGACTCTGACGAAGAAACCCATAATTTGAGAAGTGGAAGGAGATATAAGTTTAATAAAGAAAAGAATCCCGGAGGACCTGGACTCCGCGTGAATACCGAACTCCCATGTGACCTTACCAATCAGACAGCACCGTCATTAGCCACCATCCACCCTATTACACCTCAGAACCCACAGGTTGCAAATACCGCGCCATACCTCTCTTAGAACCCACTCGCTGCAAGCGTAGTGCAGCCCAGTCCGCATAACATCAATACTGGTAACACCACAGGAGTAGGTGCTCAGACCATTCCGACTCAGACTATTCCAGTTCAGAATACCCAATCTCAGAATATTCCATAGAGTAGTATTCCTAGCACTATTCCGAGTACCACCTTTAATTTTTCTGATCAGAACCCCACGTAGAATCAGAACACTCCTCAGGGTGCTACACAACCAGGAAGGAGAATGACAGATAACGATACAAAACTGTCGATATTCAAAGGAATGGGTCTGGAAGACCCTGATCAACACTGGTTTTTATGTGAATCCGTATGGAGTGTAAAACAAGTTTAGGATGATGTTGTGAAGAGAGCGCAGCTCATCACTACTTTCAGAGACAGAGCATTGCATTGGTTTATGAAATATTCTCAGGCACAGCCGAGAACCCTAACAGAAATAAAGACTACACTCATAGCAGAGTTTAAGAAACCGAAATCCGAGTCGCAGTGCATAAAAGAGTTAAATGAAATTAAGCAGAAACCTACTGAAACAGTATGGGAATTTGACCAAAAATTTAAGACATTGTTGGATCAAGTGATCTTTGTTATAGCTCCGTAACAACATCAGGAGTGGTTCATCGCTATGTTGCTACCCCACATCATACAACCATCGATGCAACAGAAGGTTGCATCGCAGGCAGAGGCCTTGGAGATCGCAATGAAGCTGGAGGATTCGTCGATCGGTGAGATTAGCTTGGGAATGTCTCATATCCAGAACCAGTTGACCACCCTAACATTAGAATTGCAAGGTATGAAGAATGGAAAGGAACAAAGATATGAACATAAGCATGAGGTTTGGTGTACAGGATGTAAGGGAGAAGGCCACACCAAAGAACATTGCCCCTTATTTCAAGATTATCTCAATAGTGGTGTGCCAAACCCAATGAATCAGAACCAGGCACCGTGGTGTGAAATTTGTAGAAGCAGAGGACACAGACCTGAGGACTACTATTTGATACAAAAATATGTAAAAATACCAAAAAAATTATATTGCAATTTCTGTAAGTTAGTTGGACATGATGAATCCAACTGTCGCGCGTATGAGCTGATGAATGAAATAAAGCGAGATATGGAAGCAATGTGAGGTGCTGGAATGTACCGCATCCAAGAAGAAAATCAGCCAAAACAAGAAAATGCCCACTATGATCAAGGTGGATATAGAGGCCATGGTGGTGGATACCGCGGGAGAGGAAGAAATGCCATCCTAGCCCATGGAAGAGGCCAAGACTAGGTAATTTGTTATAACTATGGCCAACCAAGTCACGTGTCTCAAGATTGCACAAACCCATGCACTACGTGCAATTACTATAAGTCATTTGATCATGTTATTGAAGACTTCCTTGTACTAGAGGTAGAAATGCAGAAACGAAGAAGGACAGAACCGTTGAATCCCAACATTCAGTTGATCGTAGCAGAGAGAAGAACTGTGGATCCAAGTGTAAACGTGGTAACGCACAGTGGAACTGATACAAGAAAGGATGGAGGCACAAAAGCTTTGAATTCTGGAACTCGTGATCCTAAGCAGACTCTTGGTGAACCGGTATGGATTAGAAAAGTTCCTGGGAGAACACCGATTCTGGACTTACAGAAAAATAAGGGAGCATTCGAAGAAGTGTGAGACATGTTAAAAACATCGCCACCCATCTCACCAAGAACCCAATTACATAGTGAAGTACCACACATAGAGGATATGATAGCGGCATATGATCAGACGAGTGCTGCAACAGATACAAGTACCTCCATTGTGTAGTTCCTACGGAGCGGCATGAAGTTATTGAAGAGCGCAGATGCTTTCATGGAATTTGAAGAACTACGGAGGAAGTATGAGCCATGAAGTGAGAAGGGGGTTTCCCATCGTGCAGTCCATAATATTAGGAGTCCTAAAAGAACAGAAAGGGAAATGAGGTTCACTGCACAGATTGGGGACTATGAGATGGATGAGATCATTCTTGATCTGGAATCCGAAGTAAATGTCTTGACCAAGTAGACATGACATCAGATGGGAAAACCAAAGTTGCAGTGGTCACCTCTACAGTTAAGAATGGCTAATCAAGGGATAGTTATACCTTTGGGGAGGTTACCCGACACCATTGTTGACATTGACAGAGTGCACAGCTATGCAGATTTTGAAGTGATTGAAATCATGGATGACAACCATCCTTATCCAGCACTGCTGGGTATCGATTGGGAAATGACTAACTCTACCATTATTGATTTGAAGACTATGAAAATGATATTTGAAGGAAATGATATCAGGGTCATCACGCCATTGGACCCTTCGCAGGGTGAATGATATGTTGAACCGATTCAGGAGGAATCCAGAGCCCAAGAATTGGACCATATTTACAAGATGATGACCAATGCTGCTGATTATATTAATCCAAATGCGGATGGAACGCTCAGCTGGCACTGTGACAGCTCTTGCATTTCAGACTCTGATGTAGGACTAGAAAATTGGAAAAGCAGATTACATGAAGTATCTACCAGGAGATGCACGCGGATCACAAAGTCACTCCACTGTATTGGAAAAGAGGTAATTCCAATCCCTACCTATGATGGTTTATCAAATGTTTATTGCTTTATCAAAGAATATACTGCAGCAGTTGTAGATGAATACCACCTATTAGCATTAGACATGGCACTGCGTGAGACACCTGACAGATGGTGGGTTGCGCATAAGAGGACACTGACCACATGGGATCAGTGCAAAATTAAGATGCAAATCAGGTTTGCTGAGAAGGTTACACTACCTTTTGCAAAATATAATGGATAGACGGATCCAAGGGATCATATTGACGCTTGTTCACAAGCTTGGGTGGAAAGCCCACAAACATAATGGGTGCATTTGTTTGTTCATACGCTAGAAGAACCGATTCCAAAGAAGTGGTACCTAGACACAGAGTTGCGCAGGGGCACAGCGGATTGGTCTGCCCTAACCATGAGTTTCCAGATGGATTTTAATTTCAAAGACGAACATCTGAGTATCAATGACAAGTTGCAGGTCTTTAAGGAAAAATATTTAGACCAGACTGTACATAGGGAAACATGACACTAGAAGAATTCTTTGGAGCAAATAACATAGCTGCGTGCCTACATCCAGAATGGGAGGAGCAGCTAGAGCACACCCTTGACTGTTATCACATCGCTGAGGAATGCGAGGATAAATAAAACAGTAATGAGGAGGACCCGCGTAACATACAGATACCTAAATCAGAGGGATTGCGCGAGGTAGAAGGACCTCCACTGGACATTCCAGATATGAGTGGACCTATGAAAACAAGAAAAGTGAACATTGGCACCAGCGAAGAACCAAAGTTCGCAGCTATTGGAGACTATTGGGATGAAGACACAATTGAAGAGGTCACAGGAATATTACAGGAATATTGAGAATTATTCCCGACGAAGTTCACAGAAATGAAAGGTATTTTGGGAGACTTAGGAGTGATGAAAATTCCTCTTAATCCTGGCACGAAACCTATGAAGCAAAGACCATATAGACTGAACCCGTGCTACAAAGAACAAGTTAAGGCAGAACTCGATAGGATGCTCGATGCAGGGATCATTGAGTTGATTGAAGAATCTGAGTGGATAATCCTGATGGCTATCCAGGATAGGAAAATGAAGGGTGAGATCAGGATTTGTGTGGATCTCCGAAGCTGAATGACGCTTTGATGCATGACCTATTTCCTACCCTTTTCATAGATGAAGCGCTTGACAACGTTGGAGGAAATGAGGCATATTCTTTTACTGATGGATTCTCTGGATACCATCAGATCTACATTGATTGTGTAGATAGGTACAAGACTACTTTTGCTATAGAATGGGGGTCGTTCTAGTACACAGTGATTCCTTTTGGATTGAAGAACGCACCCGCCATATTTTCAAGAGTGGTATTTGCAGCATTTAAATATTTCATACATAAGTTTTTAGAGGTTTATTTTGATGATTGGACTATTTTCGGTCCACTGAAGAACCATGCCGTGAACCTCAGGACGATGCTAGAAAAATACAGACAGCATCAAATTTCATTAAATCTGAAGAAATTTGTTTTTTGTGTGCCATATGGAATTTTGTTGGGACACATTGTGTGCAAACAGGGCTTGATGGTTGATCTTGCGAAGATCACAATCATTGTAAACTTGCACACACCAAATTCAGTCAAGGAGTTGTGCACTACATTGGGGCATACCGGTTACTACAGGAAGTTCATAAAGGGGTATGCACAGATAACCGCACCTAGGGAGAAGTTGTTAAAGAAAGATGCACTGTTCATTTGGAATGAAGAATGTGAACAAGGCTTTGATACATTAAAAGAAAAGATGGTCACTGCACCGATCCTAGTTTTTCTAGACTGGGAGAAGCCATTCATGTCCATGTTGATGCTTCATGTATAGCATTGGGCGTTGTTCTTACTCAGCCAAAAGAAGGAGGTATTGACCATCCCATTGCATTTTCAAGCAGAAATTTAACATCCACTGAGAAGAACTATACCACTACCGAGCAAGAAGGACTCACTATGGTCTACGCGCTGCAAAAGTTCAGGTACTACTTGCTTGGTGCACACTTCTCTATGTTCACTGACCATTCTACTTTGAAATACTTGGTCAATAAGCTAGTGTTAGGGGGGAGAATATGCATATGGTTACTACTCTTTCATGAGTATGACAATGAAATTGTAGTTAAACCGGGAAGGCTGAATTTAGGACCTGATCATCTATCAAGGATTGAGTCAGGAGAGGAACCTACGAATTTGGAAGACAATCTACCTGATGCACAGTTGTTTTCTATACAGGTTTCTAATGACTATTATCAGGATATCATTAATTTTCTAACTACAGGGATGGCACCCTCAGAGTTCACTACGCAGTGAAAAAAGCAGCTGGTAGTGCGAGCTATAGAATTCACCATTATTGCGGGTCAGTTATATAAATTGGGACCAGATGAAGTGCTGCGCAGATGTGTATTAGAGCATGAGAAACCATTCATATTGGTTGATGCACATTTAGGAGTCATAGGAGGTCACTACGCAGGCAGAGCTACTGCACAGAAGATATTGCGCGTAGGGCTATGGTGGTCTACAATTCATAAAGATTCGAAGGAACATTGCCAGAGGTGTGATGTTTGTCAAAGGATGGGGAAACCTTCACGCAGAGATGAAATGCCATTAAATCCACAGTTGACAGTGCAAGCCTTTGAGAAATGGGCCATTGATTTTGTGGGTCCTATTAACCCACTGGGGAAGAGAACTGGTGCGAGGTACATTATTACCACAACTGACTACCTCACCAGATGGGCAGAAGCGAAGCCAGTAAAAGATTGTAGCATAGCTATAGCTGTGGAGTTTATTTTTGAAAATATCCTTCCAAGGTTTGGATGCCTGAATATTTTGATGATTGATCAAGGCACTCATTTTCTGAATAGAACTATTGAAGCTTTGACCGAAGAGTTCCACGTTCATCATCAGCGCAGCATGCCTTATCATCCACAGGCGAATGGAACTATTGAAGCATTCAACAAAGTGCTGGAGAATGCACTAACCAAGATATGCAATGTTAATCGGGACGATTGGGACCTGCACATTCCATCTATATTATGGGCATACAGGACCACATTCAAGACACTAACATACCATACACCTTTCAGACTAGCTTATGGGCAAGAGGAAATAATGCCAATGGAATATATTGTTCCCAGTTTGAGAATAGCAGCATTTATAGGCATGGCAGACCGTGACACGCTGGAAGAATGACTCTTACATTTGGTTGGGATGGAGGAAGATTGCTTCGTTGCAGGATTCCACTAACAAGTACAAAGAGAACTTGAAAAAGCATGGCACGATTGCCAAATTAAGAACAAGTCTTTCCAAGTAGGTGATCTAGTCCTCCTATATGATAGTAAATTCATGAAATTTCCTGGAAAGTTTAAGATGCATTGGCTTGGCCCGTATACTGTAATGCATGTTACTAACGGTGGCACAGTTCAGTTAGCTACCTTAGCCAGAGAGACCTTGCCAAGTTTGATAAATGGTAGCAGACTAAAGCTTTACCACGATAGTCTGGCTTCACAGAATCCTGTATGATCAAGAGAAACGTACCACGCATCACTACTGAAGTTGCGTGAAAAAAAAGAGGAACTGTGCAGTTGCGAACTCCACAGGGGAATTGCGAAGAGAAAGTTAAATAAGAAAAAGACTTAGTTCAGAAGCAATAAATTAGGAACCATGAGTACTGTGCAGGGATGATGAGGACTTGCCACACAGTTCGATGCAACACTAAGGAAAATAGCCTTTACCAGCGACCGCTTGGGAATTTCACTCATAGATAGTCGTTCTGAGCAATTTTATGACGGAAAGGACCGAAGGATCTGCTGGATTTGGCCAACGAATACCACCATTAATGATCATCTAGCCATTGAGGGGAATAGGGGAGGTCAGCTGTGCCTATAATTAATGCCGCATTCAGACTCGCGGGCATTACCAAGCACTTAGAATTTTCTTGCAAATAGTTCTGTCTGAGTTATTTTTCGCAAGGTATCAGAAAACCTGTTAGAGTTTCCAAGTGGATGTCTGAGTTGTCTTCCATTGAAGAAGAGTTCACGGTCCAAGAGATTGTGAAAATATTCCAATACGGGGGGATCGAAGGGTTAATGAGAACCGCAGCTAAGAAGGTTGTCTTATAACCAGGTATGGCATCAAGACAATCACCAAGACATGGTCCAATGATGGAAGATAGAGGAAAAAATCTAGTAGGACCAAGGACGAAGGTACCTAAGATGGTGTCGACAGTGCAGAAGCCACCACTGACGGATAAGGAGATACCTTTGACCTTAACCCCAGACTACATTTCAACACATGCTCTGGATGCACCGATTTTCAAGTTTCCAAAGAATACCAAATACAACATCCCCCTATCGCTAATCTCAAAACATGTCGAGGTGGAGAAAAAATTGCTAGGTAAAATCCTAGAATGTAGATGGAAGGATTATGACCTGCTTGCAGTGCAGAAGGAGGAGCCCAATGTGCTGAAATTCCCACAGTTCCAACTGGAATAGTACATGTGCTGGAAAAAGGACACAAAGGGTGACCTTAACCTAGTTGCGCAAAGTTGGTTATCTGGAGTAGTCCAGTCTGAACTACTCAATCTACTCAAACTTTCGCATTTCGATAGGTCTCCAGAGCTGAATGTGCTAGTGCACACGCTGATGGCATGCATTGACAAGGGTTATTTGTGTCTCGACCGTAATGTTGACCTAACTATCAACATCATCCACCGCATTACCAGGTTGAGTAAAAGGGGTAAGGATCCCAAGCAATTCTTCCAAGGGAAGATCAAGGATAAGGAAGTTGTGGAAAAGATGAAGAAAACTCAGGCGGTCATAAAAGGGAAGAGGGGTTTCCAAACAGAAGAAATAGATGATAAAGCCACAAGATTTGTCACGCAACTGTTAGCGGGAAAGATTCTCCGTACATGCAGGCCTCTCTAGGTAAGCGCAGGTGGAGTACTGCTCGGCGTAGCGACCGGGGAGGGAAAACAATTTAACTGGTCTCAGTACTTACTGAATGAGTTCATGGAAGAGCTCAATGGCATGCAGCTTAACGGAGGGAATTTCCATTATACCTGGCTTATAGTACTGATCACTTTTGTTGGCTGGAAGGAGCCAAAGGATTATGTTTGTGTAATCACTGATACCAATGAGTGCAGAGGACCACATTACTCAAATCTGTGGGCAAATCTGAACTCACAAAAACAGTACGCGAATGTTGAGGTCTTCTACCAGTATTATGACTAGCTGCGCACAGCAATCATACTGACCCCACAGATAACAAAGCAGGTAACCAGTAGGTATATCTGCATTGTGAATTTTTATGCTGACATGCATAGTATTTATATTTCAGCCAAGGCACAGCAGAAGAAGGTGTAATGGTTTCTAGGGAACAACCATATGTATGAAGAGGATATTGATAATATCATGAAGGAGTTGCCTCCTGAGTTCCGCGTGGAAATTGTAGACGTCACAAGTGACTCCAATGAGGACGAGAATATTCCATGTCCTATTACCGAAGAGAAGCAGACAGGAAAAAGAAAGGAACCTGAAATCCCTGGACAGAAAAAGGGGGCAAGGAAGAAACAAAAAGTTGATAAGGGAAAGTTGGACATAATACTCAAGAGCGATGATTATGAAATGATCAGGGTAAAGTTCATAGAGCAGATGGAAGATTTGATGTCGAATCAACAGAAAAAGGATAAGGAAATACAGAATACTCTGGAAAAGAATCTGACCATACTGCAAGGGATTACGCTAAAAATTGAAGAAGTACACAAGAGATTACCTCCGTCGCGTGACTCAGAGTCCGAAGGGAAGTCAGGAGGAACTTCACAACAGAGAACACTGCAATTAACCATGGTCGTCCCTATGAAGTCCCATATCGTCCATCTGGACCCGATAACAGTAAGTTTACCTATGCCAGAGAAACATATGTTGGATACAAAGGATGTCGAGCGTGTGGAGCTTGACTTGGAAAAAATACCACTGTTGGGCCTGCATTATTTACATCTGCAGTGTGTGGAGGAAATGCACGAGCGAACCACTGACGCACTGAAGGGACAGGCTGAGCTACAAGCAACTAATCGACAGTTAGAAGAGTCTAGCTCATAGAGCGTTATGAAACTACAGGATGAGCATGATCGTTGGAAAAGACTAGAGTCCACGAGCACTGCAGTAGCAGACGATATAGATGACTTTGAAGTCCAGGCAGATCCTGGAGATACTATTGTCAAGATTGGCAAGCTCGTCACCAGTCTTAAAGTACATATGCAGGACATAGAGATTGTACATGAGGCTAACATTGCTTCTTTGAAGGAGAAAATAAACCCATAGACCCCACCGAATGAGTAGAAACTCAGGGGAGAAGCTGTGAAGGCTGCAACAGAGAATATTGTTGTTGAAGTGGCCAAGTGACAGAATCTGTTGGAAGCAGCATCAAAGGCATTCACTGCCCTCGAAGAAGACCCAACATTGATGCAAGTAAAGAATGCAGCAAAAGAAAAGCAAGCTTCCTTGTAGAGGTTGGATGCAAAAGTGAAGGCCCTACTACCAAGAGATAGGCTACAGAAGTACCGAGAAATAACCATCCTGAAGAAGGAAGTGCAAGCCTTACGAGAGAAGGAGACTGAACTGGGGGACAAAGGGCAGCCATTACTCGAGGATGCTGGCCTGCTCACGCAGGAGATCGAGGAAAAGTTAAAGGAGCTGCGCAAGAATCAAGAACAGGTAGAAGGATAGCTCGGCGATGAGATCACACCAGAGATGATGGATACAGTTAGGCAAGTCGAGCAAGATATGAAGGACGCAGTAGAAAAGCTAATCGACACATATAATGAGTTTGCTACGAAGCTGGCTCCGTAAGAGATGGAACAACTCGAGGAAGCTAAAGTTGCAGGTGGCTTGGGGGAGATCCACATGTAAGTGTTAGGGGCCTATTGGGCCTGGCCCAAGTGGGGCAATTTTAAGCACGAAGGTGTTTTGGAACTATGGAGCTGAGTGCAGCTCGGCTAAAACAATTTTGTATAAGGTTTTGGGATGCTGGGAAGTTGCGCGCAGTGCGGTAATGAAGGAAGATGCAAGGATCAGTACTACGATGAGGCAGTGCTATGAAGTGTCCAGTCCAAGGAATGCCAGCAAAGAAAAGTGCTAGATGGAAGTAGGCACGTGTTCTGGTTAGACCATCGGCAGTCTATTTTTGGTAAAGATGCTCCAAGAGTGGTAAGTGGAGGGAAGGAGCAAATCGGGAAGAAAACGACTGGTCGCACACGTGGAAGATGTCACTACTTGAACCAGTCGCACGAAACCATTAGAAGAAGAACCGCTTGGCAAAAGTGACTTGTTGGCATGCGCACAACAGGAAGGTCGATAGTGACGTGATGCATGCGTGGAAGACCGCCACGATAGAATATTCGCTACCAGAGGCCAGAAGTCCAGTTTTGGGGAAACCGTGATAGTTTTGTAAACCTAAGGGTGTTTTCTTGCAGATTGGAAAGACATGACCTACGGGCATGATCTATAAATAAGGCATTTTTGTGTGGGAAAGGGTTAGACTCTTCATTTTTTGTCATTGTTGAGCATTGTTAGAATCTTTGAGCTTGAAAGCTATTGTAAAGGCTCTGCAGTTGTGTGTGCAGAGACCTATCTAAGAGAGAAGAGAGTCTGCAGCTAAGTGCATAGACTAAGAACTGTTGTACGCTTCCAAAAAGATCAATTTAACAATAGTTCTTGTGGACATAGCCTCCATCCAGGGGGTGAACCACGTTAAATACTATGTAGTGTGACTGTTTGTGTTTTGCACTGTTCATTTGCTTAGTATGGATGTTTAATACCGCAGATTATTTGTTATGTGATTGATTTTATATGTATTCGCTGCAGGAATGGTGGGAATAATATGTTAAGTAATACATGTGTGGATGGATGTAAAGTATTCAACACTTCTATGTCTGTGAATGAATCAATCTATTGGATAATCACATAGTTGAGCATAGCATTGGAGCGCATAGTATTGTATGTTTCCTTCATTTACATACGCCACAAAGATAATAACCTAAGTGGTGTTGAATGGATAAAGATTATTAAGTAAGATTGGTTAGAAGTTATCAAACCTTGAAGTGGACTCGTGATCTAGTTGACTCGGTGACCCATTGTAGTGCTGCGGGGTAAGCTGTTAATAGCTCATCATCGTGACACAGGAAGTATCCAACACCGTGTAGTCTTTGGATGTGTTGGTCACGCAAGCATTGCCGAAGTGTCCGACGCAAAGTAGAGACTCCACGCAGTCTTTTGTCCGCAACAAGGGTCCTTTACCGTGCTGCTCGTCAGTCTCTTTTACACTTGCATCACCAGGTTGTAGAAACGTGATTTTGCAACCACCCCCTTAACTTCACCTCGGGTGAGACCTGAGGCTGCTCGCAGTCTATTGCTTAAAGGGCCGGTGAATAGGGGTTTTGTTGGTTCCTTGAATCGAGAAGTACCTGGGTCTACATTGGAAACCTCTAAATCAGTTATATAAGCCAACAGTTGGTGCTAAACACCATACTTTTTAAGGAATCAAAGAATCACTAGGAACATAAGTATCCAAAAGTATAATGGTTTTCCATAGAGTTATTCTTGTAGTGGGTATCCAACTACTAATACAAGTTACTATGTCTATTCCCAGGAGGATCACCTCATAGTCGATCAAAATTAAAGTCTTAAAAATGTAAAATAAATCTTACAGAGGTGAAGATCTCATTGAGATATTTCTGACAACACTTCTTTTGTGCAAAAAGGGATCTGGATGCAGAAGTTATTAATGTTTGAAGTTTCGGCAATTTTGGTTTAAATGGAAAAAAATGGATTTGGGAAAAAAGTATCAATGCAATTTTTTATAAAAAAATTGGGAGTCCATGGGATACGACCCCATGACCACCAAAGACCGCCCAAATACTTCACAAGTCCTCCTAACCATCTCGCCTACATGTGTTCCTTGTAAGGTATAGGGTGCAACTTGTATATAAGCTTGAACAATGTTTTGTTTTGAAAAGGGGGGAGGTCAAGGGCTAAATCCCTCGACCCATGGACAACACCGAGGCATATTATATTGTAACCATATTCCAAACCATATTATATTGTAACCATAGCACCGAACCATATGCCATATGGTATCAATCAACACCACAACACTTATATGCGAATACATATATGCAAACCATATATTAGATGCGAAATAAACCAACGACGGTGTCATGTCCCCTCCCATCTATCCAATGAAAGGAAGGGAACATGATGCCAATCTATGGGGATTTCACATAAACTCAGCCAAATTCTTTAGATTCTCAGCAGTAAAACATATGTGTGCAGATGGAAATCAAGCAAACATGCACAGCGGAAATAAACTCATCTACAGACATTTTTCATATGCATTCAATCATATCAATAACAGTCATTAAATTATACATTGCAGAGGCAAAACACATAGAAAAAAACCTATCTTTGTTGTGCAATTGTCCCAAACAACTAGCTATGTCACTGCAAAGTTCCACCCAACCATAGGTCTCTGCTCAACCTATATTCTTTCAGCACTCAAAGACCACCCCCGAGCTGGGCATGATATCTACAAGGAAGTTGGGACTGTCAAGCTCAGCTCAACCAAAGCATTGGATACCCATCTCAACCCCAGCACTTCCTTACCCACAAAACTCAGATATGGGCTTGGAAACACATTTTCAGCAATGGGACTTAGAAACTAGATGGACATGGGTTTTCCCCAAAATGTGGGCACACCAAAACGGATTTGTGAGAGGGGGAATCGACCATAGGGAAGAAAATGATTTCTCCCACAGATATATAAACAATCAGTGAGCCAAAATAGCCTCTGTGGTCCCCAAATCGATTTCCCTTTCATCCCCACTATTATACAACACAAAAATACCCTTCCCATCTATGAGAATGAAGGAAACACAACAAAACCATGGAGGAAAATGCCCAGGTATCTCCAAACTCATGAGAGAGAAAAGCCGATGGATAAATAATGGCTTGGGGAGAAATTCATGGCTCTTTTCTTTCCCAAGAAGCCAAACACAATTTTCCATGAAGGGTGGCTTTCCCATACCCGAATTTGGATAGCCATACCTCTCCATTCCCCAAGGAATTAACTACCTCAACCAACTCTTGAGAGAGTAAATGATTGGGTACAAAAGTTAGCATGGGTAGTTGAGGGTTGATGGGTTCTCTCATTGACACTTGGCTTGACTTGATTGGCTCAAAGGTTTGAATATTTCCCTCTCAATTCCTTGTAAATAGCATGCCCCCATATCTTGTTGCATTGCATAGCTAGTTGTGGGCATATATATTAAAATGCATATTTACAATTCCCATGGTTCACTAGCACATGGGTAGCATAATATCCAATACCTGCCTCTTCAAGGTCGAGCATTAACTAGTGGGGCCTTGGACTTGAGCTACACACTAGGAATCATACATAATATGCATACAATATTTACATTATAGCCCAAAATATTATAAGGGTCAAAATGGGGGACATGACATTCCCCTCCCCTTAAAATAACACCGTCCTCGGTGTTCCAATACCCAGGAATACATACACGCTTTATACATGTCCAAAATTCACAAAATGTAGCAAGTCTGTCCTACATTTCATCAATTGGAGATGTCAAGGTGAGGTTCTTGAACCCCTGCACATTGCTCCTACTGGCCGTCGCTTTTCTTGCTACCCGTTGCTGGACATTCGCGGAGGAGGTGACTTCCTCCACATCCCCAACATTCTATTGGAGGTAACTACCTTTGTTTTCCTTTGTCAACATTCTTGCTCTCTTCCGGCCTTGGGTGTTTCTTGATGGGGTGATTGGACGAACGCTTCATCATTGGTCCACTTTCCTTTCCCTTACTGATTGCTCCCAGAATATGTTTTACCTCTTTTTGCAGATGAATAGAGTCCTGCAAAACCTCATGGTTCATTGCATTCTGCTGCTTCTGTAGCTTGAGCATTTCTCCAATATTTTCTTGGGTCTTGGCAATTGTTTGAAGAAGACTTTCAGCTAAGTCCAATACCCCTTGGTCTGCTACCATGGTCAATGTGCACAGCTTTCCTCGCTTGCTTTCTAGCACCACTTGTTTGTTTTTGTAACGGCTGCTACCAATTGCGTTCAATTTCTCACCTGTGAAATTCGTTATTGTAATTCTTTGTTAGGCCAAGCATAACATAAACATTAAAATTAGTCAATTAATTTCCCAATTAACATGGAACGTCGATGCTTTATTCATAAGACTTCCACACTTTTTCATGCTTTCCCATCATACATATGAACTCATTCATGTTCATCTTTCACAGGGAATTAGCTTTTTCAGCATTCACAATTTATTCAAGCAAATAAACACAATCAACTTTCAGTCATGACATGCATTCAATAATTTTCTGTTTCTAATATGCATCAGTCAAAAAGGAAAGAGAAGAGTAAGAGTTTCCCCCTCTTATTCTTGTTCCAATATGGAGCCACACCATCACTGTGGTTCTATGCTCCTAGCCTCTTTCACTTCAATGTGAATGCTCGACTTTCCCTTTCTTGGTTATGACACTTAGTGTCTAAGGTCTGTCTAAGTCTTTTCTCCATCAGGGAATCCCCTCCCCATGGTTTTTCTACAAAACCTTTGGCTGCTAGGACTCCCACACATTTCCACTAGCATCATTCTTATCATTTCTGCTCATACTGAGCTTTCTAGGATAGTCATGTGTCCATATGCATCCCTAGGATGCCTTTAGGGCTTCTTGATTTCCTACGAAGACCAAAGTTTCCAACAAAGAAACAACAGTGTATCATCTTGGCTGTCATAAGACTTGTTCATGAAATTTTCATTATCCAAAAATGAATGAAAATCAAATAGTTATATGTATTGGGAAGTTCCTTGCTACTCCATAGGTTTCCTTCTCTACTTTACAAGCCTTGGATCACCTATGGGGTGGATGTTTAATGCCCAACCAGTACATAGTCACGCCGACTAGGTTTACCAAGCATGTGTGGTGCCCAACCAGTCCCATACCTGGTTGGACCTCTCCATTTCCGAGCCAACACATCCGTCTGGGTCATCGACCAATGGAAGGAAACTGCCCCGCCGACCATTATAGGTCCAAACTCTACTACGGAGCCATAGGCATATAACAACCTTTCACTAATACCTCCACAACAACCAAGTAATTAATTCCAATCCAGTGCATCGACTGGGTTTATTAGGCATGCGACAAACCTTCATAACAACCTTCACAACACCCACAACATCCAAGTAAATAATGCCAAACTAGTGCACTGACTAGGTTTATTAGGCATGCAACAACCCTTCATAACAACCTTCACAACACCCACAACATCCAAGTAAATAATGCCAAACCAGTGCACCGATTGCTTTTATTAGGCATGCAACAACCCTTCATAACAACCTTCACAACACCCACAGCATCCAAGCAAATAATGCCAAACCAATGCACCGACTGGGTTTATTAGACATGCAACAACCCTTCATAACAACCTTCACAACACCCACACCATCCAAGTAAATAATTCTAAATCAGTGCACCGACTAGGTTTATTAGGCATGCAACAACCCTTCATAACAACCTTCAATTATGCTTCTTCTATGTGTAGCCCCAAATTGCATCTGTTTTAGTTGACAACAAAAGATGGATAAGCAAACTCATTAGTATTGCTTCTCTAAAATTGAAGCATAATTCATAACATTCGCTATCAAGTTTTGAAACACCAGGAATGCGTCCATTCCCTTAGGGTGTCGTCAATATTGAAAACCCTATCATAACCCAACACCCGAAAGGTGTGCACCCCTTTTCGATGTGAACCATGTAGGTCCTAATCTCACTCAAGCAATTTGAAATAATAATGAAATAATAAAACATGCTCTGCATATTAAATCTAACAATCAGATATGTATATCCTTAGTTAGGGTTACAGAATACTTATCCTTCTTCCGATGTATTCTCTCTTCATTGCGAAGAATGGGGGCTCCCTTCTATGAGTCAACAGTCCTTCGGTTTTCCACCCCAATATTTTCATGTTCCATAACCCACACATGCCTTCTTGGCATACTTTCACCATCTCACTCACATGGTTTCCCAGCATGCAGTGCAGCTAGGATATTATCAAAATTTACTATGATGTTTCATCCAAACCCATTTCCAAAGCATGGGGTCCTTCCCATGGAGTTTGGCTTCTGCAGGCTATCACACATGGTCTTCCTGCAATGTGTCATCCTGGCACACTTATCAAATAGCCAAACAATCAACAACATTTAACAATAAACTTCAAATCCGATTGTTCCATAACCAATCAATGTCATTAATAATTAAATTCAATATGAATTTGCAATTCTGTCTACTACAAAAATTGACTTGCTTAGTCATGAGGTTATCCTCATATTGCTTGTCCCTTGTAAGTGGCACCCCTCTTCCCATTAGGGATTTTACGCTTGCTACCATAACATGAACATCCACTTACAACACATCCTCCTGACACAGTTCTATGCAAGCCAACTGTGATTAGCAATTATAAGCAAATTCTCAAATTGAAATCTACAAATCTGTTTTCCTACAGAAATTAGATTTGCAACCATGAGATTATTCTCATAAACTTAAATCAAACAAAATTCCAGGTCTATGTCATGCATAAGTTAAATTTCACAACCATGAGAACCTTCTCATGAGGTTTGGCTCTAGCACATGGTAGATTCCAATCTTCATCATGGACATATCCACATTGCCATGCCCAAAACAATCTACCTGGAATCTGGAACTTCAATCGGCCAAACACTTTGTAAGTCTCTATGCATATAATATTTCATTGTTGCAACAGTCACTGAAGTGATCTCAGAATTATAGCACTCAATAACTCAAACACCCTCGGCTATTAATATTTGAAATGCAATTAAATATATACATATATATATGCATCATTATCATAATAAAATTGCAAGACACAATGACATAATTTATGCAATTTAAATGAAGCTTTAGATACTCATTACTTCATAGCCATATCATTTTATGCAACTCTGTCCTTTCAACAGAGCACTCTTGGTATCCCATCAACATGTCTACCTTCTATATGCAATCATTCTCCTGCATTCACAACAGCTCATGAAATGGTCTCAAGATTAACAATAGTCCACCATTTCATCTATTATCTAACTACATTGAAACATATATATGTCACACCCATGCATTCACACAATGCATCTCAAAATGCGCACCCACACATATGCATGCACATTCACAACATTTACATAATCTTTTAATGTGCATCCACTCAATGCATAACCACGAGATTGTACAAAATGTTTTTAATGCACATCCCCTCAAAGCATCCTTGCATTAATTCGTGAATACTATGAATTCAAATATATTATGGCCTAACCATGACTTCCCACATAGCATGCACTAGCATGACAGGACCATAAGTCTTCACTTGCTTTGGTTGTTTAACTCACAACCAACATACACAAATGGCATGATATAATCTCATATGAATGCATTCTAGCATTTAAAACCATCATATGGTAGAGGGTTCCTCGCCCTTACTACCCCATACCTCACCATACCATGGTAGTATGGCATTCATATAAATGCACTCAACCTTTCCTACATACCATTCTACGATTACAAAATATTGTTCAAGGGGGTTCTTACCCGATCTCCTTTTGTACTTGGGCAATCATATTTAAACCATTAACTACATGGCTCCCATCAACATCTTTGATGTTACCTGATCCATTTGTCTCCTTCAAAGGATCACACCATCCTTCCACCCACCTCATGATCATGGATTTGTTTCCCCCCACCTCGACCTTTCTTCATAAGGCTGTGGGTCACATGCAACTTCATCACGTACATCTTTAGCCATGATTTGGTTGTCTTTGGTCCTACAACCAATGCGAACACAACTAATTAATAGCACCCAACCTAATGATCTTAAGTGGCTCATTGCATATGTAAAACCTCACTATTTTACCAATATGCAGTATCATATACATGTACAAACATTTTCACATGCACTATGCAATGTCTATTAGTATTCCAGCTAGTACCTATTCACTTCATCTAGCTAATCTCTTGCATTTTCAATCATGCTTCTATGGTCTAATTCGTAAAACCATTATCAACAACATTATTGGATCAACCATAGGCAATACCATTAATGGGGTATTCCATGTGAAACTTTCACTACCTTTACCCATATGCAGCATCATGCTCATGCATAAGCAATTCACATGCACCATGCAATGATTCTTTAATCATGCCCACTAATTCATATTTAATCTGCTACTCTCTTGTATTTCCAGCAACCCTATGCCATAATTTTCAGTATATAAAATTCAGGAAATATAAATACAATAGCAAGAGAGAAGTTAAGGAATTATCCCTTTCCAATTCCTCCTCATGACATGGAGTTCCTCCTCCGAATCATAGCTGATCGTTTTCTTGGCTTCCCTACCAAGCATACAAGCAATCATTAGCTATGATCTTCCCACGAATTAGCAATTCAATATATACATACATGTATAACATTCATTTTTTCTATTTTCAAAACATCCTATTCTTATGCTATAAACAAAAATAGTTTAAGGTGAGGAATTTCCCTCTTATCAACATTGCTTTGCTGCTCCCATTGCTCTTCCGCAATGCATATTACCGCCAATTACTCTCAATAAGGCCTCCACAACCTTAGACGCAATTCATGCTTCTCATCCAAAGCATAGAGAATGGATTTCACACTTTCAACGACTGTCTCTGGGGGGACGACAGGGGTCAAGGGGGCTTAATGCCCTCCCTTTTTTTTTTTTGTAAATCCTTTGATTTCGCGCATTCTGGCACATAAGTTCAAGGTCATTTTCAAATTTTTGGCGCTTGAAAAATTTCCCTGGAAAACAACTGAAATTCCTTGTTTCGGAGCAACTCCCCAAGTTCTGCCGATCAGTGAACTCGTCCATCGTCTCCGACCTATTTCAGAGCAACTCACCGAGTTATGCCAATCAGTAAACTCATCAATCTCCTACGACCCATTTTGGGCCAACTTGCTGAGTTCTTCCGCCATTTCGGACCAACTCGCCAAGTTCTGCCGCTGTTTCAGACCAACTCGCCGAGTTGTGCCGCCTATTCGAACCAACTCACTGAGTTCTGCTGCCGTTTTAGACCAACTCACTGAGTTCTGTTAGACACAATGGCTCACTGAGCGGGGGGGGTGAATCAGTGAGCTTACACTTCTATTCCAATTTCAACTTCAATCAAAATCTCATATCTTCAATCATATATTTACTTCGATGTCATATTCATCAATAACCTATATCATTAATCATTCATAAAGTAAAACATATAATTTCCAACACATTGCACAAGAGACACAAGATATAGTTTTGTAATCCTTTTTGTAATTGTTTCAACGGCTACAACCGTGAAGTAATTCAGCTACAACTGAAACAATGAGCACCAACTCATCATCTAGGACCCAACCTAGTTTTTCTCAGACCCAGCCAAGAAAGAGATACGAGACACTGCTTGTATTGCAAGTACAAATTAGATTTCTGTCACCAATTCAATCATATGGAAGTCATCATCATCTTCCTGTCACTGTCTTACTGCATATCAATTCTCAACTTGTCCTTTACTCATGTCATCATGCTGGTTACATTCATGTCTTCAATGTCATCAAACTAATAACTCTGTCATGTTAACAATTTTTCCTTTGCTTGTCAAGACCTTTACAACATATTAACTTGGCTCATCCACATACACATCCTCAGCTCATGTCTTAACTCTATTTTTGACACATTTTGCTCATCATCAATCAATTATTTCTGCCATTGTCTTCAGCTCAGTCTATCATTGTTTGTCCCAGCATCTACTATTCAAGTGATTATATCCAAGTTCTGGTCACCAACAAATATCGTATGTTCACATCAAGATAATTCATCATTCTGGCTATCTCAACACCAAACCCTGTCTCAATTTGTCCATCAGTAAGCTGCCAGCATCATGTCTCCATAAACACTATCATCATGTCTTCATGCAACCTAGATATAAAAGATAAGCCAAAAACTACATTTATGTTGGTGTTGCTGCTCCTGCTCCTTACCATCACTAAATTGTCCTCCTCATTTTGAGACCTGAGATCAGAGCTCTCATCATGCCATCGATATCCTCATCCTCATAGTCCCCCGAGCTCAGAAACCCTCTTCAATATATCCAAAATCCTCGTTTTAGTCTAACTCCTCAATCCTACAAAATGATCTTAATTTATATGTTTACTTGTCCAAATTTTTCCTCAATTCATGGAGGTCGACATGTATATAAAAAATATATGTATTATAAATTTTATTTATCCATTGATGGAGGCCGACATGTTATCAATTTTAATTCTTTTATTCCATCACATGTTTTTATTTTCTTGATTCATCCAGCAAATTAGGAGGCCAACTCTGTCAATTATTATTATATACTTTTGCTTCCACGTTATCATGTATATATAATTGTTTGGTCTTTTTAAAGTGGATTTAATAACACTTTACCCCATCTCTTGGTGGTCTCCATATGCCAGCAAGGGCCATCACAAACCATGTTGTAGGTGGCACGTGACATGCCTGCAATGTCTCCTTTGTAACACCATTTCATCATTCCCGCAGGTTGAGAAAGTGATGCCCGCAAATTCCTTAGAGGATGCCCACTGGAGAGGTTTTGATGATGCCCGCATAGTCAATAAGATATGCCCATATGACCTTCAACAGATGCCAGTAAGCCATGTCGGCAAGGGTTACTATTCATACCCACAACAGGATTTGTATAAGCCCGCAAGAGCCCTCTTACGAATGCCCGCAAGATCTTTTTCTGGATGCCTGTAATTCCTTGTTTGAGCCTCATGAAGCATGTCCGCAAGCTCATGCTTGCTTGGCATGTCTTCTCCATTGTTATCTTGCCATGTCACTTACCCTATCCACTTCATCTTTGCAACTTTGTCATTAATGTTTCTATCAATGACAATCATAGACAATTGTATTCATCAATCTCCCCCTTTGTCATTGATGGAAACCAACTTCTTCTTCTCCCCCTTTGACATTAATGACAAAGGGTTGATCAGCCATTAAAGGCTTCACAATGCCAAAAAAAATTGGCTTTGAATACATCACTTGTCACCTTCTTTGCTGAGTTTTTTCCATCTTCAAATTTTTTAGAAGTATACAAACTTCCAAGAAAAAGTTTCTTGACTTATTCCATGTCCACTTCTGATTTGAGCTTTTGAACATTGCTCCTCCTTTCAAATATGCTTCTTGCATTATTGAGAGTGATTCTCCATCACTTGCCATCTTCAAGTTTTTTATAGATGAACAAACTCCCCCTATCTAATATGTTACTTCAAACTTCATGCCTGGGGTTTCTTCATAGTCCACTTCTTCTACAAGTCATTTACCAATTCACTTCAATGTCTTATTATTGTAACTGAACCTTTACTTTTTGTTGAGCATGTTGCTCCCCCTATCAATCAGCTATCAACCAATATCTTTCAAAGTACATAGACTCTTTACTGAATAAGCTTCATATGCCATTCTGCTGTAGATGATTTTCTTGTTATCATGGCTTGACTTCCTTCTTATTTTGACACTCTTCTAATGCTGCAAACAGTGTCCTCATTTGAATGTTGCCTTCACGTTATTTTTCTCATACAAACAACTACCAATAACAAGTTCTATTTTTCCAATACTTATATGAATGATTAAATTCATAAAAGGTAAGCATGTAGATCATCATACTCACCCTATGACATAGAATTCTCTTTGCCATCTTAAACAAAAATTTTCTGCAGTATCATCAATCTGTCTGCTGCTCATTCCATATTTCGTTTGTCAAGCAATTTCTTGACTGTCACTGTCTACAACTTGTCTCATTCTTCACTATCAATTCTTCTGTTATGCCACTTCTTGCACCACCAACTTTCCAACCACACTTGTGTAAATTTTCATGCCTTCCTTGGATGTTTGATATCTTATTTCCTGCTCCTCCTATCATTATGTTGTTCAATAACTTGTCACTGTCTTTCATTCATCTAGGGCTTGCTGTTGTGTCAAGTCTTTACTAATATATCCACTGATTTGTTTCCCAAAAATCAAAGTTGATAAAAACTGCTATGTCTGCCCATAAAAAATGTTTCAAAACATATTTTCATTTTAGTGACTGTATCCCTGAAAACAACCAATTTATCTTCACTCCTCCACTCCAGCTAACTCAGTTATATACCCGAAAATCAAAGTATCTTTTTCACCACATAACACACCCTTTGTTCTTTCCATTGGATCAACTCAGAAGAATGAAGTCAACCTGTAGCTTCTTGTCTTCAAGAAAATTTCTGAGAACAAAACTTTCAGATGCCTTTCTTTAACCACAGAGTCTGCTTCATACTGTAGCTGGAAGTCTTCAAAAAAGTTTGGTCAATAATTATGTGTCCTCAAATTGCTCCCCCTATCACCGGGTCATCACTCAGATTGCCATCATCGCTTCTTTTTAGATCGGGCTGAAAGGTATTCTTTTCAACAATTCATTTGTAAAAAGCAACAAGTCTGATCTTGTCATCTTCAGATTTCACATATATACTCCCCTTGAGCTTGTGTTGCTTTACTTCATAAAAAAGATTCAATATGAAACTTCATCACTGTATGTGTAACTTGTCAATGTATAGGAAAGGGCATCAACATCAAGCATCAAGTATAGGATTCAAACTGTTTATGTATCCAGATTCAGGTCCTTGCATGCTAATGAAAATTTTAACCATTGCTGCTATTGTTCAAACCATCACTGAGAGCTTTTAAAAACAAGTCTACTGCTGCAAAAGATTGTTATTATACTGCTGCTAAATCAGTCCTAGACATCCTCAGTCTGAATCCATTATGCCCCGATCCTGTTGATGTATATGTAACTTCAGAATGTATTTCACATATAGGTATATTGTATTCCTATAGATATGTTATTATTCCTCTATACGGAAGTGTCATCATTTATATTGTAAGTGTCATAACTTATACTTGATGGGTTATTAGACCACCCTATTGGGGGTCGGCCATGGGTCAAAGGGTTATTAGACCACCCTAGTGGGGGTCGGCCCAGTCAGCATTATGTTAAGTGGTTAAGTTGAGGTCGACCTAGTTGAGTAAAGGTCAAGTCAAGTTAGTGTATAAATAGAGAGTGTGTCTCTCTCATTTTACACATTCTATTCTTTCACTCACACTTTGGAGAGTGGCGCACTAGTGGAGGAGGAGGCTCTGCTTCTAGGAGAAGACTATCTCTTGTATTCTAGTTGTATCATTGCTCTATCTATCTCTGAGGACGTTATTGGGGTTTTTCACCTTTATGGTTTTCCCCAAGTAAACTCTGTGTCTCTTGTGTGCTTGCATTATTGTGTCCATGATTGATATGTTGTAGATTTGCTGTACATGTTGTTCTCTCAGTTAAGATCCTAGATCAGATTGAAGTAAATTCTAAATATTTAACAGATCCTTGGACCTGATTATACACTTGGAGCACTCACCAATCATCAATGAGTTCATCCTCCAGCATAATGAACTCATGGTGTGCCAAGGTCTTTAAGAGACCTCAAACTTGGCTTGCCATATGGTAGCCATTATCATCATGATCCTCTACTTCATTTAGATCCAACAAGATATTTTTCTTCACCCATACCTTAGAGCTTCCTTGGCCGAGTTGACTGAGATTGTTTGTCTTTTGATCTTTAACTCTGCTGGTGACATTATTCTTCCAAGCTTCATTGGATATCCTTAATGATGTGTATGAAAAGCTTCTCACAGATTGTCTTCTTGGGCTTGCACATACATTGGATTTATGGCCAATACCACCACATGTGTAACACCTCATGGTGTGACAGTTGGCAGCTACATGTCCTTTTTGATTGCATGTCCAACACCTTTCCTTGTCATGTAGACTTCTAGCATTTCTACATTTCACAACCTTATGACCAAGGTTAGAACAAGCAAAGCAGTAACCATTAAATTTGTTTTCATACCTTGGACCTTGATTCAATCTTGGAGTTGTTTTTCCTCTTGTCTTTCCTTGAGGACTGGACCTGTCTTCTTGATGCATTCTTGAGCTTTCAACTTCTTGGTTGTCATGTGCATGTGTATGAGGAACATCCTTGGTCATTGATGGATCAGATTCTGAAGTCTTGGGATATAGTAAGTCACCCTCGGATTTCTCTTATTTTTTCTTGTACCCAAGGCCAGATTTGTCAAGGGGAGACCTTTGACAATCTAAGATTTCATCTAGGATAGTTGAGCTGTGTTTGAACTTGCCATATGCATTCAACTTTTCATTTTTCTTCTTGAGTCCAACAACTTCCATTTCAAGCTCTTTATTTTTCTTCTCCTTTTCATCCAAGTGACTTCTCAATATTTCTTCTCTTCTTTTAGCTTCTTCCACTTGAATTTTCAAGTCAATATTTGCCCATCTTATCTCTTCAAATTCTCTAGAATCCACATCAATTTTTTCTTGTTCATTTCCTAGTTCATCCTTTAACTTTTTGATCTCAAGATGTTTATCTTCTAATTCACTTTGCAAGTTTTTGTTATTGAGTTTCAAAATCATGAACAATTTTTTTGTCTCCTCTTGGTATTTTTCAAAAGCTCCCATAATATTCTTTTTGAGCCTTATGTTGGATTTGACATCCTTATCCAATAAGGTTTTTGCAAATGCCTCATTGATTTTCAATAACTCATCTTCTTTTTTAAGTACAACTTCATCATTAACTTCAGAATTATTGTCAATAGAGGAATTCTTACATTCACTGGAGCTTGAAGCATGAGCCTCCTTCTTTTCTTGTTCTTCATCTTCGAATGTCTTGGCTTCTTTGTCTTGAATTCTTCTTTGATATTCTTCCTCTAGCTTGAGCCAAATATCTTTGGCTGAGATGTACTCACAAACATTCAATCTTTCCTTCTCGATCTGAGATAAGCCACTTATGATCAAGCTTAGATCCTTTTCATTTGCTTCTTGTAGTTTTCTACCTGCTACTTCCTTCAGTTTGTCTTTTGAAGGAGTGTAGCCATCCTTGACTGATTTCCAAATAAGAAATCCCTCTGCTTGTATATGAGTTCTCATTCTGATGTTCCAAGTATCATAATTTGAGCCATTGAACACTGGAATTCCATCTTTCGAATAATCCTCCATGACTTGTGTCTACTGAATTCCTTCAAACTTGTTAGGCTTTTGTTGAAGGCCGACTTTGATACCAAATGTTAGACACAATGGCTCACTGAGAGGGGGGGGTGAATCAGTGAGCTTACAATTCTATTCCAATTTCAACTTCAATCAAAATCTCATATCTTCATTCATATATTTACTTCGATGTCATATTCATCAATAACCTATATCATTAATCATTCATCAAGTAAAACATATAATTTCCAACATATTGCACAAGAGACACAAGATATAGTTTTGTAATCCTTTTTGTAATTGGTTCAACGGCTAAAACCATGAGGTAATTCAGCTACAACTGAAACAATGAGCACCAACTCATCATCTAGGACCCAGCCTAGTTTTTCTCAGACCCAGCCAAGAAAGAGATACAAGACCCTACTTGTATTGCAAGTACAAATTAGATTTTTGTCACCAATTCAATCATCTGGAAGTCATCATCATCTTCCTGTCACTGTATTACTGCATATCAATTCTCAACTTGTCCTTTACTCATGTCATCATTCTGGTTACATTCATGTCTTCAATGTCATCAAACTAATAACTCTGTCATGTTAACAATTTGTCCTTTGCTTGTCAAGACGTTTATAGCTTATTAACTTGGCTCATCCAAATACACATCCTCAACTCATGTCTTAAATCTATTTTTGACACATTCTGCTCATCATCAATCAATTGTTTCTGCCATTATCTTCAGCTCAGTCTATCATTGTTTATCCCAGCATCTATTGTTCAAGTGATTATATCCTAGTTCTGGTCACCAACAAATATCTTATGTTCACATCAAGATAATTCAGCATTCTAGCTATCTCAACACCAAACCCTGTCTCAATTTTTCCATCAGTAAGCTGCCAGCATCATGTCTCCATAAACACTGTCATCATGTCTTCATGCAACCCAGATATAAAAGATAAGCCAAAAACTACATTTCTGTTGGTGTTGTTGCTCCTGCTCCTTACCATCACTGAACTGTCCTCCTCATTTTGAGACCCAAGATCAGAGCTCTCATCATGCCATCGCGATCCTCATCCTCACAGTCCCCCAAGAATAGAAACCCTCTTCAATATATCCGAAATCCTCCTTTTAATCAAACTCCCCAATCCTACAAAACGATCTTAATTTATATGTTTACTTGTCCAAATTTTTCCTCAATTCATGGAGGTCGACATGTATATAAAAATATATATGTATTATAAATTTTCTTTATCCATTGATGGAGGCTGACATGTTATCAATTTTAATTCTTTAATTCCATCACATGTTTTTATTTTCTTGATTCATCCAGCAAATTAGGAGGCCAACTCTGTCAATTATTATTATATACTTTTGCTTCCACGTTATCATGTATATATAATTGTTCGGTCTTTTTAAAGTGGACTTAATAACACTTTACCCCATCTCTTGGTGGTCTCCATATGCTAGCAAGGGCCATCACAAACCATGTCGTAGGTGGCACCTGACATGCCTGCAATGTCTCCTTTGTAACACCATTTCATCATTCCCGCAGGTTGAGAAAGTGATGCCCGCAAATGCCTTATAGGATGCCCACCGGAGAGGTTTTGATGATGCCTGCATAGTCAATAAGATATTCCCGTATGACCTTCAACAGATGCCTGTAAGCCATGCCGGAAAGGGTTAATACTAATTCCCGCAACAATATTTGTAGAAGTCTGCAAGAGCCCTCTTACGGATGCCCGCAAGCTCTTTTTCTGGATGCCTGTAATTCCTTGTTTGAGCCTCATGGAGCATGCCCGCAAGCTCACGCTTGCTTGGCATGTCTTTTTCATTGTTATCTTGCCATGTCACTTACCTTGTCCACTTCATCTTTGCAACTTTGTCATTAGTGTTGCTATCAATGACAATCATAGACAACTGTATTCATCAAGTTCTGCCATAGTTTCGGACCAACTCGCCGAGTTCTGCTTCCTTTAACACTTAGAATTTTTTTTGAATTTTTTCTTCCTTTTCCCGGTCACTTCCACAAACTTCGTTGACATAACTCAGCCAAATTTGCAGACCGTGTCGGGTCCACTCAGGGAGTTTCCCCGATCCGTTTCAACTCCACTTAGCAAGTTTCACCGATCCATTTCGGCTCCACTCAGTGGGTTTCTCCAATCCGTTTCAGCTCCACTCAGCGAGTTTCGCTGATCCGTTTCGGCTCCACTTAGCGAGTTTCGCCAAAATTTTTCCATCTTTTTCGTCGAACATTGTTAACTTTATGTTGACTACTTTGTCCCAACTTGCTAACTTGAGCCGACTATTTTGGCGGAACTCGAAATATTTCGCCGAAACAGACTTAGCAGAAAGACTCAAAAACACTTAGAAAAATTTGAAATTTTTCCTAATGATCACTACTGAGTAGGAAGCATACTTACCTCTGCAACTGTGATAGGTATCCCATGAAGGCTCAGATGTTGCAACCATCACTCTGATACCATTTTTTCATGTCCCCTCCCATCTATCCAATGCAAGGAAGGGAACATGATGCCAATTTGTGGGGCTTTCACATAAACTCAGCCAAATTCATTAGATTCTCAGCATTAAATAGATGTGTGTAGATGGAAATCAAGCAAATATGCACAGCGGAAATAAACTCATCCACACACATTTTTCATATGCATTCAATCATATCAATAACAGTCATTAATTTATACATTGCAGAGGTAAAACACATATAGAAAAACACTTATCTTTGTTGTGCAATTGTCCCAAACAACTAGCTATGTCGTTGCAACGTTCCACCCAACCATATGTCTCTACTCAGCCTATATTCTTTTAGCACTCAGAGACCACCCCCGAGTTGGGCATGATATCTACAAGGAAGTTGGGACTCTCAAGCTCAGCTCAACCAAAGCAATGGATACCCATTTCAACCCCAGCACTCCCTTACCCACAAAACTCAGATATGGGCTTGGAAACACATTTTCAGCAATGGGACTTAGAAACTAGATGGACATGGGTTTTCCCCAAAACATGGGCACACCAAAACGGATTTGTGAGAGGGGAAATCGACCATAGGGAAGAAAACGATTTCTCCCACAGATATACAAACAAGTAGTGAGCCAACACAGCCTCTATGGTCCCCAAATCGATTTCCCTTTCATCCCCACTATTATATAACACAAAAACTCCCTTCCCAGCTAGGAGAATGAACGAAACACAACAAAACCATGGAGGAAAACGCCCAAGTGGCTCGAAACTTGTGAGAGAGAAAAACTGATGGATGAATAATGGCTTGGGGAGCAATTCATGGATCTTTTCTTGCCCAAGAATCCAAACACGATTTTCCACTAAGGGTGGCTTTCCCATACCCGAATTTGGAGAACCATACCTCTCCATTCTCTAGGGCATCAACTACCTCAACCAACTCTTGGGAGAGTAAATGATTGGGTACACAAGTCAGCATCAGTAGTTGAGGGTTGATGGGTTCTCTCATTGACACTTGGCTTGACTTGATTGGTTCAAAGGTTTGAATATTTCCCTCTCAATTCCTTGTAAACATCATGCCCCCATCTCTTGTTGCATTCCATAGTTAGTTGTGGGAATTTATATTAAAATGCATATTTAAAATTCCCGTGGTTCACTAGCACATGGGTAGCATAATATCCAATACCTACCTCTTCAAGGTCGATCATTCACTAGCGGGGCCTTGGCCTTGAGCTCCACGTTAGGAATCATACATAATATGCATACAATATTTACATTATAGCCCAAAATATTATAATGGTCAAAATGGGGGATGTGATAGATGAACCAACAATAAAGTACAAACACATGTCACAACAAAAATCGAATTATGGGCAGAGGTCCATGCTTTTGAACCTGTAACCTCCTCCCCTATTGCCAATGTTTTCAACCAACGTGCCGATGGAGCCCGTTGTTAAGGGAAGTGGTGGATATTACTTTTAAGTTTGCACGAGGAGATATGGGGGTCCAAAAGGTCAAGTGGCCTCCCGGCTCGCGCCCCAAAACCACCCAAAACCACTATATAAACCATGCTTGGGAATAGATTCGAAGACAAAGAACATGTACATTTTGGCACAGAGAGCGATGCCAGTATAGAGCACAATTCCGGAGGTGTTATTGGCACTCTTCCTAAGGTGTACTGGTATGCTTCCCAAGGTGGTTTTTGAACGGATCGTGAGGTGGTTTTGCACAGATCCCAAGGTATTTTTGGCAAAGTTTTCGAGGTTCGTACAATCATTAATGGGAATGGATCGTGAGGTGGAATCTATACTGTTTTGTCTTTTATGCAGGAAGATGTTCTCGATTTGCATTCTAGAGGAGCCCTCAAGAAAACATAGTCGATTTTATACTCATTTTTCTTGAAATTTCGAGAGGATCACAGTTGTGCTATATTTTTTTGTTGATTACTGACATAAAACAAAAGTGTTTCCAGAAACTCATATTTGTAAGCTTTGAAGACTTAATAAGATCGATCTTCTCATTGGAAGTGGCATGGAGATGTATCCCAAGGAGGGTGAAATCCGTTATCAGTTCTTGCCTACAAATTTCATGGTTTGCACCTATTTTATGTGTTTTAAGTGCTTGAATTATGCTCTTTAATTTTATCATTTAAATCCTTTTTAATGGATTTAAGCATTCAAACTTTCACATGCAAATAATGGTTATAAATATCCTGTCATTTACGGATCAAGTTTGGTATTAGGGCAGCTTAACCATTGCATTGTGAGTTTTTGAATGTTAACAAGATCTAGGATTTGATGTGGTGAAGGAGATCTTGCAGAGTTTGATCTAGAAACTAGATCAAGAAGAATAAATAAAATGGCAGATGACGACTACCGAGAAGAAGATGAGAAGACTTTCCACAAGGATTTCTATTAGATGGAAGACATGGTAGAAAAATTGTTTGCATATTATCAAGAGAGATTGGAAAAGAAGAAAAAGGAGAAGGAGAAAGAAAAGAATGATACTTCAGGAAAAGGAGGAGGCCCTTCTGAACCTCCTTATCCATCCTCTACTTCCTCTTCTGAAAATTCCAGTGTGCTTTATCAAATTCAAAGTAAAAACCTAAGAAGATTAAGTCTGATTTGCCTTATTTCAAACTTGATATTAAGTTTTATTTGCCTACATATAATGGTGAACATAATGCAGAAAAGTTAGATGATCGGATCATACATATTGAAGTGTATTGTAAGATCCAAAAGATTGCAGCTGATAATACAAATATCTAGTTAGCTACTTTCCGCCTTGGAGGCACTGCACTCATCTGGTGGGAGAGTAAGACACAGGAAGGCATCCTTAAGAAAGGTAAAATTATATCTTCCTGGTATGAATTTACTGCTGCGTTAAGGAAGCAATTTTATCCATTAGGATACATACAACAAGCCATGATGGATTGGAAAAACTTAAGGCAAGCTAAAGGTCAGAATGTACAAGAATATACTCAGGAATTCATAAAGAGAGCTTTGATTTTGGGTATACCTCTCTACACTCAAGAAACTCTTCTCAAGTTTATTGGAGGATTACATAGTTATTTGTGTCTTACAATAATTATGTTTAATCCTACTAACCT
The DNA here is from genome assembly GCA_027924585.1 of Larix kaempferi. Lineage (NCBI taxonomy): Eukaryota > Viridiplantae > Streptophyta > Pinopsida > Pinales > Pinaceae > Larix > Larix kaempferi. Next base: position 7,969,149 of record BSBM01000494.1, read on the forward strand.
GGATGGAGTGTGTGTTCAAGTCACACATATTGAATCCAAAGGGAAGAATGTTTATGATGAATTTTCCTCAGCTGAATCCAGTAAGTTGAAAGAATGAAAGGATAAAGGAAAGAGAAAACATGTTGCTACCGTAAAGAAAGGGGACACAAAAATTTCATTTTCTCATTGTCAGAGAGATGGGCATGACGCAAAACACCGTTGGAAGCTACATCCAGAATTGAAACCGAAGTGGTTTAAGGATCGAAAAGGGAAGCAAAAAGCTACAGTTATCGTTGAGGACCTCGGATCATATTCTGAGGATGAAACAAATATATGAATCGTAGGTTTGAAATGTAAATCTATTGTTGGTAATGACTCTAACATTGGTTCTTCATGTGCTTCTACTTATAAAGATCATGATAGTGCTAAGGATAGAAAAAGGAATGCATTGTTTCATATAAGGGTAATCACCAAAGAAACTAATATCGACACACTCATAGATAGTGAACCTCAAGCTAATCTAATTTCAGAAGAGGTAGTTAAGTAGTTGGGATTAATAACAAAACCACATAGGAAACCTTATCCATTAGGTTGGGTATGCAAAGATAAAAGATTACAAGTAACAAATCAATGTGATCGAAAGATTGCAATAACATCCAAGTTTGTAGATGAAGTTGAATTTGATGTGGTTCCACTAGATATATGTGGAATTGTGTTGGGTAGCCTGTATCTATATGATTGAAAGGAAATATTATATAGAGAACATAATCACTATCATTCGTTTAGGGAAGGAATTGAGTACATAGTACATTCACATTCATTTAAAAATGACAGATCATTGGGAACTACACAACAATTGAAAAGGGTTGTTAATACAAGTCATAATTTGGCACTTATGTTTATGCAAGTTAAGGAAGAAAATAATCCTAAGCATGATAAAGAAGTGTCGTTGCATCATAATACACCTAATTTGGTCGATAGTGTTCCTATGATAAAACATAAGCATGATATGGGTACAATCTCTTTCACATGTTCAATTTTGATGTTAAGCTTACTACTGATCAGCAGTATATGGTTTTCTCCAACAATGTTGAATGAATATTTTGTTGAAAAAGGGATTAATGTACTTATCAATGTCAGCCTAGTGTTGATTGTTGTTATGATGAGTCAAATGTATAGGTTCCAAGAAGAACGGATAAGTGATATGGGACAAGTGAGACTAACATGTCCTCACTTGAATTCTGAATGATTCAGGCTTTTGGTGGTCCAATGTCATGTCCCAAAATTTTAAATTGGGTCACAATGGCCTAAGCCCCTTGTACTCATGATAGTTTGTCAAATTGATGTTAAGGGTCAAATAATTGCCAAGAATGAAGTCCAAGTTAGTAATAATTTGAAATTAGATCCAAATGGAAAAAGTGGGTCACATTAAGAGAAATTCCCAATTCAAAGTTTGTAATATACCCATCCAAATGAACTGTCATGGAGGAAAATTACTAGTTCCCTAGGATGGGTGGAAGCTTTGGGATTCGAAATAAGGGGGATAATAAATGATGTTTGGACATTAGAATGGCATGAATATTGAATAAAGGAGATAAATAAATAAATACAAGGTAAAATCAAAGTGGCAATTGATCATGAAGACACATGGAGGATGTGGGACCCACACAAGCTAGATTTTCTATGCCACATGGCATCCTCCTCTTGTCATTTTGAATCCATAAGAAGCCGAACGTTCTTGGGATGAGTTGGAAGGTTAATATACTTGGAATGAATCAATTAAGTTCGAATTGGAGTGGAAGAGTGACTCCCATGGAAGAGGAAGAGGCATTTTGGAGCTAGTGGGACACTTGGACTAGATTCCCTAGCTCTATGACAACAATGATGAAGATTCTATGACACATATGACACAAATCAGACCTGAATGCTGACATATGACATATATAAAATTTCAGGGCTAATAATAGCCTCCAAGAGGGTGCTCAAGGGAGTTAGGGAATCCAAAGAGACACCTATTCGAATTTGGTGGAGGAGGAGGCTAGAATTGGAGGGACAAGTGGCACACATTGGAATCTCTTCCCAACTTGAGTTGGCATGAATCTCTTGGAAGGAAATCGACCCATGGAGGAACTTAGAAGTTTATAAAAGACAATAAAACAATAAGGATAGTGTCTTTGGATGATTTTTAGAATTTGCATTTTGCATTTGGAGAGGAGAGCTAGTGGAGTGCTACTCTACTTGCCTTAGCACCAATTTCGAGGGTGTAAGATTCCCATCCTATTTGGTAATTGGAAATTCCATTCAGAGCTTTCACTGGGAACTACAATGGAGTATTTTGGTACTATTTGAAGCTACAGGGAAGCTCATGGTCACATCTTTGTCAGCTTTCTTCTACAACCATTCTTATATTTCTTGGCATATTCTTTCTCCTTGAGGAGAGGCGAACTTGTTGAGGTCATGAAATCTTTTGGATAGCTCTTGAGGCCCCATATACTTTTAATATGATATATACACTTTTTTTTTACTGCTCAGAATACTTTCAGGTTGAAACTCAAATATATTTTATGTAAAAATGCTAAGATATGAACAAATGGTGTCATTTCCCCAATACCTTGTTATTTGCACTTGAAGTGGTATCAAATTCGAATGGTTCAGTCAATGTATGATGTATTAATATTGTATGTGGTGACATTAATATGATGAAGAATTTTCATGTTCATTATGCACGCATTTGGAGCAATATTCTTAAGTTTCATAACCATTTGTGAAGATTTACTATAATTTCCCCCTATGTCGAAACTAGTCTTTTTGTATCTGATTTAAGAGGGTTGTAGCAGAATTAATAAACCGAATGGTGGTGCATATGAGAATATATTGATTTCCCCTATATATCCCCTGCATCTGTTCAGAAATTTGAGAGGGTCCAATATCATTTGGAGAGTCATTTCCAGCATCTACCCTATGGGGAATCGAACCCCTAATTACTAGTCAAATTCCCTACATTGGCCAAAATTCAAAGGAGAGTTGCAGAATCCTTTTGAAGACTATAAAGAATCCATGAACCTCATAATCATGTCCTAATACCATCCATATACCTTTGGTAACAATTTAGGAGCATTTGGAGCTATTTGTAGATCAAGAAACCAATACTAGTTAAGAGAAATTGCTAGTCAAATCCCCTACCTTAGACAGAGTCCTAAGGAGAGTTGCAGAAGCATTTTGAAGGCTCTGAATCATCTATAAAACTCATAATAATTTCATAATACCATCCATATACCTTTTGTGACAGTTTGGGAGCATTTGGATCCATTTGGAGATCAAGAAACCAATACTAGTCAAGGGTCGAACAAGTGGAAAAATTGAAAATTTCACCATTTTAATAAAATTCTAAAAAGCGACATTAGAGTGGTATCAAAGCATGGTACTTGAACATGTGGATTAGGTTCATACATTGAATAATAAATTTCAGCCATGTCTTACTATTATGATGAATCCTATGAGTACAATTCTTATGAGCAGTATGGAGATGATTATGAGCAATATGAAGCAGAATGTGAATGGTTTGAGGAAAAGGTGCCATCTTGCAACACTTCCTACAATTTCATGAGGACTGAAGATTATTATTATGACCCTATGTATGATAAATATGAGTGTGTCACACTACCAAAGGATCATCCTATGAATGAATTACAAAGATTGAGAGCAACATGTAAAACCTTGCCCCAACAATATCAGACATATCTTGATTGGTATAAGGGAAATACAAAAAATTCCCCTCCTTTTGAATACTTTGTTGATTGTGTGTTTGAAAATAGGCCCAAAAATGAGTATGTGGTGTTAGTAAATAAGGGTTTATTCCATTCTTGTAAAAGACCTTGGAGAGAAAATCATATGTGTGTGAGTGAAAAGTGCTGTGAAATATATGAAGCTTTAGGGAATGCATGCATGTCCTACTTGAGGATAATTCTTGGGATTTATTCAAAAAGAGATTCCAAATATATTGATATTAAGGAAACCAAGGGGAAATATATATCAGCTTACTTGAAGGAGCAAAAAGAGGAGACCCATGAACCACCTAGTTCCGAAATAAGTGAAGTAGAAGAAGCAGTACATGAAGAGGATCGAAAGTCACTCCCAAGTGACTCTGAAAAAGATGAAGAGACATCACATGAGAATGAATAAGGTTCTATTGAAAGTATTTAAGATAAGTTAGAGACACATTCTACCTTGGAAATGAAACAAAGAGCATCTACTGATGGATGCGTGAACTATGAAGGAGTACCTAATGATGGGTGCTCACACCTATATGATGGTGACATAGAGACCACTTTTGAAAGTGTTGATGCAAGCCAAACTTCCATTAAACATGAAAATGTAGACCTTGTAGAATTTGAAGAAGAAACAAGATCAAATTCCCCACCACCACTTGAGCTTCATGAAGTTGGTCCAAGCAAGAAGGAAGAAGATGAGGATGTTCATTTGCAAGAGCCTCATTTTCTTGAAGGGTCCTTGAAGATGAATGAAAATAAGATCCAAGAGACCCTTAGCATACTCCATGACACTCAAGCATTGGTGTCAAATTCTTGTTGGAGAGTTTCTTCATTGAAGGATGCATCCTTCCTTGGAGACATGAAGAAGATTCAAAGAGAAATGTGCATCATCAAAGGTAAATTCATGTCTTTGCTTTTTGATAGAAAAAATTTGGTTGATTTTAATGAATTATTACATGATGCATACTTGAAGAATAATGAGGATATTCATAAACTCAAAATTCAAAATGAGCAACGTCTGGAAAGGTTGCAATATACTTGTTCTTCCTCCTATGTTTCAAATTTTCAAATGGTAGATTGCATGGAGGATTCTCATGACATGGTAGATCATGAGAAACATGGAAATTTTCATGTGCTTGATGTGTTTGAATATGATATTGATGAGATCCATGAACTTGATGTGGTAGAAGAGGAACTTGAGTTTCCTCTTGGAAATGGTTACACATTTTTTGAAGAAGTTGATTCCACTACCTTGGAACCAAACTATGAGGAACGTTTTACACTTTTGAGGGAGGTTCATAGTCCTACCCTTATGGAGCATTCACATGAGGACACTTCTATACTTTCTGATCATTTGGGTGAGTTGGTTCATTCTCCTACATCCTACACTTCCATATTTTGCAGCATTCATCATAATGAAGTATGGGTGAAAGGTTTATTTTTTAGGGTGCCACATGAGGAGTATGAAACTCCTATATCTCCTTTATATGATGACATTATTAGAGCCATTTATTATTTACATTTGCAGCAGCATTCCTTGTTAACTTATGATGAAACACATCTACATGGATGAACTTATGATGTTCACTTGAGTCACTTGAAGACTCATGATTTTCTTTGCTCCTTGCTTAGTTCAATTGATATTGGAGGAACTTCATCCACTACTTGGGTGAAGAGATATATGATTGGAGTAAATTATTATTGGCAGAAATAGCCTTTGTTATTTCTTGATGATAAACATGTTCATGGATGCACAAAGGGTACTTCTGTGAGCCCCTTGAAGGCTCATTGTTTTCTTTTCTCCCTACTTGGTTTAGATATTAGTGGAGGTTCTTCATTCACTTCTTGGACGAAAGAACACATGGATGATTATTTTGATGCATATTACATCCTTTTGGAGCAGCATTATAGGACATGGGCTCCTCACCTATGTCATTGGAGCATATGTGATTGGTCACTTGAAGCTTGTATTCACTTGGCAAATGGTGGTCTACTTACTTGGAGGTATAATCACTTTCATGATTCGTTGATGAGGCACCTCCTTGATGTACATTTTTTCTATGTTGCTATGTACTTTGATGATATATCTTTTTTACTCATGATGTTTGGAAGAATGCATACAAGAAAATGGGATCCATGAATTCTTTTTCCTGATGGTATGGGTTGGAGAGCACTCTTAATTGTTGGAGTGCAATACAAGCAATGAGACCCTGGGATAATTTTTAGTCTCATTGGTTTCAATTTTTTTGGGAAACAAGCAATATGGGAGATGGATTCCCCACTTAATAAAGTGATTTTAATCAGATTAGTGCAGTAGCAAGCATGGTGGTTCCTCTCTAAAATATTCATGGGATCTCGAAGACTAAAATTTGGGAAACTCTGTGGCAACTTCAAGAATTACAGTGGTATCAAAAGGGGTTTCCAAAATATGAAAGAGGTAAAGAGTAATTGTGCAAACATGGTTTTGATGGATTTAATTAACATTTTGGTGTTTAGTGGTGATGTTACAGGGGATGTCAAAATGAAAAATAAAATCCACATCTCCTTGCTTTGGAAACACACAATTGTAGTGCATGGGTGGCTCCACTCAAGGTTCTAGAAGAGAAGTTTTGGGAAGCAAAATTTTGGAAAGAAAGAAGGTTCTTCCACATACATGTGTTGAAATTGCTTGAGGACAAGCAATATTGGGAAGGGAGGATTTGTCATGTCCCAAAATTTTGCATTGGGTCACAATGGCCTAATCCCCTTGGCCATACTCATGATAGTTTGTCAAATTGATGCTAAGCGTCAAATAGTTTGTCAAGCATGGTGGTTCCTCTCTAAAATATTCATGGGATCTCGAACACTGAAAGTTGGGCAACTCAGTGGCAACTTCAAGAATTACAGTGGTCTCAGAAGGGGTTTCCAAAATATGAAAGAGGTAAAGAGTAATTGTGAAAACATGGTTTTGATGGATTTAATTAACATTTTGGTGTTTAGTGGTGATGTTACAGGGGATATCAAAATGAAAAAGAAAATCCAAATCTCCTTGCTTTTGGAAACACACAATTGTAGTGCATGGGTGGCTCTACTCAAGGTTCTAGAAGAGAAGTTTTGGGAAGCAAAATTTTGGAAAGAAAGCAGGTGCTTCCACATACATGTGTTGAAATTTCTTGAGGACAAGCAATATTGGGAAGGGAGGATTTGTCATGTCCCAAAATTTTGCATTGGGTCACAGTGGCCTAAGCCCCTTGGCCATACTCATGATAGTTTGTCAAATTGATGCTAAGGGTCAAATAATTTCCATGAACGAAGTCCAAGTTAGTAATAATGTTAAATTAGATCTGAATGGACAAGGTGGGTGACATTAAGAGAAATTCCCAATTCAAAGTTTGTAATATACCTATCCAAATGAACTGTCATGGAGGAAAATTACTAGTTCCCTAAGTTGGAGGTGGAATCTTTGGGATTTGAAATAAGGGGGATAATAAATGATGTTTGGACATTAGAATGGAATAAAGATTTAATAAAGGAGATAAATAAATAAATAAAAGGGAAAATCAAAGTGGCAATTGATCATGAAGAAACATGGAGGATGTGGGACCCACAGAAGCTAGATTTTCTATGCCACATGGAATCCTCCTCTTGTCATTTCGAATCCATAAGAATACCAATGTTCTTGGGATGATTTGGAAGGTCAATATACTTGGCATGAATCAATTAAGGCCAAATTGAAGTGGAAGAGTAACTGCCATAGAAGAGGAAGAGGAATTTTGGAGCTAGTGGGACACTTGGACTAGATTCCCTAGCTCTATGACAACAATGATGAAGATGCTATGACACATATGACACAAATCAGACCTAAATGCTGAAATCTGACATATATGATATGTCAGGGCTAAAAATATCCTCCAAGAGGACGCTGAAGGGAGTTAGGGAAGCCAATGATGCGCCTATTCGAATTTGGTGGAGGAGGAGGCTAGAATTGGAGGGACAAGTGGCACACATTGGAATCTCTTCCCAACTTGAGTTGGCATGAATCTCTTGGAAGGAAATCGATCCATGGAGGAACTTATAAGTTTATAAAAGACAATAAAACAATAAGGATAGTGGCTTTGGATGATTTTCAGAATTTGCATTTTGCATTTGGAGAGGAGAGCTAGTGGAGTGCTACTCTACTTGCCTTAGCACCAATTTTGAGGGTGTAAGATTCCCATCCTAGTTGGTAGTTGGAAAGTCCATTCATAGCTTTCACTAGGATCTACAATGGATTATTTTGGTACTATTTGAAGCTATAGGGAAGCTCATGGTCACATCTCTTTCAGCTTTCTTCTATAACCATTCTTCTATTTCTTGGCATATTCTTTCTCCTTAAGGAGAGGCGAACTTGTTGAGGTCATGAACTCTTTTGGATAGCTCTTGAAGCCCCATATATTTTTAATATGATATATATACTTTGTTTTTACTGCTCAGAATACTTTCAGGTCGAAACTCAAATATATTTGATGTAAAAATGCTAAGATATGAACAAATGGTATCGTTTCCCCAATACCTTGTTATTTGCACTTGAAGTGGTATCAAATTCGAATGGTTCAGTAAATTTCTGATGTATCAATGTTGTATGTGGTGCCATTAATATGATGAATAATTACCATGTTCATTATGCATGCATTTGGAGCAATATTCTTAAGTTTCATAACCATTTGTGAATATTTACTATCATTTCCCCTTATGTCGAAACTAGTATTTTTGTATCTGATTTAAGAGGGTTGTATCAGACTTAATAAATTGAATGGTGGTGCATATGAGACTATAGTGATGTCCCCTAGATATCCCCTGCCTCTGGTCAGAAATTAGAGAGGGTCCAATAGCATTTGGAGAGCCATTTCCAACATCTACCGCATGGGGAATTGAACCCCTAATTACTAGTCAAATTCCCTACATTTGCCAAAATTCAAAGGAGAGTTGAAGAAGCATTTTGAAGACTCTAAAGAATCCATGAACCTCATAATCATGTAATAATACTATCCATATTCCTTCTATAACAATTTGGGAGCATTTGGAGCTATTTGTAGATCAAGAAACCAATACTAGTTAAGAGAAATTGCTAGTCAAATCCCCTACCTTGGACATAATCCTAAGGAGAGTTGAAGAAGAATTTTGAAGACTCTAAATAATCTATAAACCTCATAATAATGTCATAATACCATCCATATAACTTCTGTGACAATTTGGGATCATTTGGAGCCATTCGGAGATCAATAAACCAATACTAGTCAAGGGTTGAACTAGTGGAAAATTTTAAATTTCACCATTTTAATAAAATTCTAAAAAGGGACATTTCATCGAAAAGCTTCCCAGTGGGAAGGTTTGATCCAGGAGGATCGTGTCATAGTATATCGAAATTAAAGTCTTCAAAATGTAAAATAAAAATTACAGTGGTGAAGAGCTCATCAAGAGCTTTCCAACAACGCTTGTTTTGTGCAAAAAGGGCTCCGGATGCAGAAGTTATTATGCTTGAAGTTTCGGCAATTTTGGTTTAAATGAAAAAAAATGGGTGATTTGGGAAAACATTATCAATGTGTACATGGGAATCGACCCCATGACCTCCAAAAACCGCCCAAAGCCTTCAAAATTGTGCCTAACCATGTCCCTGTTTATCGGACAATCCACTTGAGCGGACGCGAGCCAGATCTCCCTAGCTCAATGTGAGTCTAGAACAAATAAGATAGGCTACAAATGCATTTCCTAGATCTACTTAAGGATCGAGTACTAGATGTCTTACCTTTTACTTCGCTATCCTTTCTCCTGTATGCTACTCCTTTTCTCAAAGTCGTCAGATCCAAGCGACAAGACCTGTCAAGACAAGAAACAAGAGAAACAAGTAAAGGGCATCTATACAATAAGAGATCTAAGTGAACAGTTAAGCAGGTAAACTACTCAATATCATTACACACATGAACAATATTGGTGGAAATCATTTGTATTACTGCAAAAATAGGGAAGTACATAGAAGAGATATCAAACTACAACCAAGGCTTAACGCTGTAGCCCTTCTCCAACAAAGCCATTTTCCATTTCCTCCTAAGGAAGCTTGAGTCTCTCAAGGATGAGTAGAGATCTCTCAAGAGTGATTTCACCAGTGTGTAGACACCATAGACTTCCCCCTAAGGATAGGGGTAGAGCTTCACTTATATAGGACTAAGTGGATAGGGTATGTATAGGATAGGTTGAGATATGGTAGGAGAGAGATAGGGGATCCTCCCAAGGTATTAGGAATCAAGTACCAACTCCCCTAGAGGTCAGGGATAGGGCCCCAAGTCAGCAAGTTTCGAGAAGAACCTCAAAGAAGCTATGTTTTCCCATTAACTGACTTCTTCGTACCCTATAATGAAGCAAGTTGTGACGTTGCATGTTGCATGAGTGCAACCTGCGACGACCTCTCAAAACCTGGTACAACTGGGTACAAATCCTCCGAGGTTAATTACTCAGTAAAGATATCTTCAAGGGTGTATGCACTGAATCTCATGATGGGTAGATTTTAGGTGTAACAAAATGCCCCCCAAAGCATGAAGTTATTGAAGATAGACAGGTGAAGTACATTGATAGAAGAAATGGAAATAGACTTGTCGGATGAAGGACACTGCTATAGTACAACTGACTCTGAAATGACAATCTCATATGAAGTACAACATGGCTGTCGACCAATACAATGTATATCCATGGTAGCAATGATCGACTGAACACAATCATGGCTACTAGCCACAAGCGTAGATCCATGATGAGATGATAACACAACAACGACCAATACAAATGTGGATCCGTGTAATACTACTCAATACAAACTCCATCGCAGCCTGGGTAAAAGATGACTTCCCAGGGTCTTCAAGCTGAACCCGCAATGATACAAATCTATCCATGTGATTACAAATGTCTTGATGTCAAACATGGTAGAAACCACTTGATTACCAACCATTGATGTAAACCATTAACAAGTGCGAGGGAGATCACCATTGATGTCAATGATTCCCAAGGTATCATAGTAGATATCATCAAGCGTGAATAAATGAGTTGAAGTCAAACGCAAGATAAAATCTTTCAATCAAGAGTCAATGGTGTAAACTCATGTTGAAAGCGAGGTAACCTGCCATTGAGGCATACATGGCCAAGGTACTTGATTGGTTTCTAGATTCAATCCTCAGATGATGAGTTGAAGTCAAGAAGGATGAATCCGTTGAAGGAGGGCCAAGATGAATCCCTCATCAATCGACACAAAATAGGACAAAATATGTATAGAGTAGATCGGATGGTATAGCAACATGTAAGACTGACTCAGCGTAGACCGAAATGATGGCGGGCGTACTGACTGCAAATGATAAATGACAGACATATTCTCGAACATGGGCATGGCATGACTTGGCAGTATTGACATGATGAGTATGACACCAATTCCTAATGCGACTGATGATGGAAGCTTTCTTTGAATGACTCAAAGGAGTAACAAGACTCAGGAAGTAAGTGAAACTCGAGGACAAACAAATGATCTAAGCGCTGTATGCAAATGCAGATGAGTGTCATGTTCAAGAATGACTACATACTGCCACTAATAAGGTACGTAACACAAAAACTTTCCTTTTTCCCCATCATGAACGATGAGTGCCTCATGTGCTTTTTACGAGCTTCATGAGGGTAACCAGATGCTCGATATAGCTCATCTCATAGATGAGTCCAATCCCAAATGTTTTTCGAACCTGGGATAGGAGGGGTTCCTCACATGGCAGGCCCTTCAATGTAAGAGTTTAACGAGTCCATAGAAGGTAAAATCAGTCATCATTTCATGTTTAGAGAGTCTGAAAAGATCTAAAGAAGACTCCAATGGTCCTTTTTCATAAAGTTAGCCTCATCGCAAGAAAAAGTGTAAAACAACGCGGGAGAGGACTCTTCCAGTCATGATTGGCTGGAGTATACCTTTTTCGTAACTACTTCCCCCTGGTCCAAAAAAGGGGTAAACTATCACTAGGAAGACGACCATTCAAATTCTTTTACAAGCGTGAATGCGACAAGTTCGCTTGGTAATATTTTCATATTTTGAGAGCTTGAAAAGAGCTTAAAAGTAGACTCCACGGGGTTCCTTTTCCGTAGGAGTTTAATGAGCCCGAAAAAGTGATAAATCGTAACTCAGTAATGTATTCTCATAGTTTCAAGAGCACGAGAAAGAACAAAGAGTAAGCTCATTAACTGCAATCTATGAAAAAATGGGTAAACAACAAAAACTCAAAAGGGATGTTCATACCTGAGATGACCGTTCCAATATGAAAATGGCATAGAAAGGCACTTCACAACTCCTGCACACTCGGAAACTAGGTCAAATAGTCAACCGAATGTTCAAATACAATAAAACTGACCCAAACTATAGCAAATGGCATAATGGCATCAAATATTTGAAAAGGAATATTCCATTTTGTTTATAAATAGAAACAAAAACCAAACATAGTTACCATTGTTCTATTTTGCCAAATTTGGGAGGAATGGTGCCATTTGCTGCCAGATCTTCACTTGTCGATTCCGAGAGGTACGATCAGCCATTTCACCTGCCGTCAGGAACAAGTAACCCTAAACTTCATCTAGCAAAATCGTAGTGGTTTACAATTTTGATTTTCAGTCATTTTTTGGGGTTTTGGATTGATTTGGGAAGGGCCATTGCGCCCTTGGTTCATCGCAGTTGGCATTTTTGGGAACTACAACAAGACCGAGTCATCGCAAATTGAATATACATGGACAACGATGATGTCATCCTATTTGCAAAAACAGGGTGCGACGATGGCGACATCCATCCCCAAACTCAAACAAAACTCAAAAGAAGGACTTCCAGTGGGTGAAGCGAGTGCTAACATTGTTAAGAACTTCCTGTTGATAGGTTCCAAGCATCCAGAATGGTTTTGGAATGGCGAGAAAGGGAGAATGAATTAGATGATGAACAAGCTGGAAACGATCCACATTGTGTGGAAGCTTTGAGAAACTGTGGGCTTCTCATGTTCTTCCGCATTCAGGGGATGAGATCCCAACTTCCACTACTGAACCATATGCTCCAATGTTGGAATGCAGCCCAGTAGTACTTCATGGTTGGTGAGCATGAGCTTCACATAGATGTCGAGGACATCTATTTCTTGACTGGTTTTTCCCAAAGGGTGGACAATGTGACACTCAATGGATCACGTGGGAGTGATCAAACCGTGGAAGATTTGATCCGACAGCATTGTGGTGCCAACGCCCATGCATCTAGTGGGAAGATTTGCATTAAAGATGTACGGGAGCTCCCATTGCGGGCCATTTTATTCACCATTATGAGGATGGCGGGGAGTCAAGCTCCTCACCTAGCCACCAGAGCACAAATGCTTCATGCAGAGGACTATTTGTCTCCAAATATATTCAACTGGTGCGTGGGGGTTCTCACAACCATGCGAGCTCACCTGACAAAGTGTCGGTAGGGAGAGCTCAAGCAGTTCGGCTATGGATCCACAGTGATCTCGTTCTTGCTAGAATGGGTTCCCCTATTGCGTCCTCAAGTACCACTAGAGGATAGGGACCTCAGGGATCCACACATGGCTAGGTGGACCGATGTGATGGCTTGGCACGGTGGGGGTCCTATCATCGAATTCCCTCCTGAGTTCTTCACTTGGCTGGCGGGCCAGCTACTGATGGTGGAGGACTTTCCACATAGTGGCACCGACTTCACAGATGACCCAGACTTGCCGCTGCTAGAGGGAGTAGCATGGGGAGACCTCAGTAAGAACAAATGACCCTTGAAATTTTTAATTTTTGTGCATTTATGATTTTTTTTATATAGTGATGACAGGTGAACTACATGTGTGTGTAGATGTGGGGCCTATATGACCAGTGGGGACCTCTCTTCGGGCTAGGAGAAAGAGAGGAGATGGAGTGATGGTGGATCCAGCTATGCATGCTACCATTGTGGAGATGGATAGAGTCTATGCCAATCTGAGTGGGTTGACACTGGCTATTCTTGAGCCGACGGTAGATGAGGTGTCGATGCCTTTGCAGGTGCATATGATTGGAGCGACTGTGTGCTTCAACGCACTGCTTCACAAGGTTGCGAGAGCGGTGGACTACTTCCAGACTCAGCCGACTAGGGCTGTTAGATCACCTAGGGTTGTATGAGCTAGGCGATAGGCCTCATATTGTCATTGTGTGTGTACTGAGAGCTTAAAGGCATCATATTTTGTATTACCGAAAGCTACAGAGATTTAGATTTTGTAGCGACTTACTGAAAGCTATCGTGCTTCAGACTTTTGTATCAGCACTACCTTTTTGATATATATATATACAGACAATACAGAGGTTTATATATTATGTAATTTTACAAATGATGATGATGTGATCTTGTTTGTATGCTTTGCTTCTATATAGTGCATTATTTACATGTTGAGAATGCTTTTACATATTATGAGTGTTATGTGTGTGTGATGTACCAATCCAAAATGAAGTTGGCCATCAAGTCGGCAACTGTGTTTAACCCTTGTGGAATGTGCAGGTATTGAATGGATTCAAATGACCTTTCTAGGAGACGAACTCATCTAAAGAGATGGAGTAAGATAGGATCACGGATAGTGTAAACCCGGTTAAGATGGAAAACCACCAGTTTATAATCCATGTGGATGAAAATGTGGTCCATACCTAAGGAAATCACATCGGTTAAGGTACCAACAACTTCCAAGTATTCTGCGGCATTGTTGGTTGCGAATGCAAGGCAACTTCCTCCTGAGCTGATGAGCTCTCCTATTGGGGAATACAGTACCCAGGCTGTCGAAGCAAGGTTATGGGTATGCCGGCTGGCACCATTCGCAAATCCATAGCACGTTACCATCTGCACATGCAGATAGAACATGGTATAAGAAGCGGAAACAAGATCTAAAGACACTCAAAAAATAACGCATCACACCACACAAAAACACAAGAACACGCCATGTACAGTATATACATGAAAATATATACATGACAAGTTCAGGCATAGTACCTCTTCAGGTAGATCCCATTGCGGGGTTCACCCAAAGAGATTCCATCATATTCCTCAAGCTCATAAGCTCCCTTTTCCAAAACACGTTTGACAATATAAGGTCCGTGCCACATGGACTCAAACTTTCCTGCTCCTAGTTTATCATGCTTCTAGTCGTATGTGAGGACTAGGTCACCCTTGTTGAAGATAAGGGGTTCAATAGACTTGTCATATTGAGATTTGATTCATTTCTTATGTGTTTCATTAGCAAGAGCGGCATCTCGGCGAGACTCGTCAAGATTTTCTAAGTACAGGAAACGTTCTTCCTCGGCAGTAGTGTTAGGAAGAAGTTCGACAATGAGTTGTAGAGATGGGATTTCGCACTCTATTGGTAGGACAACCTCCAATCCATATACCAATTGGAAAGGAGTGAAACCTGTGGCGGTTTTAACAGAAGTTCTGGAGGCCCATAGTGCTGAAATGAGCATGTTGTTCCAGTTGGACTTTTGGGTTCCTACCATTCTTTGGACCATAGTTTTCAATACCTTGTTAATGGCCTCGACATGTCCATTGGACTGTGGGTAGTAGGGTGTTTAGTTTTCATGACAAAAACCCAACCTATCGCTCAGTTCGTCGACCATGTGGTTCTGAAAATGAGAACCATGATCGGTCACTATTGCTTGTGGAACTCCAAACCGCGCTATTACATGATTGAACATGAAGAGTGCGGCGGTTTTGCCGTCATTTTGGTATGTAGCATTTCCTCGGCCCATTTTGTAAAGTATTCCATGGCTACTATGATGCAACTATGCCCCCCGTCCGAGGTAGGCTTGCAATGCATAAAATCGATGCCCCATTTTGCGAAGGGGCCTACGGCAATAACCAGGTGTAATGGGGCAGGATGGGTGCATTTCTTCATATGGAAGTGTTGGCATGGGGGACATCTTTTGACGACCTCAATACAATCTTTGAAGATAGTAGGCCAAAAATATACTACGCATAAAATATTTTGGGTTGTAGCCATCCCAGAGAGGTGACCGCCACACGCCCCAGTGTGACAGTCATTCAAGACGCGTTCAGCCTTATCGTGAGTTAGACAACGTCGAAGAATTGAATCGATGCCACGGCGGTACAAAGTATTACTGATGATCAAATAATATTTCGCATGGTGACGTATTCTACGACAGTCGTCACGAGACAATTGAGGATTGAAGCTTTGGGTTTGGAGGTATAAAGAAATATCTCCATACCACGGGTCAGTTGTACTGATGAGAAACAACGTTTCATCTGGAAAAGAGCTGTGTTCAACTTCTGCATTAGGATGGGGAAGGTCACAGATAATCTTGACAAACACCAAAGATTTTTTAGACTTGGCTTTCTCAAAAAGAAGATCAAATTCTTGCAGTATCACGATCCAACGTGAATACTGGCCCCCAAGCACTTGACATGTCAATATGTGGTACATGGGGTTCGAGTCTGCGATGATGGTGGTGGTGCAGAGCAAGATGTAGTGCCAGAACTTTTGGATGGCGATGACCACCGCGCAAGCGAGTTTTTCGACATGTGAATATCTAGTTTCAGTGTCAGTGAGACCCTTACTTGCATAGTATATTACATGTTCCTGGGCATTTTGATCTTCCTGTACCAAAACCATGGCGATAGTGGTAGCAGAAGCGGCGAGATATAAGATGTAATCTCGGAAATAATTTGGTGGTTGGATTACGGGGGCATGTGTGATGGCATGTTTGATGCTGTCAAAGGATTTTTGTGCTTGATTGTCCCAAATGAACGGGACATCCTTCTTAAGCAATCTCATATACCCCTTAGTATTCTCCGCGAAGTTGCAAACAAAATGCCGTAAATAAGTCTCCTTCCCTTGGAGACTTTGAAGTTCCGTCACGTCAGTTGGAGGTGGTAGGTTGACAATGGTCTCCACCTTTAAGGGATCGATGCGGATCCCATCCTTTGAGATGATAAATCCTAAGAGGTGTCCAGACTCAACAAAAAAGATACACTTATGAGGATTCAGATGGATATTGTACCGTCTGCATCTGAGGAAAATGGCCATCAGATGATCGATGTGGAACTCATGCTGCTTTGAATGAGCAGGAAGATCATCCAAGTAAGGTTCCACAAAGTACTTAATATCATGGAAATCATACGACATGGCCCGCTGGAATGTGGCACCACCGTTTTTAAGGCCAAACGGGAGTTTGCAATATGCAAATGTCCCCCAAGGACAGATGAAAGTTGTCTTATGTTGGTCAGCTGGGTTGATCTCAATCTGGTTGTAACCGAAAAATACATCCATGAATGAAAAGATGACGCCTCCGTCACAATTATTGATAATCTGGTCAATGAATGGGGTCGGGTAATTGTCCTTTAGACAAGCCTTATTCAGGCCCCGATAATTGACACAGACACGAATAGTACCCTATTTTTTGTTCACAGGGACAACGTTCGAGACCCAATCTGTCAATGGGATAGGATAGATGAAGCTAGCCTTTAAGAGCTTTTCAATTCCTGCCTTGATCGCCGCAGTTTTCCGGGGGTGTACCAGTCACAAATTTTGACGCACAGGTTTGATGTCGGGATAGGTTTTTATTTCATGAGAAACAATCGCGGGGTCTATCCCGGGCATCTCCTCATAGGACCAAGCAAATACGTCTCAAAATTGCTTGAATAAGGCTGTAGCAATAGTGATCTCTTCAGGGGAACACTTCTGGCCTATGCAAATGTGTTCCACTATACTAGGTTTTACCAAAATGTTTACCGGTGTGGTAGGTTCAATATTGGCCAAGTTACCCCCAGTATCCGATAGACATGTGAATATGGGGGAATGAGGGAATGGGTAGATATACGATGAAAATATGGTATCAATGTTGTTCTCTATGTATTCCAAAGGAGGAAGAAAAGATGACCTGTGATGGAGGTCATCCCACGGGCCATCATCTACAATCATAACTTCCATGATGGACTCGTCTAAATGAAAATTCCAAAGTAAGAGATTAGGTAGAGATGATGCTCATCGTAGAGAACAGGATGGGGGAGCCACAGTTAAGTGGTGTTCCGGTGCTGACTAGATAGCCTTGCAAATACGTTCAGCGGGTGAAAGAGGCATTGTGTTTCCAATCAGGTGTGTCGTGGCTTCATCCAGTACAAGCCAAGCGTCAGTGGGGTGATATAAAATCTCTGTGGAGATCATGTTCACCGAGGCAACATGACTAGGGGGGTCCGAAAGTGGAAAAATGCCCATGAGAGATTAATCTTTCAATAGGCCAACCCCTATACTCTCATACTGGTTTGATGCTTGTCAGATGGAAGCAATGTGGTCACCAAGATGAGTAGTAGTGTCTGGTGTGCAAAAATCTAATTGGTCAACAGTCACAATTCTACCCTGGTTGGGGATCTGTACTATGCGGAATACTGAAGAGGCTACCGCTTTCATTGCGTAAAACCAATTGCGACCAAGCAGGAGATTATAATCTATTGGGGCCGAGACCTCTTCCACATTAACGGTTACGGTCTTTCTGCCCAACTCAACTGCAAGAGCTTGTAAGAGCCCATGAGGTTAAAAGCCACGCCCATCGAATGCTTTCAACGTGGTAGGAGAACGATTCAATTTGGGGGAGCCAATGGCTCTCTAACAGGCGATTGACATGACATAAGTAGAGGTGCCCTCATCTAAAAGGGTACGATGGACAATCTTCCCAGCAATATTTGCAGCAACTTGGAATGCGAGCTGGTGGGAGAGCCTCGACTTGAAGTAGTCAAGTCGGAACATGATGGTATTCGAAGAATTGCGGTCAACTGCACCAATTGTTGCAAGGAACGTTTTGCGTTGATTTGGACAATTCTACAAAACTTCCAAGGTGGACATGGTGCAAGGAGCTTGGGCCAAGTCCTTGACGATATTGTAATTTTGTGCCACCCGAGCATTAGGATTGAAAATAGCTTTTCGAATCATGCTCTTGGGTGGTCGCAATATCGCATCTAAGGATGGCTTCTCAATGGTGAGAGAAGCTATTGGTACAGTGACATCAGGCAAGGAGTTGGAAGCTTTTTCTATATTACTTTCAGAAGGTTCCTTCAAAGGGACCGAGCCGTATGATTGCGAGCGAGTATTTAAATTGATCGTTTCATTACACACCATGAGAACATGTGCGGTATTGGATGGTTCCCCCTGGGATGGGGGAGGTTGAGCAATCATTTGCTGATTCTGAGTGGGAAATGGGTCGTTGAGGACTGCGGGAGTTGGTTTACCCCAAAGAAACTTTTGAACTTTGTCTTTATGGGAGCATTCTTTGGAGAAGTGATCATCGCCACACAGTAAACAAGGATATTTTAGCTTCCATTTCTGTTTGGTATCATCAGGAGTGCTCCTTTGTTCCTGCTAGGAAGAAGAATTCTTGGGTTTCCCCTTGTTCTTCTTCTTGCCACCGGACTTCTGAGATGAAGTTGATTGAACAGAATTCACCTCTTCAGTTGCAGCAGGAGCGGTCGACTTGGTGGCATTGTGGCCAGCTTGGGTTGGCGATGGGGAGGAATCATGAAGGTTCGACGATCCAACACTATTGGAAGTAGGCTGGGTGCTAAGGGAGCCAATGATTCCATCAGTTTGGGGTCCCTTAGGAGGTTTTTTGAGGTCATAAGTGTCGCGGGGTGCGTCATGAAGTATTTCAAACAAGTTGCCTGATTGAGCATAGACCAAGTCTAGGTAATGGGCACGAGTAATAGCTTTCTCTTCAGTGATAGCACCGCCCATGGAAACATCTCGAGCTACGTGGGGAATGAGAGACTTTCTAAACCAATCTGCTAGGAGTTGGTTTGGAATGGAAGCCTTAATCAAATGTCTTCTACGTCGCCACTCATGTATATGAGTAGAGATATGAGTAGCGGTATTGTGATGGAGAGAGATGAGAAGGTCCATACCAGTCTCACACCATATTGGTAGTTGGAAGTGGGTCAAAAAGTTCATAGCAAGAGACATGAAATCGTGAAAAGAGTCAGGTGGTAATTCAATGTACCACTTTGCAGTTGAACCAGTGAGTGTCTGTTGAAATAACCTCAGACAGATCGAGTCGTCCATTAGAGAGTTGGATGAACACCACAAATGGTATGTCATCACATGATGTTTAGGATCCTCGTCCAGCTTGCCATCAAACTTGGGGATATCCGATGGAATTTTCACCGGAATCGGGGGCCAGTTAGTTCCATTTTAGATGGGGTCCTTCATTAGTCGAGATAGGTTGGGTAGGTCCAAAGTATCCAAAAAGGGCAGCTGTTGATTAGGCTGTGGGTACTGGTAGTACTGGTAAGGCATGTAAGGACTAGTAGGACCTCATATAGACTGATTAAAAGGTGACCACTAGGTAAACTGACCGTAGGGGGTTGTACCTCCCGGACCGTAAGGTGGTCCGCTACCATAAGGTGGTCCATTCCAATAAGGCAGGGTTCCACCTCCACCACCGGGAGGAGGTGGAGGTCCTCCGCCCCTATCGGGGGGAGGTAAAGGTCCATAACCATGATAAGGTGGCCTGCCACCGCCTCCTCATGGAGGGGGTGGAGGACCACCTCCACCACCAGAAGGATGGGGGCCCCCACCACCTCCGCCGCTAGAGGGATAAGGGCCTCCACCAACACCACCATAATAATTAGGCCTGCCACCTCCTCCTCCTGGAGGGGGTGGGGGACCACCTCCACCACTCGAAGGGAAATTTCCTCCCCCACAATAGTAGGGTGGTCCTCCACCACCCCTGCCTAGGGGGGTTGGTGGACTGTTCATGCCCCCGCCGGAAGGTAGAGGTCCACCTCCTCCAAAGTTAGTTGGGGGTCCACCGCCTCTTGTAGGAGGTGGGGGTGGACAGATCGGGGGTGGTGGCACTTGAAGGATAGTTGGTTGGGGTCCATGTTGTAAAATGGGTTGTTTCCCCCATAAAGTGTATGGGTTTCCGGGATAAGGTATCCCATATGGCGCATTTCCGAGGTGAGTTTGACCCGGTGCAGGGTTAAGGGAACCTGGATATGCTTGACTTCATGAGGGTTGAGTTACATTGGATGGCCCCCCAACATGAGATAATCCCACGGTGGATGGTCTAGCGGGTTGAGAAGTTCCAACGGGAGGTCCGTTGGGGATTCCAATGCCTACGTTCTGGTTAGGAAATGGGGGTTGCCCCCTGAGCACAACAGGATGACCATTGTTCAAAGGTTGAACCAACGTAGGTTGTTGATTATCTACCATAGTAATAACGTTACCAATGAGATAATTCATGGGAATGGAATATCCTCCCCTTGAATTTTGAGGTGGGGGAGGAGCTGGCAAAGTAACTGTCGTAGTAACAGGTGTGTTGGACTATTGTCCTTCCAATGGTTGGTTTGTTGGAAGTGTAGGACTGGACTCTTATGAGGGATGACCAGCCTCATTGACGGTTGCTCGGTGGGAAGATGGTTCAGGTGAACCATACGATATCGGATGAATTGAGGTATCTCTATAACCAGGTCATTGCTCGAGACTTTGTCTTCGAAGTTCATTACCCTTAATACGTAACCAATCCAAGCGTTCATGAATGGGTGCAAATATTTCAGTGGGGTTGGGCATGTAGAAGGCTCTAGAGAGATCTGGAGTAGTCCAGTTGGGTGGTGATGCGATGGAAAAATGAGCCACTAGGTGACAAGTAGAAGATGTCTAGTAAGCTGCTGAAGGACCAATAGCTGTTGTAGGGTCGTCTTGGTGTCAGTTGATCCATTCCAACGATCCAGGTTCTCCCAACATGATGGGAGAAAGATCTTGCGAAGTGGGGATTTGTGCTTCTTCATCCTGTGGGGGATGAGAGGCAGGTGAATGCGGAGGAGTTTGTGGAAACAAATGTCCTCCAATATTTAGAGTGGGGTTTTCCACTTTAGTAACTACGACCGTGTTATGTTGATCCATTCTTACCCTCGAAATAACCTCCATACTAAGGGGATATTCGGGTGATAAGTTTAAGATCCTATGAGACCTTCTCCAGGGAAAATCCTCCAGAATGTCAAGAAAGTCAGCCAGAGTGGCTGAAACAGTGTTTCTCGTAAGGGTATGCTACGAAAGAAAAGCAGTCCAGAAAAACCTACTCAAACCAAGGCTAGTAGACTTATGTGACAGAGTGGATTCAAAAGTATGGAACCTCACAGGATTATCAAGGCATGGCAAACCACGATATACTGCAGGGTCCAACAATATGACGTGACAAGGAGGATTGGGACTGTACCCTTGCCTGCATACCCGACTACCTGGACAGTACGCGCGTGGTAATCTCCCCGAGTGTTGTTCTCAGTGTATTGCTTTGCCAAGACAGCCAAATCGTTAACTCAGTTGGTTTCAGGAATCCTAGTGGTGTCTCCTGATATATGCAAGGTATGTGGGAGATTAAATCCGTAGTGGTGTTGTCTAATGTACAACAGTTCGGAAAGAGACCTTCCGATATACTACCGAGTATGTGATACACCCTTCGATATACACCAAGTACGGATTATGGTACTTGGTGGGCACGTGAAGGAGCTCGATATACCGATAAGTACGTGGAAGACTACAATACCCCCGGGATACAGTGCTGGAAAATAACGACTGCTGCCACACTTAACGACACTGGAACATGTCTCTAACATACACAGAAGTTGCTAAATTTTTTTACCTAGTTCTACCATTAATTTTATCTTGGATGGTTAGGTGAATGCATGCGATGAGTACATAATCGGAAGCATAATGCAAGTCCTAGCTACATGCACGGAATATTGTTTTCTTTCAATGAATTCTAGCTATGGGAAGGAGAAATCTTTTTCTTTCTGACAAGATTGCCAAAACAACACAATGCAATAGTTCCCAATTCAAACAAGTTTGACTATAACAGTATTCTTTTCATTTTTGTGAAACATAAAATCACAACATTACTAATCCAAATCACAACATTTTTCTTTTTCTTTTCAAAATGAAAATGATACTAGGTAATGAAAAAAGAGAATCCTAAGATGGAGTATACAAGCTTTTCAATTTCACTTTCAAAGATCTAAAAGCAATGAAAAATAAAAAATGCACCTATCTTTCCCTAGCACGGAAATACTTTTGCAAAATTGCAAGTGTAGCTTGAGCCTTTCAAGAAAATGAGCGATTCATAATTCAGGAAACACACAAATGATCATACATTCATTCACCTTTCCAAAAGATTGATAAACGAAACATTCTAATGCAAGAATGATTTTCTTCAAAAACACTCAAGAAATGATGGGAAAGAAGCACTTTTTAACTTTTCAATGGATGCATCAAAGAATAAACTTGACAACAATTGAGCTTTCAGATTTAAATGAACGAGAAGAAAACACAACTTGCAACGCTGGTGCACTCAGAAAACTCAAGAAAAGACAAGCACACAATCAAGCTGAAAGACACACTTAACTCAAAATCAAATAGTAGCAAGCAAAACAAGCAAGGAAGGCTCAAAAAATAATGTAAATGAGGTCTGGAAGCTGATCTAATGTAATGATCAGATCAGGGATGGAAGGAAGGGAATGCAAGGGTGAGTGGATGAAGGTGGAGGAGACAAGAGTGCCTACCACTACCGGTCCTCAGACTTGTCCAAAATGGAACCCAAAATCAATCCAAACAAAACCAAACACCCAATACACGAATCAAGGAATGGGATCTCTGGCTGGATCTTGCAGCACAAAGTGAGTTCATATAGAAAACCAAAGTTTCGAATCGGCAAATCAAGAGGAGATGTCTGCATGTCAAATTTTGACAAATCGACGCACTCTGTGCTTGTACATAGTGTGACATCGCACTTTAAAAATGTAGGAGGTGCGACGATGTCACAATAGACCAGTGAAAAGGCTACGACGAGTGACTAACAGGTAAAGAACAGAGGCCATAAATGACATAGTGTCACTCTGTACCCACTAACTAGGTGCGACAGGTGAGATCTGAGTCCGAAAATGAATCAGATCTCTAAGAAATGAACTATAGAATGGTTTGGAAATGAGTGGTATAAACTCAGAAGAAGCAGATCAGAGTCTTCAAAACGAAGATTTTATAGTGAAATCAACTCACGAAACAAATGAAAAATGGAAGGCTCGTGTCAAGCAATCAACTGAAAATGACTCTCAGGAAATTACAAAATCAGACACATTGTATTCCCCAGTATGGTCACCAGATTTGTTTATTGGGCAATCCACTCGAGCGGACGCGAGCCGGATCTCCCTAGCTCAATGTGAGTCTAGAACAAATAAGACAGGCTACAAATGCATTTCCTAGATCTACGTAAGGATCAAGTACTAGATGTCTTACCTTTTACTTCGCTATCCTTTCTCCTATATGCTGCTCCACGTCTCACGGTCATTAGATCCAAGCTACAAGACCTGTCAAGAGAAGAAACAAGCGAAACAAGTAAAGAGCATCTATACAATAAGAGATCTAAGTGAACAGTTAAGCAAGTAAACTACTCAATATCATTACACACATGAACAATATTGGTGGAAGGCATTTGTATTATTGTAAAAATAGGGAAGTACATAGCAGAGATATAGAACTACAACCAAGGCTTAATGCTGTAGCCCTTCTCCAACAAATCCATTTTCCACTTCCTCCTAAGGAATTTTGAGTCTCTCAAGGATGAGTAGAGATCTCGCAAGAGTGATTTCACCAGCATGTAGACACCATAGACTTCCCCCTAAGGAGAGGGGTAGAGCTTCACTTATATAGGTCTAAGTGGATAGGGTATGGATAGGATAGGTTGAGATATGGTAAGAGAGAGATAGGGGATCCTCCCAAGGTATTAGCAGTCAAGTACCAACTCCCCTAGAGGTCAGGGATAGGGCCCCAAGTCAGCAAGTTTCGAGAAGAACCTCGAAGAAGCTATTTTTTCCCATTAACTGACTTCGTCACACCCTATAATGAAGCAAGTTGCGACGTCGCATGTTGCATAAGTGCAACCTGTGATGACCTCTCAAAACCTCGTACAACTGGGTACAAATCCTCCCAGGTTAATTACTCAGTCAAGATATCTTCAGCGGTGTATACATTGAATCTCATGATGAGTAGATTTTAGGTGTAACAGTCCCCTGCATGTATTCCTTGTAAGGTATAGAGCACAAATTATATATAAGTTTGAACAACATTTTTTTTTGAAAATGGGGGAGGTAAAGCCCTTGACCCATGGCCAACACCGAGGCATATTATGTTGTAACCATAGTCCAAACCATATTATATTGTAACCATAGCATCTAACCATATGCCATATGGTATCAATCAACACCACAACACTTATATGCTAATACACATATTAAAACCATATATTATATGCCAAACAAACCAACGACGGACCAATAATGAAGTCCTCACACACGCCACAACAAAAATACCATTATGGGGAGAGGTTTGAGAGTTTGAACCCATTACCTCCTCCCCTATTGCCAATTTTTTCAACCAATGCACCAACGGCACCTGCTGTTAAGGGAAGTGGCGGATATTACTTTTAAGTTTGCAGGTAGAGATATGGGTCCCAAAAGGGCATGTGGCCTCCCGACCCGCGCCCCAAAACTGCCCAAAACCACTATATAAACCACGCTTGGGCACATATTTAGAGATAGATAACCAATCATTTTTGGCACAGAGACCAAGGCCAGTAGAGGGCATGCTTCTCGAGGTGGTATTGGCACACTTCCCAAGGTGGTATTGGTATGCTTCTCGAGGTGGTTTATGCACATATCCCAAGGTCGTTTTGCATGGATCCTAAGGCAGTTTTGGCACAGTTCTAGAGGTCCATACAACCATTAATGGGTATGGATCCCGAGGTGGAATACATACTACTGTCTTTTATGCAGGCACAAATTCTTGATTTGCATGCTAGGGTAGGCCTCGGGAAAACATAGTCGAGTTTATATTCATTTTTCTCGAATTTCAAGAGGATTGCAGTGGTGCTATCTATTTTTGCTGATTACTGACAGAAAATAGAAGTGTTTCCAGAAACTTATATGTGTAAACTTTGAAGACTTAATAAGATCGACCTTCTCTTTGGAAGTGGCCCAGAGATGTGTCCCAAGGAGGGTGAACTCCGTTATCAGTTCTTGCCTACAAATTTCATGGTTTGCACCTCTTTTATGTGTTTTATGTGCTTCAATTATGCTCTTCAATTTTAACATTTAAAGCCTTTTTAATGGATTTAGGCATTCAAACATTCGCATGCAAATAATGGTTATAAATATCCTATCATTTTTTTATCAGTATGATTGGACTTTGTCATGCAGATTCGATATTGTTGAATGTCTCTAGTGAAGACACCACAAAGAAATAGTGGGATAAGTTGTAGGAACTTGTACCAATCAAAATCTATGGTGAGCAAGTTGTTTCTTTAGAAGAAGTTTTATCTTCTAAGGATGAGAAATGGTAATTTAGTATCAAAGAACTTAAATCCATTCAATACTATGATAAGTTAGTTATTGTATGTGGATATTAAAATCACTAAGGAGGAAAAATATATAACTATGTTGTGTTCATTTCTAGGTTCATGGAATAACTGTCATAGCTATTGGGATGATTACAACCACATTAAACCTTCACTATGTGGTTTAATATCTATTGACAAAAGAGATGAGGTGGAAGAACATGAGAGGATCGACTAGGGATGAGTTATTATTGTATTGGAAATCTAGCTTGTACTATAATTTTTTGAGACCATATATATATAAAGGAAAATTGAAGGACAAGTACATAATTTGAACTAGAATAATCAAATTCTAAATCTACAAAAAAAATGACTAAATTGTTATTCCAAACAACTTATAAATGCAATTCCAAAATTATATATTGACATCCAAATTCTAAAGAACAACAATTCTGACAAGCTTAAATTGAGTTTATTTTTATTAGAAAAAATGTAGTTCCTATGTGCGACAATCCATGAAAAATTGATTTGAGGAACAAATATAGTTTTTTATTTATGTTACATCATTGCAATGGCACAAGCATTTAGTTTTATAGTTTAATACTTATCCTCAACACTCTTTATTAGATTTGTCATGTTTTCCAATAGACGGTTGGTGCTAAACAACATACTTTTTAAGGAATCAAAGAATCACTAGGAACATAAGTCTCCAAAAGTATAATGGATTTTCATAGAGTTATTCTTGTAGTGGGTATCCAGCTACTACTACAAGTTACTATGTCTATTCCTAATACTTTGTATATTGAAAATATAAATGGAAAAAATGGTAAGATGGCATGCTAAGAAATTTTAGACAAACCCATGACACTTGCAAAGTTGTAAAAGTGTCAAATATGTAGGTTGAAATCAAAACTAGGTCGAATGATGGAGAGTCTAATTCACATAGGGAGAAAAAAAAATGCTCCATTAAAAAATAAAAATGAATCGTTAAGAGAATGATCCAAGTCCAAAATCTATTGTGAATAGAGGTTCTTATGTTCCATAATTAATTGAGAAGCACCATTATTAAAAAAAACTCTTGACTTAGGTAGAGAATAATACAACTACAAACACATTTGTACATATTTTAACTTCTATAACTTTATAGTTAACCTTTGTTAGGGTTTATTACAACATATTGAAAGTATATGATTGTCTTTTAATATAAATATAATAATGCATTATCAAATTGATATCAAATTGCATAATCCCTTCACAAGACAAACCATGCACTCTATTTAATTAAGAGTGGGGACCAATAATTTGTGAAAGCACAAAAGAAAATCAATAATCACGTAGGTAACATGATAGCCATTAGAATGAATGAATTATTCTTACAACCAAATCTCATTGAATAATTCACATGAGAAAATAAGAAATCCGTAAATCGATATGACAATCATGTAATGACAATCATTCACATGAGAAAATAAGAAATCCATAAATCGATATGACAATCATGTAATGACAATCATCTAGCACTAGGGAATCATGAAGTATAATTATAAAAAGCACAAGTTTCACTTTTCTCATTCTCAAAATTACCATTATCTTCACATTTTACAATTCTAAATACCAAACAAATTGGAAAATGAGAATCATTTGTTCATTGGAAAAGGTTTTTAACAAAGGCAAAAAAAAATGAATATTATAAAGTGTGCATTGACTTAGGTGGGTACATTAATCTAGAGACAACTCTAGTCTTCGTGATCTTCAAAATTTTCTTAAATAAAATGACTAATATTATTTTTTATTATTAGAACTTCACCTTTATCTTTCTTAATTTATCTAAGATATAGGTGAGGTTTTAATATTTTTTATTGTTAGAACCTCATCTATATCTTTTAATTTATTTATTTCGTAAAATTTTGTGACAAAAAGACAAGATAAAAAAAAAAGAGAAGAGATCAATAAATTTTGTTGAGCATGTAAAAGGTTAAGAGAAAAGAAAGTACATGTCAAGAAATTGGATCCTCCTAGATACTTGATAAATATTAAGGTAAAAAAAATTACACGTCAAGAAATTAGATCCTCCTAAATACTTGATAGATTTTTGTTTAAAATGGATCTAAATTAGTTCCAGAATCATTATCCAAATCTCAAAGTCATCCTCACTTTGCAAAACACACATGCAAATATATGAATTTCTGCAAAAACATGCAAATATATCTCTGCAAACTTGCAACATACAACTACTGAGAAATTTCAACAATCTTGCAAAATTTCAACAATCTTACTGTTTAAGTTTTCATTTGTTGCATCCTAATAATAAAGCTTATATGGCAGCATTTATTGCCATGAACCAAAAATGAAACACTGGCCTTGCAGATCATCTGCATGTACGAGTGTGTGCATGTACAACAAAATAGTACTCATATCCATAATCAAAGCCTTATTCCTTTGAGTTATCTTTGAGCAATAGAATCATAGAATGCAGTGGAGCCCTGCAACTCGACCGTGTTTCCCTAAATTGTTGCACACACATGTTGCCTTAAACATTCTAGCGCTTAACATGTGAGTGGTGCACTCTTCACCCGCGTGTTCCTCAAAATCACGAAAAATAAAAAAAGAAATTCGAATTAGAGACAGTTAGGGTTGGTTTCCTAACTTCCCTACCCATCCTAACTAATCCTCTCTCGAAATTACTTTCCCAACTTTGTTATAAATACAAAGGGAAGACCATGAGATAACATGCACTCATTCTTGCAAAGTTATGGTGGAGGAAGTTTGGTAGAGGAGAGGAGAAAAGGATCTGAATAAGGTTTTAGAAGGTGCTTGAGCATATCAAGTTGAAATTTATTTGTTGTTATTATTACAATGAATAAAAAGATCTTCCCTTTCCCAAATTGTTAGTAATTGGATGATTGAATTGGATATTTGAAAGTATTTGATATTTCTATGTCTATGTACTTTCAATTTGATTATTTATCCATCTATAGTCAAAATATTTGAGGAGGGTTATGTTTGCATTGCAGATCTTAGAACAATATTTGGCAGTAAAGCTTCAGGATTGAAGAGCTTGGATCGAACTTCATTGATATAAGGTATTTAGTGCTCAACTTTCAAACCCTATTTTATTTCATAAATAATATCTTGTCTCATGTTTGTAAATTCCTTGATTCCTGCTTGAATGTGACAGTATGTTTGTGACCTCTATTAACCCTAGTCATTAGGAACTATTTCCGCACATCCACCAATGCTAGATGCATTAATGAAAGCTCCATACATGATGGGAAGAACAACCCAATGTTGGATTTCTATTCAAATTACTGGTACAATTTCCTAAGGAAAAATGTAGATGGTGTACTAATAATTGATGCAAAAAATATGGTCCATGTTCAAGGGTGACAAGGATTGATTGTCGCCACTTTTTCTAGAATGGAATGTGAAATGATTCAATGATCCCCTTCTGGGATTTTTATATTTTTTATTTTTTAATACATTTTTCATTTATAAGCTTGAAAAATAATAAATCATGCTATTGTACATTGGAGGAAATGACTGTCTCAAGGACATGTGCCTACATTCCAAGGGCACGGGTCAGGTTGAGGTAAAACAAGAACCGAGCTAGTTATGTACACTCGTATGGATGTTTCCTCCATGGGTAGGGGTCGATTACAAAAAAGCAATGGTTTATAGGCGTCATGTAGAAAAAATTGACTACAAGGGAAAAATAAACAACATAAGAAATAAGCAACGCAGTAGTAGGAACAAATGTTGAAGAAGATATTTTAACACATGCTTATGTAAACTTACGAAAAATAGGGAGCCCATAAGGATATGGTATGAAATGTATGAAAGGGAAATATGCGGTCTCAAAATCCAAGTCATGATGTTGCTAATAGGTTTTAGAGGCCTTTGATAATAACTCAACATGGGAACCAAAATGGAAATGGGGTGCTAAATAAATTGTCCCATGTTTGGTAGTCTCTTTTGTGAGAATGGTGGAAAATGGAGATATGATGGGCTAACCCACCCACTTCCAATAGGTTTAACTCTAGGGAAAATTTGTGTTGCAAAAGGTTCAAATACATCTTCATAGCGGGATAACCTAAACCTATCTGCAAGATTTCTAATATACATGATAAGATAGAGGAACATGCAAAGCATGCTCCTATACTTAAGTATATTTAATCCAAGTGTTCTCTCATTGATCCAACAAAAGATGTCCTTAGGTGGGTGTAACCAAGTGTTCATAACTTCAAGGATAGCTTCATCTGAAGATAAAATGTCATCCAAGAATTCATGTGAGTTGGGAGGGCTCACAGACCCAATGGGCCACAAAATTGGATCATATTCCTCCATCAAGGGAAGACTCTGATCTGAATCTTTAATGTCCTATTCCATCTTTCTGACCAATAAAAGGGGACATTAACTAATCTTGGGCCTCTAAATTTAGCCCCAAAGCCATACTATGAATTCAAACGTATAAAAAAAAGACCTGAATCAAGGCTACATAGGAAGAGCTAAGTTATTTATATTCAACATTTTAGCAATTCATCTCAACACATACATCAGCTCCATAATTCTCATACATTCAGCTACTACAAAACTCACAATCATTCATTCATGGAGGCAATGTGCAGAAAATATATATAGAAGCAGATATGTCATTATATTACATGGAAAAATTGGTATAAGCAATTTGACATTATAGATGTTCATCTCAATAGCTTACAATCCCCATACTTCCCAAATTGATGAATAACACATAATCTCATCAACATACATCTCTTACTATTAGTGCAAAACTTATGCTACTAACAGAGTTCAAAACATTACAGAGTTATATAATAAAACCTAATCAACCTACAGAACTGAACCGCATCCCTTTACAAACATAGGCCTTATAAGCTGGAGTAACAAAACTTAAAGTTGTTACTAGCGTGCAATTGATAACTGATTTCTATGTGGCTCCACCAACTCTCGCATTTATTGGCTTGGTACATAGTAACTGATCAAAACTTGGGCACCAACAATATGTTATGATGTCCGTTTGCATTATGTAAAGTAATGATGTTTGTTGAGTAAAGCTTGATGCATGAAGTTGAGTTGAGAGTTTTTTTATCATTGATCAAATATTGGTTATTTGGTTTGATGAATAAGAAAGTGGTTTAGCTCAAAGGTTTGCTATTTTTTTTGGTCAAGGGTTTCCAAGGTAAAATATCTATGTACCGTATTTGTATGTCATTTTTTACGTGCATTCATTTCTCACTTAGACAGGTTGTGGGATGGACATCTAGTATCAACGCAATTTTGGTTATAGAAGGATTTCTTTGTTGTTGAGGGTTTGAATTGTTCGTGGATCTATGTAAACCTAGTTCCAATGGGAGTACTAAGATGAAAAGAATGGAGACAACTTCAATAATTGAGATTGATAAATTCAATGGTTAGAATTTTGTGCTATGTAATCTTAAAATGGAGTATTTCTTTGTTGATCGAGAACAATTGATTGTTGTGGTTCCTAGAAGATCTTTGATGAGCATGTAGAAGGGAGAACATGAGAAAGTCAAACGGAAGGAAAGGAGTATGATTGGACTTTTTCTTGCATATTCGATATTGTTGAATGTCTCTAGTGGAGACACTGCAAAGAAATAGTAGGATAAGTTGCAGGAACTTGTACCAATCAAAATTTATGGCGAGCAAGTTGTTTCTCCAGAAGAAGTTGTATCTTCTAAGGATGAGAAATGGTAACTTAGTATCAAAGAACTTAAATCCATTCAATACTGTGATAAGTTAGTTATTGTATGTGGATATTAAAATCACTAAGGATGAAAAATATATAACTATGTTGTGTTCATTTCTAGGTTCATGGAATAATTGTCATAGCTATTGGGATGATTACAACCACATTAAACCTTGATTATGTGGTTGCATATCTATTGACAAAAGATATGAGGTGTAAGAACATGAGAGGATGGAACATGGATGAGTTATTATTGTATTGGAAATTTAGGTTCTACTATAAGTTATTGAGACCATATATATTTAAAGGAATGTTAGCTATTGAATAATTGAAGGACAAGTACATAATTTGAACCAGAAAAATCAAATTCTAAATATAAAAAAAAAAATGACAATTGTTATTCCAAATAACTTATCAATGCAATTCCAAAATTACACATCGACATCCAAATTCTAAACAACAACAATTCTGACAAGCTTAAATGTACTTCCTATGTGCGACAATCCATGAAAGACTGATTTGAGGAACAAATATAGTTTTTTATTTATGTTACATCATTGCAATGGCACAAACATTTAGTTTTATAGTTTAATACTTATCCTCAACACTCTTTATAATATTTTTCATGCTTTCCAATAGATGGTTGGTGCTAAACACCATACTTTTTAAGGAATCAAAGAATCGCTTGGAACATAAGTCTCCAAAAGTCTAATGGTTTTGGATAGAGTTATTCTTGTAGTGGGTATCCAACTACTAGTACAAGTTACTATGTCTAGTCTTAATAGTTTGTATATTGAAAATATAGATGGAAAAAATGTGAATGATGGCATGCTAAGAAACTTTAGACAAACACGTGACACTTGCAAAGCTGTAAAAGAGTCAAATTTGTAGGTTGAAATCATAACTAGGTTGAATGATGGAGAGCTAATTCACATAGGGAGAAAAATAAAAGTGCTCCATTGAAGAAAATAAATGAATCATTAAGAGAATGATCCAAGTTCAAAGTCTATTGTGAATGGAGGTTATAATGTTCCAAAATCAATGGAGAGGAACCATTATTACAGAAAACTCTTAACTTATGTAGAGAATAATACAACTACAAACACATTTGTACATATTTTAACTTCTGTAACTTTGTAGTCAACCTTTGTTAGGATTTCTTACAACATATTGAAAACATGTGATTGTCTTTGAATATGAATATGAATATAATAATATACTATTAGATTGATATCAAATTGCGGAATCCCTGCACAAGACAAACCATGCATTCTATTTAATTAAGAATAAGGCCAGTAATTTGTGAAAGAAAAAAAGAAAATCAATAGTCATGTACGTAACATGATAGCCATTAAAATGAATGAATTATTCTTACAACCAAATCTCATTGAATAATTCACATGAGAAAATAAGAAATCCATAAATCGATATGACAATCATGTAACACTTGGAATCCTTAAGTATAATTATAAAAATCAAGAGTTTCATTCTCAAAATTACGAGTGTCTTCACATTTTACAAATTCTAAATATCGAAAAAATTGGAAAATGTGCCTCTTTTGTTCATTGGAAAAGGTTTTGAACAAAGACAAAAAAAAAAAATGATGTTATAAAGTGTGCATTGGCTTAGGTGGGTACATTAATCTAGAGACAACTCTAGTCCTCGTGATCTTCATAAATTTCTTATATAAAATGACTAATATTTTTAGTTATTAGAACGTCACCTATATCTTTCTATATTTTTGGTTATTAGAACCTCACCTATATCTTAATTTATCTATTTTGTAAAATTTTGTGAAAAAACGAAGATAAAAAACATTTACTTTTCTATTTTATTAAATATCTTTAACTTTGGATATTGCATTTTTGTAAGGATATCCAACATAAGTGTTTTGTTAAATGTCATATTTTTAGAATCAAAGAACCACCAACATAATTTTCTAAAACCTCAATAGTTTTTGGACAAAGTTCTCGTTATGGTGAATATCTACTTCTTGTACAAGTTACTAAGACTATCTATATCAAAAGAAAAAATGGTAATTGAGTACATAGTCCCTATAGGCCCGAGCACATCTTCAAAACAATTAGAAGGACATCTCTTGCTAACATAATAATACAAGGGTTGATTATCTAAACTCTTCTCAACGATCTAGATCCTTGTCGAGATAAGGAGTACTCTATCAACAAGAAGAATAGATCCATACATCCAAAACTTCCTTACTTACTTATCTCACAAAAGACTAAGACCCGTCTTTAAAACTTACACCCCTCCTAATGAGGTGATGGAGCTATTTCTTTCTTCCAATAACTATATTCATTAGTACATATTTCATTCAATATTTGTACTAAGGTTTTACTTCCTTACACAATATATAACCCTTATATATTAAATTCCAAGAATATAAATGAAGTAAAGCTAGGGACATTAGCCTACAGTAGCTTCTCCCATCATACAACTTAATATCATAAAAATTTACTCTAATACTACCAAACCTAATACAGGGTTAGATAATTCAAATCTAAATTAAACAGGAATCTACCCTGGCATCTATACAGGAAAGGTATAACTCATGGAGGTTAATCCCACCCATCTGAATGCCGAAATGTATCAACAACCACTCAAGTAAACTAATGAAGTTCGATCCAGAATGCACAACATAGTCAAACAGAGGTGATCTAAGGAGGAAGATCCAGAATGAAATACGCCTTCAACTAACAGAGATTAAAATATGCATTAAGGTCCCGAAGGCAATACACATTCAACTACAGAGAATATAATTATGCATACAATCCAGAATGAAATACGCATTTAAACACAGAGATAATAACATGCATGAAATCCAGAATGCAAACACGCATTCAATCACAGAGGTAATAACCTGCATAAAATCCAGAATGCAAACACACATTCAACGACAGCATTCGACTACAGAGATTAGAATATGCATACAAATCCAGAATACAAACAGAACTCAAAACAATACAGGATCGGTTCTCCCCTTTGGGGTCCGACCATATTTTGCGCAACACAAATGTGTATGAACCTCGTAATGCAAGAAACCGTTGAGAAAAATCGCATCTCTATTAATGCTAAGAGCAGATCTAATTAAAATAGAAGGAACAAACAATCACAGCGACTCATGCTCCTCGGGTAACGCTTAAAAGAGAATGTTAAAGAGCCTTTTGGGGGCGCAATAAGAGTTTAAAAAAACATCATATAATTTATAACAATTGAATTTAGATACTTAGATAGGGAGGGTAACCATCATTCCTTTCAACCACCTAAACTATATTCAATGGACTAATTATGAAAGCTTATACTTATTTAATTTCACATTATATAATGTTTATTATTCTATATGAGCATAATATTTTCCAAAGCATCCAATGACCTATATAATAAAAAAATAAAACCATTATAGATTTATCTTAAACCGGGGTACTTATCAAAAACTAAGAGGGATCAATAAATTTTGTTGAACATGTAAAAGATTAAGATAAAAAACATTAATAGTCAAGAAATTGGATCCTCCTAAATACTTGATAAAGATTAAAGTAAAAAAATTAATCCTCCTAAATACTTGATAGATTTATATTTAAAATGAATCTAAATTACTTCCAAAATCATTTTCCAAATCTCAAAGTCATCCTCCCTTTGCAAAACACACATGCAAATATATTAATTTCTGCAAAAACATGCAAATGTATCTGTGCAAACTTGCAAAATACAACTGCCCAGAAATTTCAACAATCTTGCCTTTTAAGTTTTCATTTGTTGCATCCTAATACAAAAGCTTATATGGCAGCATTTATAGCCATGAACGAAAAGCGAAACACTGGCCTTGCAGATCATCTGCATGTACTATTGTGCGCATGTACAGCAAAACAGTACTCATATCCATAATCAAAGACTTATTCCTTTGAGTTATCTTTGAGCAATAGAATCATCCTTTCAAGATCCTCCAACGTCTGATCTGTTGGTATTAAGAATTCATTTTCGTAATGCATTTCATACGAAGCAAGAGGGTCGGGTAGCGTTTCATCTTTAAACTCTGAGTACCCGTAAGGATCCATGCTGAACGAATTGCTGGGAAGGCTCATGTTCATGCCACCGCCAGCTGAATTGCTATTGCCCACAAAGGCAGGATCCATACTGAACGAATTGCTTGGAAGGCTCATGTTCATGCCACCGCCGGCTGAATTGTTATTGCCCGCAAAGGCAGGATCCATGCTGAACGAATTGCTGGGAAGGCTTATGTTCATGCCACCGCCGGCTGAATTGTTATTGCCCGCAAAGGCAGGATCCATGCTGAACGAATTACTGGGAAGGCTTCTGTTCATGCCACCGCCGGCTGAATTGCCATTGCCCACAGAGGCAGACAAGTCTGTCTGCTGAAATAATCCCATGCGTTGTTGCCGCTGCTTCTGACGTGCGTTCATCACTTGTGCCCAAGCGGTCTGGATTTCCTTCCGTAATTCACCGGCCTACAATAACAAACCTCCGATTACATGGCCCAAATTCAATAATACAAACTATCAACGACCTTACTAGTAATAGAAATAACAATGATTGTTTTTTAAACAACGTGGTAACTAGTAATAGAAACAACGTCGGTTATTTTCGCCATTTCTTTAGGGTTGCATGCACTCATTGCCCTCACGACGAAATGTTTTATTATCTTAAACATTTTGCATCTCAGGTCTACGTGGTTTTCCTTTTAACAATATGATAACTAATAACAGAAACAAAGTCGTCTATAATTCTCATTTATTTAGGGTTACATACGCTCATTGCACTCACGACTAAGGAACCTAGACTGTAGAGCACCTCTCCTATCTAATTAATGCTTATTATATGGAAATTACTGTTTGACATACAGATTTTAACATTAGCTCACAGTCAGTTCAATTAAGAGTGTGGATTGTCAACAAGTATTTGGTATTGGTGCGTTGTTAATCTGAATTCTAACAGATATGACCTTTCATAAAAAGCTTTAGCTCACCTGAGATTGAGTTGCATGCAGCCTTCAAATTTTACTGTTGTACTAATAAATTTATATTCTGAGTTTTTATCTTCTTCCTATGCTTTTTTCATTTTCTGTTACTATAATAATAAAGTATTTTTTATTTTTCTGCTTTTCTATGACTATTTTCACAAGGTATTAAATTAGGTTGTCTCAGACTTCCTTAGTGATATGCCTACAGCAAGTACAGAACTGTTGTGAAGTGTATTTCGGTCTATCTGCTTTTTTAAGACTATTTTCAGAAGGTATTAAATTATGTTGTCTCAGACTTCCTTAGTGATATGCCTACTGCAATTACAGAACTGAACTGTGAAATGTATTTCGGTTTATTTGCTTTTCTAAGACTATTTTCACAAGGTATTAAATTAGGTTGTCTCAGACTTCCCTATTGATATGCCTACTGCAAGTACAAAACTGTTGTATTTATGTTTAGTCTAACATGCTCCAAATGTTGTTGGTGTTTTGATGAGAACTGCGATAAAGAGTTAGTAAAACATAAGTACGAATTGTTAAAAGAAAACAATGTCTGAAACAGCTTGAGGTGGTGTGTAGAAACCTTAAGTTGTCTACTAAATTGAAAAAACAGGGATTATAAAAACATATGAATTGAAAGTACAGGGATTATAAAAGCATATGAATGATATGTTAAAAATGTAGGTTTTTCTTTAACATGTGTCTAATCTAAGTGGGGTCTAGGAGGAGGGGATGTGCTTGAGCTCTATGAATTGTAAAAGTTATTTATGCTGAAATTTTTTATGTTCATAGATGTTTTGCTATATAGACTTGTTCAAGATACAACTCTAAAGCTCACTCATAGTGGTTCTGTTAAATGAGGATTCTGTCAAAATGAATAGAGGTGAAGAGTCATTGGATAACTCTGAATTAGCTGAGAGTGAATTGTGATTCACAATGTGTTTCAAACACATACAACCCCATATAACATATTTACTTTCTCTTTTTTCTAAGAATAAACTACTTCATTAGCTTCTGTTAATTTCATTTTGATGCTATCTACCCAATATTTTCACAATGACATTCTGGCTGTTAGCTCTCGCCTCAGTGAAAGAAAAGTAAGGATATACAAACTATATGTCTATATGTCGATTTTGCAATCTTTTACTTGTTATTTTAGACTGTAGTCTCTCTCTATATATCCTAGCGTTTTCAGGTTTAGGTGGGCTTTATTTTGAACAAATTAAATTTTATTTTAATGGTATGGGAAAAATATTTTAAGCATCCAGCTTATATTATGTTGTAAACAAAGCTCTATACTAAATCTTGACCCTTTATCAAATCACAATTGAACCCATCAAACCAGATAAGAAACCATTATATGTATGCGTAAACCCATTTTATTCCAGCAACCTCCTCGGAAAAATAACTGAATAGTATATTCTTTTGGGCTACTCGCCCGACGAACATAGCCTTCTACGTTCATAGAACATAGAATTTTGAAAACAAAAATTATGCAAATGAAAAGGTGATCGATTGCCATAGGCCAAAGGAAACCCAAATTAAAAGCAAGCTCCGGGTTGGGCCATGCAAAAGTTAAGCTAGGGCAGCTCACCTGTCGCTGCAGCTTTTGCTCCATTTCAAGTACATTAGGAACGCAACCGTAAACAGGATCCAGGAGCCTCGACTGAGCCTCAAAACATATGCTGCTGGCAGCCTCTTTGCGTCTGTTCTGCGGAATTTCCGACAACAGCTTCGCGAAATTAGCAGCACCGTAGACTCTATGCACGGCCACAAAATTGGCGTATCCCTCCTCGGAACTGAAACCCTCCTCGGCACTGAAATAGGGAGCATATTTGCATGTGCTACTACACCTCCTTTTCAAAAACGTGCAGGCTCCACAGGGGGAACCACCGATCACACCGTCCTCCCCAAGTCTTCCGTACTGTCTCCTGGCAGTAGTTCTCACGCCTCCAATCTCCACGGCCTTTCTTCTATTTCCGTTCATAGTTGCGCCCGCAGCCTCAGAGTGCTCCATGTAAAGATGCGAGGGGTATCAGCCTCCGACAAGAAAAAAAATGGAAACAAATCCTGTAAAGACACTTTGTTTGCAGCAAAAGAGGCTATATCTGAGGCACAAAAACTGACTGAGGTTATAATCAATTCCTCTTTATACTAATCTCCAGAACCTCATACAACTGATCTTTGTAGCATATGTAGGTGACGGTATATAAAAGCATAGGATGCCATAGGATCCCACGAGTCGATATATGTGTATGTATGTGTGTTTTAGTATTACCTCTAATTTGTTTATATCATTAAATGGATAGGTAGTTATATTTTATGACGTGGAAGGGCTTTCTTCCTATTATAGGAAGATGGACAAGTGTACTATTAAGAATGATTTTATGACCATCCTAAATTTGAAATAAACAATTATAAAATATATTAAAATATATAAGTGGTTTAAGGAAACTCATCTACCACCCGTTAACTGATTATTTTAGTTTTAGTGGATATTGTCTTAACCCATCAACCCATCTCTTCTCATAAATTATGTATATTTTTTAATTACATTTTTATTTTGTTATCTATTATTTACACTAATAAATTGCAATTACTTGCTACTAAGTCATTTAACCATCACATTTCTTCATACATTCACAATCTTTCATTGAAAAGTTGAAAACATCTTATAAAATTATTTAAACCATTAAATGTTATTGGTTTCTACATCATTAATTACTATCCACTTACACTGACCATTTCAATTTATACCACCATTTTTAACTCAAGTCCCATTCAAATTCTTTCATTAAAATGTTGAAAACATCTTATCAAAATATTTAAACCATTAAATGTTATTGGTTTCTACCTCATTAATTACTATCCACTTACATAACCATTTCAATTTATACCACCATTTTTAACTCAAGTCCCATTCAAATTCTTTCATTAAAATGTTGAAAACATCTTATCAAAATATTTAAACCATTAAATGTTATTGGTTTCTACCTCATTAATTACTATCCACTTACACTGACCATTTCAATTTATACCACCATTTTTAACTCAAGTCCCATTCAAATTCTTTCATTAAAATGTTGAAAACATCTTATCAAAATATTTAAACCATTAAATGTTATTGGTTTCTACCTCATTAATTACTATCCACTTACATCACCATTTCAATTTATACCACCATTTTTAACTCAAGTCCCATTCACATTCTTTCATTAAAAAGTTCAAAACATCTTATAAAAATATTTTAACCATTAAATGTTATTGATTTCTACCTCATTAATTACTATCCACTTACACTGACCATTTCAATTTATACCACCATTTTTAACTTAAGTTTCATTGGGTGTTAAATATAGTAGTAGTCTATCTATTCTATGTTTTGGATTTTTTTGGTGCCTTTTGGTGGAAAACTATTATTTTCTTTTGATAAAATCCAAATTCGGAAACGTTTAAATTGTGTTATCGAATATATAAATGAATAGAATACTAGTCGGTGATAGTTAAGACACGCCTAGAACCCCTAGGCGGAAAGGTTGTTGACCTGCGAATACTAAATCCGTACTAGTCATATAAATAATTTAAAATAATGTTATTATTTAAAATACATTAAAAAATAAAAGAGAGAAGGGGAG
Organism: Larix kaempferi; assembly: GCA_027924585.1. Taxonomy (NCBI): domain Eukaryota; kingdom Viridiplantae; phylum Streptophyta; class Pinopsida; order Pinales; family Pinaceae; genus Larix; species Larix kaempferi. Next base: position 8,009,655 of record BSBM01000494.1, read on the forward strand.
TTAGAAATTTAAAATAATATGGTAATTAAAATTAAAACATAAGAACTTATTAAAGTAAATGTAAAATTTACCAATCAATAATAAGATTAAGCTTGAATAATATAAAATACAAAAGATAAAAGGGGAAATCATGAAATTAAAAATATAAAATTAATTTTTGAAAACTTTTAAAAGTATTAAATTAAGGAAAGAAGGATGAAGAGGGGTGGAAAAGGCTTTAAAATGTAATGCTTGAAAATTAATAAATGGAGGGAAAATAGTTGAGAAATATTTTTTTAGAAAAATGAATTAGGAGAAAAGAATTAAGTTAAGGTATTAATAAATAAATTTAGGTAAAATTAGTATTTAAAAAGGGTTGGAATAAAGGAAAGAAAAAATAAATATTTGAAGATAAAAAGTAATAACAACTAGTTTAGGGAGGACTAGTTGATATCATTAATAAAAAGAAATAGAGAATGAGGAGAAAACAAATAAAGAAAGAAAGGAAGATTGGGGAAATATTAGAGCTACAAGTAGGGAAGAGTGTTAAAACATAAGAGTAATTAAAATAAAATAAATTTGTTAGAGGATCAATTTAATGACATGATGAGTGATTGAGGGTTTCCAAGGTTGTATTAGTTATAGCCATCCTCTCTATTGAAGTTATCACGATTCTTTTTTACTTATGGAGCTTCTTTAATAAGTAAAAGAGTACAAAGCCGTGCAAGCAAGAATTTTAGTTTGATTGAAGCAAATAAGGTGTTTGGAATTGAAGGAGTGTTCCATGATAACAGATTTGTTGAGACGATTGTGATTAGTATCTGTGATGTGTTCTTTAAAGTGAGTATGGAATTCCCAGATATTCAAGGACAAAGCAAAAGATGTAGGAAAGACTTGGGATGCGACGCAGAATAAGGTTCTGGAGACTCTTAAGCTTCAACATTGGGAGAACTCGGACTGGGATACCATCGAGCCTGAGTCCAGAGTTCTGCGGGAATGGGGCATAATGGGGCCTCTCCCCTACTGTGGAAAATCTATTCGCTCTTCCCAGGCGTTGGTAAGCCCGACCACCTGGTCCCCTCCCTCGAAAGGTTTCTACAAATTGAACTTCGATGGTGCCTCTAAGGGTAACCCTGGTCCTGTGGGTTATGGCCGTGTCTTCCGTGGCCCTGATGGCACTCTGATGGGTTTCATGGCGGACTTCTTGGGAATTGAATCAAATAATGATGCAGAGTTGGAAGGGTTGCCCCAGGGTCTTAGAATGGCCTACCGGAACCACTGGACCCCTCTAATTGTCGAGGGAGACTCCAAGATTATCCTCCAAATGGCCATTAAAATCCATCACGGCAAATCAAGCTCCTTGGAGGCCTCGTCCTGGCGCCTTGAGAGCAAGTTGGATGACTTGTTTATGGTTCTATCGCAGGGTATGGCGCTTACCTTTTCTCATGTCAAGCGCATTGGTAATAAATTCGCAGATGTGCTGGCAAACTTTGGAACTAGTGTTCACATGTTGATCAGTGCTAACTCATGGGAGGCTCTACTGGACTCAGCTATGCGGGACAGCTGCAAGGCTACCCAGGATGCTGACATGATGACCTTTTGTGCTGTTCATACGAGGTGACATCAGGCAGAAGGATTTTGGGACGTGTAGCCATCATTCCCATATATGGATCGTCCTGATCTTTAAAAACTGGAAGTGGAAGTTTGTTTTCATCCTGCTAAATGGTTTGAGAGGTGTCCTCTCCAAAGCAAGCGTCATTATCTATACTCCCTCCATTTAATTGATTGTACCTAGCTAATCATGAAGGAAGATGGTAAAACTGTTTATATGAAGGAGCAGGGCAGTGTAAGGGCTTGTCATTACCTTCCCTCTGCATTCATGTAAGAGTTGTGTCTTTACATAGTTATGGAACCATTCTCTGTTAAGAAGATTGAGGACCAAGGGGCCTCCAATTTATGCGCGGACGTTGGGGAGGATTTCGGCCGTAATAAGAAATGACAACGGGGGGATTATTCTAGAGAGCCGGGTGGTGGCGTTTCCTGAGCCTATTTGAATGCTCATCATGAAGCCAATGCTTTCTCTATCTTTGTCCCTGAGGACATTCAGAGGAATATCCGGGAGTATGAATTTCAATGGTGGATGAGGCTGAGCAAGGAGACTCTAATGGGGGAACGTAAACAATTGGACAATTGGATTATGGACCCTGGTAACACTGTTGGCCAGCTTAGCTTGTATGAGCGGATGGTGGCCCTTTACTGGATGATGAAAAACCTTGTGGGTTTTGCCATACGCGATCATCAAGATCTGAAAGAGGACTCGGTTCCGCATATTCTGACATAGCGGCTTCTGGAGGAGTCTCGCATGATGAATTGGAAGATGGACTTCCTTCTGCATGCTGTGGAGCTCCGATCTCCCTTGTGTCCCCCGTCTTCTTCTGGTTCAGACCATCCGGGGAATTCTTCAGAGGCTCCTTTCATCATTCGTTGATGCTTGGTTTGGTGTTTGTTTTTTGTTTTCTGGTTGATAAGTCGAGTCGGGTGTCTAGATGGTTTTTGGTTATCTCATGTTTAGATGTTTTCAATGCTGTTCCATGTTCGGGCATTCGAGCCTATGTAAGGATTTTTCTGGGAATATATATCTCTTGGGTTCGTTGTGGGTATACTGTAGCTAAGACTCCATGGTTAAGTCTGGTCAGGGGCAAAGATGAGTCTCATGAGACCTTGAGGTTTTCAGCTCAATGATTTTGTAAGTTTGGTCCCGCATGGAAGTTTTTGGAAACACAATCCTATGTTCTGGGAAGCTTGTCCCTGTTGTAATCTCCTTTTGATATAAAATAAAAATTCTTACTTACAAAAAAAAAAAAAGTGAGTATGGATGGATCTAGCCGTTTTCCTAATGTAGGTTTTTCCACATGAGCAATGAATTTGTTAGATTCCCTAGGATAGAAAGGGGTTGGGTTTATATTTCATAGTCCTAAATATTTGTGTAAGGGTCTTATGGGGTTTAAATATAGTTTTGATGTTATTTTAGATTAAAATTTCAGAGATGCGATCAATGATGCCATGGATATAAAGAAGTGAGATGATTGATTGGGGAGTTGGAGAGGGATTGGGGAATTTTAGTTTTCTATGCAGTACCTTTTGAAAAGTTTTGTTGATGAGTTGTTATGGGTAAGCATTGGTTAGAAGGGATTTGGTAAGGTGGGAGCTGTGAGAAAATAAATTTCCCTTGCTACTCTTGTCTACAATGTATAAATCTCTTCATCTGGAATTTCAAGAAAAATTAAATTAACTTAGCTGACCCCTACTATGCTTTCTTGTGGTTCCTATGTACGAAACTCAATGGCTCTCGTTGCAAGCTTCACATTTATTTTTGTTTTTTGATGTAACTAATGGTTGAGGAACCTTGTCCCTTGGTTCCGAATTCCCTATGTTCTCTTCTCTATATCCTTTGGCTGTAAATTTTGTTGCTTTCAATGCCTATCACTATGTAGTTAACTTATCCTGCATGCTTGTTTTGATTTCCTCTTGATTCTATGCTACGTATTCCAATGCATCTCCTACTGTTATTCTTACTTGTTCCCCTATCTTGTCTAGATCATCTTTTGTCATTGAATGGGAAACTGGTTCCTTTATATCCTTCCTCTTCTTTCTCTGTGTCGAAACGCCTTCCTCTATCTGCTCCTTCAACTTTTCTCCTACCTCTGGTAGCATCTCTTGTGGACTATTTCGTTCAGCATCCTCTTGCTCAAGTTCACTATCTTTCTAGTCATCTTCTCCGCTATATTAGAATTCATTCAATTCTTCTTCTAGATCCTCATTTCGTGCTTCATCTTGATTTCTTTCTTCTTATTCTATCGGTGGGATTCTCTACTCATCCTTCCAATCATTTACAATGACATCGACATATTCCTATGCCATCCTGAATTATGTTGGAAACCATCACCTTTCCGGATCCCTCCTTGCCTAAATTTACATGGGATGCATTCAATCTCTTACATGCACAATTCATTTGTATGTCTTCACCACTTGTGGGATGATGCACGGTATTGTATTGATGACAATATAAATAGCATCACTCTATACAAAGAATATGATGTTGTTATCAATATTCCTTATCTTATTCTTCGTAAACCATAAATTAGCATACTTGACTGCCAAACATGGTTTACGCGCAACATCCAAAAAATGTGAATCCTTTGGCTCTCTCCATATTACTAGGGAAATAAGTATCAGTAGCCATGCATAATGGAATGGTTTCCCATTATAATGTGCTTCTATGCGGTCCTCTAGAAATTCATTTACTAAAAATGTTTCCCAATTCAATTGTATACCTTCTACGCACTTCTCTACCATTGCCATGATTCTTGCTGCTACTTGATCGTTATAAATCCTCCTAAATAGATTGAATGCTAATGCTTATGTTGCAAACCTCGCTGAGTCATCCTTAATACTTGGAACATCCAATCCTCACGGGCCCCTATGCATACCATACTTTTAATTCATCTTTTCAACTAGATCTTTCTCATGCTTCTTGTTCTTAAACTATAGTGTGGGATCCTCCCCTATTGTAACTAACCCCATTATTTCTGCAATCAACTTACTATCAATGGACATTTTCGTGTCCAACCATAGAAAACACCCATGCACACATCTCAGCAATATCTATACATATTTATTTACATCTATCATTGTATCAAAGTGTGGGATTTCTAGTAGATTCAATATGCTTGTGTGCAATCCAATCACCCATTGTCGTGACTCCAGTGTAATTAATGGTGAGTCAAGGCTAGTTTTCCAGTCCATATAGTTATCATTTACCAACTTCAAGAACTGATCGGTAATGGTAATAATATGATATGCATACCTTAATTTATTTATGGATCCCAATGGAGTTCCCCACATTGCCATGCCCTCAGAATCTCTGGTGTGTCTATGGTATATACCGGTTGCTTATGAAAATTAACTGGTTTTGTTTACATCTTCCTCGGATGCATGTAATCCCTTTGATAGTTTGTCGAGGAAGACTCCAAGATTATCCTCCAAATGGCCATTAAAATCCATCGTGACAAATGAAGCTCCTTGGTGGCCTTGTCCTAGCGCCTTGAGAGCAAGTTGGACGACTTGTCTATGGTTCTATCACAGGATATGGTGCTTACCTTTTCTCACGTCAAGCACAACGGTAACAAATTGGTAGATGTGCTGGCAAACTTTGGAACTGGTGTTCACATGTCGATCAGTGCTAACTCGTGGGAGCCTCTGTTGTACTCAGCTGTGCGGGACAGCTGCAAGGCTACCCAGGACGCTGACATGAGGACCTTTTTTGCTGTTCATGTGAGGTAACATCAGGCAGAAGGATTTTGGGATGTGTAGCCATCATTCCCATATATGGATCGTCCCGATCTTTAAAAACAGGAGGTGGAAGTGTGTTTTCATCCTGCTAAATGGTTTGAGAGGTGTCCTCTCCAAAGCAACCGTCATTATCTGTACTCCCTTAATTTAATTGATTGTACCTAGCTAATGATGAAGGAAGATGGTAAACGTGTTTATATGAAGGAGCAGTGCAGTGCAAGGGCTCGTCATTGCCTTCCCTCTGCATGCATGCAAGAGCTATGTGTTTACTTAGTTATGGAACCAGTCTCTGTTAAGAAGATTGAAGATCAAGGGGCCTCCAATTTATGCTTGGACGTTGGGGAGGATTTTAGCCGTAATAAGAAAAGACAGTGGGGGGATTCTTCTGGAGAGCCAGGTGGTGGTGTTTCCCGAGCATGTTTGAATGCTCGTCATGAAGCCAATGCTTTCTCTATCTTTGTCCCCGAGGACATTCAGAAGGATATCCGAAAGTATGAATTTCAATGGTGGATGAGGCTGAGAAAGGAGATTCTCCTGGGGGAAAGTAAACAATTGGACAATTGGATTATGGAGCTTGGTAACAATGTTGGCCGGCTTAGCTTATATTAGCGGATGGTGGCCCTTTACTGGATGATGAAAAACCTTGTGGGTTTTTCCATACGCGATCGTCAAGATCTGAAAGAGGACTCGATTCCACATCTTCTGATGCAGCAACTTCTGGAGGAGTCTCGCACAATGAATTGGAAGATGGAATTCCTTCTGCATGCTATGGAGCTCCGACCACCCCGATGTCCCCTGTCTTTTTCTGGTTCAGACCATCCAGGGAATTCTCCTGAGGTTCCTTTCATCATTCGTTGATGCTTGGTTTGGTGTCTGTTTTTTGTTTTCTGGTTGATAGGTCGAGTCAGGTGTCTAGATGGTTTTTGGTTATCTCATGTTTATATGTTTTCAACGCTTTTCTATGTTCGGGCCTGCGAGCCTATGTAAGGATTTTTCTGGGAATAGATATCTCTTGGGTTCGTTGTGGGTATACTGTAACTAAGACTCCATGGTTAAGTCTGGTCAGGGGCAAAGATGAGTCTCACGAGACCTTGAGGTTTTGGGCTCAATGATTTTGTAAGTTTGGTCCTGCATGGAAGTTTTTGGAAACACAAGCCTGTGTTCTGAGCAGCTTGCCCCTGTTGTAATCTCCTTTTGATATAATAAAACAATTCTTACTTACAAAAAAAAAAAAAAAGTGAGTATGGATGGATCTAGCCATTTTCTCAATGTAGGTTTTTCCACATGAGCAATGAATCTATTAGATTCCCTAGGATAGAAAGGGGTTGGGTTTATCTTTCATAGTCCTAAATAGTTGTGTAACGGTATTATGGGGATTAAATATAGTTTTGATGTTATTTTAATTTTAGAGATGCGATCAATGATGCCATGGATATAAAGAAGTGAGATGATTGATTGGGGAGTTGGAGAGGGATTGGGGAATTTTAGTTTTCTATGCACTACCTTTTGAAAAGTTTTATTGATGAGTTGTTATGGGTAAGCATTGGTTAGGAGGGATTTGGTAAGGTGGGAGCTGTGAGAAAATAAATTTCCCTTGCTCCTCTTGTCTACAATGTATAAATCTCTTCATATGGAATTTCAAGAAAAATTAAATTAAATTAGCTGACCCCTACTACGCTTTCTTGTAGTTCCCATGTACGAAACTCAATGGCTCTTGTTGCAAGCTTCACATTTATGTTTTTTTTTTTATGTAACTAATGGTTGAGGAACCATGTCCCTTGGTTTCGAATTCGCTATGTTCTCTTCTCTGTATCCTTTGGCTGTAAATTTTGTTGCTTTCAATGCCTATCACAATGTAGTTAACTTATCCTGCATGGTTGTTTTGATTTCCTCTTGATTCTATGCTATGTCTTCCAATGCATCTCCTACTTTTATTTTTACTTGTTCTCCTATCTTGTCTAGATCATCTTTTGTCATTGAATGGGAAACTGGTTCCTTTATATCCTTCCTCTTCTTTCTCTATGTGGAAGGGCCTTCCTCTAACTACTCCTTCCACTTTGCTCCTACCTCTGGTAGCATCTCTTGTGGAATGTTTCGTCTGCCATCCTCTTGCTCAAGTTCACTATCTTGCCAGTCATCTTGTCCACTATATTAGAATTCATTCGATTCTTCTTCTAGATCCTCATTTCGTGCTTCATCTTGATTTATTTGTTCTTATTCTATTAGTGGGATTCTCTACTCATCCTCCTAATCATTTACAATGACGTTGACATATTCCTATGCCATCCTGAATTATGTTGGAAACCATCACCTTTCTGGATCCCTCCTTGCCTAAATTTACATGTGATGCATTCAATCTCTTACACGCACAATTCATTTGTATGTCTTCATCACTTGTGGGATGATGCACGGTATTGTATTGATGACAATATAAATAGCATCACTGTATACAAAGAATATAATGTTGTTATCAATCTTCCTTATCTTATTCTTCGTAAACCATAAATTAGCATACTTGATTGCCAAACATGGTTTACGCGCAACATCCAAAAAATGTGAATCCTTTGGCTCTCTCCATGTGACTAGGGAAATAAGTATCAGTAACCATGCATAATGGAATGGTTTCCCATTATCACGTGCTTCTATGCGGTCCTCTAGAAATTCATTTACTAAAAATGTTTCCCAATTCAATTGTATACCTTCTACGCACTTCTCTACCATTGCCATGATTCTTGCTGCTACTTGATCCTTATAAATCTTCCTAAATAGATTGAATACTAACGCTTATGTTGCAAAAATCTCTGAGTCATCCTTAATACTTGGAACATCCAATCCTTGCGGGCCCCTATGCGTACCATACTTGTGCTTCATCTTTTCAACTAGATCTTTCTCATGCTTCTTGTTTTTAAACTATAGTGCGGGATCCTCCCCTATTTTAGCTAACCCCATTATTTTTGCAATCAACTTACTATCAATGGACATTTTCGTGTCCAACCATCGAAAAAACCCATGCACACATCTTAGCAATATCTATACATATTTATTTACATATATCATTCTATCAAAGTGTGGGATTTCTAATAGATTCAATATGCTTATGTGCAATCCAATCGCCCATTGTTGTGACTCCAGTGTAATTAACGGTGAGTCAAGGCTAGTTTTCCGATCCATATAGTTATCATTTACCAAATTCAAGAACTAATCAGTAATGGTAATGTTATGATATGCATATCTTAATTTATTTATGGATCCCAATGGAGTTCCCCACATTGCCATGCCCTCGGAATCTCTGGTGTGTCTATGGTATATATTGGTTGCTTTTGAAAATTAACTGGTTTTGTTTACATCTTCCTCGGATGCATGTAATCCCTTTGACAGTTTGTCGTGGGAGACTCTAAGATTATCCTCGAAATGGCCATTAAAATCCATCGTGGCAAATCAAGCTCCTTGGTGGCCTCATCCAGGCGCCTTGAGAGCAAGTTGGATGACTTTTCTATGGTTCTATCATAGGGTATGGCGCTTACCTTTTCTCATGTCAAGTGCAGCGGTAATATTTTGGCAGATGTACTGGAAAACATTGGAATTGGTGTTCACATGTCGATCAGTGCTAACTCGTGGGAGGCTCTGCCAGACTCAGTTGTGCGGGACAGCTGCAAGGCTACCAAGGACGCTGACATGGAAACCTTTTGTGCTGTTCATGCGAGGTGACATCAGGAAGAAGGATTTTGGGACGTGTAGCAATCATTCCCATATATGGATCGTCCTGATCTTTAAAAAATGGAGGTGGAAGTGTGTTTTCATCCTACTCAATGGTTTGAGAGGTGTCCTCTCCAAAGCGAGCATCATTATCTGTACTCCCTCCATTTAATTGATTGTACCTAGCTAATCATGAAGGAAGATGGTAAACAATTTTATATGAAGGAGCAGGGTAGTGCAAGGGCTCGTCAGTTCCTTCCCTCTGCATGCATGCAAGAGCTGTGTGTTTACTTAGTTATGGAACTAGTCTCTGTTAAGAAGATTGAGGATCAAGGGGCCTCCAATTTATGCACAGACGTTGGGGAGGACTTCGGCCATAATAAGAAACGACATCGGGTGGATTCTTCTGGAGAGTCGGGTGGTGGCATTTCCCGATCCTATTTGAATGCTTGTCGTGAAGCGAATGCTTTCTCTATCTTTGTCCCTGAGGACATTTAGAGGGATATCTGGGAGTATGAATTTCAATGGTGGATGAGACTGAGCAAGGAGACTCTCCTGGGGGAATGTAAACAATTGGACAGTTGGATTACGGACCCTGGTAACACTGTTGGCCGGCTTAGCTTGTATGAGTAGATGGTGGCCCTCTACTGGATGATGAAAAACCTTGTGTGTTTTTCCATACCCGATCGTCAAGATCTGAAAGAGGACTCGGTTCTGCATCTTCTGACACAGCGGCTTCTAGAGGAGTCTCACACGATGAATTGGAAGATGGAATTCCTTCTGCATGCTATGGAGCTCTGACCTTCCCCGTGTCCCTCATCTTCTTCTAGTTCAGACCATCCGGGGAATTCTCTTAATGCTCCTTTCATCATTCATTGATGTTTGGTTTGTTGTCTGTTTTTTTTTCTCTAGTTGATAGGACGAGTCGGGTGTCTGATGGTTTTTGGTTATCTCATGTTTATATGTTTTAAACGCTTTTCTATGTTCGGGCCTGCGACCCTATGTAAGGATTTTTCTGGGAATAGATATCTCTTGGGTTCGTTGTGGGTATACTGTAGCTAAGACTCCATGGTTAAGTCTGGTTAGGGGCAAAGATGAGTCTCACTAGACCTTGAGGTTTTGGGATCAATGATTTTGTAAGTTTGGTCCCGCATGGAAGTTTTTGGAAACACAAGCCTATGTGCTGGGCAGCTTGTCCCTGTTGTAATCTCCTTTTGATATAATATATAAATTCTTACTTACAAAAAAGAAAAAAAGTGAGTATGGATATATCTAACCGTTTTCCCAACGTAGGTTTTTCCACATGAGCAATGAATTTGTTAGATTCCCTACGATAGAAATGGGTTGGGTTTATCTTTCATAGTCCTAAATAGTTGCATAAGCATCTTATGGGGTTTAAATATAGTTTTGATGTTATTTTTAATTAAAATTTTAGAGATTCGATCAATGATGCCATGGATATAAAGAAGTGAGATGATTGATTGGGGAGTTGGAGAGGGATTGGGGTATTTTAGTTTTCTATGCAGTACCTTATGAAAAGTTTTGTTGATGAGTTGTTATGGGTAAGCATTGGTTAGGAGGGATTTGGAAAGGTGGGAGCTGTGAGAAAATAAATTTCCCTTGCTCCTCTTGTCTATAGTGTATAAATCTCTTCATCTGGAATTTCAAGAAAAATTAAATTAACTTAGCTGACCCCTACTACGCTTTCTTGTAGTTCCTATGTATGAAACTCAATGGCTCTCATTGCAAGCTTCATATTTTTTTTTTGTTTTTTGATGTAACTAATGGTTGAGGAACCATGTCCCTTGGTTGCGAATTCCCTATGTTCTCTTCTTGGTATCCTTTGGCTGTAAATTTTGTTGCTTTCAATGGCTATCACAATGTAGTTAACTTATCCCACATGCTTGTTTTGATTTCCTCTTGATTCTATGCTACGTCTTCCAATGCGTCTCCTACTACTATTCTTACTTGTTCTCCTATCCTGTCTAGGTCATCTTTTGTCATTGAATGGGAAACCGGTTCCTTTATATCCTTCCTCTTCTTTCTCTGTGTGGAAGGGCCTTCCTCTATCTGCTCCTTCCACTTTTCTCCTACCTCTGGTAGCATCTCTTGTGGACTGTTTCATTCGCCATCCTCTTGCTCAAGTTCACTATCTTGCCAGTCATCTTCTCTGCTATATTAGAATTCATTCGATTCTTCTTCTAGATCCTCATTTCGTGCTTCATCTTGATTTCTTTGTTCTTATTCTATTAGTGGGATTCTCTACTCATCCTCCCAATCATTTACAATGACATTGACATATTCCTATGCCATCCTGAATTATGTTGGAAACCATCAACTTTCTGGATCTCTCCTTGCCCAAATTTACATGTGATGCATTCAATCTCTTACACGCACAATTCATTTATATGTCTTCACCACTTGTGGGATGATGCACGGTATTGTATTGATGACAATACAAATAGCATCACTGTATACAAAGAATATGATGTTGTTATCAATCTTCATTATCTTATTCTTCGTAAACCATAAATTAGCATACTTGACTGCCAGACATGGTTTACGCGCAACATCCAAAAAATGTTAATCCTTTGGCTCTCTCCATGTGACTAGGGAAATCAATATCAGTAACCATGCATAATGGAATGGTTTCCCATTATGATGTTCTTCTATGCTGTCCTCTAGAAAAACATTTACTAAAAATGTTTCCCAATTCAAGTATATTCCTTCTACGCACTTCTCTACCATTGCCATGATTCTTGTTGCTACTTGATCCTTAGAAATCTTCCTAAATAGATTGAATTCTAACACTTATGTTGCAAACCTCGCTGAGTCATCCTTAATACGTGGAACATCCAATCCTCGTGGGCCCCTATGCATACCATACTTCTGCTTCATCTCTTCAGCTAGATCTTTCTCATGCTTTTTGTTTTTAAACTATAGTGCAGGATCCTCCCCTATTGAAACTAACCCCATTATTTCTGCAATCAACTTACTATCAATGGACATTTTCATGTCCAACCATAGAAAACACCCATGCACACATCTCAGCAATATCTATACATATTTATTTACATCTATCATTCTATCAAAGTGTGGTAATTCTAGTAAATTCAATATGCTTTTGTGCAATCCAATCGCCCATTGTTCTGACTCCAGTGTAATTAACGGTGAGTCAATGCTAGTTTTCCAGTCCATATAGTTATCATTTACCAAATTCAAGAATTGATCGGTAATGGTAATGTTATGATATGCATACCTTAATTTCTTTATGGATCCCAATGGAGCTCCCCACATTGCCATGCCCTTAGAATCTATGGTATGTCTATGGTATATATCGGTTGCTTATGAAAATTAACTGGTTTTGTTTACATATTCCTCGGATGCATGTAATCCCTTTGATAGTTTGTCGAGGTGGCAGTTGATGCTCCTTTAACTTCTCTCAAATTTGGTGTTGATGCTTATGGTATTGATCCCAACTCTCTTGTTGCTGGTGCTTCATCCTCTATTACCATAGGCACATTCTTTGGTCACGGATTTGTTTGCACTGGTGTTGGTACTAGTACTTTTGGTTCCATTTTCCTGCGCTTCAATGGATGCACTCGACTTGGATCAGCTCTACTTAATCCAATTCTAATTGCTTCATTTCTAATTGTTCTAAACTTGTATCGGGAACTCGTCATTCTAGTTGTTCTTTTATACCCTACTCTCAACTTTCTTATCGACATTCATTCTCACTCCTGCATTCAATTTTACCTTAGATTCATGCATCATTAGCTAGATCGATTCTTCAATCTGCTCTAGATTCACTACCCTTTCTAATTCTCGCCGATGATATCCTCCATTTATTACGCCATGTCCCATCACTTAAGCCATTACTACTTTCTTTAATGTTCACACTACAAAATGTGTTTCCTTTTTCTTTGACTTCCTTCCTCCACTATCCATCTTTCCTATGTGCATCCTCTTTGCATGGTCCCTTACTCTTTTTGTTGTGATGTGTTACATACTACCTATAACACCTCTCCCTACAACATATGTATATTTCATTATATATATATATATATATGTGTGTGTGTGTGTGTGTGTGTGTGTGTTTGTGTATTTAATTATATATATATATATATATATATATATATATATATCAGTCCTTCCCTAATCATCACCTGGAAGGACGGTTGTCCCTATATATTTTCAATTGAATCCCATTAACAAATCCTTCTTGTAGTTCCCCATTCAGTTTCTCAAGCTGAAGAGCCCATGCTTCTATGATAGATTTTATAACATAAGGATCTAACCAATGCGTTTTGAACTTACTTGGATTTTTCATGAAATTACTATCATACATTAGAACCATGTCTCCTATCTTGAATTACTTCTACTTAATATTTTTGTCATGCCAAGATTTCTTGCATGCTTTATGGACCTGTTGATGAAAACCTATGAAAAATCGATCTTCCTTTAGCTCCATCGATTTCGACAATCTCTTTTCCACTTCACCTCCATCTATTAACTCGTCCAATGTAGCAATGCACAAACTTGAGACAATAAACTCCATAGGCATGACTGCTTCCTACCCATACACCAACTTGCTTGGTGATGATGTCGTATCAATTTCTTAGATGTTTTCCTATAAGCCCATAATATTGTATGGATCCAGAAGTCTCAGTGATATCTATTGACATTGCAAATATTTGTTAGAGCATTCTCTAAGATCTTATTGAATGCTTCCACCATGCCATTTTCTTATGGATGATAAGGGGTGCTCTTTTGGTGGTTGATATGAAATTATTTGGTTAGTGCTACAATTGTCTTATTTAAAAAATGGGTCCCCTTATTGCTCATCAATATCATTGGACACCTAAACTGGGTTACTAGATTTTCAAACAGAAAGCGCGTAGTTGTCTCTGTGCTACAATCCTTCATTGGCTCTACTTCAACCCACCTAGTCAATTAATCTACCGAGGTGATGATGTATAGATCTTGCTCCTCACCGCTCATAGGTGGATTAATAGGCCCAACAAATTCCACCACCCACTTATCAAACGGTTGTAATTTCACTTCAGTTATCAATGGAATCTCATCCCTGCTTGATGGTTTCCCCACTCACTGGAATATTTCACATGATTGACAGTATTCCTTGGTATCCTTGTGCAAAGTAGGCCACCATAGTCTTGTGTGCAAAATATTTTGCGTAGTTTCTTTCCCCGCATAATGGTATTCTTCCACTCCTTCATGTTCTTCTTTCAAAATCATCTGCCTTTTGTGTTACAGGACACATCACCGCATCATCCCATTTGTGCCCATCTTGTACAAATTTCCTGCAATCAACTGATAATATTCCTCATTTACCACCAATTGATTTTTCTATCTGACATTGTATCCTTCTAGAGCCACTCCTATTGTTAATAATTGTGCAATATCTACAAAATATTCATCCACCATATGAAATGCAAACAAGTGTGCATCTAGTATACTATCATCTAGGTTCCCTATATCCTCTCCCATCTCTGTGCGTGACAATTGGTTTAGTCCCAAGTTTAGCTTTTCGGGCTTCACTACTACTTCAAAATCATATTCTTGGAACATAAGTAGCCATCTACATATCTTCCCCGCCAACACTAGATTGTTGAACAGGTATCTCAATGAAGAATGGTTAGTGTACATCTTAAATCATGATCCCAATAAGTAATTTTTGAACTTTTGTAGTGCATACACCATTGCCAATGCTTCGCACTTTGTAGTGGTGTATTTCTTTTCTACAGTTGGTAGTTTCCTTCTTACAAATGAGATGGGGTGATCCAAGTCTCCTCCCCTTTGTTGCTGCAACATTGTACCTAATTTTTTTTATGATGCATCCACATGTACATGAAACTCATTTTTCCATTCCATAAATACCAAGATTGGAGCAGTCACCAATTTATGCTTCAACGTATCAAAAGTCTGTGGACATTCCTCATTCCATTGCAACTTGGCCTCTTCCTTCAATAGATTCTCGAGTGGGGCTATGATCTCTACATATCCTTTAATAAACTTTCTATTATACCCTGTATGCTTGAGCAAAATGTGCAGTTGTCGCGCTGTCATAGGTGGTGGTAAGTACACAATCACTGCAATATTTGTTGGATCCACCAATAGTCCTTGCATCCAAACTACATGGCCCAGGAAGATACCAAATGGTGAACATAAACTACACTTCTTTAGGTTTAGAGAGATCTGGAACTGTCTGCACCAATCCAACATCAACCATAGGACCTCAATGTGATCCTTCAACAGACTAACCATTTCCCAACCATTGAGGTATACTTCTAAATTTTTTTGGATAAATTATTTAAAAGCTGTGACAACCACATTGGATAATATTGTGGGTGCACTCTTTAGCCCAAATGGCATAGCTGTATACTAGTAATAGCCCCATTCTGTTGCAAAATTCATCTTAAGCCTATCCTCTACAATTTTTATCTAATGGTACTCGAAAAATCCATTGGTAAAAGAATAAGCTTCATGTCCACCCACATTCAACACTACTTCATCTATAAATGGTGTAGGAAAAGGATCATGTAGACATGTTTCATTTAGCTTGCATAGATCCACACAGATTCTTATCTTGCCTGTCTTCTTAGCTTAGAATACCACTGGATTAATCCACTCTGATTCTTCAACCGGTTCAATGATTCCTATATATATAATTCTTTCTATCTTAGTTTTTACCTCCTCCTTATATCTTGTGTTCAATCGATATGGTCACTGTCTCACTGGGTTAGCATATGGTCTTAGGGGGATTTTCATCTCTCCTAGTTCTCTTGCAATTCCCTTCATTTTTGAAAACTTTGTAGGAAAAACATCTTGGTATTCACGCAATAATTCAACAATATTCTCAATTGTTTCCTCATTCCAATAGACCCCTATATTGGAAAAATTTGGATTCTCATCAGTGACAATGTTCACTTTGTGGATCTTCAATGGTTGCTTGTAACTACTGGATCACAACTTAGGTCATTCTATTATGCGCTCTCCCTCGGTCTCTGGTATTTTTTTGTTTCTTGGATTACACACATCCTATCATTCTTCTTGACATTGTAACATTCCAAGACTTCATGCAATGCAGGCAGGTGTAGGTGCATGGTACATAGGGGTCTTGGCCCCATTATTTCTTCTGGTGCAAAAATATTTGTTTTAATAGCCTGTAAGGTTATATCTAATACTTGGAATTCATCTTCAAAAATTAAGGTTACCTTAAAATTTCTAATCATCTCATCCCAAACTATTGTACCTCTACACATCTCTAGCTTGGTCTACCAATTTCTTGGAACTATGTCTAATGTGTGCACAAACTGGTTTGTTCATTCTTCCTTCTGCATTCTATCCCACATTGTAATATAGTGTACAACATGATCCGATGGATAATTCACCACTCTGTATTTTGTCATGGTATAGTTAGAACCAAATATGACCTGCAACATCCTCTTACACGACTCCAAATTACACATTATTTCATTATGAATAACTCACCAGTGGGCGGGTGTCGCTTTCAGTGCGAGATCTAATTCTAGTAACCTTTGCAGTTCTGATATATGCACTTAAAATTTTGTTATGAACAATGTTGCATATGTTAAGCCATCATATTTTGGAGGATCAGATACAATTTTCACAATCCATTGTAATGAAGTTGTAACTCAGACACTTTATCATATGAACTTCGTGTATTCGTTGTTTCCAATGCTCAAATGCTTTGTCGAAGTGTGATGTGTAAGACATAATACTACGCAAACTTATCACACCATCTAGATTATCATTCACATAGTCCTCCATTCTGTTGGTCATATTGTACAAGTTTTCTAGCTCTCCATTCCTTACTAGCTCTATGTACCTTTTCCCTTATGATGGGGACAATAATGCAGTGAACATCAAACTATCCCCTTCGAATGTCATTTGTCTTTTCTTGAAATCAATGATGGACTTATTCGCAAAATCCCATCCAATTCCCAATAAGGTGTGATATGTTTTACTATCATCTACAATTTCTCTGAATTCAAAATCAGTGGTGTTGCACACCCCATGAACATCCATAGGTACCCATGCCATCTTTCTAATTGGGATAATTTTATGTTGGTTATCTAATCTGAACTAAATATTTGAGCATACCAGCTTCAACCTTCCCATCATTTCCCACATCCACTTTGGTAGGACATTTACATCTGAGCCCAAATCTAATATTATATAATCCATGTCATACTCCCTATCTGTGCACTCACGAAAAATTCCCTATTAGTCTTTCTATCACGGTCAATCATCTAACGTAATATACCCAAATCATATTCATCTTTTATTAACTCTAACGACTTCTTTAAAAAAAAATTTAAAGTACTCACCTTCTCATATGGTCCTTATAGCAGTGAAGGATCATATAATGGTGGCATGTCATACATTTGTTGCGATGACGAAACTACAAAATATGGCCTTAATAGTTCTTGTCCTACTTGTTTATATGTGTCTTTACATTGGAGCTTTCCTTACAACTTTCCTTACCGATTGACTGGTGCATAATTCCTATTCTAGCACATTAGCTCCCATCTTGGCCCCTCCTCACATGACTGTTTCCACTCATGGTTGGTCATCACGCTATTATGCCATGATCATTTGCACATTTTGGCTCTAATTCATATTTAGAATTCGATTATGGCTCGGGTTTAGAATTTGATTCAGGTTCTAGTTAATTTTCTGATTCTTATTTGGATTTGGATTCCATATCTGATTTTGGATATGATTCCTCCTTTGCTTCCATTTTGTGACCAATAGTGGGAAATCTTCTGTTGCATTATCAAATTGTCTATAGTATGTACATGTCGTACATGGATTCTGGAATTCTCGTGCAAAATGTCCTTGTTGACCACAATTATAATAGATGATTGGTCCTCTGCCTCTTCCAAATCATCCCTGGTCACAACCTCTAAATCCTTTGCGATCCCCTTGATTGAAATCCCTCAGAGCATTATTCTACTGTATCACTCCCTCTGGTGCAACTTCTCCTTGCAACTTGTACGCATCCTTATATGCATCTAATGTGCATTATCTCATAATTTATAATGCATAGTAGTCCTTCTCATCATGCCATACATATTTACAAAAGTTGCAAAATATGATTCTTGGGTACTTACATATTTTTGCAACATGCGACAAACCTAGGGAGAGTGGAACCCCCAACAAATATCACACCACATACCTACCCCTATATTCAAGGATTTGGATGTCTCATTTCACAATATTATTTGTATGTTAGACATCCATTCTTATGGTGACCCTCAGTCTTGTAGTTGTTACACCATACCTCTTCATGCTTCTCTTTCCCTTTTTCTATTTCCTGCAATTGGATTGTCAGTGTAGCCAACTTTTTCTATACCTAATCCATCCCCATGTTTCTCTTTCATACAAGGGTTGGTTACAAATTCATAGCTAATTCCAATGCATCTATCTATGCTGTAATATTTTGTTGCATCAGTGGTCCATGTATATGTGGAAACAACCCCACAATAAACCATTCCTTATGTTGTTCTTCTGGAATTTGAAATATCACCTTATCCATTAATGCCTTGAATATTTGGTCAAATTCCCAAAGTGTGTCCGTTGAAAGCTATCTAATTTTTAGTACCTCTGTGATATACTGTGACTCGAACTTTGGATTCTTAAATTAATTTATCAATGCATCATTGACGCCTCCAAAAGTTTTAGTTCATACGATGGTCTGATACTTCATATACCATGTCATCACATGATCCCTGAAAGTGTTTACCAACTGTTCTATATTTGCAACATCATCTTGGAATTGATTCTCTAGCCATGTAACCTCAGATACAAGAAAATGCACATCCATATCATTTGTCCTCACCACATGGAAGATATGAATCCTCAATGTTGGTTCTATCCCCACCATCATATTCTATGTGCTACTGCTACCCTTCATTGCAGGTTGTGTCTGACCAGTTGAATTAGATCTGCTACTCTAGATATTATTTCTATTGTTACTAACTGGAAATAAGAGATTCATATGTCTTACCTTAGGTGTTGGGTATCTGCATGAGGTCATGGGTTTGACGCAAGTACCGATCTAAACAGGACTACCTCTAGATAGATCAACTTTCTTTCCTTCCTCTTTCTATGTTCGGGCCTGCGAGCCTATGTAAGGATTTTTCTGGGAACAGATATCTCTTGGCTTCATTGTGGGTATATTGTAACTAAGAATCCATGGTTAAGTCTGGTCGGGGGCAAAGATGAGTCTCACAAGACCTGGAGGTTTTGGGCTCAATGATTTTGTAAGTTTGGTCCCGCATGGAATTTTTTCGATGCACAAGCCTGTGTTCTAGGTAGCTTGTCCCTGTTGTAATATCCTTTTGATATAATATAAAAATTCTTACTTACAAAAAAAAAAGTGACTATGGATGGATCTAGCCATTTTCCCAATGATAGAAAGGGGTTGGGTTTATCTTTCATAGTCCTAAATAGTTGTGTAAGGGTCTTATGGGGTTTAAATATAGTTTTGATGTTACTTTTAATTAAAATTTTAGAGATGCGATCAATGATGCCATGGATATAAAGAAGTGAGATGATTGATTGGGGAGTTCGAGAGGGATTGGGGAATTTTAGTTTTCTATGCAGTACCTATTGGAAATTTTTGTTGATGAGTTGTTATGGGTAACCATTGGTTAGGAGGGATTTGGTAAGGTGGGAGCTGTGAGAAAATAAATTTCCCTTACTCCTCTTGTCTACAATGTATAAATCTCTTCATCTAGAATTTCAGGAAAAAATAAATTAACTTAGCTTACCCCTACTACGCTTTCTTGTAGTTCCTATGTAGGGGACTCAATGGCCCTCGTTGCAAGCTTCATATTTATTTTTGTTTTTTGATGTAACTAATGGTTGAGGAACCATGTCCCTTGGTTCCGAATTCCCTATGTTCTCTTCTCTATATCCTTTTGCTGTAAATTTTGTTGCTTTCAATGCCTATCACAATGTAGTTAACTTATCCTGCATGCTTGTTTTGATTTCCTCTTGATTCTATGCTACTTCTTCCAATGCATCTCCTACTGCTTTTCTTACTTGTTCTCCTATCTTGTCCAGATCATCTTTTGTCATTGAATGAGAAACTAGTTCCTTTATATCCTTCCTCTTCTTTCTCTGTGTGGAAGGGCCTTCCTCTATCTGCTCCTTCCACTTTTCTCCTACGTATGGTAGCATCTCTTGTGGATTGTTTCATCTGTCATCCTGTTGCTCAAGTTCACTATCTTGCCAGTCATCTTCTCCACTATATTAGAATTCATTTGATTCTTCTTCTAGATCCTCATTTTGTGCTTCATCTTGATTTATTTTTTCTTATTCTATTAGTGGGATTCTCTACTCATCCTCCCAATAATTTACAATGGCATTGACATATTCCTATGCCAGCCTGACTTATGTTGGAAACCATCACCTTTCTGGATCCCTCCTTGCCTAAATGTACATGTGATGCATTCAATCTCTTACACGCACAATTCATTTGTATGTCTTCACCACTTGTGGGATGATGCACGGTATTGTATTGATGACAATATAAATAGCATCACTGTATACAAATAATATGATGTTGTTATCAATCTTCCTTCTCTTATTCTTCGTAAACCATAAATTAGCATACTTGACTGCCAAACATGGTTTATGCACAGCATCCAAAAAATGTGAATCCTCTGGCTCTCTCCATGTGACTAGGGAAATCAGTATCAGTAACCATGCATAATGGAATGGTTTCCCATTATCTTGTGCTTCTATGCAGTCCTCTAGAAATTCCTTTACTAAAAATGTTTCCCAATTTAATTGTATACCTTCTATGCACTTCTCTACCATTTCCATGATTCTTGCTACTACTTGATTCTTATAAATCTTCCTAAATAGATTGAATGCTAACGCTTATGTTGCAAACCTCCTCGAGTCATCATTAATACTTGGAACATCCAATTCTCGCGGGCCCCTATGCGTACCATACTTCTGCTTCATCTTTTCAGCTACACCTTTCTCATGCTTCTTGTTTTTAAACTATAGTGTGGGATCCTCCCCTATTGTAATTAACCCCATTATTTCTGCAATCAACTTACTATCAATAAACATTTTCGTGTCCAACCATAGAAAACACCCATGCACACATCTCAGCAATATCTGTACATATTTATTTACTTCTATCATTCTATCAAAGTGTGGGATTTCTAGTAGAATCAATAGGATTGTGTGCAATCCAATCGCCCATTGTTGTGACTCCAGTGTAATTAATGGTGAGTCAAGGCTAGTTTTTCGGTCCATATAGTTATCATTTACCAACTTCAAGAACTAATCGGTAATGGTAATGTTTTGATATGCATACCTTAATTTCTTTATGGATCCCAATGGAGTTCCCCACATTGATATGCCCTCAGAATCTCTGGTGTGTCTATGGTATATATCTGTTGCTTATGAAAATTAATTGGTTTTGTTTACATATTCCTCGAATGCATGTAATCCCTTTGATAGTTTATCGAGGTGGTGGTTGATGCTTCTTTAACTTCTCTCAAATTTGATGTTGATTCTTATGCTATTGACCCCAACTCTCTTGTTGCTGGTGCTTCCTCCTCTATTACCACAGACACATTCTTTGTTCACGGATTTCTCTGCACTGGTGTTGGTACTAGTACATTTGGTTCCATATTCCTACGCTTCAATGGATGCACTTGACTTGGATCAGCTCTTCTTAATCCACTTCTAACTCCTTCATTTCTAACTGTTCTCAACTTGTGTCGGGAACTTGTCATTCTAGTTGTTCTTTTATACCCTACTCTCAACTTTCTTATTGACATTCATTCTCACTCCTGCATTCAATTTTACCTTAGATTCATGCATCATTGGCTAGATCAATTCTTCAATCTGCTCTAGATTCACTACCCTTTCTAATTCTCGCCGATGATATCCTCCATTTATTACGCCATGTCCCATCACTTAAGCCATTACTACCTTCTTTAATGTTCACACTGCAAAATGTGTTTCCTTTTTCTTTGACTTCCTTCCTCCACTATCCATCTTTCCTATGTGCATCCTCCTTGCATGGTCCCTTACTCTTTTTTTTGCGATGTGTTACATACTACCTATAACACCTCTCTCTACAACATATGTATATTTCATTATATATATATATATTTAAGTCCTTCCCTAATCATTACGCAGAAGGACGGTTGTCCCTATATATTTTCAATTGGCTCCCATTAACAAATCCTTCTAGTAGTTCCCCATTCAGTTTCTCAAGATGAAGAGCGCCTACTTCTATGATAGATTTTATAACATAAGCATCTAACCAATGCGTTTTGAACTTACTTGGATTTTTCATGAAATTTCTATCATACATTAGAACCATGTCTCCTATCTTGAATTACTTCTACTTAATATTTTTGTCATGCCAATATTTCTTGCACGCTTTATGGACCTGTTGATGAAAACCTATGAAAAATTGATCTTCCTTTAGCTCCATCAATTGCGACAATCTCTTTTCCACTTCACCTCTATCTATTAGCTCGTCCAATGTAGCAATGCACAAACTTGAGAAAATAAAATCCATAGGCTGCTTCCTACCCATACACCAACCTGCTTGGTGATTATGTCCTATCAATTTCTTAGATGTTGTCCTATAAGCCCATAATATTGTAGGGATCCTAAAGTCTCAGTCATATATATTGACATTGCAAATATTTGTTAGAGCATTCTCTAAGATCTTATGGAATGCTTCCACCATATCATTTTCTTATGGGTGATAAGGGGTGCTCTTTTGGTGGTTGATATGAAATTATTTGGTTAGTGCTACAATTGTCTTATTTAAAAAATGGGTCCCCTTATCACTCATCAATATCATTGGACACCTAAACTGGGTCAGTAGATTTTCAAACAAAAAGCTCATAGTTGTCTCTGTGCTACAATCCTTCATTGTCTCTACTTCAACCCACGTAGTCAATTAATCTACCGGGGTGATGATGTATAGATCTTGCTCCTCACCGCTTCATAGGTGGATTAATAGGCCCAACAAATTCTACCACCCACTTATCAAACGGTTGTAATTTCACTTCAGTTATCAATGGAATCTCATCCCTGCTTGATGGTTTCCCCACTCACTGGAATATTTCACATGATTGATAATATTCCTTGGTATCCTTTTGCAGAGTAGGCCACCATAGTCTTATGTGCAAAATAATTTGCGCAGTCTCTTTCCTCGCATAATGGTATTCTTCCACTCCTTCACGTTCTTCTTTAAAAATCATCTCCATTTTGTTTTATAGGACACATCACCACATCATCCCATTTGTGCCCATCTTGTACAAATTTCCTGCAATCAACTGATAATATTCCTCCTTTACCACCAATTGATTTTTCTATATGACATTGTATCCTTCTGGAGCCACTCCTATTGTTAAGAACTGTGCAATATCTACAAAATATTCATCCACCATATGAAATGCAAACAAGTGTGCATCTAGTATACAATCATCTAGGTTCCCTGTATCCTCTCCCATCTCTATGCGTGACAAGTGGTTTTGTCCCAAGTTCAGATTTTTTGTGCTTCACTACTACTTCAAAATCATATTCTTGGAACATAAGTAGCCATCTACATATCTTTCCCCCCAACACTAGATTGTTGAATAGGTATCTCATTGAAGAATGGTTAATCCCAATAAGTAATTTCTGAACTTTTGTAGCGCATACACCATTGCCAATCCTTCGCACATTGTAGTGGTGTAGTTCTTTTCTACAGTTGATAGTTTCCTTCTTACAAATGCAATGGGGTGATCCAAGTCTCCTCCCCTTTGTTGCTGCAACACTGTACCTAAGTTTTTTTATGATGCATCCACATGTACATGATACTCATTTTTCCAATCCAGAAATACCAAGATTGGAGCAATCACCAATTTCTGCTTCAACGTATCCGAATTCTATTGACATTCCTCATTCAATTGCAACTTGGCATCTTTCTTCAATAGATTCTCGAGTGGGGCTATGATCTCTACATATCCTTTAATAAACTTTCTATTA